>CM042020.1:8820000-9455833 GCA_023525975.1 Smallanthus sonchifolius
GATCACAGTTTCAATCCCGTATTTCTATCCTCAGTTATTTAAAAGATTATTATTTTGATGTGTTAATAGTTAAAAAAAAATTTAGAACGACAAATTTTCTTTTAATCCTATCACTAGTAGGACTTGAACCCGTGACCTTCAAACCTTCCTCTGACTCTGCCATTGTTCATAGTTTAAATATTTAACTGTTTTCGTTTTAGACTACAGTAGGAAGTAAAGTTAAAGGCATGATAGAAAATTTACGAACAAAAAAAGTCTTCATCATAATTAAATGGTTTTGACATGTAGAATAAAAATATATATGGGAATCACTGATGTAGTAACATTTAAACGCATCTCTAATTTCTACCGTTTGTAGGGCCATACAATTAGTTCATATTCTATTTTCCTTGGGATCACTACTAAGCAAATGAAGATTTACGAATGAATTTTGCGACCGAAAATAATGGTCATATCGTAAAGCAGTGACAAATTTTAGACTATTTTGTTTTGGTCGTAAAACGGTCATAGATCGAAGAATGAAAAACAACAATTAATCAAATCTAAAATTCATAAATTGTAAAAATAAAATTACTTAAAAATACATAACATCCTAAAACCCGGTTATTATTTTTATCGGTTTTGGGTCGAGATGGAATGGTCTGGTTTGGATCTTGGGCCAAGGCCTCGGTGGTAATGAGGGGAGGAGGGCCTTAAACCCTAGCCTCCATCCCATCTTCCTCATTTACCACCATCTTCTTCACCATTCTAGAGAGAGGGAGAGGGAGAGAGAGAGAGAAAGAGAGAGTCTAGAGAGAGAAAGCTCCAAGTTCCTCCAAGATATTCTCCAACAATCATCTCCATTAATCTTCAGCACTTCTGCAAGAAAAAAGACTCAATTTGAGGTGATTTTCATGCTTAAATGTTTGTTTTTAGGGTTTTTGGGTTTAAGTGGGTAAACTAGGGTTTGATCCTAAAAAGCTTGGATTTTTACGTGTGTTATTGCCTGAAAACCTTAGATCTAGCTACATGGAAGTTAAACAAATGATTTAGACGTAAAAAGTTTTGATTTTTAGATCAAAATAATGGCTGGATTTGTGGGTATTCATGTGGCGACACTGACACTAGTTTTTTTTAACGGCAATTTGAATCACTGACGGAACACTGACCCACCCCGATCATCTCCACCTTCCTCAGAAGGAAACCCACCATAGGTGAGAAAACCCACTTGCCCAACCTGGACCTCTTTTTTTTGTCACAAGTGGGACTTGAACCCAAGAGCTCATCATTTTTAGTGAAGTCTTGGGTCACTAACACTAGTGGAGAACACTTTGGGCGACACTAGCAGGTTTTGATAGATTTTGCGTGTTAACTTTCATACAGATCGTTTAACATCCTACCTAGCCAGAGACCTACGAAAGAAATAGTACCGAGAAACCATGTGAGTTCTAGATGTGCATTTATGAAGTTTTAATATGTTTAGGGCCGATGTGCATACATAATGCAACGATGTTTACGAAATGAAGTGTATGAAAATGTGTTTATGAAATGTTTGCCATAGAAGTTTTAGAAGCATGAGAAGCTATTTTAATAAAACGTACAAGTGCATCAACTGAAGTTTGAAGTAAATGTTTTCTGAAAGTAACGATATGAACAAATCTGTCATGGTTCCTTTGGGAATCGAAATGAAGTTATGTATGACTGGCTATACCTTGTTAGGGGCCTTTGTGAGTAGCCAACTATTGTACAACTGGTGGTGACGACGGTCATATTGGGGTTAACGTGACCCTTGAAGTTTGGCAAATTGTGCTTAAAGTTTGGTACGTGTTGCTCTCTGGAGTACCGTACTTGAACTTTGGTATGTGTTACTCTCTGGAGTACCGTACTTGAAGTTGGAATTGACGGTTACGAGAAAACGTATATTCGATATATTTATATGTTGACTTATGTTTAAATTGTGTTAATGCATGCTTACGAGTTACGTACGCTTTTATTACGGAAGTTTAAAGTTATGGTTTGGCAAAATCAGTGGCGGAGCTTGAAGAAAAACGCCGGGGGGGCGGGATTTTTTTTCCTATCAGGGGGCCGGAACTATAAAATTTTCGGCCGAATACATATAAATTAACACTGCTGAGTGAAAAATCGACAGAATATGTATAAATTAACACTACTGAGCGAAAAATCGGGGGGAGGGGGGACGGGGCCCCCCCGGGCCCTCACAAACCTCCGCCCCTGGGCAAAATATTTGAAGTTATTATTTTACGTAAAGTTATAACTCACTCAGCGAAGCTGACTTTTAATATTCACCTCAGGTTAAACATAGGTTGGGCGAATGCATGGACGCTCGGCTTCCGACCAGGAATTACCCGACCCCCCGAAGAAAAATCTAGCATCCCGTTTGTTTAAATGTTTCAAACACTGTTAAGACAATGTTACTTATTATTGTTAAGTTTTGTAATTTGAATGATTTTTCCGTTGCTTGGTATGACATTTTACGTTTAAGAGCTATGTATTTATTAGTAAATCCAACGCGTGAGGTCTATCAGGTTTGGGACCTTACAAAATAAAATTCAGTCACAAAACTTGTGATCGCTTAAGAGGGTGTTTGGGATTGCTTATTTAACTCCAAAAGTGCTTTTTGTTAAAATTGCTTATTAGCTTATGACTTTTTTAAAAGAAGTTTTTAAAAAAGTGTTTGGATTAGTTTTTATGGTGGGAAAAGCCAATAAGCCAATAAGTTGTTTTTTAAAAAAGTGTTTGACTTAGCTTATTCACGTAAAATGACAAAAAATGACATTTTTATATTTAAAACCAAAATGATTTAAAAACATTCACGTAATATAATGATATACATGTATTTGTTAGAAATTGTTAGTGGTAGATTGGTAATATTTTATTACAAAAGCCAAAAGCCATTTGAAAAGCCAGGAATTTGTGGCTTCTTAAAAAACAACTTTTTAGCTTTATCGAAAAGTTAAAACAAAAAGTGTTTTTGTGTTTGCCAAACACTTTTTTTAGCTTATTGGCTTTTGAAAAAACCAATAAGTCAATAAGCAGTTTTCCAACGCAATCCCAAACACCCTCTAAATACGGTCGGAAAACACTCTCAAAAGAACGGGGAAAAATAATTTAGAATTAAAATTTTAATGTCCAGTCGTAAAATGATCAGAAAAAATGAAGAAAAATATATATTATAATTTAGAATGACGATTGCAAAACTTGCGACCATTTTTATCCGATAGCAACAAATAAAAAAATTATATTTCGGTCACAAAAGTCATAAAAATTAAAAATATAAAAAAAAATTGGGAAGAATTTCAGTGGCCTAAAAGATTTGCCCACGTGAACTACAAGGTCTTGAGAACTACGCAATACAAGAAGATGGTGCAGGGATTGCCCAAAATTGTAGAAAAGACCAAGGTGTATGAGTTATGTGCTATAGGTAAACAACAGAGAGATGCAATACCAAAAGGCAGTATTTGGCGAGCCACTGAGAAGCTCCAACTTGTTCATACACATATATGCGGCCCAATCTCCCCTGCTTCACACAGCAACAAACGGTATGTGTTGGTTTTCATTGACGATTAGACACGCAAAACTTGGATTTACTTTTTGTACAAGAAAGGTGAAACCTTTGAGTATTTTAAACGTTTTAAAGGCCTGATGGAGAATGAAGCAGGGTCAAAAATAAAGTGTTTAAGGAGTGATAGAAGTGGGGGTGGGAGTTTACCTCTCAATCATTCATAGAATTTTGTGAGATATCAAGGATTAAGAGGCAATTGACAACAGCCTATACGCCACAACAAAATGGGGGTTGCAGAACGCAAGAATCATACACTCATGAACATGCTTAGATGCTTACCGGCTAAGAAATCAATGTCTAAACATTTCTAGCCAGAAGCAGCTAATTGGGCATGTCATGTCTTGAATACATGCATTAGGAGTCTAGATGACAAGGTACTAGAGGAGTACTGGTCAGGAATAAAGCCTAGTGTTAAACACTTTAGAATATTCAGTTGTGTCGGTTATGCCCACATACCAACACAACTGAGAACGAAACTGGATGATAAGAGCCATAAGTGTGTGTTTCTTGGTGTGAGCATGGAATCAAAGGCCTACCGGCTGTATGAACCAATAGCTAAGAGGATAGTGATTAGCATAGATGTCACATTTGATGAAGCAGAACAATGGAAATGGGAAATGAAAAAGGATGACATAGAAGAATTGATAATTGAAGAAGAACCTCCTCCCACAGGTTTGAATGAGGAGGCTGAAAAAGAACCTACTCAAACTGTTGAGCCTGCTACTCCCACCAACAGTGGCTAATAAGGTAAATCAACCTCTCCAGGTAACACTACAGTACATGAGCAGTCAACGGGTCAAGCTGAGCCATCCACACGTATTCGAAAGCCACCTGTGTTGATGGAAGATTATCACTCAGGGCATGAAATATCGGATGATGAGACTGACCTTGCCATGTTCAGCTCCCTAGATGGCCCTACAACATATAAAGAAGCCAGTAAAGAAGAAAAATGGGTTAAAGCCATGAACAGTGAGATAGCGGCCATTGAACATAACAATACATGGGAACTAGTTGAAGCACCAACGAGAGTAAAGCCAATTGGAGTTGAATGGTTGTTTAAAACAAAACTCAATGAAAATGGGCAAGTGGAGAAGTGCAAAGCCAGGCTTGTAGTAAAAGGCTATGCTCAAAAGAAAGGTATAGACTACAGTGAAGTGTTTGCTCCAATGACCAGGTGGGACACAATTCAATAATTTCTAGCAGTGGCAGCCAAATGACAGTGGATTGTATTTCAACTTGATGTTAAAATCGCATTTCTCCACAGTGAACTTAAAGAAGTTGTACATGTTGACCAGCCTCAAGGGTTTGTAAAAACAAGAGAAGAAACCAAGGTAAACAAGCTGAAAAGAGCTTTATACGGATTGAGGCAAGCTCATAGAGCTTGGTTCAATAGCATTGAGACCTATTTCAAACGTGAAGGCTTCCAGAAGATCAAGTATGATCATACACTATTTACAAAGAAGGTATGGAACAAAGTTCTTATAGTCAACCTCTATGTTGATGACCTCATATATGCAGACAATGATCTTTTGATGTGTGAGAGCTTCAAGAATTCCATGAAACGTGAATTCGAGATGACAAATTTGAGGCAAATGAAGTATTTCATTGGTGTTGAAATCTGTCAAACCTACACTGCAATCACAATGTGCCAGAGTCAGTATGCCAAGGCTATGTTATAAAGATTTCACATGTGGGAAGCTAATTTGGTCATGAATCCTATTGTTGCTAGTGCAGTTTTGACCAAGTCAGGAACATGGAAGGAAGCAGACAACACCATATACAAAATGTTAGTGGGGAGCCTGATGTACTTAACAGTTACAAGACCAGACATAATGTATGCAGTTTGCTTAATATATCGGTTCATGGTGAATCCAAGGGAAGAACACCTTTTAGCAGCAAAGCGGGTTTTATGGTACATAAAGGACACTTATACGTTTGGCTTGAGGTATGGAAAATTATCGCCGGGTGTTCTACGTGTGTAAACTGACAGCGACTATGCCCGTGACATCGAAGATCGCTGATGCACGTCAGGCTATCTGTGTTTATTCAGTGCGGCAAAGATCTGTTGGAGCTTAAGAAAACAAGACATAGTAACTTTATCATCCACAGAAGCAGAATATGTAGCAGCAACCACGTGTGCATGTCACTGCTTATGTGTGAAAGGTCTATTTGAAGACTTGGAAGAAAAACTGAATAAGGCTATTGTCATTATGTGCGACAATACTTCCACGATCAAGCTGTCAAGGAAACCTGTAATGCACAGGCGTACGGAGAACATAGATGTTCGATATCACTATCTAAGAGACCTTGTGAACCAAGAAACAGTCAGTCTTGAATTTTGCAGAACAGAGGAACAACTGACATATGGTATGACAAAGCCTTTGAAGGTAGAGACATTCATCCAGATCAGGAATGCAATAGAAGTATGATCGCGGTGTCAAGGTCAATCAAAAACACTTATAAAAAAATACTACTTAGCTACCTTAGACTGTAGACAGGAAAGTAGGGTTGTCGAATCCATATGAAATCAGTGGAAAGATATAATTGCCTAGTTTAGTGATTCTAATTAAAACACAGATCAAATAAAGATGCAACTCCCTCCAAACTTCAGGTTCTAGGTTTCACATAAAATTCAGTTGTTCAATTGGACACCACATAGACATAGTGTTGGAAAATCAGTTAAAACAGTAATTGAGGACAGGTTTGTTGTCAGCAACCTATGCAACCAGTTTCGTCACAAACCAGTATAATCCAACTACACAGTTTATAAATGCTAAATTTACCCCCTTTAGTCATCCAACCCCGCTACTAGGTTTTATCATCAACCGAATAAGATTGTAAAGCAAGAAAACTCAAAACACTCAAATAAACTGTTAAATCAACTAATACATCAATCTATCAAGTTTGTGTCAAAAACTAACAAGATCCAAACATACAAGAAACTGAATAAAACACAAAACCTATACGAACCATCCACCGGGAGGAAGCCACACGCAGCTTAGCCGCGCATGTTTGTCAGACACGCGAGCATAGCTTCAATTCTTGATCCGGAATGACTTCTACCTCTGAAAATCACCCCTAGCTGCTCCAAATTCGTCTGACTGAAAGATATTTGCGAATTAGGGTTGGATTTTGCTTTAATTGGAAATTAAGGCTTTTTTCCTGTTTTGCAGACCCTTCGCGTACCGCGAGAATTTAAGGCCAGACTTTCGCGTACCGCGAAGGACAATTTAGCCGGGCGGGTTTCTTCAGTTCCTCGCGTATCGTGAGAGTTATTCCCAAGGTCTCCGCGTACCGCGAAGATCCCAATTTCCAGAAATTTGACATTTTGACATTTTCACCCTCTGTACTTTCGTGCCTTCTCGATTATGTCTCATTTTCCGCTTCTTTAGCACATTTAACCTATAATAGACACAACTACAAAAAGATCGTAAACCCGACTCAAAGTACAAAGTAAAACGCATAAAACTATACAAAACCGACAAAACCTACTCTTAAACACGGGATATTTGACCTTACATCACATCCCCACACTTAACCTTTTGCGTCCCGAAAAAGAATTATGCCAAGGAATCATAATCGGAAAAACTTGCAACTTACACTTTCATTTTACACAGCACAAATTTAATAACACGTTAATTGTAACAATCGGTATTTCGATCCGATTAAACCCAACCATCGAATCGAGTCCCCGATTTTGTGATCTAATATATTACATATTACTAAGCAGTCAGTCTATCTATGGGTCCCACACTTAGAAAGCTACGACTCAGCCTAATCCCATCTCACGGTCATGTTTAGGCCCGGGATAAACCATATAGATTTTTCCACCACTATAAACACTAACTTAGAAGTTTTAAAAATCAATGAATTATGGATCGATGGATTAATGATCGAGCTTTTATTAACTATGAATAAACCTTAACCATTAGTGTTTCAACCAAGTCACTATCCAAGAGGGTAAAACACAGGCTTCAGTTTTTAAGCAATGAAGAACAAAACTCAACAAAACACAGGCGTTTCAACCAGGTTTCCACCCCGAAGGGTAACACATAAGTCAAATCAGTCATCTGCAATCAATCACAAGAGTCTGCCCATGGGCGTTTCAACCAAGCTTGTAACCCGGAAGGTAACACGTAGGCAAACTCAAGCTCTTAACTTAATTAATTAAAACTCATAGAAACAGCGGATTATAGAATGCAGGCGCCACCAACTTTCAGATTTATTTTCATAAAAAGAAAGCGGCGTGCCAATAGATTTTAAAAACTTATAATTTTTTGTTTATAGAGGTACCTATCACCCTATGTTGACAGTTTCGACCTTACCGACACCCCTAAGATGAGAACCCACAAGGCATCCTGAATTAATTATCCATTTAAATCTAAATACACTATCAGGATGTTTAAGCTCTTCAAAGTTCGTTGGGACTACCAAAACTGTCACACCCCCAAATTCTACTAACGGAGTTTTACCGTTTGGCGTGTGACAAACCAGGATCTCAATCATTAGTTACATCAAACGACACTGTATGGGACATAGATGAAATATCATAAAAGTTCAGAGTGAGTGCGGAAGCGTTAAACAAAGAAATAAATGCGCAAACGCGCCCAAGACAAGTCCACATAGAAAGTAGAGTTAATGTTTAATCAATGTTTGAAACATATAATAAGACTCCATGCATGTCCTATCGCGCACCTGTACTTAGCGACCTGAGAAAAACATGTAAGAAAAGTGTCAACACTAGGTTGGCGAGTTCACAGGTTTCATGTTTGTAATAAACGCGTTTGCCAGATTATGTACATTCAATATGTGTATCAATAGGTAGCTAACCTATGTTCATGTCTTACTAAAGCGCTCGCAACCGAAGCTGACTGTTTGTGTTTGCATGTCTCCCAACATGTCTATCAACCATGGTGAATGTGTTTAAGTCAATATTACACCCGTTCGACCTCCAATCGAGTTAGCGCGACTAACGTGGGTGGGGTTTGTCAAACCCAGTAGTACTACTCAAATTACCTCGCTAAATCCATATTAATGGTCCGATGTGTGTGAGGACTTTCAATGATAGTGTGTTATGCTTAGTCTTAACAAGTAATATCATATGAGTTACAATAATCAAAAGAGTTTGCGTCATGTTTTCTCCCCCAATTTAAAACAGTAAAAGGGGCCGTGAAACTCACCTGAGTTGTGTACGAGTAGCACCACACAAGGATGCAACAGAAAACACAAGAGTTTGCCTGTGAACCGCTAACATATGCCCTACAATTATAAGCATAATAGTTAGGGACACATGTGATTTTGTGACGATGTTTCCCGGTTTTAAAACGTATCAATATATTAATATAATAATATAGGGTATGATTTTACTACAAAATAATATTGAAAATGTGATTTTTAAAAAGAAAACAGGTGGGGAGACTTGAACCCGGGTCTCACCCACCATAGCCAAACATACAAACCATCACAGCCCGCTAGGGAATCGCAACAAGACCCGGTTCCAATTATTTTTATCACTAAAGTCTCCTGTGTTCTTCCCCCCTACACAACCCGATCCAAAACCCAACCAACGACCACGATTGGAATCAAATGCATAGGGGTTTGGTTAATCGAGGGTTTGCAAATCTGTGTGTGAGTTTAATTTGAAAAACATCAAGTTTAAGATCGTTTAATTCCTGTTTGAAATTGCCGAAACCCTAGGTTTGAATGTGGAATCAGATTAAACAAATATGATATTAAAAATTGTTGGATTCATAGGGCTTTTAACAAGCAAAGTATTGCGAAACTACTCATATAAGTTAATTGGATTGAAATCGTGTTTAGGTTTGAGTTCGATTAAACTGAATTTGTGATGAACCCTAGATATCGGATCGTGTTAAATCCGATAATGAAAGCCCAAACTACTTAGCTACCTTAGACTGTAGACAGGAAAGTAGGGTTGTCGAATCCACCGGGAATCAGTGGAAAGATATAATTGCCTAGTTTAGTGAATTCTAATTAAAACACAGATCAAATAAAGATGTAACTCCCTCTAAACTTCAGTTTCTAGGTTTCACATAAAATCCAGTTGTTCAATTAGACACCACATAGACAAAGTGTTGGAAAATCAGTTAAAATAGTAATTGAAGACAGGCTGTTGTCAGCAACCTATGCAACCAGTTTCGTCACAAACCAGTATAATCCAACTACACAGTTTATAAATGCCAAGTTTACCCCCTTTAGTCACCCAACACTGCTACTAGGTTTTATCATCAACCGAACAAGATCGTAAAGCAAAAAAACTCAAAACACTCAAATAAACTGTTAAATCAACTAATACATCAATCTATCAAGTTTGTGTCAAAAACTAACAAGATCCAAACATACAAGAAACTGAATAAAACACAAAACCTATACGAACCATCCGCCGGGAGGAAGCCACACGCAGCTTAGCCGCACATGTTTGTCAGACACACGAGCATAACGTCAATTCTTGATCCGGAATGACTTCTGCCTCTGAAAATCGCCCCTAGCTGCTCCAAATTCTTCTGATTGAAAGATATTTGCGAATTAGGGTTGGATTTTGCTTTAATTGGAAATTAGGGCTTTTTTCCTGTTTTGCAGGCCCTTCGCGTACCGCGAGAATTTAAGGTCAGTCCTTCGCGTACAGCGAAGGACAATTTAGTCGGGCGGGTTTCTTCAGTTCCTCGTGTATCTCGAAAGTTCTTCCCAAGGTATTCGCGTACCGCGAAGATCCCAATTTCCAGAAATTTGACATTTTGACATTTTCACCCCCTGTACTTTCGTGTCTTCTCGATTATGTCTCTTTTTCCGCTCCTTTAGCATATTTAACCTTTAATAGACATAACTACAAAAAGATCGTAAACCCGACTCAAAGTACAATGTAAAACGCATAAAACTATACAAAACCGACTCTTAAACACGGGATATTTGACCTTATATCAAAGTGCAGGAGGTTAAACAAGACGATTGATAAATTTTTGTTTAGGGGAGGATTTGTCGGGCCATGTTGGATCTTTCGCATCTGAATAATGGGCCATTTGTTAGCCCAATCTTGTTTCCGGATCTGACCCAAGTTTGCTGTCTTTGTTTCCTAGTTTTTCTGTTATTCCGTTTGTTACCGTTGTTCTACTGGCTATATAGTGCCTTTCATTCGAAGCATGAAGTGAATTCTCTGAGTTACATACCTGAACCCTTCAGTGACTCCTATACTTTGGGACATTTTAGGCACAATATGATTGATCAATGCAAGCATATAATTCCCTGTCAAAAAGACAAGAATAAGTCAATAATCATTTCAATTTTTACTTTATTTCTTTAAAGTATTTAACAATAATATTCACAAAAATATTTAAAATCGACAAAACCAAGAACATTTTGTGTCTATATAAGTCCACATCGCTTTGTCTATGGTTTTGTCAGAGCCTTTTGGAGCCTGTTCTGAACTTCAAACAGAAAAAAAAAACCCTAAAATGGCTCCTGGTCTCTTGACAAACCCTCTTTACAATGAACAGTTTCGTATCAAAATGGGCGTCAACGGAATCGATCCAAGATTCAAATCTAGCGGCACCAAATGAAAATCAGAAGTGTTTCATGATCTTGGTACCATTGGTTTTCTGGAAAACGATGAAGAAGATGATGGACAAACTCTTGGTCAAGATCTTTCGATCTCATCCTTGTATCCTCGACATAATTTGTCGGTTTTCGATAACCCAGCTTGGAGGCTTGTCTAGTAAGATGATGAAAAGATCGAAAATTATGCCTGAACCAAGTCTTAACGATGACAGGTTGTTAGATAGAGGAAATGTGACGATCCATCGATGTAACAGTACAAACAGCTTTCCGAAGCTTCGGTTTCGCGATCATATTTGGACGTATACACAAAGATACTTAGCAGCAGAGGCCATCGAGGATGCGGTTTCTGAGAATGGGACACTCGAGGATGAAGGGAATAAGGACGAGATGCATCTCGTGCGACTACTCGTTTCGTGTGCCGAGGCTGTTGCTTGTCGTGATAAAACACACGCTTCAAAATTATTGGCTGAGCTTCGCGGTGATGCTCTAGTTTTTTTATCTTCTTTCCAAAGGGTGGCGTCATGTTTCATGCAGGGGCTAACAGACCGATTGACTATGATACAACCACTTGGTGCAGTTGGGCTGGTAGCCCCTACTAGAAACTTGAATACAATTGCATTGGACAAAAGGGAAGAGGCGTTACGACTCGTTTACGAGACATGCCTACACATTAAATTCGGTCATTTTATTGCCAACACAACAATACTGGAAGTCTTTGAGGAAGAGAAGTATGTCCACATTGTGGACCTAACAATGACTCTAGGTCTACAACAAGGACACCAGTGGCGTGGGTTAATCAAAAGTCTAAGTCAGACACATACCCCACGCCATCTGAGGATCACTGCAATCGCAGTTGGTCCTTATGTTAATCAGTTTGTTACCATCGGTAACGAACTAAAAGTCTACGCCTTAGAAAAAGGCATAGATTTCGAGTTTTCTATAGTGGAAAGTAGTTTGGAGACCCTTAAACTGGAGGACATTAAGACCTACAAAAACGAAGTCCTAGCGGTAAACAGTATTCTCCAACTTCATTGTGTCGTAAAAGAGAGTCGAGGTGCCTTAAACTCGGTTCTACAAATAATCCACGGGCTTTCCCCGAAATTCTTGATCCTTGTGGAACAAGACTCGAACCATAACGGCCCGTTCTTCCTAGGTAGGTTTATGGAAGCACTACACTATTACTCAGCCATTTTTGATTCACTTGATGCAATGTTACCAAAATATGACACTAAACGAGCCAAAATCGAACAATTTTACTTCGGGGAAGAGATCAAGAACATTGTGAGTTGTGAAGGGCCAAATCGGGTCGAGAGGCACGAGCGAGTGGATCAATGGAGGCGTCGAATGAGTCGGGCAGGGTTCCACGGTGCACTGATCAAAACGACGAACCAAACCAAACAATGGCTCGAAAAGCTCGGTGCTTGTGAAGGATACACCATTGCGGAAGAGAAAGGTTGTTTGGTTCTCGGCTGGAAATCGAAGCCGATTGTGGCGGTTTCGTGCTGGAAATGTTAAGCTGTGGACTCGATGTTTCCTGATCTGGGTTTCTTTGCATCTAATAAAACCTTAGTCCTTGAAGTGGCGGGTGTCGTGTAAACTGCAATAAGATCACGAACAACTCATCTCTAATCAGGGAGATGTAGCATCCGATATCAATGGTGAGAGCGTTGATTTTGGGAGTGAGAGAAGTAACGTTTGGTGTCTAAGTAAAACTATATTTTATATTGGGAAAATATATAATTTTAAGTTATATTTTATTATTAATAAAACGACCAAAACCATGTCTTATGTGTATCACCTTAAAGATTATTTTGCCAATTTAGTGACGAATTTGAGACGAGTATTTTCTTTTGTACTAAGCGACGGAATTTGTTCATTGCGACAGAATAAACTGTAAAAATAACGTCTGTCGCATGTTGCGATAAAAACAATCGGTCGCAAATCCTTCCTTAATATTCGTAAAAAAATAAACACATAATAAAATATATGATTTGTGAAAACATAGTTATACTTAACTAGTTATATATTCTTGAGTCTAATCACCGTCTCAATTGATCACCACCGTTGGATCTTGTATATTAAATCTCAGCCGTATAAAGTCGACGTTACACCATGTTAATTCTTCCCAATTACTCCGCCGCTTCTAATCTCTCCCATCACTGTCTTCTCAGTCTTTCTTACCCCCTACCACCATACATCCCCTTAATTTCTCCCCAAATGAAAACAATCGACCCGCTGAAGTCACTCGGCGAAGTTAACATCTACACGGCTTCCAGCGACCGCGTCATGTTCAACCAGCTCTGGGATCAATCTGAGATAGTTAATTCAGTATTTCTTCAAACCATATATAGAGCATCTTTAAATGTGTTATCCATGTAATTTAAAAACAACAAACATGTGTCATGCAGATATGGTATTGGCTCCACTGCGAGAGTTGGTAGGTCACACTAAAGGTATGAATTGATGGTAAAGAAGTAGATCTTATGATTCTACTATAAGATACGTTTGCATAATAATAATTCAAATTTATTTTGACGTAATTTTATAAATTGTTTCTCGAATGCACATTCTTATCAAAACATTATATTTAATATTTCAAATGTGAATGATGTCTTTTTTATTTAATGTATTTGTTTCCTTACATATTAATAACCAAGTGTTGTTGTAATGTCATGGTGTCCTATTAATAGCTCTTAAATGCACGGCCGTGCACAGACTGTATGTCTGATGGAACTACTTTGCATCTTGATCGAGAAAAAGAATTTTTGAACACTATATTAGAATAAAAGTTGATTCATGTCTCATATTCAAATGATATATCTCTAATAGAAAGGATAATTGATTCTAATGTCATATCTATTACGAATAGTTATGTAAAGAGTTGCAAACCCTAAACACCCACACTCAAAATCTCTCAAACAAAGAATCATATAATCATACATAGAATTCATGTGTAAGAAACAAGTTAACCATTTACTAACTAAGTGTGAAAACAATTACATTTATCTGTAGACGATGATGGTTGTTCTTCAACCTTAGCAACTTGAATACCTAAATAATGACATCCTTGTTTCGTAATCTAATGATCCCATCATAACCACCAATTGGGATTCATAACACCTTTAACCTAATGGTTAACACTCCCTACTTATGTTGGTCAATTCAACCTTAACCAAACCCCAACATCCCTTACACACCAATTAAGATCCCCATTCAACCCAAATAACCCATTTGACCCGTTAAAGGTTTATTTCCCTATTCACCCAAAGCACCAATTTCTTATTTCACCAATTCGTTTATGAATTCCAATTGATTTTTTTGTCTAAGAGCAATATAAATACTTAATAATCCCGATATACAATTTTAACATCCAAATACCAAAAACCCTCCCAAATTCTCCACCTAGAACACTAAATTTCAAAACCCCAAATTGGATGTTAAAACCATGTATTTTACAATCTTTAACATTAGTAATGTTAGGTTAACACTTCTAATCAAGAACTTAGCCTTTTAATTCCCCCAATTCAGTCAATTAGGGTTTTTTAACCCAAGACCCACCAAGAACTCTATCAATGATTGTTTAGAGATAAAAAGGTACTTCTTTGATGCTTAGAAGATGAAGAACACCTTAAAAATAACAGATCACACATGCAAGAATAAAAAATTTGTTGGTTTTTCTCCTCCCCTCTTCTCCTTGATTGTTCATGCCAAACACACACACGTCTGAGTGTATGTGTCGATATCCCCCTTCCCTGTGTAATCAGACTTTACAAATTTACACAACACCCCCCTGCACTTCCATAACTGACCCTTTTTCCAAAATATTTAAAATGCACAATTGAAAATGAGCCCTTAACTTTATTTAATTCATTTTGCACCCATATAATGCGGTTTAACATATTATTCAATAAATTGAAAGTTGGTTCGTTACATTGATGTTCATTGTAAATGCATTTCCTAAGACACAACAGGTCAAATTTCGTACTAAATTCGTTGCAAAATGGTATTAAGGACACGCGACAATTATATGTTAATATGACCTAAAACATACATTTATACCACATGAATTTTTCCTTCTTAAGATGACATCCATCTAACTATTTAATGCTGATACAATATGCAAATAATATTATGTTATTAACACGATAATAAAAATTATTATGTTATTGTAGAAAAAAACATATTATTTTTAGACCTTTTATTAATTATTTAGTCAATTTTGATAAACACTATACAACCAATAAACCATTTTTATGTATTTATGTTTAGAATCATTCAATTTTATAAACACCAAAATTTTTTAAGGCATCATTTTCTTATTTAAAACACAAAATTGTAAAACAATAATCTTTCTAAACTAATATCTATGTAATTCTATTAAGTATCTAGATGTAAGTTACAAGCCAACGGCTCATCTGCTACTTGAGATTAACCTACTAAATTTGAATAAAGTGTAACTTAAACTCAAGCTCAAATTAAAACTCATTAACTAATGAGCCTACGTTTTATACACCGAGTACTTAAACAATCATATTACATAAATAATTATTCGTCATCAGGCCTTTGGTCTGGTGGTCAGGGGGTTTTGCCATTATGGCTTTCCTCATGTGAAGGTCACAAGTTCAATTCTCACAAGGTGCACTTTATAATTTCAGGAACACCCTCTGTGACAGGGCTTGAACTCTGGGCTAGGTGGGGTTAGCGACATTCTAACCGACATGCCGTTCTAAAAAAAACATAAATAATTATTCATTATATAATATACAATTTCATAATAAATAGTTTAGTATATAACTATGATAAAAAGCCTGTATGGTATATATTATGCTATATATAATAATAATAAATATATGAAATTACAAAATATTTAAATAATAATAGAACATAAAATCACTTATAATTCTCAAGCACAATAATAAGAGCATGGGGTATACCCGTGTGATTGTGTTTAATACCTTCTAGACACGTAAGAGACTTGACAATTGTAGCATATTCTGGATATATTCCATCGACTAGATAATACCCACGCTTGTAATGCGATCCTCTAAGTTCAAACGATGAGTCGGGTGCGGTTCCATTGATCATATCGTCGAATATAGGCGATTGATTAAGAACATTAATGTCATTGTTCGCACCGGCAACGCCAAAGAATAAATGTTAAAACCATAGATCATTTGAAGCCACAACTTCAAGCATAATACTTGGTCGAGGATGATCGCCACGTGCAAACTGACATTGTCACGCATTGGGGCAATTTTTCCAATCCCAATGCGTGCAATCAATGCTACCGAGCATCCTGACAATTCCGTGTTTAGCTTCATGAAAAGCATATAACTGTTGAATGTCGCTAGCCGACGGTTTATGTAAATATCTCTTACCGTACAATAAAATTATAGCTTTAGAAAACTTTTAAATACATGACCTGATCGTTCGTTCTGACATCTTCACGTAATCGTCGAACGAATCACTAGCGGTACCATACCCCATTTGACGAATCGCGGCCGTACACTTTTGAATGGAGGTGAAGCCAACCCGACCTCTCGCGTCAACATGTTGACGGAACCAAGGCACTTCTCTCTCGAGATCAGTATTAATTCTTAAAAAATAATTTCCGACTCATTCGAAACCGGGTATTAAATTGCTCCTCCCCGTACAAACAACCTTCGTCAAAGTAATCTTTGAGTAAAAGTGTGTTAGTAGCCGCCCGGTCACGGTTGAGACGTGCGCTTCATTTTAATGGTCTTGAGGACGATTCTGCCTCTTGCCACCACCTAACCGCTACCGATGCCATATTTCCGAACGCCATTACCCGGGCTTCTTCGCTTGATGATGAATACATTTTAGTAGTATAAACTTTTTTTGTATAGTATGAGATGAGGTATAATATAAAAGGTATATGTGTTTATATAGGAGATAAGAATAATGAAAATAAAAAAATAAAAAAACTTTTTTTTTTAAATATAGCCGTTCAACGGCTTTGTAAACATTGGAAGACACAATTGAGTCCCGTGATTTTTTTCACGCTAAGGAATCACGGCACCCCTTCACACGGCAAGGGGCGGTGTTCCACCTTAATCACACCGTGATTATGCTAGCCATATTAGCGAACTTAGTAGCGAACTTACTAAGTTTGCTTGTTTAGTATAGTTCGTATGGTTCTGTAGTTTGTTAGCTTTTCTTGTTTTGTCTATAAATAGCTTCTTTGTAACATTATTCAAGTTATCAATCAAATCATTTCAGTTTTACCACCAATCATTCTCTCTCTTTTTCTTTCTCTCGTTTATCATTCTCGCTTGTTTTTAGCGATCATTCTCGATATCATAACATGGTATCAGAGAATCCATGCTCGATTCTATGATTTTCTTTTGTTTTCCACACTCATTCTTCGTTTTTTCATCCGTTTTCTCATTTTTCGTACAGATTGGGGTTCGTTTCATGTTTTGATTCGTTTAAAACATTCATTTTATGTTTCTGATCATTCCTACGGTTGGATTTATTCATATACGTTTCTGATTTTGCGTTATGCTGATTTCTGGATCGTTTTCACGTTTTTCTGTTCGCGCAGGCGAACTTGTTCTTTAGCTTGTCAGTTACGGGCGAACTTATTAAGTTCGCTTGTTCTTTCTTCTTCTAAGCGAACTTATTAAGTCCGCTTCCTAAGTTCGCTTCTCGGCGAACTTAGCAAGTTCGCCTATTTCAGTCTTCGTTTCTTTCTGTCTCTTGTCATGACTGTTACCTCTGATCCCGCAGTTGTTGTCCCTATGGATTCTTCTAATCCCTTGTTCTTACATTCATCTGATCATCCGGGTCTCTTACTTGTTTCTATCGTCTTTGATGGCTCTGCATTCGGATCTTGGAAACGTGTCATGTCCATTGCTTTATCTGCTAAGAACAAACTTGGTTTTGTTGATGGAACTGTTGTCAGACCTACTTCCTCTCCTAATCTGGAGCTATGGAAAAGATGCAATGATATGGTTATTTCTTGGATTTTGAACACTCTGTCTAGTGATATAAGTTATAGTGTTTTGTATGTTGAGACTGCTCGTTAACTTTGGACCGAATTAACTGACCGATATGTACAAAATAATGGGCCAAGTATTATTAATTACATAAGTCTCTTTCTGCTATTTCTCAAGGGAATGATGATGTTGCTACCTATTTTACCAAAATCAAGTCCATTTGGGATGAGATTAATGAAATCGAGCCTATTCCTCCTTTCACATGTGGTGCTTCATGAATTATGGCTAAGCATGAAGCAGATCAACGATTGATGCAATTTCTGATGGGTCTTTGTCACACCCTAACCGACGGCGAAACGCGGTTGTTCAATAGCACAAGGTTGACTATTAAAGTTTCAATACTTTATTAATAAATAATTTAAGATTCAATACAAGGAAACATAACAAGAATACAACGTTTAATTGATAAGTAGTCTAGGTCTAAAGCATCCTATATGATCACAAACAAGTCTCATGATGTAGAACCTGAAACATGTGAAAGAATATGTCAACTACAAAATAGTTGGTGAGATACAAAGGTTTTGACACAGTTTAACAAGTATTTGAGAAGAATTACAATTCACTATGATATATGCATTCTATAATGTAAGCATGAGAACAAGTATCTTAAACATTTTGCACTTCAACCCTCTAACCAAGTTTAGGCATAACCCGCAGGTTACCCTTATAAGTCTCAAGTTTAAAGTTTAATTCAGTAACAATCACCAAGGGCTCCCCCCCGAAGGGGTCAATCAATCAAGGTGGATTGGTCAAATACAATAGATCTATCATTGTTACCATAGGCCTGATCAAAGTTAATGAATGTGCTAGTTTTAAGTTTAATCTAAGCATACAAGTCTCAAGTTTAACATAAGAATAAGCATCTAGTCATAGTTGTACAAGAATTGTATAAGTTTGAACATGTTTCACCCCAAAAGTATAGAAAGGAAAAAGGGGCTAAGTATACTCACTTAGATTGATGAAGGGTATCTGATAAGAGTAAGTTTGCAAGACTTTGAGGGAGAATATCCTCACAATAAGCCTAAGAATATAAGTCTAAAGTTTCAAGTTTATGTCTATAAGTTTAAGACAAAAGATCTAAGATTTCAAGATTTGACTAGGGTTCCAAACGGGAGACGGGAATGATTTTGTGTTTATAAAGTTTAAATTAGGTTTTTAAATGTAAGACTTGAATATCAATGTTTTAATAAGTTTGTAGTTTAGAACAATTAATTATTTAAAAGTTTCTCAATTATTAATTACACATAAATAGGTATTAATAATTAAAATAGTTTTCTAAGTATTTGTACATATTGTTAAATGAAATACTAAACACTTTAAAGATTCAAAATGATTATTTAAAGTGTGGATAATTATTAAAGATTTCTAACAATTATCGTAAAGATAAATAAGTATTTAGAAAGTAAATATGCTTTGAGGATTTAACATTTAAAGGATAGGTAAAAGATTAATAGGAATTATTTAAAGTGTGAACAATTGTTAAGGTTAAACAATTATCTAAAAGGATAATTATTTTGTTTATAAATCATTTAAGATTTATTAGTGTACTTAAGTGTTAGGTATTTATTTTATAATTTGACTTGAAATCAAATAATGTTTATAAGTCAAGTTCTATAAAAATAGGATTTTCATAAAGTTTAAATCATAGTCTTTTAAAGTTTAAAAGTTTATATAAAGTTTCCTAAGGTATTTAAATAAGGTTTACAAGTTTAACAAAGTTTAAATGAAAGTGTAGGTTTATAAAAGTATTGAATAAGATTAACAACACTATAGATGTTTCTATTTAACTTTGTAAAGTTTATAAACATTGGAAAAATAAATAAACAAGGTATAGTTATTCCTCTTGTTTTATAAACACAAAGTAGATTTATATTTATATAAATTTTATAAAGTTTATAAATTATAAGTTTCTTGTTAAACAAGTTGGTAAACCTTTCTAATTTCCTTTATAAAAATAGTTGGTGATAAAAGTATAATTTTTATAATATTTCCGAATTACATTTATAGTTTTTAAGAATTAAAAACCATTAATAAGGATTAATTATTTCCCCCTTTTTTTTATAGATTTCAGTTAAGTTTAATTAGTTAAAAATATTTTTAGAATATAAAAGTAGGATAAAACTCCATTTTTAAGTTTATAAAAGTATCTCAGATTTTATAAAATTTATTAGAAATTTTAATTCTGATTAAATAGGCTTAAAAGAAATGAAATAAAACAAAACGAGCCGCCCGGATCGAACTCGGATCCCGCCCGGTTCGCCGATGCACACACACACGTAACCATCCCGACTACGGGTCTTGTTGAGTTTAAACACGAAGGACAATCTGATAAACATCATTCCGGATCTCCCCCAAATCCTCAAGAACCCTAGAGTTGAAATCCCCTAAATTCGACCTGTTAATCCCTCTGTTTTTTACAATGGACAGAGGGCAAACGATGCTGGAAAGAAAACGAGTAGTTTGGAAGTTCGAATTACCTTAAATGGACTCGAATTGAGGGAGAACGAGCTTGAAACAGGTGCGACTGTCCTTGGGTCCCAATCGAGATATGCAGCTTCGAATTTGATCGAATTGAAAGTTCAGATAGTTTGAGTGTGATGTCGTCTAAGGGTCTCGGTCGGTATTTATGCGCAATTTCGTCATTAAATGGCCGGTTAGTTGGGAAGATTACGGATGTAAGAGGCCGAGTTCGAATTTGAAATACGCGGCTTTAGAATTGAATTAACGCATTAAATATTCTTGGGTTATGGTCGCATGCGCGAAATGAACCCGAGGTTCATCGAATCCGGACAGGATTCGCGTTTTCGAATAATCGCGGGTGGTAACCGGGGTTAGCTGGGATCGAACCTAGGACCGGTTTCTGGGCAAGGGGTTTGGGGAATTGACATAACAAGTCCCTGCAGTTTCCCAGTTTTAACATTTTACGTTAAAAGGTCTTTTAAGTTTAAAATAAGTTTCAGAAAATGACAGTTTGATCCCTGGACTTTATAAAATAAATAAAATGTTTTTATTTATAAAATCCAAGTAAGTTTTATAAGTTTTATTATTTTATAAGTTTTTTTTTATGAAACTCAAGTTTATAGGGTTTAGTATAAAAATATATAAGTTTATGATTTATAATATTTATATAATTATAAACTAACAAATTTTCAAGAATTTAATACGTGTCAAGAAGTCGGAAAAATTCGGAATATTACAGTATCCCCTACTTTAGGAAATTTCGTTCCGAAATTAAAATAAAAATTTACTGTTTTCAAGAATTGATGTCTATGATACGCACAAGGATAACGAGAAAAGGTATCTTACGTTCCCCTGTAAACCCTGGGTTACGTTTAGATTCCTAAATGAGATGTAATGACATGAATAAGATTACGCTTGAGTTTCTAAGTTTTCAAAGCCTTTGGTTATCAAGAGTTTCCCTAAGAAACATATAGTTTTATTGAGATAGATGAAGATTCTTTTTCAAAAGTATTGGAGAGGATAACTGTTGAATTTCTATCCAAGATTTAAAGTGAGATGTATCACTCGGGATGGATTTGATGATAGTTTAATGATTTGAGTTTGTAGACTCATACGTCTAAGGATTTACTACGGTATCTAAGTTCCGTGGCTACCTTCTACGATAAGTCTCAGATCATAGCACACGACAGAGTTTACTATGTTTTCCCATACGTTGATTTTTCATACTTACGTGTGCACCCGCAAGGATTTAAATCGTCGTATAGTCCGCATAGGTCCTTCCGTTTGTGTGTGTATCAAGAATGAGTACAAGAATTTGTTTAACACAATGACTGTGGTTTCCATGTAAGAGTGATCATTGATTAACGAGTCCCTTAGAGAGAATCGTCGTTCAATAATTAAAGAGAAGAGAATGTGGTAAGATTTAGAGTTTTAAAGTTTCCTCGTGTTTGAATAAGAATACATCAAACATCGAGTAGTTTAAAGTCTTTACACTTTCCTCGTGTTTGATCAAGAATACGTCAAACCTTGAGTAGTTTAAAAGTCTTATACGTTCATCATGTTTGAACAAGAATACGTCAAACATGGAGTAGCTTAAATTGTGTTTAAACAAGAATACGTCAAACATAGAATAGTTTAACTTGTGTTTGAACAAGAATACGTCAAACATAGAATAATTTAAATTGTGTTTGAACAAGAATACGTCAAACATAGAATAGTTTAAATTGTGTTTGAACAAGAATACGTCAAACATAGAATAGTTTAAATTGTGTTTGAACATGAATACGTCAAACATAGAATATTTTAAATTGTGTTTGAACAAGAATACGTCAAACATAGAATAGTTTAAATTATGTTTGAACAAGAATACGTCAAACATAGAATAGTTTAAATTGTATTTGAACAAGAATACGTCAAACATAGAATAGTTTAAATTCTTTTAGTTTGGCTTCAGTGTATAGAAGTATACGATTACGTTCTGAGCATAAGACGGTTATCTAAATACTCTAGTATTTAAGAGAAGTGTGGGACAGCGTTTGGAACAGGATTAACCGTTATACGCTCTTTCACAGAAGATTCGAGTTGTCCAGAAGGTTAGGTGGATCCCGATGTTTGGGTTTGAAGAGAAGACTAGGGAGGTATTCTGCTAAAGTGAGCAATGTCTCCCTTCATTTTAGTTTCTAGTATCAAGAATGAAATTTTCTCGTGTATTTGAAATGTACGTTTATCAAGTCTTATAGGGTTTGGTTGAGATGGACACACAAAAGTTTTCAAGACCAAGAATCCAAGTATAAGTTTGAAAATAGGATAAGTCAGTTGAGTTTCAAGTTTCAGTATTAAGCTTCACGTGATCCCTTATTGGACATGCCTCCTTTGGTGGTTTAGAAGGTGTTTAGTTCAGGAATACGGGATTGAGTATTTGTACAAGTTTTACATGACTCAAAAGTCTCCGACCTTATACTGGTGTATACGAAGTTTAATGTTTTAGCAACGTGTATTTGAGTTTTTAATTCCCGTTGTGATTTATAGTAAGTCTTTTACGTGACAAGAGTTGAATGAGGAAAGTCTCTAAGCATAAGGTAACGGGAAAAGTTTCGATAAGGTTTATGACAGTGTGTTTATCAATGATTTTATCTCGTTTCATAACAGCATGTATAGTTTTCTTTTATATAGAGTGTAATTAAGATGTTTAAAAATGACGAGTTGGACATTGATTATAAGTAAGACTTATGAAAAGGTATGTATGATTGTCAAACGAAAAGTTGGTCAAGTTTAGAAGTGTGAAGTCTATATAAGGGTAAGGATCATAGTTGATTACGACAGTGGTTCGTAAGTCGTGTTGTTTTAAAATAGTGCTTACGAATTAGACGGTTTGTTCAAAGTTTATTCTTCAAGTATACGTGTCACATAGGGTTTTTATAGTTTAATGCCACGTTGTTAATTATCTCTAGTACTAACGTGAGCTACTCTTGACGAAAGTGTTTGGGTAGAAGTGTTAAGTTTGTAGTGCTAGAAGGAAAGTCAAGCTAGTAAGTGATAACAAGATAAATTTCAAAATAACTTTCGTTAAATGTTTTAAAATTTGGGACTTCTAGCCCTTACATAAGACAATTTAAACGGAAAAATAAAGTAAGTAAGTTGATTTAATATGTTCAAAAGGTTTTTATTCATAATACTGAGTTATCACAGTAATATTTTCAAAAATAGTTTTTGATTGGAAGTTGGTGGGCTAATGAGGAGGATTCCCGGAAGAAGGGGTGGTCACAAGGACTCACTTAAGTACCCTATTTCCCTAGCCAGAACTTCCTCATGGGCCTACAACTTCTCTCAGTTGTTGTCACCTAAGTTTGGGTTTATGGTACTATGTCGAGGTTCATTATGGGTTTAGAGTCTTAAACGTGGAGCTTGTTTATTCTATAGTAGGCTTCTTCCCTTGCGGGAAAATGATCAGGTTACTAATCCCTTTGTTAATGTACTTTAGGTTAAGTTTTGTTTACAAGAAACGGTGATGTGTAAGTTTTAAGGACGTATGAAGGTTTTGAGATTAAAAGTGTAACAAAGTTTTGAGTTAGTCATAAAATGAAGTTTGCTTGAGTGATGAAAAATGAAATGAGACACAAGGGTTTCCCCTTATGTGCCAAGTTTATAAAATAATGAAGTTTGTAAAAAGGACTTGTAGGATAATACATGGTTTTAAATGTGCTGGTATTACAAGGATCATGAAGTTTAAGGATGTATGAACACTTTGAGATGTATAAAAGTGTAGCAAAAGTTTGAGTGAGTTATCTAGAGTAGTTTGGTTGAGTGATGGAAATAAGATGAAAACACAAGGGTTTCCCCTTAAGTGTTATGTTCATAAAATAATGAAGTTTATAGGAGAATTTGTAGAGTAATACATAGTTTTAAGGGTTGTATTATAACGATCATGAAGTTTATTGGGTAGTATCTATAAATATAAGTTTATGTATGTAGTTTTTAAGTATAATCTCGTGAGAATTTCTCCTTTAATGTAACTCCTTCAGGTCATGACGAGTAAGCATGCTGTCATGTGACAAGACGGGACTTAAGAATCATAGAATAAAGGTTATAGAGGAAAGTTTTTAAATCGTGAATTTATGAAGCGTAAAGTATTTGAGACGGTACTCATTTAGTGCATATCACTAAGCGAGTACTTTGACATATCAAGAGGAATTTGAGCTCACTAATGTTTAGAGAAGTCATGCATTCCTATAAGTGGATACTCATCCCAAGAATTCCCAGGAAAGCATACAGGTCCAACGGTTGATTTGGATTTATACGAAATGCTTTCCTTGACAGAATTTCCCAGAATACAGGTATCCACCCTTCCGGTCCGCACAAGTTCTCACACATTATCTAGAACTTAAATATTCTTGACGAGAGTTTAGTGGTGGCTTAGACTAAGAACGTGTCCTCGGTGTAGTAGCCTCTTGTAATACGTAGGTAAGTAGAAGCGTAGAATTTTCCAAGCGTTCACGTATAAGAATTAAGAATAGAATGAGGAGAGAATTCCTAGTAAAGGACATGAGATAACTCATGTTTGGGTCTCCTAAGTTATAGTCTAGGTCATGTGTCTAATAACCTAATTCCCTATAACCAAGACTCTGATACCAATCTGTCACACCCCAACCGACGGCGGATTATACATCGGGGCGGACGCGGTTGTTCAATAGCACAAGGTTGACTATTAAAGTTTCAATACTTTATTAATAAATAATTTAAGATTCAATACAAGGAAACATAACAAGAATACAACGTTTAATTGATAAGTAGTCTAGGTCCAAAACATCCTATGTGATCACAAACAAGTCTCATGATGTAGAACCTGAAACATGTGAAAGAATCTGTCAACTACAAAATAGTTGGTGAGATATAAAGGTTTTGACACAGTTTAACAAGTATTTGAGAAGAATTACAATTCACTATGATATATGCATTCTATAATGTAAGTATGAGAACAAGTATCTTAAACATTTTGCACTTCAACCCTCCAACCAAGTTTAGGCATAACCCGCAGGTTACCCTTATAAGTCTCAAGTTTAAAGTTTAATTCAGTAACAATCACCAAGGGCTCCCCCCCGAAGGGGTCAATCAATCAAGGTGGATTGGTCAAATACAATAGATCTATCATTGTTACCATAGGCCTGATCAAAGTTAATGAATGTGCTAGTTTTAAGTTTAATCTAAGCATACAAGTCTCAAGTTTAACATAAGAATAAGCATCTAGTCATAGTTGTACAAGAATTGTATAAGTTTGAACATGTTTCACCCCAAAAGTATAGAAAGGAAAAATGGGCTAAGTATACTCACTTGGATTGATGAAGGGTATCTGATAAGAGTAAGTTTGCAAGACTTTGAGGGAGAATATCATCACAATAAGCCTAAGAATATAAGTCTAAAGTTTCAAGTTTATGTCTATAAGTTTAAGACAAAAGATCTAGGATTTCAAGATTTGACTAGGGTTCCAAACGGGAGACGGGAATGATTTTGTGTTTATAAAGTTTAAATTAAGTTTTTAAATGTAAGACTTGAATATCAATGTTTTAATAAGTTTGTAATTTAGAACAATTAATTATTTAAAAGTTTCTCAATTATTAATTACACATAAATAGGTATTAATAATTAAAATAGTTTTCTAAGTATTTGTACATATTGTTAAATAAAATACTAAACACTTTAAAGATTCAAAATGATTATTTAAAGTGTGGATAATTATTAAAGATTTCTAACAATTATCATAAAGATAAATAAGTATTTAGAAAGTAAATATGCTTTGAGGATTTAACATTTAAAGGATATGTAAAAGATTAAAAGGAATTATTTAAAGTGTGAACAATAGTTAAAGTTAAACAATTATCTAAAAGGATAATTATTTTGTTTATAAATCATTTAAGATTTATTAGTGTACTTAAGTGTTAGGTGTTTATTTTATAATTTGACTTGAAATCAAATAATGTTTATAAGTCAAGTTCTATAAAAATAGGATTTTCATAAAGTTTAAATCATAGTCTTTTAAAGTTTAAAAGTTTATATAAAGTTTCCTAAGGTATTTAAA
This sequence comes from Smallanthus sonchifolius, assembly GCA_023525975.1. NCBI lineage: Eukaryota > Viridiplantae > Streptophyta > Magnoliopsida > Asterales > Asteraceae > Smallanthus > Smallanthus sonchifolius. The sequence goes on from CM042020.1 coordinate 8,846,687, forward strand.
TAAGGTTTACAAGTTTAACAAGGTTTAAATGAAAGTGTAGGTTTATAAAAGTATTGAATAAGATTAACAACACTATAGATGTTTCTATTTAATTTTGTAAAGTTTATAAACATTGAAAAAATAAATAAACAAGGTATAGTTATTCCTCTTGTTTTATAAACACAAAGTAGATTTATATTTATATAAATTTTATAAAGTTTATAAATTATATGTTTCTTGTTAAACAAGTTGGTAAACCTTTCTAATTTCCTTTATAAAAATAGTTGGTGATAAAAGTATAATTTTTATAATATTTCCGAATTACATTTATAGTTTTTAAGAATTAAAAACCATTAATAAGGATTAATTATTTCCCCCTTTTTTTTATAGATTTCAGTTAAGTTTAATTAGTTAAAAATATTTTCAGAGTATAAAAGTAGGATAAAACTCCATTTTTAAGTTTATAAAAGTATCTCAGATTTTATAAAATTTATTAGAAATTTTAATTCTGATTAAATAGGCTTAAAAGAAATGAAATACAACAAAACGGGCCGCCCGGATCGAACTCGGATCCCGCCCGGTTCGCCGATGCACACACACACGTAACCATCCTGACTACGGGTCTTGTTGAGTTTAAACACGAAGTACAATCTGATAAACATCATTCCGGATCGCCCCCAAATCCTCAAGAACCCTAGAGTTGAAATCCCCTAAATTCGACATGTTAATCCCTCTGTTTTTGACAATGGACAGATGGCAAACGATGCTGGAAAGAAAACGAGTAGTTTGGAAGTTCGAATTACCTTAAATGGACTCAAATTGAGGGAGAACGAGCTTGAAACAGGTGCGACTGTCCTTGGGTCCCAATCGAGATATGCAGCTTCGAATTTGATCGAATTGAAAGTTCAGATAGTTTGAGTGTGATGTCGTCTATGGGTCTCGGTCGGTATTTATGTGCAATTTCGTCATTAAATGGCCGGTTAGTTGGGAAGATTACGGATGTAAGAGGCCGTGTTCGAATTTGAAATATGCTGCTTTAGAATTGAATTCACGCATTGAATATTCTTGGGTTATGGTCGCATGCGCGAAATGAACCCGAGGTTCATCGAATCCGGACGGGATTCGCGTTTTCGAATAATCGCGGGTGGTAACCGGGGTTAGCTGGGATCGAACCTAGGACCGGTTTCTGGGCAAGGGGGTTTAGGGAATTGAAATAACAAGTCCCTGCAGTTTCCCAGTTTTAACATTTTACGTTAAAAGGTCTTTTATGTTTAAAATAAGTTTCAGAAAATGACAGTTTGATCCCTGGACTTTATAAAATAAATAAAATGTTTTATTTTATAAATCCAAGTAAGTTTTATAAGTTTTATTATTTTATAAGTTTTTTTTATGAAACTTAAGTTTATAGGTTTTAGTATAAAAATATATAAGTTTATGATTTATAATATTTATATAATTATAAACTAACAAATTTTCAAGAATTTAATACGTGTCAAGAAGTCGGAAAAATTCGGGATATTACAGTCTTAACCCTTGTTATGACATGATTCGTGAGAATATTATCATGATGAAGCCTCTTCCCTCAATCAATGAAGCTTATGCTTTTCTCATTCAAGATGAGAAACAGAGGGAACTTCATTCCTCTGTACAGTTTATTCCTTAGAATGCTTCTATGCAAGTCTCAAAGAATTCAGGTGCTCGGAAAGGTTCTGTTTGTTCTCATTGCAAGAAGCTGGGACATGATGCCAGCAAATGTTATCGGTTAATTGGGTTCCCCAAAGATTTCAAATTTACTAAACCCAAAGCTGTTGCTAATAATGTTTCTGATGCTGGGGTTACTATTTCTGCTTCCAGTGCTCCTACTGGTTTATCTTCCAAACAGTATAACAATCTGCTGCAACTTCTTCAGCAAAATTCTAGGGTTCAGGGTGGTGTTCCGACTATTCAACCACTCAGCTTTGCAAATTTTGCAGGTATTATTGCTTGCAATCGACTACGGTCGATACAACTTGGATCATGGATACCGGTGCCAGTAATCATATGTGCTTTGATTTCAATTTGCTTTCTAATATTCAATTGCTTAATTCGCCCGTTTATGTTCTTCTTTCAAACGGGCATGTCTTAACTGTTACGCAGGTAGGAACTGTTAATCTCACCAAGACGTTTTCTATCTCTAATGTCTTCTTTGTGCCTTAGTTCAAGCACAATCTTTTGTCTGTTCCTAAACTTTGTAAGGATACAAAGGGTCTTGTTCAGTTTTCTGAAACTACTTGTTTCTTGCAGGCCTCCTCGCTGAGTAGTCCGTTGGTTCTGGGAGATCTTCTCAACGGACTTTATCTTTTGAATCCTAATAAACTTTTCTCTGTTACAGTTGATTCTTTTTCTCATTGTAATTCTGTTGTTTCTTTGAAACTTTAGCATACTCGTCTTGGTCATTTACCTTTGTACAAACTTAAGCAATTGAATGTTTTTACTGGTGCACATGATTGTTCTATTGATGATTGTTCTGTTTGTCCCAAGGCTAGACATCAGAAACTGCCTTTTGCATCTAGTAGTATATCCAGTTCTCAAATGTTTGATCTTATTCATATTGATACGTGGGGACCGTATCGATCTACTACATTTGATGGATATAAATATTTTCTCACCATTGTTGATGATTTTACTAGAACTACTTGGACTCACTTTCGACAACTAAAGGAAAAGCCTTTACTATTCTCCAAGGGTTCATTGAGATGGTTGAGACTCAGTTCAGTACCAAAGTGAAGCGTGTTCGATCTGATAATGCTTTTGAGCTTGGTTCGGGTGTTCATCATGCCAATTATTTTAAACAAAAGGGAATTATTCATCAGACTACTTGTCATGGGGTTCCTTAACAGAATGGGGTGGTGGAACGTAAACATAAGCATCTTCTTGAAACTGCTCGTGCTCTTATGTTTCAATCCAAGTTACCAATAACTTTTTGGGGTGAATGCGTTCTCACTGCTACTCATTTGATTAATATTTTTCCCACACGGGTTCTCAAGGGCAAATCTCCTTCTGAGATGCTCTTTGGTAAAGCTCCTTCATACACCCACCTTCGTACTTTTGGGTGTTTATGTTATGCTTCTACTTCTACACTCGGACGAGATAAATTTTAACCTAGAGCTCAAGCTTGTATTTTTATTGGCTATCCCTTTGAAAGAAAAGTTACAATCTTTATAATCTTGACACTCGATAAGTTCTTGTTTCTCACGATGTGACTTTTCTTGAGCACATTTTCCCTTCTTTACACTCTTCGAATCCTTCTAATTTGTTCCCTTCTCTAAATGATCTGTTTGAGGAGACAGATCCGACGGTTGTTCCTTCATCTTCTTCGGTTGCTCCTGAAGTTGATTCCACTCCTCCTCATGTTTCTCCTGTTCCTCCTCCTCCACCTTCGGAGCTCATTCCTCCTTCTCATCTGCAGGATTACGTTTGTAATTCTGCTTCCTCTATTGATTCGTCTTGTTTTCATACTTTTTCGAGTGCTTGCCAAGCTTCTCATTTTGTTAATCTTGTTGATCTTTCTCCTGCTTCTCAGCAACTCCTTCTCAATCTTGATTCTGTTCAGGAACCTTCTTCTTATCAGGAGGCTGCTAAACATCTTGCTTGGCAAGAGGCTATGACTAAGGAGTTTAATGCTTTGGAATGTAATCAAACTTGGGTGGTTATGCATTTACCTAAAGGTAAAAAGGCCACTAAATGCAAATGGGTGTATAAAGTCAAGTATAATGCTGATGGCACTGTTAAACGTTGCAAAGCCCGTTTGGTTGTTCGTGGTGATACTCAGAAAGCAGGAATTGATTATAATGAGACTTTTTCTCATGTCGTTAAAATGACTACTATTCGTAGTCTCATTGTTGTTGCCACTAAAAGACATTGGGGATTATACCAATTGGATATCAATAATGCTTTTTTACATGGGGATCTTGACGAAGACATTTATATGCTTCCTCCTCCTGGAATGCCTTTATCCTCTCCTGGTCATGTCCTTAAGCTCAAGAAGTCTCTTTACGGTTTGAAGCAAGCTTCAAGGTAGCGGTATGGAAAGCTTTCTGATGCTCTTATGACCAAAGGTTATATGCGGTCTCCCAATGATTATTCCTAATTCTCTAAGACGATGGGGGATTCTGTTGTTCATGTCACTGTCTATGTTGATGACATTCTTCTTACTGGTAATAATGAACAAGAGATGTCTAATTTGAAGGCTTTCTTACATTCCACGTTCCAGATCAAGGATCTTGCACTCTTAACTATTTCTGGGCATTAAGGTTCTCAAATCTCCCTCTGGTCTTATCATGACTCAACGCAAATTTGCGAAGGATTTGCTGACTGAGTTTCGTACAGACGATGTTTCTTATGTTTCGTCTCCTTTGCCTTTACATTTACAACTCAGGCTCAACGAAGGTCAAGTTCTTGATGATCCTTTGGCCTATCGTCGACTTGTTGGTAAACTCAATTATTTCACTCATACTCGGCCTGATCTTGCTTTTTCGGTTCAGTTTCTCAGCCAGTTTATGAGTGATCCGCGTGTTCCTCATTGGGATGCTGCGTGGCATACTCTTCGGTACGTCAAATGCACTTGTTCTCAAGGGTTGTTCTTTAATGATGATCCTGATATGTCTTTGTCTGCTTATTGTGATTCGGATTGGGCAGCTTGCCCTAATACTCGGCGTTCTGTCAGTGGCTATTTCATTTCTCTTGTAGGTAGTCCTATTTCTTGGAAATCCAAGAAACAAGCTATTGTTTCTCTTAGTTCTGCTGAAGCTGAATATTGTTCTCTTCACCGTGTCACACAGGAACTTGCTTGGTTGACTCGGTTGTTTGTGGAGTTTAGGCTTGATAATCTTACTCCCGTTCCTCTCAAATGTGACAGTTAGGCGGCCATTCATATTGCTAAGAATCCAGTTTTTCATGAGCGAACTAAGCATATCGAGTTGGATTGTCATTTTGTCCGCGAGAAGCTTAAAGTCGGTTTGATTCTGCTTTCTCATACACGGATTTCTGATCAACATGCGGATTTATTCACTAAGAGTTTGGCTGGTCAAGCGCATTCAGCTATCATTTTCAAGTTGGGGTTGTATACGCCTCCAACTTGAGGGGGGTTGTTAGCGAACTTACTAAGTTCGCTTGTTTAATATAGGGGAGAACTTAGTTTAATATAGGGGAGAACTTACTAAGTTCGCCCGGTTCTGTAGTTTGTTAGCTTTTCTTGTTTTGTCTATAAATAGCTTTTTTGTAACATTATTCAAGTTATCAATTAAATCATTTCAGTTTTACCCCTAATCATTCTCTCTCTTTTTCTTTCTCTCGTTTATCATTTTTGTTTGTTTCTAGCGATCATTCTCGATATCATAACAAGTCATATCGGACGACGGCGTGGTAAGTCCTGGAATACCGGATGGCCTAAGACATAAAGATTGGCCGGGCTCATTTACACAGTTCACCATAGAACATTTTGAAATTTGGATCCTAACTCGATCGGATGGACAATAAATTTGGAAATTCCTTATTTGTCTAATTAAATCATAGCAAGATAATGTTAAGTAGTCGATAAATGTTAGGGTTAGGTATATAAGTTTTTCTTATTATATTTTCTATTCTATACTAATTCGTGGATCCATATTTTCTTCCTATTGTGCGAACAAGGCTATGTAATTGTCTTTCTTTGTTGTCCATAAGAAACAGTCAACACGTTATATTTGGTCTTAATGATGAACAAGAAAATAACCAAATATAAAACCCAATTAAAACAGGAAATTCTAGAGTTAATTACAAAATAACAAAACGAAAAAAGAACCACCAATTAAGTTGTGGTTATGCATTTTTTTAAATAACCACTTTTATAGTTTGGTTTCGGTTATGATTATTGGGTAACTGAAATAACCAAACAAAACCGGGTTTACTCACTGAACCACATCTAACCGAACCGAACCGGCGATATATTTCTTTTATTTATAAGAAGTTGAGTGCGATATGGGAGTTTTAGTTAGAATATATGTGAAAAATTCAAACATCTAAAAGGTTGTGACAAAAATAGCTTTTTTTTGTAAGTTAGGACGAGGGGCGGCTCAACGTATTTGGTGGCCCAAGCGAACTAAAAGTTTGAGCTTTTTTTAATGCAATTGATTCATGCTTACGGTTACGGTTTGACATTTAATTTAGGGCATTTACATATATCTCCTTCCTAAGTTCCTTTATTACATACTAGGTTAGAATCCCGTGTATTATACGGGTTGAATACATGTAATATTATATAGTTAGTAATAATAAGTTTTAGTTTTTAAAACCCGTGTAATACACAGGTTGAATAAACTCGTGTATTACACGGGTTGAATAAAATATATAATGTAATCTATTAACACATACACTCGTCAAAATGTAACAATGTAATTATGTAAATATATGATTAAAAGTTTTTTATTTGAATCCTAGCTGGTTATAAAATTGTTTTTAGTTTGTAAAATTCATAAAAATATGATTGAACAAATTAATGGATGATAAACACAATTTTAAATTTTAAATTGAAACAAATAATTAATTTACTTGCCTAAAATAGTGGAGTTGATTATTAATAGCAGAGAGATGCGGGAAAATGAGAATGAAGAGGCTTAGAAATGTGACAAGTGTCCTACTAATTCACTTGTTTATTAGGTAGTATAGATTTACCCAACCCTAAAATTTAATTACATATTTCTCCTTCCTAAAACCTATATATTACATATCTATCCAATTCAATTAAAATAACTTATTTTATTACCATTTTACTTTTAATGAACCAATTAAATTACTATTTACATATATCCACTTCCTAAATATTTGTGAGGGGCAATTGAGTAATTTTAAGTTAATTGAAGAAATATGTAATTAAAGTTAGGGTTAGGAATATATATAATTTAAAAGTTTAATAGTGAAAAATATGTAAAAAACAAACCAAATAACCAAACCAACTTAATCTAATCAATTAATTTAAATTTCTAAAATAACCAAATTATGAAATTGACCAAATAACATAAATAATCTAAATAACCAAACCAAATTAATCTAAATTTACCTAACCAAACTAATCGATAAAACCAAATAGCCACACCAAATTAATCTAAATAACCAAACCAAAGTAATTTAAGCAATGGGGGAAATGATGCAAAGTACATGTCCTACTGTATGCAAATGACCGAGAGACATGAGACAAAGTTCCAAAAGGGCAAAGACGCAATCACTCAAAGTTCCAATTCCAAAATCCAAACCAATCTAAGATTGAGGCAATGAGGCAAAAGCCACATCAACACTTCCCAAATCAAGATCGTCCAATCCTAAATCCGCTCCCCCCAAATCCCCAGTTCCAAAATATTAGCAGTCGCCTTATTAAATACGCTCGTCATGCTTCACGCTTGCGGACGTCGGACCTGATTGCTTGGCCTAAGCCCAAATATGCTGAACAGGCCCTAAGCCCAAATTTACACATATAACTTTTTTTTTTAAATTTAGAAAACTTTCACAAAAAACCACAATTTTAATATTCGCTTTAGGCCCCAAAATATGTTAAACCGCCTTTGCCATTGCCATTGCCTTCTCTTCACCTTTTCTCAAGATTCAGGTTCGAACCCTCGTGCATTTGTTGGGTTTTTATTATTTTAATTTTATGATTACTTTTACACATATTTTAATTTTCTTTTATAACTTTTAAAATATAATGTTTTTGTAAATTCCGAATATACCGTTGCGACGTACTTATTTTTATCCATGTTTCGATGTAAATTTTATTCAAAATCGAAATGGGTAAAATATAAAAGTAAATTTTATTCAACACCGTTGTGACATGCTTAAATTTTAAATATACCATTACGCACGTTTATATATATATATATAATGCACCCAACATGTTTGATAAAATCCTTGCACACAACATCCGTCGAATTCCCGCCGCGTAGCGTGAGGACCCTACACGCTACGCGGCAGGAATTCGACGGTTGTTGTGTGCAAACATTTTATCAAACATGTTGGGTGCATGTTTAAATATTGCACTACCTATAGATTTCTTTAACCTGATGTAAATACATGGATCAAAACCACTACTTCATCATCCATGGATCCAGAGGTGCTATTTATAGATTCTACAAGTTTTAAAATAATTCAAGTTCAAAATTGGAGATGTCCTTCAACGCAAGTGTGTGCCACTTGTGGATTCCTCTTACAGGCCAATAGCAGCAACAGTATCTGCAGCAAATCTCCTGTCAGTATCTCTCACATAATCCTATAAATATTTTAAAAATAAGCAAAATATATTCTATTCAACAATAATAATAAAGTAAAGCACAGGTTTAATTCAACTGAACAATAATTGACAAGTACCTGGAATTCTTTAAAAATATGTCAATGGTTTTGAAAAATTATATTTGATGTATTGTACAACAGCTAAATGCCAATTTCACCTCTATGAAACAATGCAGTTTAGGAGTACGGATAGAATAGGAAACTTTTTTTTTAAAGGCGAACATTGAATGTGTGACGTCGCACCCCCCGTTATATGGGAGAGCCTCGTCCAACTCCGTTCAATATGTTGTCTTAACCGGGGCCACTTGGCGTCAGAGTTGGAGAGCTTTGATGAATAAATCTAGAAAAGGACACTTTTTCGGGACAAACTAAGATAGAAAGGTAGACAATTATTTCGGAACCGAATTGAAAATTTACCTTTATTTGGTTCACAAATCTTATAGCCTCTTCAAACTCCACTCTTCTTTTTGGTGGAGGCTCATCCTCCTCAATTACAGTGATTTCATACCCTTTGGGCAAGAAAGTGTAAAATTAAGTTATTGTGACGTTCAAACAACTCTTTCACCCTTGCTATGACACCAGATTCTGCACCAGAAAATCTATTAAATGAGTTATATAAGCAACATAACTAATCATTTGAGAGTTAAATTTCATGTACCTTTGAGCTTTAAAATCTTTCATTACATCAAGAAACATGTCATATTTTTCTCTCTGGCCTTGAAACATGTCCTTAACTTCTTTTAAATAAGTTAATACATCATTGGTTGTGAGTTTTTGCCCATTTAGTTATTATTTCATAAATAACCTTAAAGTTAATATTAACACCTGTTAAAATAACTAAATTACCTTTCTATTCAAACAATATTTTTCAGCTTTTAAAGATTTATTATCTTGTGTAATCAACCTCAAGTACAATATTTATTTAAACAAACAATCTTAACATTTTGAGATCTTTTTAAAAGTCAACATAATCCTCACTAACCAAACTCAGATATCACAAAATAATAATAGAAATCATAATCCAACTCAATATAGTTTTCACTATTCTCATTGTATTATATATATACACATAAAAAGACGCAACAGCAAAATTCAAATAATTATTAGCGATTTCATACATGAATCAATGAATTCAAATAATTATTAGCAAATATCCCCTAACATTACCATTAATAAATCATGGAGAGATTAATTGTTCTAATAACCTGAAATAAATAGCAATGCATTAAACATCTTTAATCAGTCAATTTAAGGCAAAATTAAAATTTATATTTAAAATTAAGATTACCTGCCCTGGGGAACTACTCAAGGCATGCCATACTGCACCAGTTTGACCTTCACTTTCAACAGGAATGGTCACCGAACCACGACATACAGAATACAAAAAGGTGCACATGGGTCGCCCCAACTCACCTGACCCGTTTCAACCAAATATACCTGTTAGATTGGAACCTGTTTTGACATGTTACCCAACCTGCCCATTTTCTACCGCTATGTCTAATTCAAAATCCTCATGTTCAAAACCATTAAAGCAAGTAGTTTTCTGTAGTTGGTTTCAACAGTATTGATTAATGTTAGAAGAAACACCCTTCGGTCCCAAACAACCTGCAAGCTAGAAGCTATACATATTAGTCCAGCATTATATTTTTTTTAATGATTTGTCCAACATTATGGTTTAAGCATGAAGCACGTGTTTACTGAAAAATAAAGCATTGTTAATGCAGGATAGAAGAAATATACCAATATGACAACTTGTAAACATGAAAAATATAAGATAAGAAAATAAATGGGTTAAACAAGATTGTAGCATTATTGCAATGAACAGATAAAGCTCCACCTGCATGGAAAGCATCCATCACAAATAACTCTATCCCCACATACTGCACACATGTCATAAGCAACAGAGCTATATCATGGAGTGTCAGCCCATTAGGAATATATATATATGATAGATGCTACAAGTTACTTCACCAGATAACATATTTAAAAATAATAGCTGGTGAAAAGAACCAGTGTCAAGCAGCCATATCCAGATTTTCTGCCTGTACGAAACTTGAGTTCTCCGTGGAGGTGGGGCTCCACCAAGAATCTGCTTTGAGTTCGTTCCTTTTTGTGATTGTCATAGATGAGTTGTAAAAGTCAATTCAGGAGGCTATACTGTGGTGCATGCTTTTCGCGGATGATATTGTGCTAGTATCGGAAAAGAAGCAGGAATTGAACGTGAGGCTAGAGGAGTGGTGAGTAGCCTCAGTCGTTCTAAAATGGAGTATCTCTTTTGTAACTTCAGTGGGGCAAACAATGAAGAGGACACCCAGTTGACTATTGGAGGCCAAGCGGTAGCGCAAACAACCAAGTTCAAGTATTTAGGCTCGTTCGTATAGAGTAACGGGGACATTGACTGCGATGTAGCCGTGTTCAGGAAGGGTGGTGCAAGTGGAGAGCAACCACGTGCTTTTTGTGCCACAAAAGGTTTCCAAAGAAATTAATAAGGAAATTATATAGGGTGGCAATGCGACCGGCTATGTTGTACGGAACCGATTGCTTGTCAATCAAGAAGGCTCAAGCGTGAAAGTTGGAGACAGCTGAAATGAAGATGTTGAGGTAGATGTGCGGGCATACAAGGTTAGACATGATACAAAATGAGGATTTTAGGGATAGATTAGAGGTAGCACGTATCTCGGATAAAATAAAGGAGGGAAGATTGAGATGGTTCTGGCATCTGCGGAGGAGATAGATGACGACACCAGTAAGGAGCGTGGAGACACTCACTGTAGAGGGGAAGAGGAACAGAAGCAGACCAAAGGTTAGAGATTTCTAGGGGTGTGTACAGGCTTGGTCTTTGGTCTTATATGCATTAGCCTTAGGAGTTGTATGTTATAGTGGTCTTTCTATATGGTTATAACACAGTTTTGTATGCTTTATTGTGCATGTACTTGATATGGATACCAGTTTCTTGCTCCATGTAATTCTTGTGCTTTTTCTGCATGCTTCCTATTAGATTTAAGAACAATTGTGTTTTCTCTTCTTTACTTTGCTGACACTACGAACTTCTATTTCTTGTTCTTATATATGCTTTTTATATTGCATATTTGTTACTTGTTGTTTATTGCTTGGATTTTTTGTATGTTTTCCGAGTTGGGGGTCTCTCTGGATGCAGTCTCTCTACCCTATGAGATAGAGGTAAGGTTTGCCCTCATCCCACCCTCCCCGGAACCTACTTTTGAGTGAGATTTTGCTGGATATGTTTTGTTTTGTTTGTTATTTAGAAAAGGAAGTTATTGGTCAACCAAAAGTTATCCTACATTTAATGTTTAAAATTTAAAATCATAAGAAATATGGAAACGTTTAAATGGTATTTAATCAATTTAACAGTTTTAAAAAAAAAAATTAAAATAGATAATTGAAAAATGTTTAGGTAGGAAAACAAAGATCTAGACTTTATAATGATTACAAGTGTCATGTCAAAACTTTTATTAGAGTAAACTGAAGTTTTCGTCCCTGAGATTTGATGGTCTTAACAGGCTCAGTGCACCCCTAACACTCTGAGTCCCTGACGTTATATTTCTTAATGCTTTTAGTCCAATTCACTAACTTCGTTAAAGTTTTTCAGTTAATTCTTGTTAAATGACCAAAATACCCCTCTTCTTCCCCACTCCACCACCACCACCTGCCACCACCCGCACCCACCTGCCGCCGCCCGCACCTGCCATTACCACGTTTTTTCGACGAAGTTCCGGCAACCCCGTTTTCGATGTTTTGATGTTTTGGTATGGACACTAACATAATGTGTGGAATTTCAGACGAATTCAACTCAACAATCCACACCTAACTTGAACCTCCATCATTAACTTCGGTGTGCTCTGTTTCCTATGATTCATCTGACATATGCAATTCGTCAGAGCATCCCTAAAACGCTCGTGGCGTACTACTAGAAGTTCATTGACAAAGAACAGAAGAAGGAGATCAAGGATATTCTCGTCGGGTATGATAGGACTCTGCTTGTTGCTGATCCGAGATGATACGAGCCGAAGAAGTTTGGAGGTCATGGTGTTCGTGCTAGGTTCCAGAAATCGTATTGTTAAGGGTGAGAGGGCCGCCCTACTCGGGCATGGCCGAGCAAGGGATAGAAGGGCCGAGTGAATGGGGTATACTGCCCCCTCTGGTCCGAGTTGGGGCACCGAGTTGTTTGGCAGAGTATTTTTACTCGTGTGTGTAGTGTGATTCGGGTGTAGCCAACGGCTATAATGTCGTTACACATTAAAAAATATATATTTTTGTAAAACTCTCTCTCTCTCTCTCTATATATATATATATATATATATATATATCACTCTTCCCCTGTTAAATCACTCTTTTCCACCTATACATATGTCAAGTTAAACCTAATTTTTTTTTGTGGCCAGCAGCAATTCGAAAGCAATTATGTTTAATTTCTAGATTTTTTTTTTAATTTGTAACTTGTTATTGTATTTTCTTATTTTTAGTTGTCTTTTGTATTTTTAAGTAATAAAAAAGTGTGTTTTCTATTTAAATGTTTATTTTTATTTTAAAAAAGGTTGGTGAGTAAATGAGTAGTTTGAGTATGTTGAAATGAAAACAGCAGACAATACTCACACTTTGTATTGCAAACAAGGAAAGAACCCAAACAGCTTTCTGTGATTTTATTAATGAACTCGCATACTTTAACAATAACCAAAGCAACCTATAAATACTAGAAAGATAAACATAAACAAACGGCTAGTAGCCTAAGACTCGGACTACTAACAACTTTATTCAAACATAAGAATAGAACTATTCAAAAAGTATTGAGCGAGAAAGCTGCAACTGTTTGGACTTCTTCAAGATAAACTTCATGTAATATTATATAGTTAGTAATAATAAGTTTTAGTTTTTAAAACCCGTGTAATACACAGGTTGAATAAACTCGTGTATTACACGGGTTGAATAAAATATATAATGTAATCTATTAACACATACACTCGTCAAAATGTAACAATGTAATTATGTAAATATATGATTAAAAGTTTTTTATTTGAATCCTAGCTGGTTATAAAATTGTTTTTAGTTTGTAAAATTCATAAAAATATGATTGAACAAATTAATGGATGATAAACACAATTTTAAATTTTAAATTGAAACAAATAATTAATTTACTTGCCTAAAATAGTGGAGTTGATTATTAATAGCAGAGAGATGCGGGAAAATGAGAATGAAGAGGCTTAGAAATGTGACAAGTGTCCTACTAATTCACTTGTTTATTAGGTAGTATAGATTTACCCAACCCTAAAATTTAATTACATATTTCTCCTTCCTAAAACCTATATATTACATATCTATCCAATTCAATTAAAATAACTTATTTTATTACCATTTTACTTTTAATGAACCAATTAAATTACTATTTACATATATCCACTTCCTAAATATTTGTGAGGGGCAATTGAGTAATTTTAAGTTAATTGAAGAAATATGTAATTAAAGTTAGGGTTAGGAATATATATAATTTAAAAGTTTAATAGTGAAAAATATGTAAAAAACAAACCAAATAACCAAACCAACTTAATCTAATCAATTAATTTAAATTTCTAAAATAACCAAATTATGAAATTGACCAAATAACATAAATAATCTAAATAACCAAACCAAATTAATCTAAATTTACCTAACCAAACTAATCGATAAAACCAAATAGCCACACCAAATTAATCTAAATAACCAAACCAAAGTAATTTAAGCAATGGGGGAAATGATGCAAAGTACATGTCCTACTGTATGCAAATGACCGAGAGACATGAGACAAAGTTCCAAAAGGGCAAAGACGCAATCACTCAAAGTTCCAATTCCAAAATCCAAACCAATCTAAGATTGAGGCAATGAGGCAAAAGCCACATCAACACTTCCCAAATCAAGATCGTCCAATCCTAAATCCGCTCCCCCCAAATCCCCAGTTCCAAAATATTAGCAGTCGCCTTATTAAATACGCTCGTCATGCTTCACGCTTGCGGACGTCGGACCTGATTGCTTGGCCTAAGCCCAAATATGCTGAACAGGCCCTAAGCCCAAATTTACACATATAACTTTTTTTTTTAAATTTAGAAAACTTTCACAAAAAACCACAATTTTAATATTCGCTTTAGGCCCCAAAATATGTTAAACCGCCTTTGCCATTGCCATTGCCTTCTCTTCACCTTTTCTCAAGATTCAGGTTCGAACCCTCGTGCATTTGTTGGGTTTTTATTATTTTAATTTTATGATTACTTTTACACATATTTTAATTTTCTTTTATAACTTTTAAAATATAATGTTTTTGTAAATTCCGAATATACCGTTGCGACGTACTTATTTTTATCCATGTTTCGATGTAAATTTTATTCAAAATCGAAATGGGTAAAATATAAAAGTAAATTTTATTCAACACCGTTGTGACATGCTTAAATTTTAAATATACCATTACGCACGTTTATATATATATATATAATGCACCCAACATGTTTGATAAAATCCTTGCACACAACATCCGTCGAATTCCCGCCGCGTAGCGTGAGGACCCTACACGCTACGCGGCAGGAATTCGACGGTTGTTGTGTGCAAACATTTTATCAAACATGTTGGGTGCATGTTTAAATATTGCACTACCTATAGATTTCTTTAACCTGATGTAAATACATGGATCAAAACCACTACTTCATCATCCATGGATCCAGAGGTGCTATTTATAGATTCTACAAGTTTTAAAATAATTCAAGTTCAAAATTGGAGATGTCCTTCAACGCAAGTGTGTGCCACTTGTGGATTCCTCTTACAGGCCAATAGCAGCAACAGTATCTGCAGCAAATCTCCTGTCAGTATCTCTCACATAATCCTATAAATATTTTAAAAATAAGCAAAATATATTCTATTCAACAATAATAATAAAGTAAAGCACAGGTTTAATTCAACTGAACAATAATTGACAAGTACCTGGAATTCTTTAAAAATATGTCAATGGTTTTGAAAAATTATATTTGATGTATTGTACAACAGCTAAATGCCAATTTCACCTCTATGAAACAATGCAGTTTAGGAGTACGGATAGAATAGGAAACTTTTTTTTTAAAGGCGAACATTGAATGTGTGACGTCGCACCCCCCGTTATATGGGAGAGCCTCGTCCAACTCCGTTCAATATGTTGTCTTAACCGGGGCCACTTGGCGTCAGAGTTGGAGAGCTTTGATGAATAAATCTAGAAAAGGACACTTTTTCGGGACAAACTAAGATAGAAAGGTAGACAATTATTTCGGAACCGAATTGAAAATTTACCTTTATTTGGTTCACAAATCTTATAGCCTCTTCAAACTCCACTCTTCTTTTTGGTGGAGGCTCATCCTCCTCAATTACAGTGATTTCATACCCTTTGGGCAAGAAAGTGTAAAATTAAGTTATTGTGACGTTCAAACAACTCTTTCACCCTTGCTATGACACCAGATTCTGCACCAGAAAATCTATTAAATGAGTTATATAAGCAACATAACTAATCATTTGAGAGTTAAATTTCATGTACCTTTGAGCTTTAAAATCTTTCATTACATCAAGAAACATGTCATATTTTTCTCTCTGGCCTTGAAACATGTCCTTAACTTCTTTTAAATAAGTTAATACATCATTGGTTGTGAGTTTTTGCCCATTTAGTTATTATTTCATAAATAACCTTAAAGTTAATATTAACACCTGTTAAAATAACTAAATTACCTTTCTATTCAAACAATATTTTTCAGCTTTTAAAGATTTATTATCTTGTGTAATCAACCTCAAGTACAATATTTATTTAAACAAACAATCTTAACATTTTGAGATCTTTTTAAAAGTCAACATAATCCTCACTAACCAAACTCAGATATCACAAAATAATAATAGAAATCATAATCCAACTCAATATAGTTTTCACTATTCTCATTGTATTATATATATACACATAAAAAGACGCAACAGCAAAATTCAAATAATTATTAGCGATTTCATACATGAATCAATGAATTCAAATAATTATTAGCAAATATCCCCTAACATTACCATTAATAAATCATGGAGAGATTAATTGTTCTAATAACCTGAAATAAATAGCAATGCATTAAACATCTTTAATCAGTCAATTTAAGGCAAAATTAAAATTTATATTTAAAATTAAGATTACCTGCCCTGGGGAACTACTCAAGGCATGCCATACTGCACCAGTTTGACCTTCACTTTCAACAGGAATGGTCACCGAACCACGACATACAGAATACAAAAAGGTGCACATGGGTCGCCCCAACTCACCTGACCCGTTTCAACCAAATATACCTGTTAGATTGGAACCTGTTTTGACATGTTACCCAACCTGCCCATTTTCTACCGCTATGTCTAATTCAAAATCCTCATGTTCAAAACCATTAAAGCAAGTAGTTTTCTGTAGTTGGTTTCAACAGTATTGATTAATGTTAGAAGAAACACCCTTCGGTCCCAAACAACCTGCAAGCTAGAAGCTATACATATTAGTCCAGCATTATATTTTTTTTAATGATTTGTCCAACATTATGGTTTAAGCATGAAGCACGTGTTTACTGAAAAATAAAGCATTGTTAATGCAGGATAGAAGAAATATACCAATATGACAACTTGTAAACATGAAAAATATAAGATAAGAAAATAAATGGGTTAAACAAGATTGTAGCATTATTGCAATGAACAGATAAAGCTCCACCTGCATGGAAAGCATCCATCACAAATAACTCTATCCCCACATACTGCACACATGTCATAAGCAACAGAGCTATATCATGGAGTGTCAGCCCATTAGGAATATATATATATGATAGATGCTACAAGTTACTTCACCAGATAACATATTTAAAAATAATAGCTGGTGAAAAGAACCAGTGTCAAGCAGCCATATCCAGATTTTCTGCCTGTACGAAACTTGAGTTCTCCGTGGAGGTGGGGCTCCACCAAGAATCTGCTTTGAGTTCGTTCCTTTTTGTGATTGTCATAGATGAGTTGTAAAAGTCAATTCAGGAGGCTATACTGTGGTGCATGCTTTTCGCGGATGATATTGTGCTAGTATCGGAAAAGAAGCAGGAATTGAACGTGAGGCTAGAGGAGTGGTGAGTAGCCTCAGTCGTTCTAAAATGGAGTATCTCTTTTGTAACTTCAGTGGGGCAAACAATGAAGAGGACACCCAGTTGACTATTGGAGGCCAAGCGGTAGCGCAAACAACCAAGTTCAAGTATTTAGGCTCGTTCGTATAGAGTAACGGGGACATTGACTGCGATGTAGCCGTGTTCAGGAAGGGTGGTGCAAGTGGAGAGCAACCACGTGCTTTTTGTGCCACAAAAGGTTTCCAAAGAAATTAATAAGGAAATTATATAGGGTGGCAATGCGACCGGCTATGTTGTACGGAACCGATTGCTTGTCAATCAAGAAGGCTCAAGCGTGAAAGTTGGAGACAGCTGAAATGAAGATGTTGAGGTAGATGTGCGGGCATACAAGGTTAGACATGATACAAAATGAGGATTTTAGGGATAGATTAGAGGTAGCACGTATCTCGGATAAAATAAAGGAGGGAAGATTGAGATGGTTCTGGCATCTGCGGAGGAGATAGATGACGACACCAGTAAGGAGCGTGGAGACACTCACTGTAGAGGGGAAGAGGAACAGAAGCAGACCAAAGGTTAGAGATTTCTAGGGGTGTGTACAGGCTTGGTCTTTGGTCTTATATGCATTAGCCTTAGGAGTTGTATGTTATAGTGGTCTTTCTATATGGTTATAACACAGTTTTGTATGCTTTATTGTGCATGTACTTGATATGGATACCAGTTTCTTGCTCCATGTAATTCTTGTGCTTTTTCTGCATGCTTCCTATTAGATTTAAGAACAATTGTGTTTTCTCTTCTTTACTTTGCTGACACTACGAACTTCTATTTCTTGTTCTTATATATGCTTTTTATATTGCATATTTGTTACTTGTTGTTTATTGCTTGGATTTTTTGTATGTTTTCCGAGTTGGGGGTCTCTCTGGATGCAGTCTCTCTACCCTATGAGATAGAGGTAAGGTTTGCCCTCATCCCACCCTCCCCGGAACCTACTTTTGAGTGAGATTTTGCTGGATATGTTTTGTTTTGTTTGTTATTTAGAAAAGGAAGTTATTGGTCAACCAAAAGTTATCCTACATTTAATGTTTAAAATTTAAAATCATAAGAAATATGGAAACGTTTAAATGGTATTTAATCAATTTAACAGTTTTAAAAAAAAAAATTAAAATAGATAATTGAAAAATGTTTAGGTAGGAAAACAAAGATCTAGACTTTATAATGATTACAAGTGTCATGTCAAAACTTTTATTAGAGTAAACTGAAGTTTTCGTCCCTGAGATTTGATGGTCTTAACAGGCTCAGTGCACCCCTAACACTCTGAGTCCCTGACGTTATATTTCTTAATGCTTTTAGTCCAATTCACTAACTTCGTTAAAGTTTTTCAGTTAATTCTTGTTAAATGACCAAAATACCCCTCTTCTTCCCCACTCCACCACCACCACCTGCCACCACCCGCACCCACCTGCCGCCGCCCGCACCTGCCATTACCACGTTTTTTCGACGAAGTTCCGGCAACCCCGTTTTCGATGTTTTGATGTTTTGGTATGGACACTAACATAATGTGTGGAATTTCAGACGAATTCAACTCAACAATCCACACCTAACTTGAACCTCCATCATTAACTTCGGTGTGCTCTGTTTCCTATGATTCATCTGACATATGCAATTCGTCAGAGCATCCCTAAAACGCTCGTGGCGTACTACTAGAAGTTCATTGACAAAGAACAGAAGAAGGAGATCAAGGATATTCTCGTCGGGTATGATAGGACTCTGCTTGTTGCTGATCCGAGATGATACGAGCCGAAGAAGTTTGGAGGTCATGGTGTTCGTGCTAGGTTCCAGAAATCGTATTGTTAAGGGTGAGAGGGCCGCCCTACTCGGGCATGGCCGAGCAAGGGATAGAAGGGCCGAGTGAATGGGGTATACTGCCCCCTCTGGTCCGAGTTGGGGCACCGAGTTGTTTGGCAGAGTATTTTTACTCGTGTGTGTAGTGTGATTCGGGTGTAGCCAACGGCTATAATGTCGTTACACATTAAAAAATATATATTTTTGTAAAACTCTCTCTCTCTCTATATATATATATATATATATATATATATATATATATCACTCTTCCCCTATTAAATCACTCTTTTCCACCTATACATATGTCAAGTTAAACCTAATTTTTTTTTGTGGCCAGCAGCAATTCGAAAGCAATTATGTTTAATTTCTAGATTTTTTTTTTTAATTTGTAACTTGTTATTGTATTTTCTTATTTTTAGTTGTCTTTTGTATTTTTAAGTAATAAAAAAGTGTGTTTTCTATTTAAATGTTTATTTTTATTTTAAAAAAGGTTGGTGAGTAAATGAGTAGTTTGAGTATGTTGAAATGAAAACAGCAGACAATACTCACACTTTGTATTGCAAACAAGGAAAGAACCCAAACAGCTTTCTGTGATTTTATTAATGAACTCGCATACTTTAACAATAACCAAAGCAACCTATAAATACTAGAAAGATAAACATAAACAAACGGCTAGTAGCCTAAGACTCGGACTACTAACAACTTTATTCAAACATAAGAATAGAACTATTCAAAAAGTATTGAGCGAGAAAGCTGCAACTGTTTGGACTTCTTCAAGATAAACTTCATGTGCATGTGACTTATGAATCACGTGTCAATACCCCCACTTGATTCATACTCCTGCACACCCAACTTGAATCTAAAATAAACAAACTTTTCTTTTGGTAAAGCCTTGGTCATAATATCTGCTACTTGCTCAGTTGTGTTACAATACTCCAAGTAAACTTGTTCCTGATTCACCATCTCTCTAATGAAATGATGCTTGAGCTCAATGTGTTTAGTACGACTGTGCATAACTGGGTTTTTTGATAGGTTTATTGCAGATCTGCTATCACACTTCAGCACAGTAGCTTTATCTTGCTTGAAGCCAAGATCTTCCAACATTCTTCGCATCCAAACTGCTTGGCATGTTGCACTAGCAGCTGAGATATACTCAGCTTCAGTACTGGATAGAGCCACTGTATTTTGTTTTTTTGAACACCAAGATATGACTCCACTTCCAAAAGAGAAAACATAAGCAGAAATGCTCTTTCTATCCTCCACACTGGCAGCCCAATCACTATCAGTATAACCTTCACATTCAACTGTTTTTGACCGTTTGTAGAGTAGACCAAATTCAGTAGTACCTGTAATGTACCTCAAAACCCTTTTAGCAGCACCTAAGTGAATTTTGGATGGAGTATGCATGAACCTTGACAAGACACCTACACAATATGAGAGATCAGGTCTAGTGTGTGTGAGATATATTAACCCACCCACAAGACTCCTATACAAAGTACCATCCACCTTATCTTCACCATCATCAGCTTGAAATTTCTCATAAGGACTCATCGGAACTTGTTCCACTTTACAACCTTTCATACCAAACCTTTCAATCAGGTTCCTTGCATATTTTTTTTGGCTCATAAATATCCCTTGATCTGATTGCATTACATCCATGCCCAAGAAAAAACGTAGGAGGCCCAAGTCTGTCATTTCAAAAACTTCTTTCATTCCTTGTTTGAATTCTTCAATCAACTTGTTGCATGAGCTGGTACATATGATATCATCCACATATAGACATACATAGATCATGGCATTTGCATTGCTTTGTTTGACATATAAAGTTGGCTCATTGTTACTTCTTTTGTACCCATGGCTTTCAAAGTATCCATCTATCTTTGAATACCATGATCTTGGAGCTTGTTTTAGCCCATACAAGGCCTTGTGAAGTCGATAAACTTTATGGATTCCATCACCTTCGGTAACTTCAAACCCTTCTGGTTGCTCTACATAGATTTCTTCGGATAAGTCACCATTTAAGAATGCTGATTTGACATCCAATTGATGTACAAACCAGCCCTTAGAGGCAGCAACAGCAATCACCATACGAATTGTTTCAAATCGGGCCACAGGTGCAAATGTCTCTTCAAAATCTATTCCTTTCTTCTGAGAATACCCCTTAGCTACAAGTCTTGCCTTGTGACGAAGGATGTTCCCATTAGCTCCAAGTTTGGTCTTGAATAACCATTTCAAGCCAACCACATTTTTGCCAACAGGTAATGAAACCAGCTCCCATGTATGGTTCTTTTCTATAGCAGCTATTTCCTCCAACATGGCCTGTTGCCACTCCTTTTTGTTGGCAGCTTCAGAGTAGGTAGATGGGTCTGTGATACTTAAGGCAAATTGGCAGGTTCCAAATTCATCTTGAATATTTCTGGTGTTGGCATATAGGTCTTCAACAGTTCTGATCTTCAAAGGTGGTGTTGTCCCGCTACTGGACTGAGTTTCTTGATTAGAGCTTGAGCTTGCGGTTGAGGCAGTAAGTGGAGTTTGAAGGTCATTGTTGTGCATGGAGATACTACTACCTGCGCCAAATTCTAGAGTGTGATCATCATTATTAGACTGTGTTAGAGACTCACCAGGGATAACAGGAAAAGGATCTGTAATTAGTCTTTCATATGCTTCATGGTTGTTCATACAAGCTTCCTTCCAATCCCAGCTAGTATCTTCAATACATGTAACATCTCCAACACGTCGGGTCTCAAACTTCTTTGTTATAGGGTCCAACAACCTATAACCAGCCCCATTAGTTGAATAGCCAATAAATATCATTTTGTTTGACCTGTTGTCTAGCTTCCTTCTACCGTGAGCCATAACATGGCCATAAGCAATGCATCCGAATACTCTTAGATGCTCAACCTTAGGTTTATCACCTGTCCACATTTCTAGAGGGGTGTAATCTACCAGGGCTGTTGTAGGTGACCTGTTGATAACATGAACAGCTGTGGCAACAGCTTCTGCCCACAAAAAATTTGGAAGTCCTTGACTCTTTAACATGCTTCTGGTCATACCCATAACCGTTCTATTCTTTCGTTCCACTACACCATTAAGTTGAAGTGTATATGGAGGTGTTACTTCTCTACGAATACCATGCTCTTCACAAAAAATATTAAATTCCTTTGAACAAAACTCACCACCACCATCTGTTCGGAGCACTTTGATAACCGATCCACTTTCCTTTTCAACAAGGCTTTTGAATACTTTAAACTTTTGGAATGTATCGGATTTATTTATCAAGAAATAAACCCAACACATACGTGTGTAGTCATCAATAAGAAGAAAATAATAAAGGCTTTTTCCAAGGCTAGGGACCTGCATAGGTCCACACAAGTCTGCATGAACAAGTTCAAGCTTTTGTGAACCTCTCCAGGAAGTGGAGGCAAATGGCGACCTCGTTTGTTTTCCCATAATACATCCCTCACATACTTCTGTGCTTCTAATCCTAGGCAAGCCTAGAACCATTTGTTTATCATGCAGAGCCTTTAGGCTAGTGAAGTTTAGATGAGCATACCTTTTGTGCCATAGGTGTGAGGTTGAATTTGAACTATTAGTGCATGCCGCTGCCTTTGTTGCATCTAGAAGGAACATGTTATTAGAGGAAACATGAATCTTCATCAAATTACCTCTTTGATTACTGATAGTGCACTTTCCATCTTCAAAGTGTAGGGAGTATCCTTTCTTCATTAATTGTCCCACACTCAAGAGGTTGTACTCTAGTTCAGGAGTATAGTACACATCTTCCAGCAGTTTATAGCTCTCATTTCCGGTTTTAATCTTAACAGTGCCTTTTCCATCAACAGCTAATTTCTTCTTATTTCCTAGTTGAACATGCATCTTAAATGACTCATTAAGAGTAACAAAACTGTTCCTTGACCCTGACATGTGATTAGAACAGCCAGAGTCAATGAACCATAGATTGTTAGAGTCACTTACATGCGATGTGTCAGCCATAAGCACTTGTTGTTCTTCACATGGGGCGATGAGAGCCATGAACAGATGTTGATCCTCCACCTTGTCTTCTTGATGCTCCGGTTCAGTTACTACATTAGCTTGTATTTCTTCATTATACCAGCAATCTTTTGCTATGTGTCCGAACTTTTTACACACATAGCATTGTGGAACTTTACTACGATCCAAACTTCTTCCTCTTCCTCTACCTCTATAGCCACCACGTCCACGACCCCTTGGTCGATTGTTTTCTTGAAATACCTGCAGGGCATGTTCTTCCGCTTTTTCTGTTTTTTCATTGGATCTGCTAATCATTCTTTCTTCTTGGGATTGCAAAGATCCCATTAGCTTCACTGGTGACAGCTTCGAGAGATCAAATGAGACCTCTATTGAGGGCACAACAAAGTCAAACTTGGGGGTTAGACTCCTCAGAATTTTCTCAACAATAAGCTGGTCAGAAACATCTTCACCATAAGATCGTTTTTGACTCACTATAGCCATGACACGAGACAAATAGTCACCTACAAACTCATTCTCTCTCATGGCTAAGTTTTCAAATTCCCTTCTTAATCCTTGCAGTTTAACTGCTTTGACTTGGTTGTCACCTTGGTACTCCATTTTGAGTATTTCCCAACTCTCCTTAGCAGATTCTGCTGATGCGATTCGAGAGAAGAGTTGGTCATGCACTGCTTGTTGAATGAGTGCCATAGCATGTGCATCTCGTTTCATGACATTTTTCAGACGGGCTGCATCGGTTTCTTTCTCATTAACTCCTCCTTCAACCAGATCCCACAGATCTCTAGACTTTAGTATAGTCTTCATCCTGATACTCCAGTGATCGTATCCTTCACCTTTGAACACGGGAATAGGGGTAGGGGCAGTTGGAAGTGTGCTGGTGTGATCGGCCATAGGTAAACAATTGGAAACAGGTCTCAGAGATCAGATGATGGCTCTGATACCACTGTTGAAATGAAAACAGCAGACAATACTCACACTTTGTATTGCAAACAAGGAAAGAACCCAAACAGCTTTCTGTGATTTTATTAATGAACTCGCATACTTTAACAATAACCAAAGCAACCTATAAATACTAGAAAGATAAACATAAACAAACGGCTAGTAGCCTAAGACTCGGACTACTAACAACTTTATTCAAACATAAGAATAGAACTATTCAAAAAGTATTGAGCGAGAAAGCTGCAACTGTTTGGACTTCTTCAAGATAAACTTCACGTGCATGTGACTTATGAATCACGTGTCAATAGAGTAGGGTGTTTTCAATGAAATATGAGTAAATGAGTAGTTTGAGTATTTTTGAAGTAACAGAATTCTATTGTGCAGTTTGGTGAGTACAAATTTTTGATGAGTTGGGTGCCTCCTTCACCCTATTCACAGAGTAATCTTATCGTCCTTTTAAAGTATATTTCTGTTGCTTTTTTTCAGAGTATTTTTGCGACTCTTGTGATTTTTAATTTTGCTCGATTGGTTTCATGATCGTCTTTGGATGAAAATATTATGACTACAGACTACATTTGTGGCTAAGTTCTTATAATGGCTTCAGGTTTGATTTGTGATAAAGGTATGTGGATTCTTTAGGTTGCAATAAGGTCTCCTATCTGGGTGAAATGATTCTTTAGGCTGTAATCAGGACGCCTATCTGGGTAAAGTTCTTATAATCAATTGTAACAGATGCCACAAAAGTATTCAAAATTAAAAACTTGGGATTTATATTGTGGTAAATAGGAATAAAGCTATATATATTGCATGTCTGTATCGATTGTGTAATAAAGCGAATCTCTACATTGCAAATTTTCCTCTGATTTATAGTCTTTTATTGGGTGATAATTGTTGTTGCTTATATAAACATGCAAGCTTTGGAGTTGTGTTGGATGCTGTTTATAGTAATTTACATGGAAATGGGCCTTTAGATGATAAATCTTTATTCGTTTTCTACTAAACAACTGTTTTGTTCAGAAACTTAAATAATTTGCTTCTTCTTCCAAGGTATTGCATTGAGATTTCTACACATTTTTTATGTTGAAGAACTTGGAACATCAAGTGCATTGGCTGTTGCTGATATCTGAGTGCTCCAAATCAACTGATCTTCTCTCTTATTCGATTACAAGGTAAGTTGTTACTCACATTTATCTCTTGCTTTAAGGTTTATGTTTGTTGAAATATATAAATATAAATTACAAAAATGCCCCAATTTTATATCTCGCTTTAGGCCTTCAAAAAGATTGAGCCGCACCTGACTGCAGTTTACTCTTTTATTTATTATAATTAATAGATAGCATGGCCCACACATCATCGTTTGCTTCCGTTTGGATTTCTGGAGCCCCAACCTGGCGCCATCCGGACGAGGCCCCCAATGCGGCGCGTTTACAACGTGAGCCATCCGCATTAGCCCGCAATGAGTGTCGAGGAGATGCTCTTATTCACAGAGAGAATCTACATAAAAGGCCAGTAATATATATGTTGTACATAAAAAGAACCACCTGTTACTTTATGTAACTGGCAAACTCAGAATCACTTGTCTTTAAATGTGTTTTTTTTGCCATAAAAAGGAGAGGTCCACAGTTGCAACCTAATATTTTGCAAATTTAAGGTTTCACACACACCCCTGACAATAAACAACCTCCTCCCCCCCCCCCCCCCCCCCCAAACCTACTTTGTCGTCTAGAGCATCAAAACTTTGCTTCTTTATGTAGCACTCAACTGGTTGATCTCAAAATACCTGTTCTCTCTCTCTCTCTCTCTAAAACCCTAAAATGAAGGTTACTGTACTTTCAAAAGAGCTTATTGTACCATCTTCTCCAACCCCTTCTGACCTCAAAACCTACAAATTCTCCTTTATAGATCAACAAATCCCTCCTTATTACATCCCATTCATTCTTTACTACTCACATGATGAATCTACCACCACAACACAATCTCAAATAACCATCAAACTCAAAACCTCACTCTCTAAAACCTTGACTCACTTCTACCCTTTGGCCGGGAGGTTGACCGAGGACAAAAACACCGTTGACTGCACCGATCAAGGGGTTCAGTTCTTGGTAGCCCGAGTCGAATCCAACCTCTTCGACATAATCAAAAGTCCGATAATCGAAGAACTGAATAAACTAGTGAAGGTGGAAACATCATATGTTGAAGAACAGTTGGCCATCCAGGTTAACTTGTTTGACTGTGGTGGCATAGCAGTTGGTGTCTCCATGTCTCACAGAATAGGTGATGCTTGTAGTATTTCATCATTTGTTAGACACTGGTTCGCATTGGCTAAAGGGTCAGAGACCCCATTGCCAGGTCCGGTTCTTGACTCAGCGGTTCTATTCCCTCCAATGGACTCATGTCAATTCAGTCGAAACCCGAAGGATCCAACGGTTCCTGTCCCGTTTGAGACACTTGTAACAAAGAGGTTCATGTTCAGTTCCTTAGCCATAAACAAATTGAAACACAAAGTGGTTAAAGACCATGACACCCTGGTGAACCCCACCAGGGTCGAGTTGGTGACCGCTTTGATCTGGAAGTGTGGAACCATGGCTTTAGATGAGTGTGAATCCTCAGTGGCTTTCCATTCTATAAACTTCAGGAGGAAAATGGTCCCTTGTTTACAAGATCAACAATTTGGCAATCTTTTTCAATTGGCTAATGCAGTGGCTCATCAAACCGCGAACATGGCTAGTCGTGTGGTGAAGTTGAGGGACTCGTTTATGAAGATTGATAGCGCGTATTTGAAGGGTCTAATGGGCGAAAAAGGGGTTGAGATAGCGAAAGGTAATTTCAAGGAAATTGGGAAGTGTATGGTTAAGGAGGGTGTAGGAGTGTTCAAGTTTGGTAGTTGGTGTAGATTTGCATTTAATGATGGTGATTTTGGATGGGGAAAGCCAGTTTGGGTTAGTAGTGCTAATTTTAGTGATGAAAACTCTATAGTTCTTATGGATTCAAGAAAGGATGATGGGATTGAAGCATGGGTTGTGATGAATCAAGATAATATGCACAAGTTTGAGGAGAATGCTGAGCTTCAAGAATTTGTTGGCTCTACCACAAGTTGATTTCTTGAACCAATGAAAGGTATTGTGTGGTAAACTATGAAAATATACAAGTTTGTCAAAGAATAATCAACCAAAGTTTTTTTTCTATTGTGAGAACCATTACTGGAAAACTCATAGCTCGTCTTTAAAAGATTAAAGCAGAAAATCAGTAGAAGCTAAATTTGAACTTAAGACCTCTGATACAGGGACTAATTAAATCGCTTAGCACGGTGCTACCACTCTTAATATTAAATCAACCAAATTAGTGGTTTCCACTGATGAATAATGGATCTTTGTTATTTTCAAATGAAGTATTTTGTATGTGTTCTTGGTGTTTTGTACATAATGTATTTTAAAATTAATGGAAAACGATGGCATGCTTAGTAGATGGTAGATGCAAGGTCATTTTAGGTGGAACATGAAAAGGACTAATTTATGTTAATCATATTAAATATCTAATTAATAGGATTTTGTCTCATTAATTCGGATTTTGTCCAAACGTTGGAAGGTTTAGTATTAAACTATTATGTTAAGAGAAATAAATATTGAGTTAAAAACATTTCAAATTTTGTTTTTACACGCACTAAGAATTTATGTTTGATGAAAAACGAAATAAACCCATTTTCTCATGAAACTTTTTTTCCCAAATTAAGTTGAAAATATTTATTAAGAATAATTCAAGTTTTAGTGTAGCAAGACTCGGTGAAATAAAAAAAAATATTGGGAAGATAAAATAATGTTTCGAGCAAGAGATTTAGGGGTTGTTTGATAGCCTCTTAATGATTCCATTAAGAGGTTATCATTAAGAGGCTATCTCTAAATCGGTAGAGGTAAGGGGTGTTTGTTTCGCTAAAAGTACACATCTTAATAGTTCACCAAGCCTCTTAATAATTCAGCTAAAAAACCATGCTAAACCATTCAGACATCTTAATGGTTCAGAATTTGCCAAACAACCCCTTAGTGATTTACTAACATTCAAAATGGTGTAATAGCAATATAACAGAAAATGAGATGTCTACTCAGAAATCTGGAATTATGACGTCAAATCTCAGGGTATCGGGAAGAATGAAGATAGAACATATCAAACGCTAATTATAGATATGTACGGAAATGGATATAACAATAAGAAATTGTATTTAGTTGACAAATCCCATAGCAGGTGTTCGTGATTTTAGTGTCATCCGACTATTTAATGGTCAAATGAGAAGTTATAATGAAACATCAAGCAAGTTGGAAGTGTGAAGTGTACACTTGTTTAATGATTTTAGAATTTCTGGTGCTATAAACACGTTGTATCAACGGGGTCCGGGGGAAGCGCCCCTGATTACCAGGGTCCTAGGGGCGGCAACCCTTAGAGGTGTCCAAGGGGCAACACCCCTGGCTGGGGTTAAAAGTTAGTCATCCATAGTAGATTTGTTTATTCCGTGCAGAATTGTTCATCCAGAGTAAATCTGGTTATACGAGCCAGATTTGATCATCCAGACCAAGTTGGTCATCCAGACAAACTTGGTTAAGTTGGTCATCCGGAGTAAATTGAAACAACAGTTAATTTCCAAACGGTTGATTGTTGTGCTGGTTCTCAACCGACAACCGTCATGTCGAATCATTGCATCGTTTTACCCTTATATAGAAGTCAATTTTAGTCACGAAATTTCTAACAGATTTCACATTTTCGTTCTTTAATCTCTGATTTTTATCCGATTGAATATTCGTGTACCCTCAAAATAATTCAATCTGAAAGCGATCTTAGACGATTATCAGAATTTCCAAGTCTACATGAACATCCAGGATTACTACAGTTGGGTGCATAGGTAGCTAGCCATAGGGGTGTTCAAAGCCAGTATTTATGACTTTTGGAAAACAACTTTTTAAAACTTATCAAAAAACCAAAATTAAAAGGACTTTTATTCATGCCAAACACTTTTTTGACTTATTGGCTTTTTGAAAAAGCCAATAAGTCAATAAGTTATTTTCAAACTCAATCACAAACACCCCCTGAGTCTTCATTAAATAAATTGGGTCAAACTGGTTGGTAAGGGCGGAAGTGTACACTTGTTTGCCATGATCTACTAGTGCTGCCACCGCTAGCGTCGCCACTGCCATCACCGCTGCAGGCGTATGCCTACCGGTCGTCGTCGGTGTCACCACCGCCGCCATAAAAACAAATATAGTAGGGCGAACATGCCATAACCCAACTCATTAATTTGAACCTGAACTCATTTGACATGTTTTTTAAAAGAGCTCGTTTTGACCCGAACCAGCTATACACTTCAACCCGGCCTGCTCGTTTTGCCACTCAAACCGATAATACTTAGATACTGACTATTGATATGTTGAGCTATAATTTTAGTATAAGTTATTTAAACCTCTTCATGACCACCAAGCTCTCTCTCTCTCTCTCACACACACTCTCCTATCTTGATATGAAGGTTCATTGTAGTGTCAAAAGGGGTTATTGTACCATCTTCTCCAACCCCTTTAGAACTCAAAACCTACAAACTATCCCACATTGATCAACTAATTCCTCCTTATTATACCTCATCAATTCATTACTACTTAGAGCACCTCCAACGGAGGCGTCCGGTTGATGCGGATGGAAGAAGTGGACAAGCGCTGCGTTGGAGAAGAAATCCGGTTGAAGTTCCCTCCACTTCTACGGATGAAGGTGAACAGCTAAAGGTGGGCCACCCTTCAAACAATAATTCCAAAATTAGTTTTTAATTCTAATTTCAATTTAAATTAAATATATTGAACGGGCAGTTGTTTTTTTAATTTAAATTATATATTAAATATTGAATTTAAATTAAATTTTAAACTAAATTTAAAAACATTTAAATTTAAAATATATTAATTTCAAATTTTGTTTTTTAGTTTGTTTATTTTTTAATTTTTTTAAATGTTTTTTTAAAATATATTATAATTTCTAACGGCTAGTTTTCAAACGGTTACTTTTCCAACGGCTATATTCTACCGGATATAAATTCATAACGTATTCCTACTCTCATTATCACTTCTCAGCCTTCAATTTTCAAACGGTTACTTTTTATTTATTTTGAAATATTATATTAATTAAAATAATACGAAATATAAAAAATAAGATTATAATAAATAAGTTTATTGGTATATATAATATAAATGTAAAAGTAGGTGATGATGTGTAAATATAGGGATGTTTGAAAGTGGATGAATGGTTTGAGTAAAAAAATGAGTTTTTGAAGGATGAGTGAAAATCTGATGTGACGCGTTTGGTTTGGTGGATGGCATCCACCATTGTGGAAGCTCTTATATGATGAATCCACCACCATTACACAATCCAAAATGACCATCAAACTCAAAACCTCCCTCTCTAAAACCTTGACTCATTTCTACCCTTTGGCTGGAAGGTTGACCGACAACCGAAACACCATTGACTGCAGCGATCAAGGGGTTCAGTTCTTGGTAGCCCGAGTCGAGTCCAACCTATTGGACATCATCAAAAATCCAGTAATTAAAGAACTAAACCAACTTGCAATGGTGGAATCATCATATGTTGAAGAACAGTTAGCCATCCAAGTTAACTTGTTTGATTGTGGTGGCTTAGCGGTCGGTGTGTCCATGTCTCATAGAATAATGGACGCTTGTAGTCTTTCGTCGTTTGTGAGCCACTGGTTCGCGGCGACAAAAGAATCCAAGAGTCCATTGACGGGGCCTGTTTTTGACTCAGCGGTTCTGTTTCCTCCTGCTGAGTCACATGAATACACGCGAAACCCTAAGTATCCAACGGTTCACGTCCCTTTAAAAAATTTTGTAACAAAAAGGTTCGTGTTTAGTTCCGTAGCCATAAACAAACTGAAGCACCAAGTGGAGCGCACCCGCCTGGTGAAGAAACTCACACGGGTCGAGGTCGTGACTTCTTTGATCTGGAAGTGTGGGACAATGGCTCTAGCCGGTGATTGTAAAGCCAGCTCGGTGGCGTTTCATGTTGTGAATTTCAGGAAAAAGATGGTACCTTTGTTACAAGATCATCAATTTGGCAATCTTTTTCAAATGGCTAGTGCAGTAGCTAGTTATGATCAAACAGCAGACATTGCTAGTCTTGTGACTAAGTTACGGGGTTCGTTCGGGAAGATAGTCAGCGAGTATTTAAAGAGCTTAACGGGTCAAAACGGGTTCGAGATAGCGAGAGGTAATTTTAAAGAAATAAGAAAGTTTATGATTGATGAGGGTGTGGGGGTGGTGTTGAGGTTCAGTAGTTTGTGTAGATATGCAGTTAATGAAGCTGATTTTGGGTGGGGAAAGCCAGTTTGGCTTAGTATGGCAAATCTTGGTGATGAAAATTGTATAGTTTTTATGGATTCAAGAAAAGATGATGGAATTGAAGCGTGGGTTGTGATGAATGAAGTTAATATGCAAAAGTTTGAGAAGAATTATGAGCTTCAAGCATTTGCTGGTTACTCAAACCAACCTACCCGCCCATCTTGCCACCTCTAAAATAGCCTACCTATTCATCCTTTTTTTAACCATTATTATAACCTGTTACCAGAAAACTCATGAGACCTTTCAATATCATGCTAACCAACGAGATCAAACAGATCACAACTTGTGCTGAGAATGTGGCCTTTAAGAGAATATGACAATAGACCACTCTACTAAAGGGGAATCAGGTGTTTACCACTTTACCAGCTCTTGAAAGTTCCCACCTGTCCATCTTACCGCCTCTGGTGGATACATACTTAAGCCATGTAAATGGTAAGAAAATGTTACAATTTTAACGTTAGAAAAGTGATTTTGCTAGATTCAGTTTTTTAAAATTGAATTTAATAAACACTTATGATTTGAACCCTCATTGTTATAAATAATTTCTTTATTTTATTTGTTGACCACTTGTCTAATAAATACTACAAGAATTAACAATTATTACATAAATGTTTACCCAAAAATAATCATTGTTTGTTATACTATATTTTAATTTATCAGATTCATCATGTTATAATTAAGTTTTAGCTCGTGGTCGTTGCATGCATTAAAATAGAGAACTGTTAAAACTTGTAACAATATAGATATAAATTTTCTCATTTTTCTTCTTCTTTAGATGGTTATCTAAATACTAAACATTATTTGTAAATTTCTATTTTAAATAATCTAAGTTCGTTATGACAATTAATTTAGGATACAAAGCTTCTTGTTATTGTAGTTTTATTCTTGAAAGAAAATGTTACGTTTTTGGTATCGATTAAATTAAAGTAAATTACATAAATCATTCATGTTAGAATTGCAAGCGCTCCCCTTGAAGGCCACATGCCCGGTGCAAAATGCCTTTAACCAATCCCGACTGAAAGCAGGCTATTGGCAGTCTCGTTAGCTTTCCGGTAACAGGTTCTCACGGTTAACAAAAGATCTAAAAGGATGAAGAGATTATAAATGGTTTACTTGATGAAGAAGGTTGATAGATACAAAAAAACAAGAGGGATGCAACTTTAGGTTATACATAAAGCTTATTTGGTTGTACATAAAGCAACATCACACGTACGTGAAGCTCTCAACTTGCACCTGGTCTTTCAGGACCTAAATGCCTCGGAGCGCCTCACACTTTTTAAAACCATAATCAAGATTAATACAAACTGATGCATGTACATGATCAATGATTCAATGATTAACTAGACATGCACAAAAATATAATTCTAGACATAGCAGGAGACTGTTATTGTAACAACTAACACTACTACATGGATCAGTTGTACAAATGCATACTAAAGGCTAAACACAAGTATTTAGTAGTTGAACTGCATATAGTGTCAGGGTGCAAGATCGAACCTAGTTAAATCGGCAAATGGAATAGTTTTTAGCCCTCATCAACAATAGGGGACTTCAATATCAATCAAGTCCCAGTTGTCAGGTTCATCATCGACCACCTTCTTTCGTGGGGTGTCATCCTTTTTGGCCACTGGTCGTTGACGCCTGTATGAAAAAATAAAACCTGAGTATAGGTCTTTTAGACACAATAACTATTAAAGGAAATGTTAAAATTTAATTTGCAAATCATTCGGTTTGCCAAGGTTGAAGCAACTTCTGTAGGTCCCATCTTCGTTTCTCCTTAAATGAAGTAAACTCGGACCAGAAAATGTAAGTACTAAAGCTTTTATACCATTGTTTTCAATCTTATTCAAGAGCAGGTAGTTAGAGCTATTGTAATCAGTCCACTTGACTATGCTAAAATGTGATATAAGAGTTTCCAAAATAAACCAACTGCAAATGAAAGCTCTATGAAAAGGTGATATTTAATTCTACATGCATCCACTCTCAAACTAAACATAGACTTCAACTTCTACAATAAAACTGGACATTATGATGGGGGTGAGCGTGGTGATATGGGGGTGGGGGAGGGTGTGGGCTGTGTTAGAAGCAAAACACTGTTGACTGCACCTATCAAGGGGTCCAGCTTATAGCAGCCGAGGCCAGATCTAACCTTTTAGACATCATCAAAAGTCCAATAATTGAAGAATTGAACCACCTTGTGTTGGTGGAATCATCATATGTTGAAGAGTTAGCCATCCAAGTTAACTTGTTTGATTGAGGGTGGCATTGTAGTTGGTCTATCCATATCTCATAGAATAGCAGATAAGTCACTGAGTGCACGATGGCAAAATAATCAAAGCATTCATTAATAGTGCCCATTCTTGACTTGGTTGTTATATTCCTCCCAGTATAAATACAACCAAAACCTGAAGGATCCAACGCATTCCCATTAAAGAATTTGTAACAAAGAGGTTCGTGTTTAGTTCCTTTGCCATAAACAGACTCAAAAGCAATGTCGAAAAGAACAATAGCACTCTGGTTAGCCCAGGGTTGAGGTGGTTGCCATTAATTGAAAATCACTATGGGTAGGGAAAGCCAACTTGGTTCAGTACTGCTAACTCTAAGAATAAATATTCTGTACCTCTTTGGGTTCAAGATGGGATGATTGAATTGACGCTTGGTTGCGATGACTGATGAACGAAGATGATACGCAAAAGTTTAAGCACAATGCAGCCATTTTCCAGTTTATCATATTATTTCATGAGAATAACAAAAAAGCCTAGCAACATCTGTACAACTAATTAACAATACCTACCTATACTTAAATGATTACTAGATTATCTATTCTGGTTCTGAAAGATAAGCTCGAATAATCACTTTGAAATTACACATTAGTAAACACTTAGGTTTTCTCAACTGTTGTATGTGAAATTGTAGATCTTAACATTTCTATATAATCAAAATCCTATCAATCAAGAACCAAATTCTAATATTATTCTTCATAATATCAAATACGATAAACAGGAAGGAAGAATCATCACCTTCGGGATCTTCGCCTAGCAGCATCACGAATTTTCCGTTTTCGCTTCTCCTGATTCGTCTCGAAGAACCTCCTGCGCTTACATTCTTGTATAATATTCTCTCTGAAAACCTCTCGACGAAACCGACCGATCAGGCTCTCTTCAGATTCATCAGGATTCACGATCACCTGAACGTTGTACGGAGTTTTGAAGAATAAAGTATTTGAAAAGGCAAGAGAAGGAAACAGAACTGACTGGATATCATGAGAGGTTTCACGGATCACCGGGGTTATTAGAGGTTGACTGATCGTTAGGGCTTTCATTGACAACGAATCAGAGGCGGCGGAGGCGGATAAGAGAGAAACGGAGGTCGGTGGTGGTGGTGGCGGCGTTTCTAAAGAAGAGAGAGAAAGGGAGGAGAGAGAGTCCACGAGGGATGGAGAAGAAGAAGCTGCTGCCATGGAGAAGGGTTTAAGCAGGTGTTTCTCTGCTGGTTTTCAGTTTTCACTATGTTTTTGCTTACAGTAATTTTACAAAAATAGTCCCTATCCTATGCATCAACAAGCAGGTGTAGCCCTTTTACTTTTACCTATTTATACTTTTAGTCCAGAAGGTTTAAATGAATTCAATTTAACACTTTAGTTTCAAAGACCGCTGATCAACCATATATCTTAAATAATATATGTTTCATAATCAAATCTTAAGCACTAATTATGTACTAAAATGTCTTTTTACACAAATTTTACGCGCTAATTTGGGCCAACTGTCTCGGCCCCTGCCAAATTAACTTGTCTTGATCTGTTACCGACCGAACCTGTCAATGGTCCATTTTGACACTAATTATATTTCAGAATGCCTCTCGACTGCAAATCAAGGCAACAGTTAAGCCAAACATGCACGGCGCATGGCCATTAGACCAGAATATTTTTCGAGTCTTTTAATTTAACCATATAACATTTTACAGTTTTGGGAAAAGTAAAACTACAATGAGAAATAAACATGCAGAAAATAGTTATGAATTTTCCCTTTCTGATGAAGTGTTTGTACTAGCCTTGATATTTCATCCATCACCAATGGGACATGGCCTATGACAATCATGCAACTCCTATGTACAATGGTAGCACCGATTTTTACATTCTGAGAACAAATTTAGAAAGCAAAATGTTAGAAGAACATTCAGTGAAATATCGGGCGAATGATATATGGCATGCGCCTACCAAACGAGTTCCCATCCAAAACATTGATTGTTAAGGTTTTGACACACCGATTCACGAATGCAACAATAAACAATTAGTCTTGTAGGTTAGCCAAACATATAACACGGTAAACTTTTTATTAAAAAAATCATAATTAAAGTCTTAAAGATGACAATGTCGACCCAGACACCCAGTAACTTATGAATGGGGTCAACTCAGGTTATGTCTCTCTCTTAATGGGTCAAATACATAATTAGCTTAAAAAGAGATGTGTCAAACAGGTCAAGGTCTCTCAAAAGTATAATTTAATGCATACAACCTCCTAAATGATTTGATTCATAAACAACATAGTATTTCACATTTGAAATAATATAATCTTTTTTATCATACTTGGCACACTAACTATTTATAAAAGAATAAAAATATTGGTCAAAGGGGGCTTTGGGTTGGCCAACCCTGTCCTGCTCTGATAAGCATGAAAAATTACATGTGTTGACCCATTACCCAACTCACATGAACCACCCACTTCACACCTCTAATCATAACTTTTCTAACAGCCCCTCTAATCACAACTAATGTGCTTGAATATTAACTTTATAACTCAAAAATGCTACAGGACAATGAAATACGAATGAAGCATAAAAAGGAAACATACCAGGTAACAGATCATGTATTTTCTGACATTAGAGTGAGATTCTGATTTTCCCCTTCGATAGATTTGATGGAAGACTTATGCCTCTTGCCTGGATTACACTATCAGATGACTCCAATGCTCGGGATGTTTGGAGGGCCATTTCAGAATGGAGTTGAAGACACCCCATTGCCATCTGACAAATTAACTACCAATAAGTTATATTTTCACATAAATGAAAAATTCGGTTGTTTTTTTGTCCTCACCGTATAGCATTCCTTATCAATGTCGGATTCAGCTACAGAGAGAGCCCACGTGCGCACCCACTCCAGCCCTCTAGATAGTTCACTGCTTCCTTCAACCAATGCAGATGCTACATAAGTTGGATTAAGAGCCAATAATGTGCATGATGCTGCAAAAAGCACAGATTTACGAACATATGCTTCTGCATGATGGCTTATTTCCCTGCAATTAAAGCCATTAATTAATAAAAATCAACTTCCTATCTCAAAATCTCCCATAGAATTGACAGCTAGACCTAAAGGTGGCCAAATAGGCGCATCAATGGGTCAAAACAGATACTTTAGGTTGACCCAAAACAATATTTATCACATTTTTGTGTGTCAAATATGGTTACAAAATATTACTACTTCAACATTAATCTAAGTTTGTGATTAGCCTGATTTAAGAGGTTTTATTCAATAAAATTACACTTAGACGACTTTCGCCCCATCCCAACCCAATTGACCCGTTTCTCTTGAGCTAACCTTTTTCTGGATTTACCCATTTGACCCGTCAGAGATAATACGTAGTTGACCCGCTCATAAGCAATTATTGAAATACCACCTCTAGCTACACAATTTAGCTGATGCGAAGATGCGTTTGTAATACCTGGTATTCAACATATCCAGTAACGGGAGTGCCAAAGCAGAAGCTTCAGGATGCATGGCAGAACATTTCATACAGATACCGAGCATGTGAATAAGTTTTCCAAGAACAATAAAATCCCTACCAAGAAAGTCAACCCCATGACTTTTTTTGTCAAACCCCTGCATGGCTGGAAGCATAAACGCAGCTGCAAATGGAGGGAACTTGTTCTGGGACCATTCCACCTGATTATCTTGCACTATATTCATTGACTTTACACTCCACCGCCTTGATTTTCCTCTTTTTACCTGACCCCGTTTGCTCGGGAGGTCTCTCTCATAAGAATAAGTCAAACTCAATGGAGATTCAGTTCCTGATATCTCTTTCCAGATGGATGAACCCGTGGGCCCGATGCTACTTGGCATGAACCATGGTTGAGTCTCGGCAGTGGTCCATATTTGGGTTCTTGTGGGGTGCTTCTGTCTAGCGGATTTTGCATGAGCAAGCTCTAGTGCTGCATCGGTCATGACATCAAGAATCATGATCCGTTGGCTCGTGTCTACATTAGGTGAATATAGTAGCTTATTTATTGGATCTAGGCTTCCTAGTGGACAATTGACAATTAGGGCAACTAGGGCTTTTTGCCTTTTCTCTTCAGCTGATTCTTCTTCTCCTTCTAAAGTTGAATCTGAGCAACGAACCTGGACAAGGGTTCTGACTAAATCACTTGCGATAAATGGAAGTTCATCTGGAGAGGCTCTAATAAGTTTTTCAGCAACATCTAGAGCTCTTTCAACCTGCAAGATGATCATGTGAGACAATAACTTATATAAAACTACTTAAACTATGACATAAATTAAGTAAAGCTGCAAAAGACTATTTAATACAAGTCATATGATTTCAGAGTTTGAACAAGTGATGACTAAATGGGTGTTTGGATATGCGTTTTATACGCGATTATATGATATTCAATAATCAGAAATCAGATATTGAATTATCATATAGTCAATTACTACAAAACGGGCTGTCAAAAATAGTGTGTGGATGTGCTTTTGTTGTTTGATGTTGTAATACAATCATAATCGCCTAATGGGTGTTTTGAGTGTTTGGCAGATCCGACTATTTACAGAATTAGTAGACAGAAGGGTTATCTCAAAAAATCTGACATACTCAAACTGAACGCAGTTAAATCCCTCAAACTTTTTGTGACTGATTCAGTCCTCCAAGTTTTTTTGCCTTGTTCAAAAGTATACATGTTTTTTACCTACAACCGGTAGTGTAAGTAAAATTCTGCTGACATGGCATTAAACATTTTTTTCTATATTATTTGAAAAAACCTAAGTACATTCACTTCATAAACAGACAAGTCCCTCAACTTTTTTTCCAAAAAACCTACATACTTCCACGTTATAAGCGGTCAAGTCCCTAACAGGATAGCAAAATCGGTTTCACTGGTAAGATATATGTTTTTGAACAAGGCAAAAGAAAATTAAACAAAGCATTTCAAGGACTGGATCACACACACAAATTGAGGGACTTCCACTTTTTCAGTGAAAGTACGTAAGGATTTTTCAAAGATAACCCTAGATAAAATGAGCAAAGAGAACATTTTGTTGAAAAAAGAGAGATTTTTGTTAAACGAGAGTAAAAGCCTCTCAAATTAGGTTAAACAAGGGGTAAGGTAAACTTATTTTCCCCTAAATAATCAGATAACCTGAAGCAGAATCTATTTAAACAAACGCTAAAAGCTGATTATCAGAAAACTCCATAAGAAAATGAAAACGACTTACACCCTCAGCATCATCAGACCTCCTTAGTGCCCCAACAACATCAACCAACTGTGAAAAATTCTTTTTCAAATCGGTATCATCATCAGACAAATCATACGGTTGCAAAGAAGATTCACTGGATGTTTCAGACACATCATCATCATCATCACCATTGTTGTCTACATCAGAAGTAGCTTCATTATTCAATGTTGCAGGATCAATAACCTCATCTGGATCAACCATGGTTAATTCCATCAATTCTTTATTCTTATTCTTTGCATCTTTATAACCCCTATCTTGGTTTATATCCGTTTCTTTGCCATCTGATACTGCCAATCCTGCCATGTCAGTATTCGCTGATGTGAACTCCCAATTAATAGTCTCCTCTTTATAGTTATCATCAAGATACAGAGGATTACTCGGGTCAATCACTTTTGAAAAGACTAAAGCAACACTGCTGGCCATCCGGCGAACTAAATGTGAAGGGCTCTCCAGCCTACCTGACATCATAAAATTAAAGACTGAAATAACTAGGAAAAAGAAATTCGCTATTATAATTTACAAGTCAAAGAAGCAAAGATATATACAGCTAACTCCTTGAAGAATCAAGTGCATTGCATCCTTGGAAGCATCTAAATCTTCTTTATTTAGCTTTTCTAAGGAAAGGCCAACTGCTGCAGTTAAATCTGAATCTCATGTTAAGAAATCACTACAAAAGAGATGTTAGAGGTGACAAAATGGGCTGGTTGAGCGGGTTGGGTAATAAGTCTAAACGGGTTAACGTAAAAAG
This sequence comes from Smallanthus sonchifolius, assembly GCA_023525975.1. NCBI lineage: Eukaryota > Viridiplantae > Streptophyta > Magnoliopsida > Asterales > Asteraceae > Smallanthus > Smallanthus sonchifolius. The sequence continues at coordinate 8,886,485 of CM042020.1, forward strand.
GTACTTTTTAAAGTGCGAGTCTGAAAGATTTGAATCTGGTTGTGCATTACATATCTGCGTGGCAGCAGCCCCATTTTTATCCATTCTTTTTGAATTCTTCAAATAAATAATGTGCTACATAAGAATACAAAAATAATCTGACCTTTTAATAAAGAAAGAGGTTTGGAGGTTTTTATGCATTTGAATACTCTTCGGATGACTTTCGATCCAACCGAACCATTTGACCCGTTTCCTTATTAGGTAATTTCTTTAGCTTAATCTATTTGGCCCATTAAAAATAGAGCATAACCCAATCGGCCCAATTAAAAGTAAACGAGTTGAAACTACCACCTCTAGACTGTAAGTGTAAAATGGACATATTACAAAAAGTAAGGCAATCGATTCGAAAATTTGTTAATATTAGGAAAGAATTTTTTTAAAAAAGATACAAGCTTGTTGCTCTACTGGCGCTGACTGGACAAATTCTCGCTTGGACCATACTGCAAGAAGACGTTTAGTGGTATCCAATAGATTGCAATGACTTTGACTTTGACTTTTGACCTCGAATACAGTATCAGGAGGGCATTGAAGAACAGAAAATTGAAGAATCCATCTCAAACAGCATACTGGGAACAATTTCCAGAGTAAAAATCTTTCTGTAAACATAGACCTGCAATATTATCTCTTAAATTAGCTTGCCATGTAACTATGTAAGACCAATACTTTGATAAATAATATTCCCATCATCATGAAAACTTTAGCAATGTTTTTTCAAGCGGAAGCGAATGTTTGGGAAGGATAAATGAATAAAGGGAAAAATCACTAAAATATTAAAAATGAAGGGGTGATTCAACAAAATGTCAACTTATCCCATGATTTTAACAAAATGTCACCCTGCTTGGCAACTTTTTTGCTGGATCCATATGTTCCACAAAATATACAAGACAGACTAAAAGTAATGTATTCTTTCGCTGGTTCCGCAAAAGTTTCCTGTACTTCAGCCAAAAACAATGCTGACTAAGATTTTTGCTGGTTTACATTATTTGCTGGATTACTTTTTTGAGGATAAGATTTTGCGGGATTACATTTCTTATCGGCATGTCATAGCACTTACTGACTGCAAATAGATATTAAATTAATAGTAAAAAGCCCAAAAGCATTAGTCTACATGTAGGGTCATTATAATTTTTCCATGAATGGTTACTTCTTATTTTAGACCTTAACTTAAGTACAATGTTACAAATTTTTCTATATTCCCTTGCCAGAAAACCCTAATCCTTTTTATGCTAAATAGAAGAGCCCTATTAGTATTACATGGACTCTGATTCTTAATTAAGTGACGAGTCACTAATATTTGATGCCATAACATTGAGAAAAAATTAATAGTCTTCTGAAAATATTTCCTTCAATATTCATTCTAAATTTTTTAAATTCCATCTTCCGGAAGGCTGGAAATCTAACATTTCTATAATTTATAGCCATCAACCTCCAATACCATGTTTTTTTATTTTGTCTGTCAAATTGCCACATATAATTTAATCAGCACATGTACACAATGCTTCAATCTATGGATTTAATAAAAAAACGGCCAAGGATTTTGGGGAATCAAAGCGCATAACTGACACCTTGTTTTTTTCTAGATACGTCCGATAATAAGGGAAAATCACCAAAATGTCAAAAACGAAGGGATGATTTAACAAAATCAGCAAAAATCTTATCTGGAAAAATTGTAATCCACTAAAATTTTATCCAGCAAATAAAAAGGACAAGCAGGGCGACATTTTGTTGAAATTGAGTCAACATTTGATATTTTGTTAAAACCCCTTCATTTTTTATAATTTGGTAATTTTCCCATGAATAAATCCCTCGTGATCAATTATAGATCCAAAGTACAGGTGCCAATTCCATCCAATTTATATGAGAACAGGTTAATTCAGATTATATTTGTTTGATAACAAGGTGAAACAGGTAAAAATACGAAAGAGTAGGTAAAGGTGAAAAAGGTCAAAAGTTGTCTAACGGGTATTATTTTAAGGCTTACAACATCCTAAATTCTTTGATTTAAAGGAAATGATATTACTATTTTAATTTTGATTATCAATGGCAATAATATAATACTCTTAATCAAATTAAATACACTACTTCTTATAACAGTAAAAAAACAAAAAAGTGTTGTCGGGTGGACCCAATCTGACTGAGCCACGCATAAAACTACATTTAGACCCCAAAACAGATCTGCCTGTTTTGCCACCTCTAGTCCCAAGTCATGTTCAATTGTTTTGTACTCTCCAGTTACAAGGAACACAAAGAAAATAATTAGGAAAATCATATGGTTTTAGGGCTATATCATACCTGATGGATGATTGGAGCACAAATATCTGGTGGAACAACAACCAAAGGATCCAGTAACCTTCAACATCATTTATGTTTTGAGTTGCTAGTTTTTGTAAAAGTTGCTCAGATATTCTTTCTACAGCATATGAATCTTTAATTGTCTCCATTATTTTTGACCAAAACTGCAAACCGGGCTTTGATTTAAAAGCCTCAGAAACAGTCAAATCACTCCCGGGCTGCGCAAGGCTTTGAACTTGAGTAACAATTCGTGGGATCATTTCGCTTAGAAGCATGTCTGCATGCCACAAGAACAACTACTGCTTCAACCCAAAAAAAAAGATTCTAGTCGAAGAGTTACATGTTGGGAAAATTAAACCTTTTGAAAATACTTATCTTCGTGTTTCATGAAGAATTTCTAGAAAATATTTAGATTAAAAAAAATGATATGAGTCTGAAAAGTTGTATCTAGGTTTGCAACTTAATTATGCTCATCAACTGAAATTGTCGGTAATTCAAACATGTTCAAGCATGTTGATCACAGCTATTTCCTGGAAAAAAAAACCGTTTCCGCTGGCTTTTTTTTGTTTCAAACAAATAATATCCGGATTCTGATTATATTAACGGATAGAAATATCGAATATTACAATATATGTTGGTTAATGAACCTTTCCCTTCATTGAATTTTTTCATGCTTGTAATATCATAACATACCTGTGGACCCTCGCCTACAAATACGAGCAAATGCATCCCCAATAAATAAAATAGAACCATCCAAATCACTTCTACCGAAGTTCGTTGATTTATCGTAACAATTTTTATTCCACTCTTCTGCTCCCTGAATTAATTGCCTTGCAATCCTTTTGACGTATAAGCTGAAAATTTTCCGTCAAGACAAAACAAAATCCAACATGTTTGCGATGAAAAGAAATACATGATAAAGTAATAAAAATAATCATCAATTATCTACTTTGCTGTTAATAAATAACACGGATACTGTGAGGCAAGTAAGGTTGAAGCTCCCAATCGTACTTTGTCAGGGACAGATGTAACAAGTTGTGACACTTTACAGATTGCTGACTTCTGCTGCTCAAGATTTATGTTTTCTGGTTTGTGAGAAAACTCTCTAGCCAACTGGAGCACCCCATCATTTTCAAGCAAGCATAGTGCAAGTAATCTGTCATAAACATGGAGGTTAGATCTAAAAATATAAATCCTAAAAAAAATGCTGCAAGTAATAGTCATTAATATTACTGCTATAAAAGAAATGAAACAGTCATTGGCAGTACCTCTCGGTGTTTGAGCATATACTTGTTTCAAGTCTCCCATTTGAGTGATGTTGTAAATAAGGAACTAAAGTTTGTACAACCTCGGATACACAGCCCTTTAAAAAGAATACATCATACACATGTTTCTTTGCAGAAATGGGGAAACAAGTTAGCCAATTCAAAGCAACATCTACATATCAAAACACCTCAAATTAGCATCCCAAAAACTAAATCCTTAATACATAAATGTGCTTCAGTTTTTAGATAGTTAAAGCAAGTGCAATTTTTACAAACCGTAGAGCACATATGAAAGCTTTGCTTGATATCACTGGTGTGATTCACAAAGGAAATATAGAATTTAGTGATTACCCAATAACAACACTCTAGCCAGTGTTGGAAATGCAGTACTCCGATAGAACACCTGCCACCAGTTATCTCTTTCATGCTCTGAAGGAACTTCTGCTCCAATAACCTATGCACACCACAAAGATAATCCATTTATTCAAATTATAAACACACACACACACAATGATTGACAAAAGTAACTCTGCTCTCACCAAAAAAGAGCCTAATATAATCAAATTCGATTTCAATAATCAAAAGTATCATCTTTTAAGATGCACACACACAAAACACCTAAGAAATGCAAACAAGAACTTTAAATGAGCAAAATATTACAAACCTCATCTCTATACTGTTTGTCAATGCTACCTGCAAATTCATGAAATTTGAAGCAGTTAGCAGTAATCCTTCATCAATTATTAAAACGAAACCATAGTTAACACCAGAGTATGTAATATGTCACAATCATTAAACCTAATCAAAACAAAAACACAGAAATTTCTTCCATTCCTATCACTTCAATAATTAAATAACGATGTAATTCGATAGCATCAATTATATGATGAAACTGAAGGTGAGAAAGATAATTGACCTGCGAATGCGCGATAATCGAGAGGGAAAAGGCAGACGGCGAGAGAGTAAAGGGCGCATATAATTTGGTCAACGTTTTTTGCTTCATTGATCGAAACGATGACTTCTCCGACCTTCTCGAGTACTTTACTACTAGTGTTCTGTTCACTTCCATTCATCTTCTCCGTTCCGTCGCCGCCGTCCATGGCTGCTCCGTGCTCGGCAAGCTAATTTTTCTTCCCGATGTTTCCATTTATTGGTTTGGGATCAATTTCTCATTTATAGTCATGGTAGGTCCCTAAAGGTTTTAATCCTTGTCTTAATAGCCCCCGTGAATCTGAAAATTATACATTTAAGATCCTCTAGTTTCCCGGAGCACCCAAATAGGAGGCACTAAAACCGGCTTCACGCCAGGCTTTGTCCCTCACACAGTCAAAACCGTCTTAAAAAACACCATCAAACGCCCTTCCTCTCTGCCGTTCAAGGGCGTTCTTCCACAGAACCATATATCATCCCTTTCTTCTCCACATCAGCCTCCCTCTCTCCTCCACGTGTGGTAAAAAAACATTCAAATTGGGCTATTGGATGCTCTCTATGTTTAACTTTTCCTCGTTTTTAACTCTTTAAAAATTATAATATTTGATTTAACAAATAATTTTAATAAATAGAAGTTAAATACTATTAAAATGCACCTTAATTAAGATGGCAGAAAAACTCGAAATGGACCGGATATGAGACTAAGTATCAAACTTTTTGTAAGTGTAAGACGGGTATGATATTAAGTGATACTCGTCAAACTAATCTGGAACCAATCTCGTACCGGTGTACCTAGTATGTTGTATAATCTTAAAAATATAACAAGTGGTATTTTGAAATTATTAAATATATAAAACTATTAGAATCGTAATCAAGTATTTGATATTTCAAATTGATTTTTTGGTTAAGTTTAAGATCAAGTTTCTCGTAATGGAATTTCAATTGTTAATTTTTAGCCACATGTCCATATAAAATCATAAATGAGTATACCCGGTACCCATAAGGAAACTAGCGAACTCGACAAGCACAAGTTCTTACGAAATGGTCAATTTTTATCTTGGCAATGATATATTGGTTTGAAAAAGGGTACAAAGCAATTCTATACCTCAGCCTTTGCATCGAAACCCAACGCAAACCATGTTGAAATCAGCCATTGCTCCCATGCTATTAACCCTCCACTCGAAAACCAAACCCAATAACTTCCTGCCCCTCAAGGCACCTACTTTTTGTACCGCATTACCCCAAAGCCCATCAACTGTTCGACGAAATGCCTCAACCAATACTTCAACTATCCAAAGACTCGAAACCCCTTCGTACAAACTCCCTCCAGCCTCAGCTTACGTCCATCTCCCCTTTTGCCGCAAACGCTGCCATTATTGCGACTTCCCCATACTTGCTCTCGGCTCCACCTCAACAGAAACCGCAGACGATGACCCAAGAATCTCAAACTACATCCACCTTCTTATCCGTGAAATTGAGGCAACAAAAACACATTTTGACCAACACCCACCTCTTGAAACCGTCTTCTTCGGTGGTGGAACACCTTCTTTGGTGCCACCAAGACTCGTTGCTAAGGTTCTTGACACACTGAGGTCTAAATTTGGGGTATCTTTGGATGCTGAAATATCAATGGAAATGGACCCTGGAACATTTGATTCTAAGAAACTGGAAGGGTTAATTGAGTTAGGTGTGAATAGGGTGTCTTTGGGAGTTCAAGCATTTCAAGAAGAATTATTGAAGGCTTGTGGGAGAGCTCATGGTGTTGAGGAGGTTCATGAGGCAATTGAGATTATTGGGTCATGTGGGGTTGGGAATTGGAGCATGGATCTCATTGCTTCTCTCCCAAATCAAACTCAAGAAATGTGGGAAGAGACTTTGAGGCTTACTATTGATGCACAACCGAATCATGTCTCGGTTTATGACTTGCAAATTGAAAAAGACACCAAATTTGGGTCACTGTAAGTGTTTCCATTTAATCTTTCTTTTATGCTCATGAGTCGTTATACTTTGCTTTGTAGATTTGTAAGTTTTCCCGGTGTCCATAGATTTTCTGGATTACATATTCATCCTTACCATCATTGTCAAAACGGTACAATGCGTAAAAAATTGAAACTTTTAAGATGGTCAATTCAGTAAGGAATTGAGTTGAATCTCATTAGCAAATTAAAACTGATCTTATTGGCAAATCAACCACGGATCGCTTAACTGTATTGTGTTATATGCATCTATAAACTTTATGTTGTGTTTACCTATTTTTTGTTGTTTCTTGTGGATCTATGCATAGGGTTTGTCATCCCAGACTTATTATCAGCCTCGTTAAGATAGAAGATTTCTTTTGTTAGTGTAAAGTTGTTCTGAAACATCTAATGGGACAAGACAATTCTTTTGTGATGAATACAAGTATTTGGTTTTTCTACAGCACTAAAATGCTTGATTCTTTAGTCGATTTGTACATATCATATATAGAGATATGTGCCTGCATATATAATAATGTTGATACATATCTGCTTTTCAGTTTATAGTTTATAAAATTGACAACTGCGGTCTTTAGCTATAGGTGGTAATTTTGACCCATTCACCTATGATAATGTTGATACATATTTGAGTTATTTTTTCAGCTCTGCAGGATCAAATGTGCTAAGTTAAATAAAATGAATTAAAACAAAAACAGGTTCAATGGGTCAAAAGTTATCTAAAGTGTATTCAGATGCATAAAACCATTCAAATTGCTTTATTTAAAAAAAGGTGTGATCATTGTTGCATAACTATATATAAAAATAAAAAAATGGATAAAAAAAAGTGCTTGCGGGTCGGCCCAACCCATTTATGCTCTGGCCCTAACACTGACCGACCCATTACCCGACCCGCCCATTTTCCCTATCTATTCGTTACCCAGATGAGTTTTTCACAAAAATAAAAATGGGTACACAATGATTTACAGGTACACACCAGGTGAGTTCCCACTACCTTCAGATACCCAATCTGCAAAATTCTACAGAATGGCTTCAAGAAAGCTGGGTGAGGCTAATTACAACCATTATGAAGTTAGTAGCTACAGCAAAAGTGGTTTTGAGTGCAAGCACAATTACACATACTGGATAAACAAACCTTTTTATGCATTCGGTTTAGGTTCTGCTAGTTATATAAACGGAACAAGATATTCAAGACCAAGAAAGTTAAAAGACTACACAAATTATGTGAAGGATTTGGAGAATGGTCTAATTGATTGGGCCCAAGAAGATGATGATGTTGATGAAGGGGAAATGGCCATGGACATTGTGATGCTTTCTTTAAGAACTTCAAAAGGGTTGGAACTTAAGAGTTTTATAGAAGATTTTGGAAGCTCGGTCGCTGTTGAATTGTGCAAGGTTTATGAGCCTTATATGAAAAGTGGGCATGTGTTGTTTTTGGATGATCAAAGGAGAGAAATTACAGAAGATGAGTTTAGTTCTTTGGTTTTAGATGACGAAAAGTTGGAAAATGAGATTGGATTTATTCGGTTAAGTGATCCAGATGGTTTCCTGTTGTCAAACGAGTTGATATCGCTTGCTTTTGGGGTGATTGATCCTTAGAAGATTATCCAAAATCAGTTTTTTTTTTCAAGAAATCTTTAATGTAATTGTTCTAAGAGTATATTATAATTGTGTGTGTTTTTAGGAAATATCAAAACCTCCATTAATCATGGAAAACATGTTTGGCATTTTGATACATGAAGGGAACATATTTATAACGTTTGATTTGGTTTCTTTGGGCAGGTGTAGAGTTGGCAAATGGATGGGTAACCGCCTAACCGGTCAAAAACATAGGTTTTTTTTACAGGTTTGAAACTGGAGTTAGGTTGAAAAAAACACTCTCTGTCCAAACTTTTTTCCAAACATGTTTGTAAAACATTATTACAATACTAATATGATCTTTTGAATTATTTATGAGGTTTTATGAATTAAAAAAAGAAAACAGCACCCTATGAAGTATGATCCTTCTTTCTAACTAGTTTTCTTATTTTATTTATTAGATCCATTAAAGATAAACACACATGAAATTGTAAAGGAAAATGATACCAAATGAATGAACTTACAAAAAAAAACACTTAATCTCATCTAGGGTGAGTTCTGTGTACTTTTCAGTAAGTACTTAAATGGTGGATGAGTGAAAGGACCACTAAGAAACATATCGGAAACTACTTTATACATGCCTTCAGTAAGATGAACTCCATCCCAATTAACATACTGATTAGGGTTTTGACATGAGCTTGCTGATTCAGACCCACAAACGGCCGACAAGTCGAAGTTGTAGGTTCCACCACTAGACCCACAACATACTTTGTAAAGCTCGTGAAACCCTAGCTTTGGTCCGTTCTTCATTACAGAACGATACGCATTCCAATAATCTGCATAGACGATAACTGCTTTCGGGTATCTTCTTCTTAAGTTTTGAATGTTGGTTTGGAGAATGGTGTTGTGGATGTAGCTTTGGTTGTTGACCGTGGCTACGCAACCAATGTCATCACGGTCAAACTCGGGTGAAAGGTACATGGCTAGTGTTAAGCAACCGGTGGTGGGAAGGGCTTGTACCACCATGTATTTTGCACCTTTTTTAAGCAATGCCTAGCAAAACAACAAGTATACATCCTCAATGTATAAATATTTTACAAGAAAGATAGCTAAACTTATAATCAGTATCTTACATGCTATACTAGTTCAATCATCACAGTGATTTGAACGATCTTACATACCGGATAATATTATAAACAGTATAAAAAATCAAACAATACATAATAAAGAATTACATAGCATTTAATACTTATCATCACGCAAGTCATTGACTTTTCCTTGATATACATCACCACAAAGTGAGTTTTCCTTCTTATTTTAACCAAATTTATCATACCTCTCTTTTTATTATCTCCCTCTTTTTGTCCCTCTTTTGTTTTTTTTTTTCAAACAACAAATTTTTAGACCCAAAATACCACCTAATTTTTCATTTACAAGAGTTTGAACCGACACCATTTTTATAAGGGGCAAGCATCATACCACTAAACCACCAGGTCATGGGTCAAAGACTCACGTCAAGACTTTAAGAGATCAGAACTCAAGAGTCAAAGACTTAAGTCAATATTTGACGATGTGTCTCGACCTCTCTAGATGTGGCGAGTGGCGATCTCTACCCAAATCTGGTGAGTGGCCGCCTCCCTCCCTCCCATTTATGATAGTAAGAATAATTACGTTCATCGAATAATTTATCAATTAAGTCATAAGAGTATTTAGGTCAATGAGTAATTGATAAATAAATGATAATAAAGGTCATATATTAATTGTGAATCTTACAGAAATGATTTATGGCTAGTTTGTTGGCAGTGAAAGCGGACTCAGCCAAGTCCGTTGGTGGTGGAAGCGAACTCAACCAAGTCCACTGGTGATGGAAGCAGACTCACCAAGTTTCCTTTTTCTAACCAAGCCCGCTTGTCGGACCAACGGACTACCCATAAACCATTTTCACTATGAAAAATACCCAGAAACCAAATCAGTTTACAAATCTCCATCATCTTATCAAAAAAATCTTCCTAGCTTAGCCAATCTTACCAGTTAGTCGGATCCGGTTTTCACAACACTATTTCGAGTAATATCTAAAAAGGTTTTTCAAATAGAAACACATCGTTGATCTATCATTCTATTAGATTTTGTCAAAAATATTTTAAATCTTAATAAAATAATATTTATTGTGGTGAAAATATATTTTATTATTTTGTAAATTTTTAAGAAAAAATATTCTTTCATAATTGCATATGAAATGTATCTTTAATGTTGATCGTACGATAATTTTTCTTTCCTGTTTTAACATAGATAATAAATAAATAATTACCTCTAGAAACCCTGTTACACTGCCAATGGCATGCCGTCGAACGGTTTCTCCACTCACCGTCGATCCAACGGTGTAAGCATAGTCATTGGCTCCGATCTCACCCGCCCAAATCAACGCATCCCGAAACACCGCCGCACACTCTTCCGGAGTTGATATTGCACTTTTACATTTTAGTCCCTCCGATGTCTTATTGAACCAAGTTAGCTGCGTTTGTAGCGACTGAGGTGTTATGGCTAAGGTGAGGTTATTTTTGACAAAGAATGCATGTCGGATAGCGGTGGATCCTGCGACGGCGTAATTGATACCGGCGGAGGTGTTGGCCTTGCGGTTAAGGTAGGGTGGCAGGTAAGGTAATGAGAGAGATTCCGCCACGAAATCGATGACGAGACGGCCGTCGGAGTATCGGTTGGTTGGGCGGTGGAAGAATGTGCGGCCGTAAGGGGGGTTAGAGACGTAACGGAAGGTGCTAGGGCCGGTGGCGGAGGCGGTGTTTCCGGTGTCGGTGTAAGAGTCTCCGAAGGCGTAAATCTTGTTGAAGGACCGCGGAGGAGGATTACCAGAACTGAGAGGAAGGAGGAGGAGGAAGAAGAAGAGGGAAGTGGTGGTGGAGGAAATTGACATGGTTTAACTTCTTTACATTTGAAGTGGTGTTCAACCAGCTTACTACCGGTTTATATAAGGGAAAATTACGAAAATAATCATTTGACCTTTGAGAGATTAGCCATTGGCTATGGGTAAGGGGTATACCCTCACAGGTACCCACACGTGAGAATGCTCACGGCGTAAGCAAGGTTGGAACACCGCCCCTCACTTGCGTGAAGGGGGTGAGCAAGTTCTCGTGAGTGGCTTCACGCGGGTGAGGGGAAAAATTGTGGGTGTTGGGTTGGTCCCCCATTGTGTGTGTGGGTGTTGGGTTGGTCCCCCATTGTGTGTGGGTGTTGGATGGGTCCCTCATGATCAAATATGTAGTATTTCACTCACTTGAGTATTTCTCTTGTCAAGTGAGACCTAAGTGAGGAACAAATCACGCTGATTTGACGTCGATATGGCAAAAAAGGTAATCTCACTTGGCTCTCCCAAGTGAGAGTATACCACCTACTCTAATAATTTTATCAAAAAGTTCTACCAATAGAGGAGTGACATTTGGCAAAAAAAATCTTCCACTTGGAGATGTACGAATTAATGGCATCTCCAAAAAAAATTTAAAAATAAAAGAAAAAGGACGCATCGTAGCGATACATCGACGTAGTGATGCATCGACGTGGCGATGTGTCCTTTTTTTATTTTTTAAATTTTGTTTGAAGATGGCATTAATTTCGAACATCTACCAAGTTGGAGATTTTTTTCCAAATTTCACTCCTCTATTGGTGGAAGTTTTTAATAAAATTATTAGTCAATGGCTAATCTCTCAAATCAAATTGGTCAAATGGCTATTTTCGTAATTTTCCCTTTATATAATTGCATGTTTGTAGACTAGTAGTATCAAGGTCTAATTGGTTAAGGGTTCTAGTATCAAGATAAGCATTAATATAGATTTAACACCAAGAACCAATTTTGTTAGGCTATGTGCAGCAGGTATCGTGAGAAAGGGCATGGGTCGATGCGGTACCATTAGGGCGTGACACACCGCGCCGGTGTGTCGTTAGAAGGGGCGTTGGCATGCCTCCGTGATCCCATCCACAAACCTCAGGCAATCGTACTCTCAATTCAGTTTTCAATTTGGCTTCCATTTTTTATTTTTATATTATAATAATTAGTTTAAAATTTAATTTGATTTTTCTTAAATAACCCGTGCACGTTAGTTATTTTATAAAAAAAAACTAAATACGCAATCTTGCCTATTTTTTCTAAACATTTCGGTATACTTTTTAATGAAAATGAAGTTGATTTCAAAAAAACTATTTTTTGACACGTGGATTTGGTTGAACATATTTGGAGTAATCGTAATTATTGAAGTATTGTTTTTATTTATCCTTTTTATTGTATTTTATGTTTTTTTAATAAATAGAATTAGTGTTATTATGTTTTTTGTATTTTTTTTGAACGACTAACACCTAAACCTATGGAGGGTACTGACAAAATTCCCTCGTCAGGACCCCTTGTCAGGATTAGTGTTATTTTTTAAATAAACAATTATTTAAAACTAAATAAAATAAATAATATAAAAAAATTAATGATTACACAAACTGGTCACACTCACTAAACCATTAAGCACCTTAGAGAGTGTGATAGTCACCAAAGCCATTACCCAGTTGACGCCTACGTTGCAGAACTTTTTGATCACACTCACATGACCACTGCCCATATCCTTATATGCAAGGCAATTACCCTTTACTTTAAGCCCACTTGCACCTTAAAAGGTTTCAGATTAAACGGGTAGTGTTTATATTAACCCACGAATCTTCAAGTCGTGTTTGAATTAGTGTCTCTAGATTTTCGAGTTTAACACTTTAACCTGTTAACATCTCATTTAACATTGTGCAATTAGAAAACATCCGAATAGGCGAATACTACTACAACAAATTTGGGGGTGTTTGTATTAACTTATTGAAAACAACTTATAACTTTTTGGAAAAGTAAGTCCTCACTTACTTTTAACTTATAACGTTTCCATCATTTAAAAACAAACTTTTCCGCCCTTACCCAAACAAACGTTTTGACTTATTGACTTCTTAAATAAGCTAATAAGTCAATAAATAGGTTTGAAAAGTAATCCCCAACACCCCCTTAATCAATCCTCATTTTCTATTTATAGTTTGTGCCGTTAAAAAAAATATAGTTTGTATTTATTTTAATTCATTTGTTATGGAGGGAGTTGAGTGTAATAAAATTGGATGATGTGGTGATGGTTGATGAAATTTGTTACAAAGCTTTAAATGTTATGGTCCTCAACTCGTCCATCCACCTACCTTTGTCAGTTATTTATTGTTCGTTATTCTTTATGTCAATGTAAGACTGAAGGGTATACTTTCGTGGAGTTGCTCGTGGGAGTAAGCTGGACAGGCGTGGGTCGTGGAATACCGCGCCCCCTATGTACGGACCACAGCCGTGGGGCTGTGACGTGGTTTTTTCCACGAGTGTAGAGGAGAAAAAGGCAACAACCTTATATCCGTGGAGAGCAATGGTCGGATTTAAAAATAATAATTTATTATTCCTATTAGAATTAATTACACTGATGGCCCTTGTGGTTTACACATATTTCATTTACGGCCCCTAGGATAGGGAAACTACATATTCAATTCAATAGTTTACACGAACGTAATACACTTGGCCCTTGAGTTAGATGAATGTTAAGTTTAGTTGTTACATTTTTTTAATGACTAAAATACTCCTCCGTCATTGTTGAACTCTGGTATTACAACCCACCCCACACGTTTCTTCTCACCAAAACCTACGGCCAACAACCTTCATCGCCTCCCACCTTCATCGTCGGCAACTTCCTCGTAGCCTGCCACAGCCGATTAGTTGACTTCCCCCCTCCCCGATCAATCTTGGTGTTACAGCCCACCCCACCCCGCAAATGTTTCTTCTCCGGCGAGTCTGGTCCCATACCCAATCATCATCACCCCATTAAAGATCCGACATATTGCACACAAGGCCGATCATCCCCTTCGCCACCACCCTCTCCCCACAATCATCATCGTCTGCGGGGAAAAAAATACCAAAAACCGTCAGCCAAATTGGACGTTTTTACACCGGAAATTCAGGTCGCGACATGAGAAAACCATATTTGAACGACATTTTGGGTGTGGTAAAATGCAAAGAAAGGTTCTCAGTGTCTCAATTTGTGACCGTCTTGCCGACCCATCTTCATCTATTTGTCTCGATTTGTTTGTATGGTAGTCAATGAAATTATGGTGATGCTCTGTTTCTGCTTCTGTTTGGTTAGGAAACAAAGGAAGATAATGAGGCTTTTATGAAATCTTGGTTTTTCATAAACAAAGGAAGAGAATGAGGCTTTTATGGTTTGGTTTTCAATGAAATCATGGTTTGCATTGTCAAAGTAACCAGTCAAAGCTGTTTGTATCGTCATTTATGTTTGATGCTCGAGTTTGATTTTCAATGAAATCATGGTTTTCTGTAGGGTGAATCTCACTGAAGCGTGAAAGGATCGTCTTCGTCAGGAATTGGAATAGGCATCATCTGAGATCCGTAAGGATCTCCATGCGGTTCCTGTTTGATAGAACGATTCGGGTCGCATTTGTAATTAGGAAAACTATTATCTCCTGAGATCTGCAATTTATTAAATATTAGTGGCTACCTACTTGTAGGTATTTCCTCAATCCGGGTAAAGTTTAGATACTAAATCGAGTATCTAACTAAACCTGAGGTATCATCAAGGTTAAAGCTTAGATACTAACTTAAGTATCTAATTTGTTGAAACATGTGGCTCTGATACCAACCTGTCACACCTCGATTTTAGGACACCCCGGGCATGCGATAAAATTGGCACCTCCAATCTTATTTTAATTAAGAATCAAAGTGTTTTACAGCGGAGAATACTTTTGGATTAATCTGGTCATAAAACACAACCTGAGGGTTGATATTGCACATTTTTCAAATCTGGGGCTAAATAAATCATTTTCATTTCCTAAGGACTTAAACACCCCTTCATTTTACAAAATCATGGTCCACAACCATTTAAATTATCTCCAGCATCACGGCTGGTTCATTTAGCGCCGCAAGGTATTCAACTTGTGCCTAGGGAGTTAATCCTTCCAATACCAAGCTTTGTCAGCTAGGTATCTAGGAATTTTACCTTCCAGCACCTATCCTTGCGAATATCAAGAGAGTATCTCATGTCTAGGAAATCGTCATCCTAAGACATCTACTCTTGAATTTATTCCTACATCGCAATCTCCTATGCCTAGTGAGTCGACATCCTTTCAGCACATAACCATGTCAAAATTCATATTTACATTTATCCCCGAGACTGTCCCTCGGGACCAGCCTCACAGATAATCATTGATTACCTGAAAACATTTTAGAAAATAAAACGTTAGCGCGAACGATGGTGAACATGCTCATCATGACCCAAATTCTTTTGGCAAATACAGTATCAAAACATTTAACCATAATCTGGTGCAATCTACCATTCAACAGAACTATTTCATCCTAGTGTACACACCACTGCATACACTGGTATTTTCCGTAATAAGATTGTTGGCATTATCTGACTGACTTACTGCGCGGTTTCATCACAGGAACCCCATCTTACGTCAAATTATAGACAAATACTAGCCACACTATGGGAATTTCACCCATAATGCGTATATCACTTGATCAAGTTTTACGTATACTCATGGCCTGAATGTTTCATGTAGATGCCCTTATGCAACAAACTTTTAATACTCGTATTGTCATTTTCGTAAACGCAAAACATTTTAAGGTTTTGGAAAGCGAATAAACATATTCACCTTATAGTGGCTTGGTGCTTAGCTTAGGGTAGTAGCTTTAGCTTCTAAGTAGAGTCCTAGCGTTTCATTCTATTTCATTCTATCTAGAGGATCATTTAAGCGAGAGTGCGGAATTAAGCGAGAGTGCGGAATTAAGCGAGTGTCAAATATTACATGGAGAGTGGCACGGAAACCAAGGTAAGAGCACGTTCCAATATTATGGGAGTGAAGTTGAAAGTTGGTGTGGATTGAAAGTGAGAGCGGGATGAAGCTATTTATAGTTTTCAAACAAGACCCGTAGCAGACCGCTAAGCAAGGGGGTAGCGGTTCGCTACCGCCCAAGCTTCGCTGAGTCATTAGGGCTACATGTCAGCCTGAGAAATTGCGGTTGGCTGGCGGCGTAGCGGACCGCTAAGGATCTGGGTAGCGGTCCGCTACCAATGCATTTCAGCCTTAACGGACCCCCTTAGTGGACCTCCAAGTTTTGGCGGCTCTGGCGGACCGCTAAGGACTGGGTGACGGTCCACTAATTAAGCATGATACGCGTCAAAATGTTCCCCGCTAGTCAGCAGCCACATGTCATTCCACTAGGGTTTCCTTCATCCACACGTAGCAGACCATTATGGGCTCGGTAGCGGTCCGATACTGGCCCAAAATTCAAAATTTTCATTTTCACCTCTTTAATTTTAGGAATTGTCAATTCCAATCACTGGGGTTTCAAACTTGGCAAATGAGAACCCCAGAATTGGTCTGGTCTTACAGTTGCTCCACTAATTACATACATATTATTCCATTTCAGGAAGAGTAGGATGGGCTGTAAACGCTTGGTGAATCATCGCTTGTGTGTGAACAGTATGTGAAATGAAAATTTGAATGGTCTTTGAACAGAATCCATTTTGGGGGTCTACAGAGGTCGCATCCGCCGTGGATATCTTAGCGGTAGTGCAAATTCCAAAATACGTGAAAGACTAGTAGAACACGAGTGTAGAGAAATCCAAAATTAAATTTGATGTGTGCACTTCAACTGGAAATTGGGGTATGGAGGTAGTGGCGGTGACTGATTTGGTGGTGGTCGAATGTTAAGGGGTGGCTGCCATGTAAAGGTTGTGTGTGTGTGAGAGAGAGAGAGAGAGAGAGTGAGAGAGAGAGAGCGAGCTCAGGCGGTGGTTTAGGTTTGGCCGTAGATTAGGGTATGGAGTGGTGGCGGTGACTGATTTAGTGGTGGTATTCGTTATTAAAAAGAGGGGCAGAATGGTGGCGGCTAGAGAGTAGCAGTAGGGGGTGGTTTTCTTAATTATGGGAAAAGGATGAGATACAAGAGAGATGAGATAAGAAAGTTTTGGTTTTAGAGAGATAAATATCTAGTATTTTTATTTTATTTTACTTGTAAGGGTATTATGGTCTTTTCATATAAATTTAACTAGAAAGAACTGGATTGTGTTAGTGGTCTAGATATAATTGAGAAGAAACTGAAGCTAACAGACTAAAAAAGTCAAATTTAAACTAATGGACAAAAATAGTTATTTGGATCAAACCATAGAGACTAAACCCATATTTAACTCTTTTAAAAATAACATATTCCCCTTTTTTAAGTTTCTACACATACCTTTGACACTCTCACAATATGGTTGTTTATTAATTGTCCCCCTTCTGTTACGTTCACAAAAGTGGAGATTGATAATGCTTTGCCATCAATACAAAACTCCAATTTGAAGAAAGGAGATTTGTAATATAAGTCTGGAAACCTTTTTTAGGTATTATGGATTGGTGGGTGGTGATGCTACATTAGTAGCCATATTTGAATAAAAGAGAAGTAATCGAGTAAAGGAGATGGTGGCCAGAAAAATATGCACGGCGGAAGAAGATGGCTATCGGAGTTGATATACGACATGGATAGAACTTCTTAAAGCTATAATACACCATGTGAATGTAAAAGAGATATTTAAAGTATTTTAGTATGTTATAATCTAGAGGTATATCTATATATACATAATACAAAACCCTAATCCTAATGGTAACCCTGTTGACGACTAACCTTGATATACCCTAACAGTTTATAAATTGACAACTACAACCTTGAGCTAGAGGGTTCAATCTTTCACTAACAAAATTTATATATATAACATTTATTTATTCAATTTCAGACATTATAATTTCTTAATTTATAACAAATTATATTTTTAGTTCTTATAACTTAACAAATTATTTATTTATATATTTATTATTATTGTTATTGGGTTTTGAAAATCTAGGGTGTTACACTTAACTGTAGATCTCTCTTTTCATCCATAACCAATATATATAACGTGCTAATGGTATTAGAAACAAAACATTTCTTATGAACCCAACATCTCTTATGTCTAGGGATGATGTAGAATTTGCCTAAGATGTTAGAACTTGTAGCATCTAACCCCCAATACCCAACCAATATTGTATACTTTGTCCACAATGAGCTCACATGTTTGTTTTTGGTTACGTGAGTAGAGACTTCCCACGAGGTCATCCTGTGATTGCTTCTACCCAATCATGCTTAACTTTGGAATTATCCTCTTACCCAACCAATGTGTTCAAAACACATTGGTGTCATTTGAGGCCTGACATTCCTATAACCCAACATATATCTCTCATGTTCAACGTGTAGGAATGTGAATTCGTGTTGACTTAGATTCTATGATAACCGCGTGAGATCGTTTTCAGATTGAATTATTTCGTTGGTATACATGAATATTCGATTAGATAAGAATCAGAGATTTAAGAATGAAAATGTGAAATCTGTTAGGATTTTCGTGTGTATGAAAACTGGCCAAAATTAATATATTTATAGGGGTGGACAGATGCAATGAAATATCATGACTTTTATTGGTTAAAAACTGTCACAACCTTCTATCGTTTGGAAGTTACCATAATCGTTGTTTCAATCAGGTCCGGATGACCAATCTAATCCCGATGACCAACTTACTCCGTATGACCAAAATTGCTATTGGTTTTCAAAGATCAATTTCAATCAACTTTTAACAATTTTTCACTTCCAAATCAGTTTCCAATGCATAACAAAAATGAAAAATAAAAATTTTCCATTCTGACCTAGCAGCTTAACCCCAGCCAAGGGCTTTACCCTTTGGACCCACTAGGGACGCTGACCCCGGAGTCACGTTGTTCACTGGGCTTCGCCATCCTGAACAACAAGGCATCTTTAGCACCAGAAATCATAAGATTCTCAAACAAGTGTGCACTTCACACTTGCCAGCTTGTTTGTTGTTTCATTATGACTTCTCATTTGTTAATTAGTAAATCCAACTACACAAAATAGCTAGATAACACTAAAATCACCAACACAACAAACTTATTTATACATTTGGTTTACGTTCTGCTACTTATATTAAACAGAACAAGATACTCAAGACCAAAAAAGGTTGTGTCTCGGAGCCCAAGCTGGCATCGGCGGTCGCTTGGGGCCCGTTTTAGCGGGGGGGCCCAAATTTTTAAAAAAAATTATGTGTATATATATATATATAAATATTTTTTTTTATAAATTAGAACCAAAATAAGTAGATGAAAATTTTGTTGAGAGGCCCACAAAAACCCAAAAAAATATTTAAATATAAACCTATTATCAATTATTTAACTATTATTATACTCATTTAAACCAATAACTTAATTTTGTTGAGAGACCCATAAACAATACTCTTTTTCTTTTAAATGCTAACTAGGAATTTTACCCGCCTCGCGTTGCGGCGACGTCGAATTCCTTACGGTACCTCAATGGTAACGGTGTCCGCTATAGCCTAAAAAAAGTTACTATTTATTTCCTAAGATTTTTCAATAATAAGGAGAATATGGATTTTTAATTAAAAAAGAACAATTAAGCACATTATTTTGGTAGTCGTTCTTTGCAATTCTCGACTATTTGCAATCACAAAATTGACGATTCAATATCAACGATTCAATCCCAAAATTATTAATTGGTAAGTGAATATTAATTGAAAGACATATTGTTTTTTATTTTTGATTTACGTTAATATTAATCTGGAGTGTTTAGTAAGAATATTAATATGTGGATTTCGACAAACTCCAGAAGCTATTCGTTTTTTTTTTGCTATTCAATTTTGATTTTGGATTTTAGTATCATCTTATACAGTAAGTTTGTATTTGGATTTTAGTACCATCTTGTACAGTATATTTTGATTTTGAATTTTAGTACTTTGAACTCTCTATAGCCATCTTGTACAGTATATGAGGTTTTATTTTTTTATATTCCTTTCAATTTAGATGTTAGAAGAACTTCCTTGAGTATGTTGATGATACGATTTACTAATTAGTAATTGTTATGTCACTACAAGAATTTTAGGCAGATTCAACGACCTTTCTCGACGACATGTCGTCGAGATTGGCTTTCTCGACGACATGTCGTCGATATTGCTTCCGTCGGCAAAGCTTCGTCGAGACAACTTAAAATGTCGTCGAGAATTAGTCGTCGAGACAAGTATGCCTTTTCTCGACGACATGTCGTCGAGAAAGGTTTGTCGTGAAAAGTTTTTTGCCGTTTAAAAATAAAGATAAAATAAATTTAAAATCCCTCAATCTCGACGACATGTCGTCGAGAAAGGGTTATCGGAAAAAGTTTTAAAATTTTTTTTTATAAATTTTATAAATATCTAGATTTTTAAACTAAACAAACATTCAGAACCTGTTATATACATTAAAACATATTACATAAAACATTCAACAAAAATAAATATAATGTGTAACTTATTACAAATCGTTCAAATAAAATATTACAACCAAGTTTAATCATCTTCATCGTCGTCATCTTGGTTGTCGGATCGGCTACGGTCCCCTTGCATCTGTTTGACGGTCTCATTTAGTTGCCGGATTTGTTCCTTCAATTCGTTGAATTGAGAGTCGGACAAATACGAAACATTAGTGGGTATGTTTCTTACTTTTTGTCCAACCCCTCGGCTCCAACCGCGTCTCTCACCAAGGGTATGTCGTAGTACCTCTTCCTCATCAACCTCTTCGCCGACTTGTTGCATCCGGGTCAACTCTTCTTGAATTGAATTATGTAATAAACAAAAAATAAACATATATAAAAAAAAAATTTAAAATCCGGCAGCATAACTACTGTAAATTGATAACCAACCAGTTTAACAATACTCAATAAACATAATAATTCAACAAAACTCAATAAAAACCTATAACAACACCAACAATAACCAATATTATTAATATTCTAGTGGATTTCCCAAACTACAAATACAATATACAAACTTAATACGCAAATAATTTCTCAAACTACAATAACCCTACAATAAAGGTATCAAAACGCGATATTATACATGTATTAGTGGAGTTGGGTTAAATGAGTAATTTTGACTCATTTAGAATGGGTACATGTCATTTTGACTCTTTATACTTTGATTCGCAACATAATAACAAAATATATATACTTACTCAATCGTTTTGTGCCCGATCGTTGACCCATGTGCCGTGAGAAGTGTGCATACGTCTCCCACCATCAATCAGGTTGGCGCTTCCACTTTGTTGCACCTATAATTTGAAGAATTAGCAAAACAAGTATTTAACTAAAACAAGTAACTTACAAGACTCGCAATCTGTAAGGGGCCTCCTAGAATTGTCGTGCGGATCTCGACACCCAACGTCACCACCTTGTGAACTAGCGTAGGTCGCCATATATACCTACATAATTTTGAAGTCAATCATAATCATCAATAATATAAGCGTCTACATATATTGAAACGACGAGATGTCGTCGGGAAAGCCTCAATTTAGCTTCCAATCTGTTCACTTAATCAAAAGCCTCACCTACACAAGATTTATATTCATACAAACCATACATCACAAAAAATAAATAACAACACACAATTCATACAAATAATACATACATAACACCACTAATAATACATCTATGCAAACTTACAATTCACCAATTCACAAATAATGCACACATCTATATATTTATAAATCAATACAAACCTACAATTTCACAAATAATACATACATCTATACAAATTAACCATCAATTTCACAATAATACATACATTTATATATTCATCTATATTATTCAAATAAATAACAATTAGAACAACTATACAAAACTAAATTTCACAAATATATACCTATTAGCAAAGTATTACACAAATATATTTATACATCTATACAAAACTACATACCCAAATACACTAATTTTCACACAAATATATACATATTACCTCCGAATTCATTCTTGAAACGACGAGAGTCGTCGGGAAAGCCTCAATCTAGCTTCCAATCCGTTCACTTAACCAAAAACCTCATCTACACAAGATTTATATTAAAAAATTTCAATTATAATGAAAAATTACTAACAAAAAGTCACATACCCAAATAAATTATAAACGCAAATATTCGGGTCAAAACAAGTGCAATAGTTCGTATTCGAATTACTAACATATATACATACATACATACATACATTTATATTCATTCAAATGATACATTTCATAAAAAATAAATAACAACAATATATTCATCTACATTCATACAAATACTCAAATAAAAAATACATACAAATATTCGGGTCAAAACAAGTGAAACAGTTCGTGTTCGAATTACTAACATATATACATGCATACATTCATCTATATTCATACAAACATACATCACAAAAAATAAATAACAACATACAATTTATACAAATAATACATACATAACACCACCAATAATACATCTATACAAACCTACAATTCACCAATTTCACAAATAATGCATACATCTATATATTTATACATCTATACAAACCTACAATTTCACAAATAATACATACATCTATACAAATTAACCATCAATTTCACAAATAATACATATATTTAGATATTAATCAATATTATTCAAATAAATAACAATTAGAACAACTATACAAAACTAAATTTCACAAATATATATACCTATTAGCAAAGTATTACACAAATATATTTATACATCTATACAAAACTACATACCCAAATACACTAATTTTCACACAAATATATACATATTACCTCCGAATTCGTTCTTGAAACGATGAGACGTCGTCAGAAAAGCCTCAATCTAGCTTTCAATCCATTCACTTAACTAAAAATCTCACCTACACAAGATTTTTATTAAAAAATTTCAATTATAATGAAAAATTACTAAAAAAGTCAAAATAGAGTCTTACCACTTCAAGGAGACGAGTAACGGTGGTGGAAGAGGTGGAACACGGTGGCTTTTCAAGTAAAATGGTCGGATTTGAGAATGAAAGCTGAGAGAGAGTAGAGAGAAAAAAAAGTGATGAAATGAGGCAGAAAAGGGTTTCTGCGTAGTTAAGGCTGGTTAAGACCAGTCTCGACGACATGTCGTCGAGATTGGGTCTTTTTTTAATTAATTTAATTATTAAATAAAAATAGTTTTTTATTACACACCTATCTCGACGACATGTCGTCGAGATTAGGTATTTTCCTTAAATAAAAAACATTTAATATTCTGTCTGGCAAAAAAATAAAAATAAAATAGGCAATTGCGACGACATGTCGTCGAGACTGCTCTTGGATGAGCGCCAAAACATTTCACCATTTCCCGCTTGACCATCACCAACGACATGTCGTCGAGAAAAGGTGAAAAGGGTCAAAAAGTTGACTGGGACCATCACCGAAGACATGTCGTCGTATTTGGGTGCCCTATCTCGACGACATATGTCGTCGAGATTGTCTCGACGAAACTGCGTAGTTTTCTTGTAGTGTGTGGTCATGTAGGTATTATAAATTTGTAATATTTTGATTACGTATTTATGTTAGATAATAATTGATAATTAGATTGTTATTTGTTAGTCTACTAAAATAGTAACTTTGTATTTGTTTTCATAAATTCTGTCTCCTAAACAACTATCCGGTAGTCAAAAACGGAAGAAGAGAAAAGCAGATGAAGAATTAACAGAGTCTCTAGGGTCTCTAGAAATGTTTAAGTTTTTTCGAAGAAAATCTTAAGAAAGTTCTTCTATCATAGTCAAAATGTTGAATATCTTTAAATTGATGATACTAATGTTGATGATGCTAAAAGAAATTGATGATACTAATGTTGATGATGCTAAAATGGATGATACTAGGCCTGACAAACTGGGCGGGTCGGGCGGGTTCGGGTCACGGGTCAGAACGGGTTCGGGTCAGAATGGGTTCGGAGAACGGGTTAGGAGCAAAATGAGTTCGGGTCAAAACGGGTTTAGGGCAAACTGAGTCCGGATTAAAACGAGACGTTTTAAAAAAAAAACTATTAATATGTTATTTAAATCGGTTGATTTTCAAAATATAAAGGTCAAGATCACAAATGTCCCATGTGAGATCATACAAAGATTATATGTATCTAGTAGCAGCCTCAATAAATATGATAATTGAAGTGATTAGTTGGCGTTCAAAAGTCTTCGTTAACATAATTATCTATTTATTTTTCACTGACGAAGGATATTTCATGCTAGGAAGAATCATGGGCGGCTCAATCATATTGGTGGCTTAAAGCGAACTAAAAATTTAATTCCTCTTTCAACAAAGGTCATGTCATAAATCTTTCTACTTTATCCGGGTTTTGAACCGGCAATAATAAACTAAAAAGTTTATATTTGGCGGTGTTAAAAAAAATTTTCGTTTTTTTTTTATTTTGTACTTGTTTAAAATGTTTAGATTAAGTTTATTTTTCTAGCTTTTTTTAGAAGCAAACTCTATAATAAAATTTTCCAAATCAATTTCTTCTAACAATTCCTTTTCAATTAGCAAAGTAGCCAACTCATTTAATCGTTCTTGTGACATAGTAAATCTTAAATATATTTTTAACAATTTTAATTTGAAAAAGCTTCTTTCTGTGGAATCAACCGTTACAAGAATAGTTAACATAACTTTATAAACAATATAAACATTTGGAAAAGAATTAAACTTTTTAATATAAATAAGTATATTAATAAGTGTGCCACATTCTAAATGTATAACATGTCTTAAAAGTTTTAGTTTTTGAAATAAATCTAGACAATCGATATCTAAGCTAGCATCAAGTTTTAAAGATTTTTCAAGATCAATATAATGTTATTTTAAACTGTTATCATTGAATGATTTTAATTTCTTTATACTAAATAGAAACCAAAAATATTTTCAAACTTTTTAAATTGATCAAATCTACTTTTAATTGAAGAAATAGTTTGATCTCCTATATATAAAAAGTAATCAGTTTTAAATAAACTAATAGGAGTTTTTATATAAAAAAAAATTGAGACCCTTAGAATTTAATGGTCCAAAGATAGGGCTTTACTTGTTTTACCTAAAGGCCGCCACTGGGAAGAACGACTGAAAACAAATCTCCTCTTCAATGAATTTTGGGTTTATCTCAATTCACACCAAGTTGTGAGGAAGATCCAATTCAAAGAATCTGTATATGGATATGAATCAAGCCATAATGTTACTCCCTTATATTACCTTCTTTCTAATGCTAAGAATTTCTAGATCATCAAACACCATAGCCATGCATCAAAACATCTCACCATAGCTATGCATCAAAACATCTCAGATGGTGACCCGGACTCAGTTTCATTGTTGCACACAACAGTGATTATATATCATCGTTCTCACATTTCTGTTGCTTAATCTTCCAAATCGGTTGCTTGGATGAAGAAATGGATTCGTGAGATTCCGACGATGGCGTTGAAGAGGAGAAGGTCAATTTGCTCGGGCGGCGGTAAAGCGGTAGTGTGGGCGGTAGCGAGGGAGGCGGTGGCGGGCGGTAGCGAGGCGGTGGCAGTTGGCGGCGACGGCGAGGCGGGTGGCGGGCGACGACGAGGCGGTGGCGGGCGGCGACGAGGCGATGGCGGGTGGCAGGCGGTGGCGGGCGACGACGAGGCGGTGGCGGGCGGCGACGAGGCGATGGCGGGTGGCAGGCGGTGGCGGGGGAGGGTAGTGGCGGTTGGGGAAGCGGCGGCAGCGGCAGATGGTGGAGGGGCGGCGGCCACGGCGGGGCGACCGGTGGTGGCGGCAGCAGCCGGGGGGTGGCGGCGGCGGGACGCTGGAGTGGTGGGCGGTGGGCGCGATAGTAGTGAGAGCGGGGGTGGGGGTGAGATGGCAAAGTTGGGGGACCCATATGCACTATTTTTAAGTTAACAAAATTTTATAATACTTGATCATTTTGATCCGTTGACTAATTAATTTAAAGTGACCCAATTTAATCCGTTGAATATTTGAGTTGACCCAAATTGACCCGTTAACTAATTTAAGGTGGCTCAAACTAACCCATTAACTAATTTGAGGTCACCCAAATTGACCCATATTCAATTGATTTTTGTCCAAATGAACCCATTTTTCGAAGGATGGGTCAAGATTGCCACCCCTAGATGATACTATTGATGATGATGCTAATCGTGATGATACTAATGTTGATAATGATAATGTCGAAGATGCTAATGTTGAAGGTTCTAATGTTGATGGTACTAATGTCAAAGATGTTAATGTTAATCATGTTGATATATTTGATCCAAGAAACTGGTATGGTTTTAATCGTGACGTGATTAAAGTTTTGGTTGAGAAATATCCTAAACGAGATAATACTATTGAGAAGGGTCCAAAGGATAACTTATCTAGAAAGCATATTCGAAAGAGCTTTATAGAGTCTTTTATTTTTGTTGTAAACTATTTAGAAAAGGACATCCAAAAGGTCATTTGGATACTGATGGCTTTTCGAATTAGCAAAATGTATACACTAAGACTTCAAGAACATGAAGCTAGCTTTGAACATCTCAAGAATATGGCAACTTGGTTTGAAACGCGTCAAAGATTGAAATGTAACGAAACAATTGATAAGATGGTGTACGAACAATTTAAGAAAGAAAGAGATTATTGAAAACAAGTTCTTTTAAGGATTATTGCACTTGTGAAATTTGTTGCTAAATATAATCAAGCATTTCGTGGAAGAAATGGGAAGTTGTATCAAAAAAATAATGGTAATTTTTTGGGAGTCGTTGAGATGTTGGAAGAGTTTGACCCGATTATAAAAGAACGTGTTTGGCGTATCATAATGAAGACCTTCACGTGCATTATCTTGGACATAATATTCAGAACGAGTTTTTTTTGTTCTGTTTCGAAAAATTCTAGGAGAGTCTCTCAATTCATTTAACTTTGTTCTGTTTATCGTTTAACTTTGTTTTGTATTTGTTTATCGCTTCAATAACATTTTTTTATTTATTGTTATTACAATTATCATCGATCTTTGGAAAAAAAAATTATATTTAAGGGTTCATTTTTTAGTACTCGTCTGGGGCACCCGAAATCTCGAAGACGTCCCTAGTTAAAATACTAAAATTATGTTAAGAACTTGGAGGATGGTTTAATTCTTTGGCCCAAGAAGATGATAATGTTGGTGAAGGTGAAATGAATGGCTATGGATATGGCCGGTGATGCTTTCTTTAAGAACTTAAAGGGGTTGGAATTTAAGAGTTTTATAAGAGATTTTGGATGCGGACCGCTATATGAAAAGAAACCGTGTGTTGTTCTTGGATGATCAAAGAAGAGAAATTACAAAATATGAGTTTAGTTCTTTGGTTTAATTCTTTGGCCCAAGAAGATGATAATGTTGGTGAAGGTGAAATGAATGGCTATGGATATGGCCGGTGATGCTTTCTTTAAGAACTTAAAGGGGTTGGAATTTAAGAGTTTTATAAGAGATTTTGGATGCGGACCGCTATATGAAAAGAAACCGTGTGTTGTTCTTGGATGATCAAAGAAGAGAAATTACAAAATATGAGTTTAGTTCTTTGGTTTTAGATGACGAAAAGTTGGAAATGAGATTGGATTTATTCGCTCAAGTGATCCACGTGGTTTCCTGTAGTCAAATGAGTTGATAATGCTTGCTTTTGGGGTGATTGATCCTTAGAATGATTATCCAGCATGAGTGTTTTCTTAAGAAATCTTTAATGTAATTGTTCTAAGAGTATATTATAATTATATGTGTTTTTAGGAAATATCAAAACCTCCATTAATCGTGGAAAAATGTTTGACAATTTGATACATAAAGGAAACATACTAAAGATGTTGGATTTTGTTCCTTTGAACTGGTTTGGACATGACAAATGGGTGGAGCGGATAACTGATCAAAACATATGTTTTTTACTCGTTTGAGACACGTCCGTCGTGTTGGATTAAAAAACACTTTTTGTCTAATATAGTTTTTTCTAATATAATAATTTACGAGGTTTTATGAATGGTAAATAACCCTAGGCACCATTTGATCCTTCCTTTGTAACACTATTTTCTTATTTTACTTATTTGATCGTTAAAGTAAACAAATCTTGAATCGGTCCATTTATAAGTAAATCGGTCGAAGTTGGTATGAAAAATGATACTAAATGAATAAAGTTTACAAAAGCGTAATTATTGTCATCTAACCTGAGTTCTGTTTACTTCTCAACAAGTATTTAAATGGTGGATGAGTGAAATGACCGTTAAAAAACATCTCAGAAACTGCTTTATACATTGCTTCGGTAAGATGCACTCCATCCCAATTTACATACTGAGAAGGGTTTTGACACGAGCTTGAGGATTTGGACCCACAAGTAGCTGTCAAGTCAAAGTTGTAGAGTCCACCACTAGACCCACAACAAACTTTGTAAAGCTCATGGAACCCTAGCTTTGGTGCGTTCTTTATAACAGAACGATAAGCATCCCACTAATCGGCATAGACAATGACTGCTTTTGGGTATTTTCTTCTTAGGTTTTGAATGTTGGTTTGGAGAATGGTGTTATGGGTGTAGCTTTGGTTGTTGACCGTGGCTACACAACCAATGTCGTCACGGTCAAACTCGGGTGAAAGGTACATGGCTAGGGTTAAGCAACCGGTTGTGGGGAGACCTTGTACCACCATGTATTTTGCACCTTTATTGAGCAATGCCTAGCAAAAATATTTGATCGGCCATTTAGATTATATTATAGAAGAACAAAATAATATACTACTAGATTGAGGAGTCATTTAGCTGAATTTGGATAACATAAAAATATTCGAAATAGAAACACATGGAAATAGATTTTGTTAAAAACTTGTTTAAATTCTAATAAAATGATGAGTGTGAAAAAAAAATTATATTTTGTAAATTATTAGGGAATAAATATTTTCAAAATTGCATAGCGAAATTCACACAAATGACTACTATACAATTCACTAAGCATCTAAATTAAATGTTTATCATATGATCATTTTTCTCTTTGTTTTAACATCCATACTAGACATCTATAAATATAAATTTAAATTTAAAGGAATGAAACTAAAAGAAATAAAACAAAATCATGAAAATACTATTTTTTGTATGGTCTTCATGTCAAATTAGAGATGGCAGAAAAACCCGAGCCCAGTGGGTATACTCGAAACCTCAAACATCCATGATATGTATACCCGAAACCTGGCGGGTATGTGATAATTTTTAAAAAATTTCGCGGGTATGGGATTAGGGGATACCCGGCCCGATTACCCAAAACCACATACCTGTTTACCCGAAATTTTTTTTTATTTTCCCTTAATCTTTGTTTATCAATGTTTCATTTTAGTAGGTTCATTATGTGAAAAATTAATTTATTTTCTTAATTTGATCATTTTATTTATATTTTGTATGTTGTAAAGTATATATATAAAATTATATAAAAATTATGATATTTATTAATTTGATGACGCTTATATGTATATGTAATGTATCGTATTTTAATTTGTAATAGTTGTTATACAAATAAAAATTATACAATAATTATAATGGTAAAAAAATATAGTTGGAAATCTTAACACATTTTTTAACAAACTAACAAAGTATACCCGATACCCGACGGGTAATTATCTGACAAATACCCGACGGGTATTAGGCCAGAAATAAGACAGGGATTACTAATATCCGGCTAGGGTTGAGTTCATGAGAAAACTCACTTTCATGATAAAACCAAAAAACTCCTTATTAATGACACTTTTGTAATTATATTATCATTATATATTCTCAAAAACCTAATCCTTCTATACACCCCAAAAACCTAAACCCCCCCTCACCCACCCCCACCCTCCTAAACCCCTCAAACCCCCACCCCCCAACCCAATATATATATATAAACCTCACCCCCCAAAAACCTAAAAAAAAACCTCATCCCCATCTTCAAAAACCTAACTTAAAAGCTAAACTAAACCATAAAGCTAAACCGACTATTTTTTCGAGTTTTTTTTATGAAACGAGGCAAATGAGAGAAACATTTTGGTTTTTTTAGTTTTTAGTTTTTTTTGTTTTATTAATTTTTTTATAATTTTCTTTATTTTTTTTAAAGGGTTTTTTTTACCTTACAAAAATGAGTTTTTTGGTTTTATTTCTAACAATCAGTTTTCTCTTGAACCTTTCCGTATCCAGCTAAACACAACCCATTGCCATCCCCTTATGTCAAACAACCTTTTACATATAAAATATGATATTTTTCTTTTTGTTTTAACATTGCATAGTAGACATCTATAAATATATATAACTTTAAAGGAATGCTTGTGTTCATGTCAAACAAACTTTTACCTATAAATTCATGCATGATGAGAAACGTGTTGAAATCTACTACTAACCAACTTCCAACTATTTATTTATAATTTCCGTCAACTATCTATTTCCATTCACATGTCAATTTTTATATATCCACCTTCCGTTTATATACTTTATTTTCGTGTATACCAAATTTTTTTTAAAAAAATGACTATTTTTGGTATGCTTATGTACATGTCAAACAAACTTTTACATATAAATTCATGTATTATGTTCATCTATGATGAGAAACGTCTTGAATCTACTATTAACCAACTTCCAACTATTCTATTTATGAACTTTTTATAAAAGTGATGTAGATATCCAAACCTATTTGATTTTTGGGTGTTTTTAAACTATTTTGTTAATAGGGTCTACACCTCCCACAAACGGACTTGAGGAAATGGCTTATGTGGAAATCGGATATTGGAGAAACGGTGAAGCTCTCCTCAAATCCGCTTGTAGAAAAAGCCGACTCCCCATGAACCAAAATAGTTATAAAAAAACAGAAACCAAATAAGTTTACGTATCTACACCACTTTGGAAAAAAAAATCTGTATTTATCTTGGAATTTCCGTCAATTATTTTCATGTATAAACTTTACTTTCTTGTATCCAAAAATCATGAAAAAGACTATTTTTTATATAAAAATAAAAATGGTGATTTTTTTTATTTTCTCAATAAATAAATAAATAATTACCTCTAGAAACCCTGTTACACTGCGAATGGCACGCCGTTGAATGGTTTCTCCACTCACCGTCGATCCAACTGTGTAAGCATAGTCATTAGCTCCGATCTCGCCCACCCAAACCAACGCATCCCGGAACACCGCCGCACAATCTTCCGGAGTTGATATTGCACTTTTACATTTTAGCCCCTCCAATGTCTTATTGAACCAAGTTAGCTGAGTTTGTAGCGACTGGGGTGTTATAGCAAAGGTGAGGTTATTTTTGACAAAGAATGCATGTCGGATGGCGGTGGATCCTGCGACGGCGTAGTTGATGCCGGCGGAGGTGTCGGCTTTGCGGTTAAGGTAGGGTGGCAGGAAAGGTAAGGAGAGTGATTCGGCCAGGAAGTCGATTACGAGACGGCCATCGGAGTATCGGTTGGTTGGGTGGTGGAAGAATGTGCGGCCGTAAGGGAGGTTGGAGACGTAACTGAAGGCGCTAGGGCCGGTGGCGGAGGCGGTGTTTCCGGTGTCGGTGTAAGAGTCTCCGAATGCGTAGATCTTTTTGAAGGAATGAGGAGGAGGGTTGCCGGAAGTGAGAGTAAGGAGGAGGAGGAAGACGGCGGTGGTGGTCGCGGCGGTGGCGGAGGGAATTGACATGGTTAGTCACGTCTTTAGAGGTGTTCAACAAGCCAACTACTTGGTTATATAATTGGATGTTGTGTGTAAAGACTATTTTACCCTCTAAGGGAGTGGAACCATAATGAAAGTTCACTTCAAAATAAACATTAATTTTATTCCGTTCTAAAATAAACATATCTAAAACCAGCCAATTAAAAAAAGTCACTTTAGTCTTTAGTTAAGCCGGCTAAAGACACTTTAATTTAGCGGGCACAGAAAACTTGGAAATGTACAATAGGGTCCACCAAATATCCAATCAAAACATACCACGTGTAATGGTTGCCGTCTAAAATCTAGCTGGGATAGAAAGATACTGATTGAAATCTAGTTAAAGTAGAAAGATGTCGGATGAAATCTAACTCACAGGCCACGTGACAATTTTTTTTAGGTTTTGATTGGTTTTTGGTGGACATCATTATACTTTCAAGGTTTTTTGTCTTGACTAAGATCTAGCCTCTTTAGCTGGCTAAACTTATGTGACGTTTTTCGTTTGGTTGTTTTAGAAAATGTTTATTTTAAAGTGGGCTAAAAAGTAAAATTACATTTTATCTTAAA
The DNA here is from genome assembly GCA_023525975.1 of Smallanthus sonchifolius. NCBI lineage: Eukaryota > Viridiplantae > Streptophyta > Magnoliopsida > Asterales > Asteraceae > Smallanthus > Smallanthus sonchifolius. Next base: position 8,918,735 of record CM042020.1, read on the forward strand.
ACATGGTCAAAACATACATTTTTGATGATTTTCCCATTGGTTAATTGCCAATCGTCTAAAAGTTTGTAAGTTTGACTTGAACTAGTGTAATACTAGTTTCAAGATTTTGATGATATAATTAGTAGCTTCGATGAGAAAATAAATTAAATATCTCTACTTTAAATTTACTTTAAAAAACAAAAGATGCTATTTCTGAAAATAATGACAATAATTTTTTACAGATGACGTTATCATGGGAGAGAATGGTCACACTAGAGCTTTCAGATTTAGTACGTATCAAGAGATGCTGCTACCTAGCAACTGGCCTGGAAATAAACCCCTCCAAATGCAGTCTAATGGGAATTAATGTTCCTGAAACTGATGTAACAAATCAGATCAGTAACGTACACTGCAAAGTTGGATTAACGATTGGATTAACTGTTGAGGCCAATATGAATTTGGCAAAAAATTGACGGCCCGTTATTGACATGTTTGAAACAAGACTTTCGGGATGGAAAGCTAACAATCTATCCATCGGGGGTCGTATTTTCCTTATCCGTTCAGTCTTAGATAGTCTACCGCTCTATTTCTTTTCTTTATTCAAAGACCCAAATAAAGTCATAGATACATTGAAAAAAATAACGAGAGATTTCTTTTGGCAAAAAAAGGAGAACAATCGGAAAATTAATTGGGTTAGCTGGGGAAAAATATATGTGCCCCAAAATAGGATGGGGGCCTTAGCTCCTTGAAAATCCTCAACCAAAGTCTATTAACAAAATGGTGGTGGCGATTTAAAACAGAGTCACACCCGATGTGGAAAGAGGTTATACTTTGTTTACATGCTTCTAATCGTGATATTTCCTTCTTACCAGGACGGAGAGACTACTCGGGGGTGTGGAGTAATATCAAAAAACTAGAAATCATACTCAACAAACAAAACATAGACATAAAATCATTGATAGTGGAAAACAATGGAGTTTGGGTATGGAGCGGTGTCACGCAAGGGGTCTTCAAGGTAAGTTCCATGCACAAGATTCTCACGATACCAATTATATATATATATATATATATATATATATATGATTTTATGTATAACATTAAATATTACGAGAGCAAAGAGAAAAAAATGAATTATTTCTTTCAATATCAAATTTTAAAAATTAAGAAAAATGATAGAAATACAATGTTTATTCGTCTTTTTTGAAATTAAAGAAAATAAATAAATTTCATTTATTTATATAACCTACACATATGTATGTGAATTACCTACACATATGTATGTAAGGAATGAATCATTTGAGAACTCTTAAATATTTTGAGAACTCGCGGGAAGTCGTCAAAAAACCAATCAAAATATATTTTTTTGTTTTTTACTACCTTTATTATTATAATATAACATAAAAAAATGAATTTATATATGTAAATTTACATGTATTCATATATATATATATATAAATCTACACGTGTAAGTTTACCACTTTTACCATTTATACATGTTTATAAATTTTTTTAAGAATAATTTAGAGAGAAGAGATGAATTAATTGAAGAGATAAATTATTTTTTATATTGTATTTTAATAATAAATCTAGTGAAAACAAAAAAAAATTGATTTTAATTGGTTTTTTGACGAGTTCTTGCGATTTCTCAGAGATTTTAAAATATTCTCAAAAAATCTTAACCCTATGTATGTAAATGGTTATATATTTTAAAACATACGAAAAAGATTGTTGTATGTGTATATGTATAATGAGAGGGTAGTTGATGAATTTGTTATAAGGCTTTAAATGCTTCTTTAACTCCTGACTCACCTACCTAGTCGGTTATTTATCGGTCGGTTATCATTTTGTCAATGTTTTTTAGAATGGGATAATAATCTTATCATGGCAATTTGACAAAATAGAACGACTTAAAAGTTAAAATGCACATTAACATGAACCTTTATAACACATTTTTTTAAAACCTTTTTATAAAGTCTTTTTTTATTTAAAATAGTTCATAATTATCATATTCTATATAATATGATTGAGTTATTTCCATTTTCCGTTTGCCGTCTTTGACACATTAATAGATTTATAATTTTTTATTAATGGAAATTAAAAGGAATGAGTTAAAATAGTTATATTAAATTGTAAATGTGAAAGAAGGAATAGATAGAGTGAAAATAAGAACATTAAATCGTATAAGAATTGATTTTCTATTACAAAATAAACTAGTAGTTTTACCCGCCGCGCGTTGCGGCGGGTTCGAAACGTACCCTAAGTCGAATTCTCGCGTCACGCGCCGTGAAGCGGATCTTAAACGGTTGAGGCGGTTAAAAAAGAAATATACTTAGCCACCACCACAGCACCACCACCTAACCGTCGTTCGTCACCGTCGACGAACACAACACGCGAACGCCTTCGACCCTTCTTTGTTTGTCTTCTATCTCTCTATGTTTAAGTTCTCTCTCACTCTCTCTCTAAAAAACCTAAACTCTTACCAGATTCACTGCCATTTTTGCAGATTTCTTTGAGATATGCCATCATCGTTGCGGATCTGACGTTGGTTTCTACCTGTTTTTGGTTTTTCCGGGCTAAGAACAAAACCCAGTAGCGCTTATCCTCTGCGTTATTCTTTCTTTGTACACTGCTACAGGGGAAAGGAGGCTAAATCGGGGACCAATAAAAAGAGGCCACGTGGGCCAGCGTATGGAAAACAGGCAGCAGCCTCTATTCATTACAGTTGTCTTTTAATCTAATTATACTAATTTAAATTGTTGTAGAAGCTTACTAATGGAATAAGTTAATACTATAACATATTATTTGATAAAGAAAATTTAGTTTTTTTTTATTGTTGATCAAAACTAAGCGGGCCTTTATCACCTGGTTTTTTATATAAAAAAAACTCGTAGACGTAAACCCACCCGGTGTTGCAGTGGGCCATTTATAATATTCAAAAGAGTAAATTACCGTTTGCGTCTATATGGTTTACACGATTTAACACAACTCGTTTTTAACACGAATTTTTAACGCTTTGAGTACCTGTGGTTTACATTATGTAACACTCTGATTCCCTCCTCTTAGTCAATGAGAGTATTTAGGTCATTTCACTCGCCCAAGCGAGGGTAACCCTGTAATTTTACTTTCCCAGGGAGGCAAACAGTAATTTACTATAAATATTAACCTTGTAATTTACGCAAAGAGTTCATCTTCATCAGCTTCTACCCCTTTCTCAACATCGGAACACAACTACCCCTTACTCCCGCGGTCCACCGCCATGTCTCACCACCGCAACCAGCCGACTCCCGCAACCACCAACAACACCCTACCAGCCGTCTTCCTCGTCCTGCCACCTCCACTCGGCTGCCGCCGAGTTCCGTCAAACCACTACAGCCGTCGTCACCTCTGCTTACCACCACCAACTCCACGTCGTTCTTCCTAATCCGCCACTCTCTCCTTTCACCATTCCCGCCGGCCTCCCTCGTTACTCCTCCTGTCACCGACAAACCTTGATCACGATCCCAACCCTTATCCGAAATCCAATTCCTGATATCACTTCCAGCAAGAAATCCAATACCTGGGTCATCTTTATTCGCCTTGAATTCTTCCGGGTGATCTTCATTTTCTCCCAAGATTTCACCTTTTTATGAATCTTGAAACTTGATCCCCCAATTCGCTTTTAGGGATTTAAGATCGAATTTGGTATTTTTTTATAGTTTCTTGATTAATGGGCTAGTGAACAGTTGATTTTATGAGTTTATTCAGATGTGTGATTAGGTAAGGAAGAGTATTTTCATGAGGGTTTTGTTCTGCAAGATGATACAAGGTGTCAAAGGAAGAAGATGAAGAAATAGGGGCTCAATCTGCAATAATCAAAAAGGGTAAAACAGACTTTTCATCTTTTTTCAAACAGAAAATCTACCGGTGTTAACCCCAGGGACTAAGAGTGTTACAGAATGTAAACCACATGTACTCAAAGCGTTAAAATTCGTGTTAGGAACACATTGTGTTAAATCGTGTAAACCACATGGACGCAAACGGTAATTTACTCTATTCAAAACTTTATATAAAAAAAAATAAAACTGTGACGTAAACCCGCGCGTTGCGGTAGGGGCGTTGAAAATATTAGGAACTTTATAAAAAAAGAAAGAGTGAGAAAAATTCACATCAAAACGTTGATTAAAATAAGCACGTCGCAACACAAATTCGGAACTTATAAAACATCATATTTTAAATGTTGCAAGAGTAAAGTTATAAAAAATTATTAAAACGTATAATCAAAGCATCTTTGACGGGCTTGTACGTTTGTGCTTCAATTACTTGTACATTATTATGCACAACTCGGTTTTTATAAGCAGTTCGTAACGATACATTTGGATTTTTTTTAAACGTCATATTTTAAAAGTTATAAGAGAAAAACAAAATATATTTAAAAATAATTATATTATTAAAATATTAAAAAAAATTATAGAAATGAAACATACATACATTTTGTGTGCTTAATGCATTTGTGTTTTACTATTCACAATAGTTAGTAAATGTAATATATGGAAATAGGAAGTTATTTGAATCGGATTTCTAGATTTCTTTAAAAGAGAATTCGAAACACCGATTCCGATTTAAAGGTATGCATTTTGGTTGCAGCAGATAAAAGGCATGTAGCTGGCCCATTGGTATTCATGTGTGTACATAATGTTGTTAATTCCTATGAAGTTGAGATGTCTAGTCTTATAGTGAACGTTGATGTATATTTAGGAGTAGGATTAAATTGGTGAGCGTTTACCATTCTAAAAAATGAGAGAAAAATAAATAAATAAACTTATATATATACATATAATAAATCAATAATATACATTTATATATAAAATAAATAAATATTATAATTCAAATTCGGATATTTGGGTTTAAAAATCATAAATTCAAATTCGATTTAAAAACCAAACTTGAAATTCAAATCACATGTTAACCTGATTCAAAAGTTTGAAAACTAAATTCAAATTCAGATCCGTTCAAATCTCGAGATTTAAATTTAATTCAGATAACAAGTGAAAGAGGAAAAAAAAGTGTCACGTACGTGGATGAGGTTTCCCTCTATCACTCATTAATCATGTGTAATGATCAAGTGAGGGGGAGAAGTGAGTGGATTATTTTTAAATAATAATTATTTAAACAATTAAATAAAAAATAATTAACTTTAAATAATTAACATAAATTAATTTTAAATAATTATTATTTTTAATCATTTATCTATTAAAAAACCATAATTAAATTATTAATATTAATATAATTTTTTTTCAACATTACATATTTAAAAAAAGAAAAACACTTTAAATTGAAAATATATAAATAAAAACTAGCCATCATCTTGTGAATCAAGCCTCTAAATATGCTCTACCAAATCCGCGTAAAGGTTGTTATGCGTTTTTCGGTTGCGAATCGCCTCACAGTTTGCTTGTTTCTCTTCCTCGCCGAACTCTACAAAAGTTGGGCTGATATCATCTTCGTTGTTTTGACAAATCGTTCGCCATTCGTCCTCTAAATCATATTATGGAAAAATGATGCATCTCGCTTCAAATCTTAACTACTCGCAAAAATAGTTGTCAACTCATATGTAAAAAACGCCTAAACTAAATCAGCATCATGTAGGGGTTCATCAGAAAAACAATCACTTACGAGAAGATCGGTAGGAGTCTCACGATCCCGGTTGAATCGATCTCTTCTTGTTAGTGGAGGTGATGTTAAGGCATGATGACAGATGACATACAAATTGGACCGCTGCTACGACTGCACCTGTGAAAATATGATTGGCCTCGGATGTTGAAGATGATAATACGACGATGATTATGATGAATCTAGTTTTTAGAGGTAATATGATAATAGAAAGTGAGAAGTGTGAAAAAATAGTAAATTGTTTAGGTATTTATAATATTTTAAATTATTTTTTTTAATGATTTTATAGTCATTGAACGGCTAGATTTTCTCGATAATTGCACCCCATGCTCGTGACCCAGCCCACGAAGACCACCCCCGGCCCGCTCACGGTATCATGGCGCAATGTTCCGTAAATGTAGATCTGATATGACAATATCACTCTTACGCTCACATACCGTAACACATAGTATAATCTACAAAGAACACCTAGCAAAATCATAACACAAATGAACATGGCCCCATAACCGTTACACCTACGTTAGTTAAATGGGCGGTTACCGTATATGGCTCTGATTTAATTGTATGAAAGTTTATGAGGATGGAAAATGTAGAATGAATGATCATTTAAGACTACCCATGCCTTTTGTATTTAACTCCACATGGTCTCCATTTCCTCTTTATTATTTTTTGTGGTGTTCAATATACTTACTTTATAATGAATTTAATTTAATGTGTAATGTATTAAAAAAAGTAATAACTAAAATTAAAAAAAAAAAAAATCAGTTTGGGGCATACATGGCGTTTAGCCGACAAAACAAGTAAAATTTTAAAAGTAGCTAAAATAAAACATTTATTTTAACCTAACATCTATAAGTTATTTTAATTTTAAACAATGAATCATTGATATAATAATAACTTTGCTATCCTATATATCTAATATGTATTTATAATTTTTTCCAAAAATAACAATATCATGGATGAACTTAATGTAAGGTTGTTCAACTAATACGTGGCTTACAATTTGCTTATAATTAACTTGATAAAAACTAGCTCGTAATTTAGTTTACTGGTTTGGTTCAACCTAATTAACTAGTAAAAGCATTCGAGTTTAAGGTAGCTAACTAATTGTCTCGCTCCGGTAATTTTTCATCCTTAAATTTTCCTTGTATATCGGTAATTTGGTACATTTTTTATTTAAGACTTCTATAATTTGAGGTTGATGTTAACTTTTTTTATTTTATACTTGTATAAAAAATGATTAAAATTCAAAGAAAATGAGCCAAGAGTTGAATGTGAGCCGAATACGAGCTCAACTCGCTCATCAAACAACCCTAAATTTATGTAAGAGTCTGATTGTTTTTATAGAGATTTCTATTACCTTGAGTCTACTAATCTTTACCATGTATACTAAAGCCTCCATAAGCTTTACATCTTCAATACTACTCCACCCTCGATAGTTTCTCATACGGCTCGTCATTCCTTGAAAAGAAAAAAAGGTGAACTACATTTTATCGTACACGTCTAGATGTTTACTTTTATATGTATTTACATACACGGTCTTGAAACTTGCAATCCATAAAGCCTATTAGAAACAACTCGAAGGACTTTACCGTCAACCGCTGATCCTTTCCAACCCAATAACACAAAGGTAAACTACATTTCTTATGAACACACACCTAATACGTTTGTAGCAATATCAATGTTTTGGTAATCCATATTTAATAAGTAGGATCTGAGGTTCGGGTTTCTTAAACAAATGTGAATGCAATCTTAACACCCGTTGCAAAATCGAGAAATATTAGTTATTTATCATGAACGATAAAAATGATATATCATTAAACGATTCTTAACATTAGGAGTTATAAAGTGAAGGAAAATATATACATGTTTACAAAATATTCATATCCCTACTTGATTTCAATCCTCCAAATGTTGTAAACAAGTCACACAACTTCATGAAACACATTTGATTCATCCTTACGAATGATATAGACATATTGTCACTCTCATAAACGTATCTACACAGTATCAAATATCGATCTATTTTTACCAAAAAGTATTAAATACGAGGTTTATCCTTTCTTATTTGACTGTGAAGAAGTAAAATGAAATTACAGAGAAACAATTTTAATTTATTGGTTCCACAATGTCAAAATCAATCTTTGTATCCTTTGCTTATGGTCACAAGTTGTTAAACTAAGTCGGGCCATTTTGTGTGATATTTGTACTCATAAATTACATGAAAAAGGAACAATAAATGTGTACCTAAAAGATGAGATGCAAGTATAGGGAATTAAATGCAACAATTTTTTTTAAAGGCAAACACACACCCCCTAAATCTACATGTTTGCCTACTTGTCGGACTTGAACCCTCACCACTTGTTTACAACTTATAGTTTGTTACATACTTGGCCACTTAGAGGTGATGCAGATTTCTGGTTAATTAAAAGCTCGTCCATAGCTAAACCAAAGGTTGTGTAGAAACCATTCATCATGGGCGGAACTAGAGGAGCTTTGAGGGGTCTGCTGACGCTCCAACCAATCAAATTTTCTATAAACAGGAGTATTAATGTTGTCGTTTCTTTTACTTTGACCTTTCAGTTCGTCATCAATTGAGTAATTAAAATGAATGTGCTTAATTGTAATAATCGAGTTGAAAAGTTTTGATTCCGTCACTATGAGTAGAACCAGGTATAGGTTCTTGATTCTCAAACTTGGGTGAAGAAGATTCGAGATAAATTAAAAAGAAAATGATTAAGAAAAATTTATTTTTCATAATTCGTGCTCGAATAATGCTCGTGAGCAAGTTGTCAATATCACCTAGTCCACCGGCAATCTAGTTCAACCAATTGAAATAAATGTTAATAAATAACAACATTTCCTTTTACACTATGAATCCAAGTTAAACAAGAACTATATTTACTTATTCTAATCACTCTACACATAAATTTGTGGGAGATTTGTTTGTGAAAAAGCATTTGGCAGAGTAGTTAAACATGTTTACATAATCTTTGAGGTGTCATTATAGAGGTGTTTATCGGTTAACGGTTTATTCTGTTTTGATTTTTTTAACATTTATCCATTAACCGAACCACACCGAATTGGAAATATTTCTAACCAAACCGAATAAATCAAATAAACCGATTTTAAAAAAAGTATATCCGAATAAACCAAATTCAACCGAATAAACCGAACCGTATTGGAAATATGTCTAACCGAACAAACCGAATTAAAAAAAGGTATATCCGATAACTAAACTGAAATCGAATTCGCAATTCGGATATGATTAGTAAAACACATAGATTTGATTGATTGAGAATTAAACTAATGTTAACTTAAATTGTAATTAAAGTAACAAAAACAAAAACAAAGCACATAAAAATACAAGGCAAAAAATAAGCAATCACATCAAGGTTCGAGTTTGATACCACTACGTATAATCTGACTTAATTACTACACTAGCAAGCTACATAGACACAGTCTAGTTGATCAAATTTGCATATTGGATAATCAATGGACGCTTCAATCAAGCAGCAGATCCTTTAACGATTCTAGACCAAATTATTAACGTTGTATGATGGGGTCATTATCAATTCACTATCCACGTTATCAATCAAAACATCTTCTTTTCTAATGATAAAAACGATATAGCAAAAACGGTGTTATGAAGTGTTCAACACCAATGCTATAGTGCTGCCTGCTTGATGCCACAGGCCCAATGGCTTGCCTAGGTAACCGCGCCCAGTCTCCAAAAACTACTAAATGTGTTACTAGATGTTGAAACCTGTTCGGGTTTGGTCAACAAAAGTCAAAATCGGGTCTTGGTCAAACCGGTTCAGGTCCGAACCGGTTTAATGATGGGGGTTTGACCGGGTTGAAACCGGTTCTTGAGGAGGGTTTAACCGGGTTTGACCGGTTCAGTTCAGGTTGAAACTGGGTTCAAACTGGTTTTGTATATGGAAGGCTAGAACCGGTTTCGAACCTACGGGTTTAATAGGGTTGGGACCGGTTTGGGTGACTATCGGGTTGAACCCGAACCGGCTTCGCATCGAGAACCCGGGTTGGATGTGCACCTCTATCTCTATGTGGAAGTGGAACCCCTTTAAACAGCCGCAGACTCGTTTCCTTTAATTCCTTCTTCATGGGCTGCCAACTAAAGTCCACTTAAATTAATGGGTCATAAAATAGTTAAGTCCATTATGGTTTGTAAGTTTGATTTCAACACATTAATTTTTTGTTAAATGAAAAACTAATAAAAGTGATATATTATAACAATATTATTAATTTACTATTTACTAAAACCGACACAAAATGAAAAACTAATAAAAGTGATATGTTATAGCAATATTAATGCATTTAAAACTTAATTAACATGGAAATACGGGTACACAAAATAAATCGATCAGTGATGAGTCTGAGCAGGGGCGGAGGAGACCACAGTAAATTTTAAATTTTATTTAGAGAATATGTTTAATAATTTGACCTCAAACCTTAGAAAAAAAATTGAACTCAAGAATAAAATATTGTTTAATAATTAGTAATTTATTTTGTTTAAAAATAATAATGTTAAACTCATATTATATTTTTTATTTGAGTAGGCTCAAAATAAATTAGATACATCCAATTATTCATTCTAACTAGCCAAGAACAAATTTAAGTTAACTCATTTTAGTAAACCCATAAGTCTATAACCATTAATCCAAATACCCAATTTCCTTTAAATTAAACCTAATTCTAAAAAAAACAATTGAGATATTGAGGCAGTAGCGACGTGCGAACGTGGGCAAAGCGAGAACCACTGAGTTGCTTACGACGATGTATTTTTATTATCGTGTAGTATTTTATTATATGGCCGACCCGACTCAATCACCATAACCGAAACGAACCAGCCCAAAAAAATCGTATGTGGAGTTGTTAGAAATTCGAGTATTGAAAAATAGGCCACCCATATGAAAAAATTTATGGCTCTGCCACTGAGCCTGAGCTGTGTAAATGAGATGCTACGTAAACATGGTTAGTAACCTTGAGTTCTCCCACCACTCTTGTTCCGTTCACCGTTGTTAATGGGACAATCCGGATGACGAAATCCTAATTTTCTTTGTTTCATCAGGATGGAGAAAGAAGATGAATGTACTTGAGATAACGTACATGTTAGATAAAATTAATTACCTTCGTTCACCCAAACAACAATTATGATTTGGTTGTTGCTTTGGTTTTGAAAATAGTGTGTGGAACTTATGCAACAAAAAGAAAGTCAAAATTTAGCTAACTAATGTTATTCTCATCAAAATTAGATATTGTAACATGTTAGTCCAGAAAAAGTAAAACCAAGGTCCATAAGCATGGGTTCTTAGTGCGGCAAATGAGGCATGACTTTTTCTTTCTCATGTTCTTCGTAGTCTTATAGTGGATGATGAGGAGTTGATCCAAGAGTTGACTGACTCTTATTTGGACCAGTTGTACAAGGGAAAACGGGACAAAAAGGGTTAAAACTTCAAACGATCATAACATGAGTAGGAGTGGAGTTAAGTGACCGATCATGTTGCAAATGGCCTACGTCGGTTTGACCCGCCTGTCAGACCCGAATTCCATCAATTATGGTCCTAGTTTTGTCAAACAAGATCTCCCCCTCCCCCCAAAAAAATTTGCAATCTCAAGTTCTTTCCTTTTTTTTAGTCTAAAACACGAAAATCTTTGATTGACGTAATTTACACGTCTATTTATGGTCCTAATTTCAATTTTTTTACAAAACTATCAAATTTAGAATCCCTTATACCTTATATAAGTGCACCTTATATTTTAGGTATTCAGAAATTTATTAAATTTTATTTGAGAATTATTATCTATGTTTTATTCTTGCTTTCACTCTACGTCAGTGGATGACATGCTTGTTGCAACAAAACATAAAGTAAAAAGAGGGTTGTAATCATGTGAAGAATACGAGAAACTCATAAGCAACATTAACTTCCATGGTGATGGCGACTACAACTCAATTCATAAACTAGATGGTCTTATTCTCTTTATAACATTCAATCAATATTGTTTGCTTTGTCCCTAAAGAACCCACATATTTGTATTTTGGTTATCCGAGTAGAGACTTTCCAAGAGATCACCCTTTGTGAGATTGCTCCCACCAAAACACGCTTAATCGTGAAGTTCTCATCTCATCCATATCTAATGCACCAAAAACGCATTGATAGTATTTGAGGTTGGTTATTGCTTATATTTCGCATGTCCACAACCAATGTATGATTTGTCTATGATGTTACACTCTTTACTCTCTTTCTCTCTATACATACACACACACATATACATGCACATGTGTGTGTATGAAGATATTTTCTCAGTGATCTCTTTTTGTAACATAATTACTTGTTTCTTCAAACGTACAAATTCTAATAACGACATGTTGCAGTCGAGGAGCATTAAACCCCGAGTTTTGAACCTCGGGTATAATAGTTACTAAAACATTAAAAAATGTAAAACTAAAAAAAAAACATAAAAAGAAAATACCATATGAATTAATTTATTCTAACCCGACCCGTTTTGATTGGTATGTTCGGCCAATGTTTTCAGAATCGGACCGGACAACGAACCGGACGTCTTAGAGGTTCACTGGTGGGACCGGTCGGACCGGATTCAAGAACCGGATGACGCAATAAATAATATAAATATTCATAAAAATATATAGAAAAATATAAAAAATTCCAAATACTACATATACAACCATTTAAACAATTTTGATTCAAGGACGAGTTTTAATTCTTTTGAATCTTCAATTTTAATTTTGATTAGGGTTTTGGAGTATCTGTGACAGCGTATAAGTTAAAAGGAAAGAGCTAAATTGGGTTAAAATTGTAAATAGAAGTAAGTAGGAGGACTATATGATAAAAAAAAATAAAAAATAGTAAAAAAAATAAAAATTAAACTACCCGGTTCGCGGTGCGACCGCTGAATCGCTTGGACCGCCTGGTTCAACCAGCAAACAGTCTCAGAGCATGTAACTGGACCAATGGAGGTCACGGTTCCCGGTCCGACGCCGGTCCGGTCCGGGTTTAAAAACATTGTTCGCCCCTATTGGATAACGACCATATGGGATGCAGTGAGGGCGTATCATGTATGTGGTGGTATCATGTATGTGGTGGTTATTCAAATGCAAAATAGACATGATAGATAAACTTTTTAGCCACAAAACCCCCAATTTCCCAATCACAATTTCCCTAAATAAACACATGAACAACTAAAATCAGACCTTCAATCCAACCACAAATGGCATCAATCATCATTCCTTCATCATCATCTTCAACTTCCTCTCTTCTTTGCTCCCACAATTTAACCAACAACAAGCAATCACATTCACCCCGCCACGGCAGCTCCCATCAACTCAGATCCTCATTACTCCCCGAAGTTTCACTCCGATCTTCAATCGCAAAATGCTCGAATCCGTTAAGTCGTAATTCGATTGGAAGATCGCGGACTAGTTTCAGATGCTCGGCGGTTGATTCCTCTGTTCTTCCGTCGGCTCTCCTGTTTGATTGCGATGGCGTGCTCGTTGATACCGAGAAGGACGGCCATCGTGTCTCGTTCAACGATACGTTCGCGGAAGTAAGAGTTTGTTTGAATGTTGTTGGCATACATTTTTAGTTTTTAGTCAACTAAAGTCAACATGTTTATAACACGGGTGAGGTTATTACATAATACTAAATCGTTTAAATTTTTTTATCAATGGTTCATATTTTTAAGATTTTATACTTCTCACGTACAAATAAGCATGTTTATGTACATAAAAAGTCATCAGATTTATATTTTCGTATGTTTTTTTAATTTTCAACTTTTACCTACACATATGCAGGTTATATTAATAAACAAAATTTGTTAATATTTCTTTTTGGAATTTCAAAAGATATGAATAAAAATGTTTTTCTATTATTTTCTTTTATTTCAAAATTTTTAAGATTGAAAAAATGAATGATTTATTTTGTTCTGCGTGTGTTATGAATTGAACCTCCCCTGTAATATGAAATCGCCATGAATTTTATTGAAAGAATTTTAATTGAATTTATGATAATCTTGAAATGTAATATGTTATACAATTTCGTCAATAGTTCAATACTTTTATAATTGGAAGATTCCATGCTAATTTATACTCTGATTTTGACTTCAAAAGTCAAACTGTTGGTCAAGAATTTAACCAGATATTTGATTTTGATTACACAGAAAGAATTGGGTGTGACATGGGATGTAGAGTTGTATGGTGAGTTACTTAAAATTGGTGGTGGAAAAGAAAGGTAGGTTCTCATAATGTGACTAATATTATCTACTTTATTTATAATTTTTTAAAATTGTTTAATAAGATTGATAGTGTTAACAATAATAACGGTTTCTTTGTAACTAAAAGAATGACAGCATACTTCAACGAAACGGGTTGGCCCGAAAACGCGCCAAAAGGGGAACAGGAAAGGAAGGAGTTTATAGCTTCACTTCACAAGCGGAAGACTGAGTTGTTTATGGTTCTTATTGAGAAGAAGTTGTTGCCACTACGCCCTGGAGTCGCAAAGTAAGCAACTTTTTGCTTCCTCTTATTCTTTTTATTAACAAATGAAGATCTAGAATTCAAGTAAAGCTATAAATTTTGGGTGTTACGTATCGTGTTATGGTTACAGGTTGATAGATCAGGCTTTTGCCAAAGGTGTTAAAGTTGCGGTGTGCAGCACTTCCAACGAAAAGGCGGTATGTATTATTTGGAAAAACACTAGGTTGGTTGGGTTGCACTGTATATAGAAAAATGGGTTGAAAACGCTACCTCTAATCTTTTCATCGGGTTCATGGTTGCAGGTCTCTGCGATAGTCTCATTTCTTTTGGGACCTGAACGAGCCGCAAAGATCCAAATTTTTGCTGGAGATGTGGTGCCACGGAAAAAGCCTGATCCGGTAGCATCACTTATTACTCATTTTTACTAGAATTATTGTAACAAACTACTTCATTGGATTTAGTTTGTAAAGAGTGCACCTTTTTCAGGCTATTTACAATTTAGCAGCCACCACTTTGGGTGTTGAACTGTCAAGGTATTCATGCAGCCAGAAATTTCTTCTTGTTTAAAGTAATTAGAAATCACCCTTTTAGATGTTGAATTTTAGGTATGATTTGGGTCAAATGTTCTGATGAGATAGAAATAGAGGGTGCGAGCATTTGCCCTAAATGTAGTCGAGTAAATCATGTTTGTTATTTTGGTGTTTGCAGATGTGTGGTGGTAGAAGACAGTGGCATAGGCCTTGCAGCCGCCAAAGCCGCTGGAATGACATGCGTCGTCACAAAGAGCGGGTAAGCTTATGTTTGCAACTGGTAATTATGGTTTCAAGAAACGACAAACCAAACTGACGGTTATGCTGTTCAACAATCTGAATAGATCTTTTCATTTTTATTTTTTAAAATCATTAATTCGATTTAATTTTTAGAAAAATAAACAAATAAAATATGTAAAACTGTCGGTTGGTACCGTCAAGCTGCTAAAACAAACCATATAAAGTTCAAACCGAAACCAACCGACTTGCTTTGGTTTGAACGGTTCAATTAGTCACAATGATAAACCCTGAATTGCTTCTAATATGAATAATCCCTTGAGTTGTTTTCAAATAATTTTTTTATTGGGAGTACAGTTACACTGCAGATGAAGACTTTGAGAATGCAGATGCTGTTTTTGATTGCATTGGTGATCCACCTGAAGAAAGGTTTGATCTTGCCTTCTGCACCAACCTTCTTCAAAAACAGTATGTCTAGCCAACCACCTACAAGTTTGTAACAATTTTTATGGCTCTTTCATATCGCATGTATTTCAACCAAAAAAAGCGGTAGAGGAATTAAATCAACAAATTGTGAAAACCGTTGTATGGATTTTGATTTATATAGTTGTAATCCACATTCCGATTCACGACAGAAAGAGGATGATGTCAAATCATTCCAACGAATGGACTCTCATTAAAACATATATTAAAAAACTAAAACAAACAAGGATTTTGTTCATGTGTACCTTACGACAGGTTGCGGTTACACAGGAACCAGCCACCCTCTAACCACAGCATGCTCATAATAAACCTTAAACTTGTCACCAGCATCAGGAATATCAAGTGCCAGGTCATCAAGGCCATCTTTAACCCTACCAAACCCTTTTGTCATCTGACTAGTGGTAATCAGTCCTTCACTAAAACACTCCTGCAACAAATCCAGCATCCTATCGTTCTTCTTCTCCATAGCCATCACCAACGCCTTTTTCACCACCTCGTGGTTAAAAAACGGCATCCCCAGGTCACGGATACACTGACATGCTTCACCCACAACACCCCCGCTCTCATATTCTTCTAGTAATTTGACGATTTTGTCCTTGGCGTCTTCCACTGCCCACCCTGTCCCACCGCCCCAACACCTCAAAAGTCTCTCACCTGCGTGACGGGCGCCTATAAGCGACTGAGCTACATGAACCGTCTCACTTCCGTTGCAGTTTGGGGCTAACCGGTTCCCAATTTCCTCCAGATTCAATGGAGCCAGGACATCATCGATAACCGCCCGTGCGAGGAAAAGTGCGAGCTCGTTTGATGCATCTAGTATGTCTAGAGCCGTGTCTTCTGCAGATTCTAGGAGAAGGGTAAAACCGTCAACAATATCTTGAGTTGAAAAGATTTCTATATGAATTGCAGAGAGTAAAACAGACGCCATTTCCTTCTCTCGGTTTTTTCTATCCATAGCAAGAGCTATTAACTTCTTTAAGAAAACCGGGTTGTATTCTGGCGACCCGAGGTCCTCAAGACTCCTAATGAGTTCTGGAATATCATCTGAAAGAAAATACTCATGAATTATTGCCACAATTTCTTCTTTGTAACGCTTTAATTTCTCATCTTCAGCCTCTGTGACAGCCCCGTCTCCATTTGAGTTCACAAAGGACGAATCAAGCCAGCCGTCGGCAACTGCAAGTTGGACTAAAGACTCGAATAATGACTTGGCAGAAGGGATGTCGAGCGCCAGGTCATCTAAGCTATCATGTAAACGGGCAAAACCTTTGACCATTTGACTTGAGCTTACCAGACCTTCTTCTGATGCTTCTTTCAGTAGCTTCAAAATGAGTGGCTCTGCTGCACGATTCTCCATGGCTAGAACCAAGGCCCGTTTGACAACTTCATGATGAAAGAATGCGACGCCTAGCTGGCGGATGCACCTACACGCCTCAGAAGTGTCACCACTCTCTGCATATTCTCTCAACAGATCAGAAATTCTTTTCTTGACTTCCTCCACCGTGATGTGGGTGCTGCCACCCCATCGCCGCTCAACCAATTCGGCATGATGTGGGGCCGAAAGATAACTCTTCTCTGCAGTTAGAAGAACTTGAAATCCTTTTGATAATTCTGATATTGATTTTTTGGCTCGGGTTACGAAGGATGGAGGAAGGATATCATCAACGACAGCACGAGCAATGAATAATGCAAGAATGTCAACTGCATCGAGTATGTCAACTTCCAGGTCATCAGCAGACTCAAGAAGCATAAAAAACCCTTGCTTGATTTGTGTAGAACTGATGACATCAGAATAAAGAGCTGAAAGAAGAACCGAAGCCATTTCTTTCTCCTTGTCATGTCTATCCATGGCCATTGATACAAGCCGCTTAATAAAATAAGGGTGGTATTCAGATGACCCGAGTTCCCTGAGTTCAGATGCTGCTAAATCCACATCACCAGTGGTGAAGTACTCATCAATGATGGATGCCACCTTTCTTTTGTACTCATCTAATGGGTCGGAAATGGCGGACTCCACTAGTTGATATGGTTCCTGAAATTTCAAGAACATAAAGGTAATCACATGTTTGTGCCAAAAAAGTTTGAAGTAATATAAATTAGATAATCAGATGAAAATAACTACCTCGCCACTATCGTAATTAGGGTCATTGCGATCAATATAAGTATCACCATCAGTGTCAAGTAGTTTTCCCCAAGTACCCTTGCCGCCACCACCATCTGATTTCAGAGTAGGTTAGCAAAAGAGTATAATACAAACATTTAAAAGATGCAGAAAATAAACAGAATGCTTAAACACTTGCATAGTTGACAAAGGCGACCTAGGCGCTCAGGCGAGGCGCAGATAAAACGCCTAGTGGCCATCCAGGCGCTACGGCCAGATCCTGTCAGCCAAACTGGTCTGGAACATCCAAAAACGGCCTGGAACCAGCCTAAATAGCCCTAAACAAGCCTAAAACTTGTGTAAAACCCCTAAATTATCATCCTTGCTTGTTTCAGGCCCACTTTTTAAGCGCCTTGCGCCTAGGCCCAAGGCTCACCCTTTGCGCCTTCGACAACTAACTTGTGCATGCCATTACTCAAGATGAAATGAAGCTAGAGAGTAATTAACCAAAAGTACAGACTCAATGACCCTGTTATAACATCAATTACTCGATCAATCCAGATCTAACTGCATAAGTTTCGAAACAAAAAATCACTAGTATCAGAAGCTGAAGCTCCATCCAGAAACGAAGCAGAACAGTACATCAACAAAAGATCCGTATATGGTAAAAAAGAAGTTCAAAGAGCAGCACCTATTGGTTCAACTAGATTAAGTTATCTGTACTAAATAACTCAAAAAGACGAGTCAGACCAGAGAAGTTAGAACCAATATAGCGACAGTTCCCTAACTATGCAATATCGACTTCAATATTAGGCAAAACAGCAAGTGAGCAATACCTAGAAGTATACTCTAATTAGGAACGAAATTATAGTATTATACACACCTTTCTTAACCCTAACGAACTTTCCGGAATGCGAGCGGCGCACATGCCTCACAGCAATCCCAACGTTTGGCGCCCTTTCTCCAGCAGGAGCTTTAATTAGATGCTCAGACGTCAACCACGACGGCGATTTCGGCGACGACGACAAACTCTCCGTATTCTGAGTTGCTATTTTCAATACTTCCCTCTGTTCATCAGTCAGAAATCCCTCACGTGGCGACGCCATTTCCTAATTAAAAAACAGCTAATCTCAGCATCAATGAAACTTAACTAAAAGCACCAATCAATTGATTAAATCCTAACACAACAAATCTGTCGATTAGAACTTTTCACTTACAGAGAAGATAGATGTGATTCAACAGCGAATGCGATAAACTTCACGAAGTGATTCCTCGAGCAGATTTATCCTCTTCCACTGCTCTCAGAACGGATCTAGAGCCAAGACAGGCGATATGAATACGATGAAGAATCTAAAACCGTTGTGAAATTACTCCAGAATGAACTGGAAATGGTGATTTAGAAGATGAAACCCTAGATGAGTTAACTGTGAGAGATAAAAGACGAGGAAATTGAATTGGATGAGGACGGAGAGTAGGCTATTTTATAGGGAGACTACGGTTACATGGACACGTCACCGTGTATTAGCCAGATTACACATGGGCCATGGCAGTTGTGCTCATGAGAGTTGTACCGTACACCATCATTGGCTTTTGTAGTTTGGATTCAACCAATCTAGGGTTTTGGTTTTTGTGAAAAAGACGAATATGACCTTGGCCTTAGGGTTTTGTAAATCTTGGATGATTAATATTATATTAAATATAATATTTTACATTTAAACTTTATGTAATTAGAAATAAAAAATATATTTAAGAATTATATGAATGGTGGGAAATATTAAAATTTGAAATTCGAACATGTAGGAAAATTTTAAACATTACATACATGATTTAGATATTACATAATTTTGTAAAAACATAATTAAACGAAACATAAATTAAAGTATTATAAAAACACACAACTTTTCTTAAATTTTATAAAGTTTAACAAAAAATTACGATCCTTTTAAAAGTTATTAAACATAACCCACTTTTGCAAAAAGAAAAAATAATTAAATATTAGAGGGCCCACTTGCTTACAAACGCTCTATTACTATTAGAGCATATGTGATGCTTCAACGAATAGATGAAACCATGTCAACTGCTCCATGGACCGCACAAGGATGGGCTTGCCTTTTCCCCCTCTCTCATGGTTTTGCCTTTCCCCGTTCATGGCTGTCCGCGGCTATGAACTTTCCCTTGCCTCTCTCCTCGCCACGACTGTAGTGTCTGTCGGCTCACCTAAGCCACGAACAGTCTCAAGGACCCTAATTGCGGAAGCTCATACATGTTATTGTCTAATCATATTTTTTATAAAATTTTAAAGATAGAAAAAAAATGATAGACGAGTCAATCTCATATAAACCAACATGCTTCAATACGTTTGAAACGTATCCATTAACCTCATACATTAAAGATTCGATTTCTTCTCAATCTCCTCTTCTTTTCTCTTCTACTATTGATCTGTGCTTTATGATACAAGCTTTTATAACCCAAAATTTTAGTGGATAAGTCTGTTTGTTATTGCTTCTCAGCCTTCATGATGCAGATTTTTACACAATCAAATGGCCAGATTTCGGGTAATTTAAACACTTTAAACTCAAAAGGTTAGAGAGATACAAGATTCAATTTCCAAAAGTTGTATTCCAAAAACCAAAACCCAAAACAAATAAAAGGGTTGTAATCCCTACATACCAGGAGACTAGATAATAATAAACTCAGTTCACTAGATAAAAGGAATTCAAATAATTAAAAAGATAATCTCAAAATACTCCGACCAAAAAAACACGTCAACCCGGGTCACGAACCTTATGCCAACCCGATTTTCCTGCATCATATGCCCCGTCTTCGGGAAAAAAAAACTTGTCCTCGAGTTTTGCCTTCGGACCAAAGCCACCTGGGTCGAAAGAAACATCGGGACGTTTCTTGTTCACTATCGATCTGACCTGCTCCAATAGTTCAACTTCACAAGTCATCTCACCCGCTTCTGGACCTGTACCACTTGGGCGGTTTTGTCCTGGGTCTATTGGATTGACGGGACACTCCCCGTCTACGAAAAGGACTCGTCCTCGAGTCTTGAGAACTCGAGAAACAATTAAAACAGCGGGATAAAAAAATTGTTCCCAACCCACTCCAAATTTGATGCAAAAATTCTGAGAAACCGCATTAATTAAAATCTGAAAAAACCTTTGAATATTCTCGCACTTCAAGCCGATAGTTATCGTCCCTTTCTTCCATTTGTTCGCCCTCTTGAATAGTAATTACGCTAAGAACATTTTGCACAAAGGCACATTCTTCCTCATCAGGTTTAACCGCGTCTTCATCAAAACTAGGCTCGTCTTCCGACAAACACTCCTGATAGATCGATTCGTAAAACCGGGGTGGGTGACGACCGAACGGATGCTCCTATTCGTCGTTGCCTTTGTCCCAAACGACTATACTCATCTCGGTTGCACATTCCATGTTGTAAATTAAGATCTCGAATCCTCCGTCGAAGCAGTTTGATCTTAAGATCTTGTTCAAGATCTCGGATCCTCTGTTGGAGCAGCTCGATATTGAGATCCCATGGGTCGGGATCAACTCGGTCAGCAGTTCTACGGGTAGGGTGTCGATCTCTTTTACGAGCAACCATTTGATACAACCCAGAGCTCCAATACCAAATGATGCGGTTACATAAGCAATCAAATGGCTCAAAAATCTCTACGTTCACAAAAGATTCAAAACCCAAAGTTCTGGAAATAAAGTTAAATCTCAAAAACTAATAATCCAATAATCACCAAAAAGCCAAAGTATTTAAAGGAGTTTTAAACTACCAAAAAGATAAAGACTAACAACCAAATAAAGCATGAAAGTAGAAACCATAATAATCTAGAAACAAAAAGAAATAAAAGAATAAATTCAAAGTTTTCGATAACCCATGATTCCATGCAATTCGTTATTCCCTTCACATCTTAACCCATTTGATCCAACATAAAAACCCGCTCGGGTCAACCCGGTCTGACATCCCCGTGCAACAGGTTGTTATCCGGAGTCGATGCTCCTACAACATACACTCTGTCTTTGAAGAAAAACTCATCCTATAATTTTCATTCGGACCCAAAGCCACCTGGGTCAAAGAGAACATCGTGTCGTTTCTTGAAATAATTAGGCTCACTATCGATTTGAGTCGGTCAAATAGTTAGGCTCCATGGTTCTTATCGCTCAGGTCTACTGGATCGCCCTGCCTTCTTCTCCCCGCCCCCATAATGATGCAGTTACGGAAGCAATCATATGGCTCACAAATCTTTATGTTCGCAAAAGCTTCAAAACCCAAAGTTCTGGAAATAAAATTAAATCCCAAAAACTAATCATCCAATAATCACCAAAAATCCAAAGTATTTAAGAAGTTTTAAACTACCAAAAAGATAAAAGACTAACAACCAAATAAAGCATGAAAGTAGAAACCATAATTATCTATAAACAAAATAAATAAATAAATAAATTCAAACTTGTAGATAACCTATGATTCCATTCAATTCGTGATTCCCTTCACATCTTAGCCCATTTGATCCAACATAAACAACCAGCTCGGGTCAACCCGGTCTGGCATCCCCATGCAACGGGTTGTTACCCGGATCCGATGCTCCTACAACATACACTATTCATTTGATAAAAAAAAACTCACCCTAGAATTTTGCATTCGAACACAAAGCCACATGGGTCCAAGGAAACATCGGATCGTTTCTTGTTCACTACCAAATTGACCCGCTCAAATAGTTAGACTCCATGGTTCTTCTCACTCGGGTCTACTGTATCGCCCATCCTCCTTCTCCTTGCCCCCTTAATGATACGGTTACGGAAGCAATCAAATGGCTCAAAAAACCTCTACGTTCACACAAGCTTCAAAACCTAAAGTTCTGGAAATAAAATTAAATCTCAAAAACTAATTATCCAATAATCACCAAAAATCCAAAGTATTTAAAGAATTTTTAAACAACAAAAAGATAAACACTAACAACCAAATAAAGCTTGAAAGTAGCAACGATAGTTATCTAGAACAAAATAAATAAAAGATTAAATTCAAACTTGTAGATAACCCATGATTCAATGCAATCATGATCCCTTCACATCATAACCCATCCGATCCAACATAAACAACTGGCTCGAGTCAACCCGGTCTGGCATCTCCATACGACGGGTTGTTACCCAGATCCGATGCTCCTGCATCATACACTCTGTTTTCGAAAAAAAAACTCATTCTAGAATTTTGCATTCGGACCCAAAGCCAACTGGGTCATAGGGAACATCGGGTCGTTTCTTGTTCACTATCTATTTGACCCGCTCAAATAGTTAGGCTCTATGGTCCTTTTCACTCTAGTCTACTGGATCGCCCCATCTCCTTCTCCCCGCCCCCTTAATGATGTGGTTACAGAAGCAATCAAATGGCTGCAAAATCTCTACGTTAAACCCAAAGTTTCGGAAATAAAATTAAATCTCAAAAACTAATCATCCAATAATCACCAAAAATCCAAAGTATTTAAAGGAGTTTTAAACTACAAAAAGATAAAAACTAACAACAAAGTAAAGCTTGAAAGTTGCAACATAGTTATTTAGAAACAAAATAAATAAAAGATTAAATTCAAACTTATAGATAACCCATGATTCCATGCAATCATGATCCATTCACATCTTAACCCATCCGATTCAACATAAACAACCAGCTCGAGTCAACCCGTGTTTGGCATCCCCATGCGATGGGTTGTTACTCGGATCTGAAGCTCCTGCATCATACACTCTGTCTTCGAAAAAAAAATTGTCTTCGAGTTTTGCCTTCGACTCAAATAGTTTGGCTCCATGGTTCGTCTCGCTCGGGTCTACTAACTCTATTGGATTGCCCCGCCTCTTTTTCCCCGCCTTCGAAAAAGACTCGCCCTCGAGTCTTGAGAACGTTGAAAAGATCGTTGACAACCCTAGAAAAAATCGGCTTCTTTGTTCCTTTTTTCAGACTTTCTTTTAGTACTAAACTTAAGAATCTGGAAAAAAAAATTCTTCCATTATCTTCTTATTTTGAATTGCATATTGATTAAGAGATTCCGTGTTTATAAAAAAAAATTCAAATAAAGCATGAAAGTAGAAACCACAATTATCTAGAAACAAAAGAAACAAAATAATAAATTCAAACATGTAGATAACACATGATTCCATGCATATCGTGATTCCCTTCACATCTTAACCCTTTTGATCCAACATAAACAACCTGCTCGGGTCAACCCGATTCGACATCCCCGTGCAGCAGGTTATTACCCGGATCCGATGCTCCTACAACATACACTCTGTCTTTGAAAAAAAAAAACTCATCCTAGAATTTGCATTCGGACCCAAAGCCACCTGGGTCGAAGGGAACATCGGGTTGTTTCTTGTTCATTATCGATTTGATCAGCTCAAATAGTTATGCTCCATGGTTCTTCTCGCTCGGGTCTACTGGATCGCCCCGCCTCCTTCTCCCGCCCCTTAATGATGCGATTACAGAAATAAAATTAAATCTCAAAAACTAATCATCCAGTAATCACCAAAAATCCCAAGTATTTAAAGAAGTTTTAAACTACCAAAAAGATAAAAATATAACAACCAAATAAAGCTTGAAAGTAGCAACGATAATTATCTAGAAACAAAATAAATAAAAGATTAAATTTTAATTTGTAGATAACCCATGATTCCATGCAATCGTGATCCCTTCACATTTTAACCCATCTGATCCAACATAAACAATCGGCTCGAGTCAACCCGGTCTGGCACCCCATGCAACGGGTTGTTACCCGGATCCGATGCTCCTGCATTATACACTCTGTCTTCGAAAAAATAACTTGTCTTTGAGTTTTGCCATCGGACCCAAAGGCACCTTGGTCGAAGGGAACATCAGGCCGTTTCGGGTTCATTTGACCCACTCAAATAGTTCGGCTCCGTGGTTCGTATCGCTCGGGTCTACTGGATTACCCCGCCTACTTCTCCCCGCCTTTGGAAAAGACTCGTCCTCAAGTCTTGAGAACGTCGAAAAGATCATTGACAACCCTAGAAAAAATCGGCTCCTTTGTTCCTTTTTTCAGACGTACTTTTGATACTAAACTTAAAAACTGGAAAAAAAAACAAAAAAAAAACTCGGGTATATTATTTTGTTATTTCTTAAAACAACTCGTTTCAACTAGAACTTATTGACCCGAACCGAATCAATACTTTTTACTATTTGTCCGTTCTACGACCTAACCCAACCCAACCCACCTGTTTTACCTGGCCTAATAGTACCAGTCTCTCAAGTCTTGCCTGCAAAATCAGCTTGATAAAAGTGGAAGAAAATAACCAAATAAACCCAAAATAGATGCGGTTGATCTATGGGGTGTAGGCCAACTTACAACCCGCAAGCTCGTTTCCATTAAATACTCCAATCAAGCAAACAAGAAAGCCCGGTTCTGTTAAATATTCAAATCAAGCAAACAAGAAAGCCCGGTTCCGTTAAATACTCAAATCAAGCAAACAAGACGTTTAGTTCTCCTCGAATCGATAAATATGACCCACAAATTAAAATAAGAAATAACCACATAAAACTGATCAAAACCGTCCTCGCCAACTAAAGGAAGCAAAAACATCTGGGACCATTTTGTAAATGTCAAGAACAGTGACTAGTTAAAGGTTGCACACCCTTTTAGATGCCATTTTTGGAATCTTTGGATAAAAACAGGAAATAACCAAATAACATTTGACCAAAACAGTACTCCAACAACAAAGCAAGTAACATTTAGTACCGTTTGTGGATGTCAAGAACACTGGCTAGTTTGCACATCCTCTTGAGAGCTGATTTTGGAAACTTGAAGGTTACTAATTATACCGGTATCCTTAAAATCAAACCATGTTTGGCCTTTGTGGGAGCAAGAGATTGTAGAATTTATTTTGTAGAAAAAACCGTTTCCCCTTGCTGTCGATGGCTTTCTTCCATCCGCACCATCCACCGTTTACTATTTTCTTTAAATCATCACTACCCGTGTAGTGAGGATCGAGTATTAAAAAAGCACAATCTCCAGTTGTATCGTTGTAATCGACTCCCAAAAGGGTATATGCAAGAACCCCACCACCTGCATTTGTATATGATTGATTACAAAAACAATAATATCAATATGTTAATTACGATTACAGAAACAATTATATTACATTAATAATCTAAACTTTTGAATAAAACGAGTTAGGAGGTTGTATGCGTTAAAAAGTAAAAACAGACTATGAGTTTCCACCGATTTGACATGTCCCATTTTTGTTTATTCTTTTAATTGGACCATTTTAGATAAAGCACAACCCGAGTAGACTAGATAAAAAGGATATCGCCGTTCAAAAATAAAATAAAATAAAAGGGATATTTCACTGACCGATCATGATGGGTGTTCCTTGGGTCTCAAAATGCATCATGAGTTCTCTACATTTTTCAGGTAATTCGTCTCCAGATCTGACATTTATGACCTTGCAGCTTACCTGTTAATGTCAGACAAGTTATGTTGATTGTCTTACTATGAAAATTACCAGGTTTCACCAGACACTAATAGTTTTATGCAACTTTGACTCTGTTATATTTAAAATTATGTGCACAACAACCAATCTTATTAATATTTTGCAAATATTAGTAATGGCCAATGGGCAAAGATACAAATTTTCCATGAAAATCTTCCCAAGAATGAAATGTTGCAACTTTTGTGGGGTACTTCAAAAAGAACAACGTCGTAAGTTCCATGGGACGGATGGAGTTGTACTTTTACAAGACATTGATACTTTAGGGGGTGTTTCAATGTGTGTTTAATGGATTATCGTGATGCTGATTTGATGTCACAATAATAAATTGAGTGATTGGGTAATCTATGTATTCATCCCGTCTCAAATAATCATATTTTGATAATCCATGTAAGAATATTGATTACTGAGATTAATGTAAAATTGCATAACTGTCCCCAACTATAATCAACTTATTAATCTTTATGGTACAATAATCACTTTGAAAACGCAAATTTTAACAACCCCTTGATCAAATGATTTACGTCATTAAGATTTAATGAAACTTGAATCTTGAAAATCATGGATGAAAAAATAAAAAGAGTAAACTTACACCAAGGAGTTTGTCCAAAACAAAGCTTAGTTCAATGGCACCAATCCACTCGCGGGACCCAATAAATGAAGGGTCTTTATCTCCAATTTCTACAAGTGACTGCTGTATTTCTCTGCCCCAATTTAGCTTTTTTTATTAAATAATTTACATAGAACATTAAAAATCAGAGTGATTTCAGTTATATTACACCTCTTAAGAGGGTCATTTCTTATAACTTTTTAAAAATAGATATAGGTACAGTTATTTAAACTTTAGTACAAAGGTTGAAGTCATACCGGTGTGAAGGAACACCAATAGACGTGTATTGTTGGATTTTAAACCATGAAACTATGGTCTGCAAGGATCGGTAAGCACAGCCCCAGCCCTGACATTAAAATTAAAAAAAAAGATAATCAGAAAAAAAGGTTTCTTCTTTCTGAATTCTGACATGGAGAATAAGGTAGAATTTTAGTCATTCTCCAAATCAAAATAATTAAAACAGGAAATTTACCGAGTCATCAAAACCATCTTGAAGGTAATGATAGTACTCATAAGAACCTTGAACCAAAGATACATCTCCACCATTAACTGCAATAGAGCATTATATACAACGGGTTCAGATTATACATATCACCAATAAAATAATAAAATTTTATCAGTTTCAAGTGTTTGGAAGAAACTGATTCTGATTTTCTGATTATTTAGGTTCATAATCAAATTGTAAGGAAACCGATTACTGAGATTATGTAAAACTATAAAACTATTCCTAATTTCAAGAAACAGATATTTGATTCTTCAAGTCGCAATACTATCAAAACGTCCCCTGAAAGGCTACTTACCTCCGCTACTTGGGATCCCAATATGTACATCCTTGAGCAAAGAAATTCCTGATTTAACCATAAGTTCGCAACCAAAACATATGAGCTTTGCATGTTAACAAGTAACCAGTTAATAACTAAATATGATATGTTCGATTACCCTTCCTTAAAGTGTTGCCACTTGCACCATCTTTTGCAATTGACAAGTTCATGGCACTAGCAATTCTTAAAACGGGTTGATCGGAAGGTAATCCCAGCCTCAAGTGAAGAGATCTTCTGATTTCAACTGAAAAGGCAATTTAATTTACATCAGGTTTAAAGAATATATTTTATAATGTAATACCAAAGAAAATGACAGGACATATGGGTAATTTTGTGGCTAAATCCATATAAAAGCCCCTTCACATATGTATTAGTAATACTCGGTTAACAATGTTTAAAGGCTGCAATTCTGGTTTTCAACCAACTTACCTAAAAATTCGTCTTTTGGTCAAAATTTATTTCTGAAGGTTTATTTAAGTGTATTCAAGTACTTACAACTACCAAAATTGTTTTATTCAGAAAACTAGATAAATACAAATGGACAAAAAAATGCTAGTGGGTCAACCCAACCCGACATGACCCATTTTTTACCTAAACGGAAAATTAACCATTTTGGCACCTCTAAATTTATAGTTACACGTGAAACAAGGTAGGCTTATGAAAAAGCTAGCTTTTTGATGACCAATAACAGGAGCGCATTGTACCTTGCTTCAGTTCTGTCTCACCATACAGTGAATCATAAATGGCAGTTATTGGATGCAGAAACCCAGGGGGATTGAAGTGATATGGTTGTAGCTGTAAAGCAGTCAAGTTTGCAATATGTAAAAATCAGGGGAAGTATAAACAAATAAAAAAAATATATAATTAAATGACATTTTTAACCTTTGGGTGTTGTGATAAAAGATGGGGTAAGGTCATGTTCTTCATAGTATGTAACTGGTCAACTAACCCAGGAATAATCAATTTTGAAACTGCATCTGTTAGCCGAAGATCCTTTGTTGCATAACAGATAACTTTTAGTTTGTAGTCAACAACCAGAAGCTTGGCTTCACCTGTAGCTCCAAAAAAACAACATAAACTTTGGAAAAGAAGCCAAGATAAGGAATCCTAGAAGAATTTATGGTATATATAACAGAGGTAGCCATTTCAACTCGTTTATCAGGATGTTTTATTTCTCACAAGTCATAACCATAAAATTAAAATAAAAAACCTTACAGAGAAAGAAGTCAAATGGGTTACTCAGATTTAAATCGCCCCATGTGTATATTTAATGCATAAAAGCTCGTAACCTTTATTAGTAAGATTATCCTTGCAAATAAAAATATATATATATTTTGCAATCATATTTGACATACTAATTATTTATCAAAAAAATTAAATTATTTGAACAAACAGTGTTCTTGTCAGCCACAAGCGACTCGACACGTTTTGACCTGTTACCCAATCCGCTTGACTTGCCTATTATGCCACCTCTTACATTTTTAATAACACCTGGTTGATTTCTAATGTTAGTTTGTTACTATTTGTTTTGTTGGGACTATCCTCCGTTTTATATTTTTATTGGTACTAGTCATTTGTACCAAAATTTTTGTTGGGTGCTATTTTTTGGAACTGAAGTGACACAGGAAAAGACAGTTTATCCATTATTAATATGAGCAATACCTGGAATATATTCAGCAACAGGGGCAGCAGGTTTTAGAGAAGCTCCTGAAGTAGCAAGCATGAAGCTTACTTGGATTTTATCTGCATTCTAAGTAAAATATCTATTACAAATCAAGATATATCATTAAATCAATCTGACAGTACAACTATTGGAGCTTAATAAAAACTGAGAAAAACCTCAAAGCAAGTGAAATGAACACAAATAGCCGCATTTAGTGTGAAATTACCTCTGCTGAATGAGATTTGTGGTTATTATCTTCAGAGCAAAAGTGAGAGCACAATAAAGACTTTGCATTAGACTCCATTGAAAGATCCAATTCCCTGTTACGAATAATGACAGCATGTGGTGCTTCAGTTTTGAAATCATCAAGTGCTTCTAGAACATAAGTTGTCTTAGAGTCTCTAAATTTAGCAACAGCAGCCTCAATTGCACATGTTAGCATGTCTTCTGCCCCTAAAAAACGATAACAAAAAGTTGTATTACTTTAAGAACACATGCCTTTTGACTCATTGATGCACATTAAACATATCATAGCTCTAGGTTTCATGGTTAGAGTTTGGTGGTTATGGCGTATTAAGTCAACCTGAAAATGCTTTAGTGGATGCCTAATTGGCAGTCCAGTAGGCGCAACGTGTCCACTGGGCTGTTGCCTCACAAGTAACATGCAGCAAATGACATAGATACTTATACTATAATCTAACATGAATGTTTCTTGAAATTTAAATTCACTTCCATACCAAACGATGCATCATACCTGTTCAAAGAGTAGAACACTGCACCACTGCCTCGATATTTGTCGATTTACCCTTCTAAGAGAAAGTTTTTGATGTTTCTAAAAGAAATACTATACATAGGAGTGTGTCAAAATCCTTACCTCATCACAATCGAGGTTTTTAATCTTTCATTTCTATTGGGTAGCCTTTCTAAAAAGTATTGACAAAATTGCACTCACGAAGTAGGTAGTTAAAGGAAGGCGCACTTGAGGCATGTGCCATGCTTACTTAAGGGAGAGGTGTGAAAGGCGAGGGCCCAAGTAAAGTAATCTTAAAAAATTTGCAGGCAGTGTATATGGCACAGTTTAAAATACAAAATATGAAGACATACATACATGTACTCAAGAAAAAGTACTAAACCAACTAAAAGAATTTTTAAAATCTAATCGTAATCACTCCGTCTAAATTATCCTCTCCTATACCCTGGCCACTTTCTTGATCACAAGATCCACTCTAAGATGCTGATGCATTTCTCCTTATATGGTATCTTGGCTCGTTAACACCCCTCACTTGCTACTTACCCAAAGTGAGTCCTTCCTCACCAAAATGAACTCTTCCTGAAATTCCTACTATCATAACAAGCCCTAAGCTTTTGATACTAAATCATCAAGCCTTACTTTTTTCTAATATGCTTCTTCTTTTTTGTGTGAATCTAAAAAGGAAAAGATAAAAACAAGTTAGACCTTATACCAAATTTTAGGTCTCATAATTTTTTCAATTTATTGATGTACCCTAAGGATACCTATTGGGATACACTCTAATTTCTCTCACACCCAACATGTGCAAAAAGATAAGCTCAAAAATTTTATAGCAAGTCGTTGCAGAGTTGGAATGGAGGTCCAAAACAACCTCCATCATTCAGCTAACCAAAAACCTACATATTTTATATTAGAAAATAAAATCATGTAATGCAGTTAGCGAATAGTTCACTTGGAGACTTGTTCTTCCTTGATCGAACAATGATTGGCATCTCAAAAAGACCTACATGTTTGTAGGGTATGCAACTCAGTTGTGAATTGGTTTCGGTCTTCATATTTTGAACCACTCTGTCACGCACTTGTAAAACCTAGTAGCAACCTTATTATCAAGCTCCATATTTGGGTTATACAAATTTGTTGGGTTCAAAAGCATCTGGTTGCACGTGTAATGGGCAACAAAGCAAAGAGTCTCATATGTGTCATAAATTATTTTAAAAAAGATTTGTGCATTTACTTTCATATGTTTAGATACTTCCTTTATAGACTCTTCTGTTTTCCTAGCCTCATATACGTATCCCGTTGAAGACTTTTGCTACCCGTCAACTTGTCTAAGTGCTTTCACTAAAGAACCATAGGTGTTAAAATACACGACACGTTATTCTACAAACTGTGTCCATTAAGAAAATCTCAACAATTTTTCCTCGTTGCTTGTTAGACCCCTTTGGATGATTGCCATACTTGAAGAGAGAATAGATAAGACAATCGGGCTCCTTAAGAATAAAAAAAGAAGATGCTCAATGTTGTCATATGTGTAGTGGGAAGCTAAATGAAGAAGTATGATGAACTTTTTTGAAGAAAGAAATAGATAAGACAAATGGGCACCTTAAGAATCAAAAACAAGATGCTCGATAATGACATATTCATAGTGGGAAGCTAAAAGAGGTGTGTGATGAGCACTCTTGTAAATTCATCGGTTATAACACTACTACTTATCAAGTATCTTGATGTTGCTTCCTACATGCATACCGAGGACAAATAGTTTGGCATGTCACATGCTGAAAGCTTTAGTTGAAAAAACAAAAAAACCTAGCAAGGACAATGGATCCAACTATGTTTACAAGTATGCTTAGTTTTAAAATGCATGCATAATGCGTGATGAGCCGAAGCAAACGCATCGCCACACTTGATGCGTTGCGACTCCATGATGCGTGCTTGATGTGGCGACACGCGTATAATGCGGTCCCTTGCATGATGCGCGCAATGCTGCAATATGCAATGTTTTTTGGATCTTTTCAAGTTTATTCTTCTAGGTTCTTCTTCATCAATGATCAGTTACAACTTATAAGTGTGTTTTTATGTTTAAATATGTTTTATAAGTATGTTTTAATGTTTAAGTATTAGCAATATAAAAATTGTTATGTATAATTAATTTTTTAGTTTTTTTTAATAAGAACGCATCACATACGTGATACGCGCGCGCATCGCGCATCAGATTTTTGGACCAAAAGCATCAGAGCGCATCGCGCATTTTAAAACCAAGCAAGTATGTCAAAACAGATAATTTTATTTGCTATTGACACAATGTGTTGTTTTTCTTTTGTGTAATTTCACAACTTCATTATCGTAATTGATAACTTTAAAATTCATGAGTAAATTGTTACAAATTCGAAGAACAAATTTGCATAGGACCTTGGTTTTAAAAAGCGAGAAGCACACCGAAGCGACAAGGTCTAAATCCGAAGCGCAAAGCGCAAATCGCAAAAGCGGACCGATTTTCGTTCGCGAAGCGCAATGTGCTTATATAAATTTTTTTATATATCCCATTGGTTTTTAGCATCCCCTACCCAAAATATAGCCATAAATAAGGTTTATATATGATTTAATGTATAGATTACTTACATGTACAACCTCTTTAGCTAAATGTATAACACTTTGAAGCACAAAAACAGCCCCCGTACAAGAATCGAGCCTTTAAGTGCGATTTTTTTTCAAAAAAGTGCGAGTTGGGTTACATGACTCGCTAGAGTCTGCGCCCTAGGTCGAGTCACGAGTTAAGCGCGCTTACTCGCGGTTTTTAAAACCAAGCATAGGACATGTACAACACACTATATTGATATCATGTTAGAAGATATTGAAAAGATTTTGGAAGTCTCAAAGACATTAGCAAAAGCCATTAGCTTAACAAGCTACATATATACCCATGCCGGACTTTTTAACACAACGAGACATTTAAGATTAAGGTTGATCTGGTTTTGAGTCGAAGAAACAAGGTTTGCAACGTGTTATCTATAACTAATAGTGCATTAAGGAGTTGAAGAACAATTTATCTTATTCAAGTGGCAATCATCTATATGGCCTAAAGACGCAAAGGGAAAAAATATTATGAAGATTGCCATATCAACACATTTCTGGAATAATAAATGTACTATGTATTGACAGCTATGGTCCCTATAGTGATAGTACTTAGGCATGTTGACGGGGAGCAAAAACCTTCTACGAGATGCATATATGAGTTGAAAGAGTAAAACAGGCTATAGCAAAAGGCTTTAAATAATATGAAAGTATGTGTATTTTTTTTTTAAGATCACTGATGAAGACGAGATTATCAGCTTCACCATCCATTACATCCGGTCAGACTCTTTCTCAGCACACCAAGTTTTTATGACAACCCTAATATGGAGATTGATCATGAGGTTGCTACTGTGTTTAACAAATGTGTGAATTGAATAATTCATATATTGAAGACCAAGATCGAATCACAACAGTTGTGTAACTACGAAAAGGCATGTCTTTTTAGAACGAGAATCGTATTTCGATCAAGGAAGAACAATTCTCCAAGTAAATTATTCGATATTCACAAATTGCACTACATAATTTTGTTTTGTGTATTTATTTACTACTAAAGTGTTTACTTTTTTGCCAGTTGAACAGTGGAGATTGTTTGGGACTTCGGCTCCAATTCTGCAACTTGCTATAAAAATTTTGAACTTAACTTGAAGTCCACTGGGTGTGAGGAAATTGGAGTGTATTCTAACAGTATCCTTAAATTTAATCAATGAAGTAAAAAAGATTATGAATCCTAGAATTTTTACCAGTGTAACTTTTTCTTATCTTTTCCTTATTAGATTCACACAAAAAGAAAAAAATTTGAAAAACAAAGCTTAATGACTTGGTGTTTGTGACATACAGTTGAAAGGATAAACCTTGTTAAGATAGTAGGAGTGTCATTGATCGAGTTTGTTTCGATGATGTGTATTACATCAATTAGTGACTAATGAGAAGAATTGAAGATTTGAATTTGGAGAAGGAAGACTCACTTGGGGTGATGTAACAAGTGTGATTGGTGTTAAAGAGCCAAGACAACATACTAGAAATAATGCATCATCTTCAAGTATGACGTTCCTAATGTATGAATAAGGTAATGATCTTGTGGATCAAGACAATTTCTTGAATATCAAAAGCAAACACAAACTTCAAATGCTTGATGTGTATGTTATGTACGACTAACAAACAATTACAGAGTTATTTGAATATCATAATCTAGTACCCAAAGCAATAACCAACTAGTAAGCGATGTACCTTTTAGCTCCACCACAGAATAACTAACAGGCAGCTTGATCGGAAGCTCACAGTTCAACATGCAACCTCTCTCCCAAACATACTTCTCAGGCTGTTCTTCATACACAACTGTATCAACCGACTCAACTACCGAGTTCGATACAAAAAAACGAAGCACTCCAGAACTTGGATCCACAACAGCTCCAACTAAACTTTGATTCTCAGATTGTGAAAGGGCTTTCCTCAATCTACTTGAGGCATCTATGGCATCTTGAGCAGACCTTTCATCATTCGAGTTGGTGCTACCAACAATCAAAGCTCCAATTACCTCAAATCCCCTGGGTAACAATGCCCTAATATCATCTGCCACAAAACAAACTAAAATCAAACACATTCCTTCCAAATTTCTAGGTCATGACCTAGAAAACATGGTGAAACCTCATGTCTAAATCAAATTCAATGTCATGGAAACCCTAGGTAATGGAATGGCTCATATTACACTAATATCAACTCGAATCACAGAAATTAGGGTGGTATTAGACGTTCAATCATATCAATTTCATGAATGGAGTTAGAATCTCTTAAGTTTGTCGTCGACATAGTGAGGAAATTGAATAATTGAAATAAAACTGGGGCTAAACCTAGGGTTTTACCTGCTTCTTTGGAGAAATCGGGGGAGAGAGGATCGGATGCGAGAGTATGAATGCATCTGAAAGTTGAAACGATGGTGAAGGTTGGTAAAAAAGGGGAACCGATCAACCATTGTATGCCTGAATCGGCTTTTGCGATCAACAGAAGTTTGCGACATAGGACTCGTATGGTTGTCGTCTTCGCGTCTGAAGCATCGCCCATGGTATTCAGTACGCCAGAACAGGGGTTCTGCAAGAACTTGACCGCGTTGACTGTGGCGTTCTGATTTATGGGAGGTTTTAGAAATGGAAATGAATTTTCCGTACTTATTTTAATATTTTTTATCATCTTTTTTATTATTAGGTCTATTTTTTAAGTTATGTTCTTTGTTTTTTCTTTTTTAACAACAATTCTTAGATTTTCTAGAAAAAATAAACCATAGCAAGTATCTTGTAGAATTTGAATCCTTAACTTTCTGATTTTAGGGTACACCACTTAACGATCAGGATATTCCTTCAAGCATGTTCATGTTCTTGTGATCATTACAATTCTAATGGTGTCATGTTGATTAGACTACTGGTTAGAGGAGGTCAAAATAGTGAGGGATCTAGTCGAAGAAAGAGTTTAACGTGTGTGGTAGATTGATCTGCTAGTCCGCCACTATTGTAGTAATCACAAACCAACGACAATCATAAAAACAAAAGTTAAATATTAAAAAGTTAGAATAATAGTGTCAACAATTTTAAGTAATTACTTTTACATTAGAAAAATGTATGTTCACTAATGGCTTAAGTGGCTTTTTGTTACACCACCGTCACCGGCTCCACCACCTCTACCCTCACCCTCACAACTGACAATTGGCGTTCTCGTCGTCTCTGCCACAATTGTTTGAAGTATCTATAAATTAGTTTGTTTTAAGTTTTAAGATGATGGTGTTTGATTAGCTTGTTGTAATGGTTCGAAAACCATATAGGATATCGAACCAACCATCTTACATGTTTGATGGTTGAACGGGTTGATAGATCCTAAAAACTAGATGATACCATATTGTTATCGTAATCGATTAAAAAGTATAAGAATACAAAAGTTACAACTTTCATAGTTTTCAAAATCTAGAAAAATATTATACCACAATGTATCTTGCATACTACTTCATATCTCTCTCAATGTATCTTATATATTTACCTAGCCATATTTATAAATCTTTTAAATTTTTACAGGTGAGTTAAAAATTATTATAACAAATAAAAGAGAATAAAAAAGAAGTGAGTTGGCTAAGATAACAACCAACGTCTTGTTATAAGGCTATGTATAGTAGTCACCGTGAGAGAGAGGTGTGAGGCCACCTCAGCTGCTCACACTCATGCACACCGCGCCACCCCCTAGTGAGAAGGGGGCGTAAATAGGGGCTTGTGGCCGGGCTCACGAGCGTTCGAGCATTTCTTTATCAGTCTTTGTCCATTTCAACCAATGAAGACCAATATGTCCATTTCTTTTTCTTTTTTATTTTAATTTTAATATAATATTTAAAGTTGATCACACTCACTAACCATTACAAACTATTTTTTGCTCATACTCACTACCAGGTGCCGCCTACATGGCATCACCTTTTTGCTTACAATCACTAACCACTACACACAACCTAATAAGCCATCCAAACGTCTTTTTTCACTGGAGTTTTATGATTATAGCCTAGGCGGCTAGGTTTAGTTAGAACAGAGTGGGTTTGTCTGGTTTAGTTTTGAGTCGTTCAACTGTGTAATATAAATCAAAGAACCATGGTTTGATTAGGACTAATATATTTAACTAAACCAGAAAATCGGTTAGAGTAATTTTCTCCTTTACTATGATGCAATAAATCTCATGTTCCTGTTTTGTCAACTACCTTAGACTTTATATAAGGTTGTAAATAAACAAACCTTGTCTGACAAGAAGTTCATTTATGCCCGTTAGTTTATTATACACACAAACTTGAAACAAGTTTTTAGGGTCGTTTAGTGAAATGAATGACCATAAACAAACTTCTTGTTCGTACATTTTACGTTCGTGAACATTCAATAAATTGTTCGTATATGTACAAATATTATACATGTACAATATTTTACATAAAATATGTATACCTAAATGAATGAAAGTATAAGAAATAAACTTTAATATTTTTTATAATATGCTATTTCCTTAAATACGTTATATTTTTCATGTATGTTTGTTATTTATTATTAAATGAATGAATACAAACAAATATGTTTTCTTAGTGAACAAACATAAAGAAAAAAGTTTGTGTTCTTTTAAGTGTTCGTGATAGTTTTACTTAGATCTTGTAGATCTGTTGTTTTTTTGTTATTTCTTTATATGTATGATAGTTTCAATCGTGTTTATTTTACAATGTTCATTCGTTACATTTACGCCTTCAACTCGTGATTTCAAGTTTGTAACCAAACTCCCTAAACCTATCAATATAATATTAAGTAATATATTGAATTATTAACTTTATTAATCAATAAGTATTAGATTTTTTTTTAAACATCAATCTAATCCATTTCTAGTTCTACCTTATTATCCACCATGAGAGTAGAACCCTTGACTCTTTGGGGTGGGGCAGGGGCACCATTCTACACACCTGTATATAGGGTTGACAATTTCTGACACGACCCGTTTAAACGACACGAAGTTAAGTGGGTTTGGGTTTAAGTTAAACGGAAATGGGTCATAAACGGGTCAACACAATTATGACACGATTAAGATCGTGTCTAAAAACAGGTTCAACCTGCCTAACCCAACTAAACACGTTTTGCCAGTCTTGAAGAGGTTACACACATTAGTGGTGCACTGGTCAGAGAATTTTGAAACGAAATAATAGATATGAAAGTGATTGTTGGTTTGAGAGTTTGGAGACTCCAAACAAGACGAATTGTGAACTAATTTCACTACATGTGAACATGGAATATTCTTCTTTTTCTCCTCTAAATGAGTTTAAATGGGCAAATTCTGTTTCTAATTCATGGCTTTATATATAGCAAAGGAAGGAAAGTTTCGTGATAGTGAACCATGTTCGCGTATCACTTAAATATGATGTCCATACCAAAACGTCACACGATCAAAATGGCCGATACACAAGTCAAGGTCGTGTAGATATCGAATACTTGTTAGTTTGCTACCACCGAATAGACGGTTTCTAGTTGTATGCAAATGAAAGGATGACATGTGAGTACCGTTCGCGTATAACATGAGTAAAAGTAAATATATGATTTTAGGGTTACGTATCATACTATCAAGCGATTATAGACGTAAGTTTTCTTTAATATTTTCTTAAACAAATACTCTCTCTCTCTCTTAAAAGTTATAAGATAAACAAAATACATATGAAAGTAATTATATTAATAAATAATAATAATTTGTAACCTTATAAAAATATTACATTTACCAGGCCAAAAAGTAAGAATTCAATTGAACTAGGAATTGCACAGCCACGCGATCCAGGCGCGGCACGATCTCGAGTATCAAAACGCATATATAAAAACACGTTACATCGGATGTCACTTTGTCAGAAAACCCTAAAACGTACCCCATCGTAAAAGTGAGCGTCAATCCGCCGTAAAACCCGAAAACGTAACGTCAAGTAACCAGAATGCAAACGCAGATACAAAAACATGTTGCAATGGCTGTTACTCAAACGTAAAACCCTAAAGGGTACTTCGTCTAAAAGCGAACGTCATCCCGCCGTAAAACCTAAAAACTTAGCGTCAAGAAACCCGAACGCAAATGCAGATACAACGATTAGAAATCTAAAACCAAAACATTAAAAAGAACCGAAAAAGAAAAAAAACACAAAGGTATAAAAAAAACTTCAAGACAAAATAGGCACTTTTCACTTCCATAATCTTTAAATATAGTATATAATTACTATGAATTGGCTTCATACGGCCCAACGATGAAAAAGAAACATAGGATGGAGACGGGCCAGTCAGAACACCAAGGATGAATAGTACGTCACTGAACTGTGTAAATCTATCTATACTAAGAGCAGGGGGTATACCCATGTGATTGTTGTGTGATGTGATAATAAAGTGCACGTCACGTTGCGCCACGTCACTACCTTTATTATCACACCATCCATCACTTGGCAAGGGGTATACCCAAGTGATTTTGGTGGTGTGATAATTAAATGTTTTTTTTAATTTTTATTTAAATAACAATAATTGTTCTCATAGACATTTTCACAAACACATGGTGTGCACATAATTGCAACCCATTTTTTTATTAAACAAGAAAATAAGAGATCTACTTGGGTATGGAGAGACGGTGTCTAGGCTCAATCGGAGTAGGTGATGCACTGACAAGTCGTCTCATTTTTGTAAAATCAGTTTCAGTAGGACTGCATCTGCGATCTGCGAAAATGGAAGATGATACCACAAGAACATGAAAATGTCGACTCCCAACAACAATTTTAGGGCACGATTTTGAAGTATGAATCAGGATCTCAAATAATTACAGCAACATGAGACTTTACAATGGATTCTGGTTCAACGTTGAAAGCTAATGACTCTTGATTGAAGTTCAGGCATGTGAGGAAAAGAAATTTCAGCAAGAAAATTCAGGTATGTGAGCCACTGCAAGTTCAGTATCACGCCGTGAGAAAAACCACGCCACCCCATCACGTGGCAAGGGGCGGTGTTCCCCTAAAAATCACGCCGTGAAAGTGAAGCCACATAAGATCACACCGTGATATTGAGGGGTATACCGGATGACCTAATAAATAAAAATATGAGGTGACACGTTAGCCTTTCCGGGATGATACAAGATCTCACAATCATAATCCTTGACCAGTTCTAACCATCGTCATTGCCGCATGTTTAAATCCTTTTGGTCAAAGAAATATTTGAGACTTTTGTGGTCTGTGTAGATTGTACACTTCGTTCCGTACAAGTAATGCCTCCAGATCTTTAGTGCGAATACCACCACAGCTAACTCTAGACCATGAGTTGGATAGTTTACTTCATGTGTCTTTAGCTGTCGAGAGGCATAGGCTATCACCTTTCCTCTTTGCATCAGAAAAGCCCAAGCTTGGAAGCATCAGAGTATACCACAAAATCTTCTACTCCTTCTTGCAATGCCAGAACTGGAGCTTGTGTCAATCTTTCTCTCAATATCTGGAATGTCTTCTCTTATGCCGCATTCCATTCATATTTCGAGTTCTTTCGAGTTAGCTTAGTTAACGGGGTGGCTATTTTAGAGAAGTCCAGGATGAACCTTCTATAATAGCCCGCTAATCCCAAGAAACTTCTAACTTCTGATGGATTCTTAGGTGGAGACTATTTAATTACAGCCTCTATCTTTGCTAGGTCTACTGAGATACCTTCTGCGTTAATAACATGACCTAGAAATTGAACTTCCTTCAGCCAGAATGCATATTTTGAGAATTTGGCATATAGTTTCTCCTTCCGTAAAGTACTAAGTACTTCCCGAAGGTGTTGTGCATGCTCTTTTTCATTCTTTGAATAAATCAGGATGTCATCAATGAAGACAATAACGAATTTGTCTAACATTGGCCAGCATACTTGTGACAATCCAGACTTTTCAGATTAACTCCGTTAATCAAATCCAGTTAAAGTTAACCTAGATAACTCTATCTCAAACTCCAGGTACAAATCCTGCCCATATTCAGACTTATATACACAAAACTTGAGGGACTAGATTTGTAAATAGCCTATAGTTAATTCTTGTTGACTTTTGAAAGTCAAACAATCAAGTTATTAAACCAAATTCAAACCCTAAGGACTAAATCTACCATTTCCTTAAACTCAAATGCATGAAACTTCAGGGACTGAATCTACCAAGTCCCAAAACTCAATTGGTTGAATTCTCAAAGTCAAAATCAAATGAATTTTTGCTCTGGTTGACTTCTAAAAATCAAACTCGCGACTTCTAACTCAAATTCATGCACAAGGATTGTTTCTGTTGGAATTGATAACCGATGTCCACTTCAATGCAATAAACGTCCATCATTAACACATTAAACTAGGACATTGATTCGGATTAAACTCTAATTATGCGTATTAATGCCTTAACCGTTGACATAGTGGGTAAATACTGTCATGTTCATCGAATTCGTATACCAATTCACGAATTAAAACACCCGCGCACACTAAACGAGCCCTATTGAAGCCCCTGCACCATCCAATTCCACCGGAGATAGAACCAGAGTCGTCGGAGACCAACATCATCGCTGTCGGCATCCATTCTAGTCGTACACTATCAATCCACACTCCATTCTGGTAACCAATCGCATCCATAGCTTCGTTTCCATTCCTAGATTGAAAGCCCTATGCTAATTAGGGCTTAGAACAACGAATTTAACAAGAACCGATTCTAGGGTTCTTAACACATTCGGGTTTAATCAAATTATATCCTAGACTCGATTACAATTCAATTAAATCACTTTGTTAGGATCGCAATCTGATAATCTTTGAAAGCCCCATGTTTATTGAACCAAACAACATCAGATTGAACACGATCTAGTAACTAGGGTTTGTTCATAATCTGGGTTGGGGGTTTTAATCTTGAACACAGTTTCAATCAAATTAAACTATACCACTGGATTCGCAAGGTCTTATTTTGTAAAAACCCTATGATTCCAATCAGTGTTATTATCGAATTCGATCTAATTGAATTGGTGTTCTTGATCTAGGGTTTTGGCCCGTTTTTCCTTAATCAAACCATCTTAAACTCGTTATTTTTGCAATTAAACACACACACACATTCACAAACATCCGATTAACAAAACTCCTATACATTCGTTTCCAATCGTGGGCGAATTCATGGGAATTTGGTGGGGGTTTTGGCTCGGCTCGCATATGGGGGATGAATCCACTAGACTTGTATGTTAAAACCATTTGAAACCGAGTTATATCGCGACACCCTAGCGGGAGGGACTGGTTGAGTGTGTGTTGATGGGGAGGAGACCCGGGTTCAAGTCTCCCCACCCCTGTTTTATTTTAAATCTATTTTTAATTAATGTTTTTAATATAAAACAATTACCCTTATTATTATATTTATATCCCCGTGAACCACCCGTAGGCTCGGGTTTGTTGTTATAACCTATATTTACTATTATTTCCACTTTCAAAATAATATATATTTATATTATTTTCAAACCACGACTCCAAATAAATAAATTATTTATATTATTTTCAACCCGCAACTCCAATTAAAAATAATATATATTTTATATTATTTTCGTCACATTTATAAACTTTATGAAACGTATCAAACTAATAAATAATATAATTATTTATATTATTTATCCTCGGTTTTTATCCTCGATTAAAAATGACATGTTTATTATTTTAACACATAAATGATTATTTATTAATCATACGAACTTAAAAATAATATATATATTATTTTCCTAAACCATTTTAAATGGTACAACAACACGAACATTTATTTATTTATATTATTCGTAATTAGAGACGTTCGACAAGAAACACCTTCATAATGTTTAGAAATCCTTATTCCCGTGGACACGTTCGTCCACTCGTTGATCCTTAGAATGTTTTAAGATGTTCTAATCTTCCGTGTCGTCGTCACAAATCCCATTGTGTCCCTAATTATTATGCTTATAATTCTAGGGCATACGTAAGCAGGTTACAGGCAAACTCTCGTACTTTCCTACTTGTATTCTTGTGTGGTGCTATCCACTACTCGTACCATTTCTAGCTTTGATTCAGGTGAGTTTACATAGCCCCCTTTTTACTCTTTTTACTTTTGGGGTGAAACATGTTTACAAATGCTTTACTTACACAATTCAATACCTTTGTTCTTATGCTATGGTCTTTATGATTTATGTCTTAAACTACTTGGTGACCATTACATGTGTTCATGTCAGTGCAATCATTAACCTGCTACCCAGGCCTAAGGTAGTACCTAACATGATCATTTATACGGGAATCCGATTCATACATAACACATAACCTTGGCGGGTTTTTGTGTATACAACTTACTACCTTTTCAAAATGGCAATCATTGGATTGCGTAACTAGTTTTCCATTTACACGGCTTGATTGTACGCTTGGAACCTTGTGTGTTTTCACATTTATGCTTTAGACATGCTTTGAACATATTGAATTGTAAACCTATACTTAACTTTTGTTTGGTGTCAAAACCTATGTTACTCACCAACTACTTGTAGTTGACATTTACTCACATGTTTCAGGTGCACCTGTTTGAGGACACTACTTGCTCACCCAGGACTTGGATCTAGTTTTAATTTAATATTGTCTTGTATTGAACTTTTCATATTCCATTTCCTTTTGTAACGGATGCTTTAAATACGATGAATAAATATTGTCATTATTAATAGATGATCATGTGCTTATGATCAACCGCGTCAGCTCTGGCGTATAATCCACCGCCGGCCGGGGTGTGACAGATTGGTATCAGAGCCATGGTTATAGGGAATTAGGTTATTAGACACACATTACCTAAACTATAACCTAGGAGTCCCAAACA
This sequence comes from Smallanthus sonchifolius, assembly GCA_023525975.1. Classification (NCBI taxonomy): domain Eukaryota; kingdom Viridiplantae; phylum Streptophyta; class Magnoliopsida; order Asterales; family Asteraceae; genus Smallanthus; species Smallanthus sonchifolius. The sequence continues at coordinate 8,961,995 of CM042020.1, forward strand.
TGAGTTTGACTCGTGTCTTTTACTAGGAACTCCACTCTATACTCATTATACATATACATACATCCACTTACCTATCTACGTCTACCTATTTTTATCTACGTAGTGCAAATACATGAACTGCAGCATTCAAGAGATTACATGAAACCATTCGAAACTACATGGATTACTTGAAAAATATTCTTAATATATAGTCTATAACCTTAGGATACATTGGTGTAATTATCCTACATATTATCTAGTGTATTACATTGCATGATTATCTTATGTGCTATGTTACTTGATAACCTACATGTTTACAAAAACTACTACTCCTGTGATACCTTATTTGCTACATTATTTGAAATTGTCTGCACAATGCCTATTTGATATCACTAAATGCTATCCTAAGCTTTACCATACACTTATTCATATCTAAAGACTTTATACACTTTCATACCTAATGACTAAAATTAGTAGAGAACACGTGCAATTCGGAAGGGTGATTGCCTGTACTTTGGGTCTTCTATCTAGGAAAGCATTTCATATAAATCCAAATCAACTGAAGGAACCGTATGCTTTCCTGGGAATCCCCGAAGTGAGTGTCCACCTATAGGCTAAAGCATGTCTTCTTGAAAGTATACGAACCTGAATCACTTTGATTTATCACAACATCCATTTGCTTGTGTGCCAGGTGAATGTAATCTAAACATCATCCGTTGTTTACTACAATTTGGTACACATACCTAAACCTCCCTATTTGATTCTTACACTTAAACTTATTTAAGTTCCTATACCTTCCATCCTTATGCCTTGAAAATCTTATCATCCTTATCATCTCTTGGAAGAGATTTACTCCCTTAGACCCCATCATCCAAGGAAAGGAAGTTGCTTGAATAGATGAAACACACCCTTTAGCCACAAGACAAAATCCCTAACAATTCTCACCATAATCATGAGTTCAAATAATAATGTTAATGGTACATGATGGCTGGAAGAGTGGGTGTAAGTCTATAAAAGGTTCCGACTAAGGAAAGACTGAGTACTCCAGTGCGTGTCCCTTGTGACCCACTTCTCTTTCGTGGGTATCCTTTTAGTGGGTACACTACTTATAGGTCAAGTGTTACCCCTGATATATTGTTATAAGAACTCTGTGTTATGATTAGTCAAATTCTAAACTTATAAACACCTTTAACACTTATCATTACACTTACGACCTTTTCGTGCTAGACATGGCCTCTTACCCTCCTCACTCCCCTGAGAACCACCCCGAAGTAGAGCCAACACAAGAGGAAGACTTTGTGTCCCCTTCACCAGACAACCAGTCACCGGCACGACTAGCTGCCAGATCTATGTTTGACCGCAGAGCAGATTGGCTCAGGAGCAGGCTTGAGACTCCGAGCAGCTGAATCATCTCCTCCGAGAGACCTTTATTTAGCACCTAACCTAAACCCTCCAGAACCAAGAGCAAGACAAGTCGTGGGACTTACTAGTGCAATAGGAGTTCCAGCTGATACTGCTCACCTATATGCAATGGCCGCAGAGTTTCCGAAGCAAGGAATGGAGATGAGAGAATACTTGATGCACATACGGACAATACTTGATGCCTTTCCTACTTCTATTGCGATATGTCTCTGGATATTTTCCAGAACTTGCTCAACTTCATTTTCCTTGGGAATTGGAGATTCAGTTCTCCTGTGACTCTCTTCATCACGTATTTTGTCGTTTTGATGTCCAGCCATCGTTTGCTGAAACATGGCATCGTTTTAAACCTCTCGTTCGTTTATCCTAATCATAGTCTAGGGTTTTATACTACAGGCCTCATATTAATTTAACCTTAATTAAGTATTCTAGGGTTTCATGTAAGGCATGTATTCATGCATTTACACATATGCACATATACATTCATTTATGCATCTTAATCATGCATATTCACATTTCCCCGGCTTACTATCTGCTGATATAAGTAATCATATGATGTTTGCGATATCATGATGGTCCCATACATTAGCTCCAATACTGGCCAGGTATAAGGCAATGTATGTTACGTATCATGATACTCCCAACTATCACATGGAGCTTATCTCATACAAATTTCTGCCCACTTATACTCACACATTTATGTTTAAGCACCGAAATTTAAACATACCTGCTTCCTTGGACGGCTTCAGATTGAATCCCTATTTATATCATGAGCACTTACGGTTTGAGTTTAAGTACCCCTTCTGATACTTAAATCTCTCAAACCATGATCTGATACCAACTTAAAACACCCTACTTATTTCTTATTTTATCAGAGTATTATATTGTGAAAAACGGTCCCAGATTAACAAAACCTTGCCATTAAATGGCTAAGGTAACTTTTTATTATAATATTGTTTTACATAAGATGATATAATTACATCATATTAAATAGGGATTCTTAGAGTATTATATTGCGGAAAACCGTCCTCAGGAAGCTTTATTCCACGTGCCTCTTTCCTGCAGTGTTTGAAAAACGTTTTTGAATTAGCTTACGCTAAGTAACTACACTGCATCGTTCATTTTATTATGAACCCTTTAGGTTCTTATTATTGTTCAAGTTTCCAAGGCTCTCGGCGCCCCCGTGACCATCTCCGGACGTACCTCCGGTCACGTCATTCATATATTTTAATGGGTATGCTAACCCCCTCGCGGCCATCTTCGGACGTACCTCCGGTCCGAGTTTTTAGTTAGGTTCTTATACTCGTCAATATAGACCCCTTGCATTTGTCACGAAGACTCATTCATTTCCTCAGCCCCGTAAGCTTGGAATCCTTTTCCTCAGCCCCGTAGGCTTGGAATCTTTAGTTTTCTTTTTTTTATTATTATTGAGATCAACCTTACAAGCCGGGTATCTCATTTCATTTGAGACCTTGAGTATCTTAGACTCACAGCCTCCCAGATGTATCAAACATTTGTTTTTATTTCATGTATATTGTAACATCCACGATTTTCTAATATTATTTTATTATACAATAATAAAATTTCATTTCAATCCCGAACTTGCTCCTCACACAATGACACATTGATTCTTTTTATTTTAAACATGTATCAATTCAAAGTTTCAATATTGCAATTCCATATTATATATATATATAACATGTGTATTTATATATATATACTTTACTATAAAAAAATTAAATCAAAAATGAAATTTATAAGCTTAACGATGTATTTACATCCTTTTTACATGTACATTTATCTAATTATTCATAAATATATATATATATATATATGTAGTTGTTGATCATATTAGATAAACCATTTATATAAATTATGACTTTATAAAAAAATAGAGTTTCTCCTTTGGGCTTTTCTTAAGATTGAACAACCCCCCCCCCCCCCAATTAGTTTTTTTTATAAATTTTTTAAAACCAATTTTTATAAACAATTAAATTGAATTAAAAGCGATTAAAGATAGGTCTTGAACCCCCCATCTAATAGTTTGAACCCCACCTATTCTTTTTGGACTTTTCTTAAGATTGAGCCCCCTCCTCCCCGTGATTTTGACTGCAAAAGTCAAACACCGGTCGATCCACGTTTCAAACCTTCAAATTTCAAGTTGTTAATGCCTATTGATCCTTCAAAAATGTTATGAGATCATAACTGAATGCTCTTGAGGAATTAATTGAGTACAAATCAGGCAAATGAACCCCACCCATCAATTTTGACTTTCCAGAGTCAAACTCGGTGGGATTCAGTTTCAACCCACGGATTTAATCATGTTTAATGGCCTCATATCATGCGTAAACGTTACACGAACGATTTCTAACTCAAATGATGATCCAATTTATTAGAAATCAAACGAATTAACTCGAAAATCATCCCCGTAGCCTTTTCAAACCATTTCGAATCAAATGTACGTTTTTCGGTTAAATTGGACTATAAAAACCAACCCATTACCTTCGCAACACCTTTTACACACTATCTAAACTCTTAAACTCACGGCATTTCACCTCTGGACCTCGATCGAGCACCAAGAACATCCGATTCAAAGTTACAGCCGTTTGCACTCGTTATTCCACCAAATCAGGTAAGGTTTATGTCTTTTAACTCATAATTAGATGCTAACCAACAGCCCTCTATCAATTCATGATGACAGAGAGTATCGGGCTCGATTTCGAGTTAGGGTTCTAGACCGATTATACGCAAACCTGATTTGGGATTTAATTCCTGATTTAATAAACGCATATATTTTAATGGTTTTCTTATTTGACCAGCGAAACCACCTGGTTCGGCCGGTAAGTCATTACATCGCCGAACCAGGTGGCGTGGGTTTGAAACCCACATCCAGCAGCCTTTTTGCGTACCTGTTAGTACTAGACCCAGCCCCTTTCTGTTTCCATGTTAAAGCATTGTTGGACAATTCCATTAACGCATGCAGACCACTGGTCTAGTGGTCACGCGCGCCCTCTTCCACAGAAACCACCCGGGTTTGAGCCGGGTGGTCCGCGTATATTTTTTTAAAAGCTTTTATTACACTAAAGTGATTTATAAAAATAAATTTGTAAAACCTATAAAAACCAAGCTTGCTTTAATAAATAAATTGACAAGTTCTTAAAGGAAAAACAAATTATTTTGTTTAAAACCTTAATAAAACATAAATTAAATAAAACAATTAAATTTTTTTTACAAACTAGTGATTATAAACCCATGCCTTAGTGACCTTTTATCCTAACTTGTTATATAGACTTTTAACACAAAAATTCATTCTTTTATTCAAGAATAAATTATGGTTGGTTGTTTATTCAAAATAAAACTTATATTTCCAAAGAAAATTTGGTTTTATTTATTTACGTCGTTAAACAATTTATTATTTCAAATCTTGGTTTAATTACAAAATAATTAGACCATTATTTCTTGTGAAACACTTTATTACACAATTTTCCATTTATTCAAACTTACTATTTTTCATTTATTCTATTCATTTATTTATATTCTAGAACAAATTAATTATACATTTATTTACCTATTATAAACAAAAGTACATAAGTTGGTTATTCATATTAACACCTATTCAATTATTTACAACGCAAATGAAACCATATCTTCTTACACACAAACTTTTACATGGAATTTCATAACCATCATTTGAAACTCAAACAAGTACACACTCACTCAACCAAGCCCACACCCAATTCCTTTGTGCAATAGGATTTCCCCTAGTCATCTGTGCATGTCATTGATAAATTTATATAATTCAATAATAGGTTAACCTTGTGGTTAGCTAATCACTTATGCAACATCTTGTTCGTGTGATCTACAAACTACTATTACATGTGAGTTTACATAGCCCCTTTTTATATTTTTATACCTTTGGGGTGGAACATGATTTCATTTGAAACTATTTGCAATTTATACAATTCTACATTTTGAACATGTGTGAAATTTGTGACTTATGCTTGAATACTATGAGCTAAACTACATACATGACAAGTACATTCATTAACTCTATATAAGCCGACGGTAACAATGATAGATCTATTGTGTCTGACAAACCAACCCAGGTAGGATGATTGTTGCCGACATTACATTGGATAACATTTATTGTTATGCCCTACATTGGATAAGATTTATTGTTATGCCCTACATTTGGATAACATTGAGTGTTATGCTCTACATTTGGATAACATTAGGTGTTATGCCCTACAGTCACAAGGTTTGATTGTACGCCCGGTTTACTATAGTGGTTCTCCATAATTGCCTTATTTGCCATGTTTCATAAGAATTGTACATAAAACACTTGGAAACTATATGTGGTGTCAAAACCTATGTATGCTCACCAACTACTTTAGTTGACTTTGTTTTCATCATGTTTTTGGTGCTAATATTTGAGAATCATATTCAATGTGCTACACATAGGATTTGCGGACTTAGTTAAATAAAACAATTGAATTTTGTTGAAGTACTTTATTTCTTGTTTGTTTGTCTATGTTTTGTTTGAAACAATTGCTATGGAATTTGAATTAAACGAAATATGAAATGTTAGTTTGATCATGTGCTTATGAACAGTCTACATGTCCCGCACTGACGTATTTCGCCGTCGGTTGAGGTGTGACATATATGCTTGATTTATTTCCCAACCAGTCCTCACCTTAAAACTTCGTAACGGTTTCTCCACGATGTATTAAAAAGGTTTATATATATGAAGTACCAGCAGCGTATCCACCACCCTTTTAACACTTCGTGAGTACTCCGTTATTCCATTTTAGGGTTTAGACTTGTTCCATCATACTCATTCATCTTTGCATATATCATCATGCATTCACGTATTCGTATTCATCATGCATCACATATTCGTGTATTCAATTTTATCATATATTCATACTCGTCATATATTGTAAACTGGGGTGATTTTCCTTCCAGAGTAGTACCTCCAACAGAGATGTTCCCACGAAAGATTGACGGGTCTAGGAGAGATTTATACACCACCCTTTCCTTAGACAGAACTTTCCGTTTGTAAGATAACTACATACCGATTGGAAGTTCTCCCGTACGTTTTACTATATTTTCATTACTGTCTTTTAGTCTATACCCCTAAACATTTATAATGGTTTCACCACGAAGCATCAAAGAGATTTATATATAGGAAGTAACAGTGGCGTATCCACCACCCCTTGTACACGTCGTGACTACTCCATTATTCTCGTTTAGTGTTTAGACTAACCCTTCGTTATCCTGTACCCTTGTCATATACATATCACATAACACATATCATTTAAGCACGTAATTCACCTAATCGTGTCTAGGGTACGGGTCCGATGTACTTACATTATCCTTGGATAGTTTCCTAGTTCGTTCCTTGCTCGTAAATTTAACGCTCCGCACTCGTAGCGTACCGTACTCGTACTTAAACGCACCGCACCAGCTTCTTGCATGTTCCCTAATGTTATGTGTGTGTAAGTGATATGACGTAAATTATACATGTTTTGGACACATAATTACCCCCGAATTCCAATTAGAGGTAATATGATAATAATTGATACTTAATCCACTCAATTGTGTTATAACAGGATAGTTGACCTTGATATACAAAAACATGAAGAAATCACTCAAAATCAAGGATAAATCAGCATTCAGGAGCCAATTGAACGAAACCGGAGGCAGAAGGTCAAAGCTGGAAGTCAAAAATTCAACATGGAGCATTTTAGGGCATTGCACGGCCGTGAAAACCCCCAAAATGCTCTCCTGTCCTCCTTAAAGCTGTCAGATTCCGCACGTGAAAGAAAATGGTACTTTGCACGCCCGTGCAATCTAATGCACGCCCGTGCATTGCCAAAATCTTAGCCTATAAATAACAAACTCATTCTAGTGTTTTAGATGTCCAAACCAAGAGTTAGGAATGCCTTAGAGCTCTGCTAAGAGCCGAAACTCTCTCGGTTTTGGTCCATTTAGCTTTTCTTTGTTTATTTTCTCGTTCGAGTAAAACAAGAGGCAACTTATACCCACTCTCCCTTGGTGTTGGATTACTTTCACACATTATCTAAGGGTTAGTAGAGTTACTTGTATGGTCATTCGTGACTAGTTCTCTTGTGTTGCTCGGGTTGGTTGAACTTTAATTAATTAATGAAGTATTTTTAGTATGTTATGTTCTTGAAGTCTTTATTATACTTTATCTTAAAAAGACAAAAATAAGTGATTCTAATAATCTTAAATCTTGTGAGTTACTTAAGCAAGACTTCTTGTTTGGAAAGCTTATTCGAGTTCGTACGGTCTATATACAAATCTTGGTGCTACCAAGGGCCCGGTTAAGATAGATTTAATATTATGGGTTGATTGGAGGTTTGAGTATTTAACGAGTCGTTCAAGTCCTAACTAGACCTTGCGTTTTGTGTCAGTATTTCTTTATTTCTCTTGTCTCAGCTTGCAGAGGACTTCTAGCGGGTTTGATCTTGAGAATGAAAGTTATATTTATTTGAAATACTATTATAAGTAAATACAACTATTTTAAGAACATAATTTGTTAGGTCCGAGCATTCATAAAGTACCTTTGGAAGAAGTCGTGCATTCCAACTTACCGGAAGAAGTTACATATTATGTTAGGTCCGAGCATTCATAAAGTACCTTTGGAAGAAGTCGTGCATTCCGACTTACCGGAAGAAGTTACAAGACGTGACGTACGTCAGTCATTGGATAATCTTAGTCTGAATAATGAATCACGAGATAACCGGCGGACTTGAGACCCCGTTCAGGGTCCCGAGGTTCATTAGGAACAGTTAGCCGACTGTATCCACTGTTCTGTTACGAAATGCTAACTCCCATATCGAAAGAGTTAGTATTAGTAATGATCGATGTCGTTTGGTCGGTCAAAAACACTCCTTAAACACCTTAACTAGTAAGGGTAAGTAGAGTATCGTATCCACGAGGAGTTTGTGGAAATTGTTATATTGTCACAAATATTGAAAGACAGAAAATAGTAAACGCTGGTTTGGATTGGGTTTTAAACAATAACGAGAAGGGTAATGCTCTCCAGGGTTTAGGTTTGCAAACACAAGTTCTTCCTAGTCTACCTAGCAAGCAATCACATAGACATAATCGCACATGGTTCAACCGAATTCCGTGAAAATATTAGAACGAGATGTAAAGAAAGCCTATTCATGTATAATCAGTTTATATTAACCAATTAACACTCAAATCTCACGACGCCTCTGATGTAAATAAACCTAAGACTGATGAGACTTGAATCAATAATTCGAAATCAACACAAACATTTTAAAGCATTCAATCAATAAATGTAATCATATGGCTTAAGATGTCAATCAAAATCACAAACCAAGACTAAGTTTTCCAGAAAATAACAAGTGCAAACGCAAAACCCTACACCCGGAGAAGACCACAGGTGATTTAGCTACTCATACTCATCACAATAATAAAAAATAATGTAATGGGACTTACAATCATCAAACTTTAAGAACAATCGACTCAAGAACAGTAAGAATCGCTTCTATGGAGCTCTGGAGCGGCTAGAATCGAAGATGGAGGATAATGGAGTCTGAGAAATATTAAAACCTAAATTAGGTTAATTTTCCCGTAAAAACATCCCCTCGCGTACCGCGACGCGAGGGAAAAAATAGCCGGGTGCCCTCTTCATTTCCTCGTGCACTGCGAGAAATCTCCCCCAGGTCTTCGCGTACCACGAGGACCAGAAATTCCAACAATTTGACTTTGACTTTCTTTCCCGTGCTTCAAATCCAACTGATTAGCTCTCGTTTCCCGCTCTTTTAGTACATAAACCTGGGAGGCACAGACATACCAAACACACATAAAACTATACAAAGATACATGCTAAAACAACTAAAACACATACAACTAGACACATTAACTGGGGTTATTTTACACTACATCACATCCCCACACTTACTATTTTGCATCCCGAAAAAAAGAATCATGTAATGGGATCATAATCGGAACCTGCTTTCACATTCTCAGTCATTTAACAGTTTAAATATACTAACGCGCTAACTGTAACAATCGGTATTTCGATCTGATTAAACCCAACCACTGACTCATCAAACCACCAATTCTATGATCTAAAACTATATCTATTACAAAGCCAACAGTCTATCTATGGGTCTTACACTCAGGACGTTACAGTTTAGCTTAATCCCATCTCAAGCTCATGTTTACACCCGGCTAAACCTTATAGATTTTCCCACCACTGTAAACAAAGATTTATGTGTTTTAAAAATTACTTAGATGAATTATGGATTGATGGATGAATGATGCGAGCTTTTATTAACGTTTTATGAATAAACCTAACCTAGTGGTGTTTCAATCAAGCTGGAACTCGACGTGTGACACATAGGCTACAATTTTTAGCAATGAAGAACATAAGTTTAACTTAGAGGCGTTTCAACCAGGTTTTCATCCTGGAGGGTAACACATAAGTCTCGCTTAGTCATCTAAAATTGATTACAAGAGTCTGCCCATGGGCGTTTCAACCAAGCTTGTAACCCGGAGGGTAACACGTAGGCAAACTCAAGCTTTCAACTTAATTAATTCAAGCTCATGCAATGGTAGATGTATGGAATGCGGGCACCACCAACTTTCGGATTTATTCTCATAAAAAGAAAGCGGTGTGCCAAGTAATTTCAAAAACACAAAAATCTTTGTTTAATGTGGTGCCTATCACCCTATATTGACAGTTTCAACCTTACCAACACCCTAAAGATCACCCACAAGATATACTGAATTAATTATTCAATTAAACATAGATACACTATCAGAATATTTAAGCTCTTAAGTCGGTTAGGCCTACCAAAACATTACAAATTAAACGCGCTTTCTATTATTTATTATTTAGTCAATTCCACAAGCAGAGTTCCAATTCTACCTATCATTTCCCACATAGCTGCAACAATTCTAATCCAAGGACATTTTTTTGAATTTTTTTAAATTTTTATGGGTTTTTGATTTTATGACTCTACAGACTCAATCTAGAGACTTAGACTACAGTCTCCCTCCCCACACTTAAACTCTACATTACCCTCAATGTAGCAAGAGAGACATTAAAAAAAATTAAATACAAAAATAAAGAAAACTTAGCTAGAAAGACGATCGTATAGTATTTCAGTCGCGATCGTATTCCACATATGCAAGTGGCTGCCTTGTACAAAAGAACCAGCGAAAGTCGAAAATCACCACCCGAATGGAGGTCGAGTACGGGCGGATCAATCTAAACCTGCAAAGATAAACTCAAGCACCCAGAAGCATCATAACGACTCAATAGAACAACTCAAAAGAAACTAAAAGACCCGACGGACTGACACGACTCAAAAGAAAATTTCTTTCAATAATTTTTTTTTCGCATATCGCGAGACCCGTAGGGTACATCCTCGCGTACCGCGAGGAAGTCAAAAATGTTGCCCGGTGAACTCCATCCCTCGCGTACCGCGAGGAACTGGTGTTGACAGAAAGTTTTGGCCCTCTAAACTTGGTTTTCCCAACTTCTTCAAAAACCCGTTCCAACCACTAAAAAATATGCATGCATACCTGGAACGTTATTTCTCACCATTTTTCTAGCTAAAATCAGCACGAAAACTTGCAAAACTTTGAAAAACTACAAAAACATACCGAAAAACATAAAATTTACATAAGTTACAAACGGTGCCCTATCCCCAGGAAAATGTGCATTGCCCTCACATGCATCCATACAAGCCAAGATTACCTCAAAGGCTTCCCCACACTTGGTCAATTGCATATAAAACACAGAAAACAAAGCAGTAAAGTCCTAACTCACTTTCGTAGGCATCACAGATGCATTTAACATATGCATCAAGCCTTTTAAACCTCTCAGTAGCTTGAGAGGACGAGTTTAGTCTCGTGTGGGTTTCTAGGGAACACACCCACAACGTTCATTTAACTAAAATTCAAAATCAGACAAATATAAAACTTAGGTTGCCTCCTAAGAGTGCTAAGTTTAACGTCTTCAGCAAGACACGGTGTACCTGATGCTACTTACGTGTCTCCAGCTGCTAGAGTGCTCAAAAACAATACCTCAGCTTGCTTATCTGGACCATTGATGTCATTGGGCTCTAAGTATGGCTTTAGACAGTGGCCATTCACCGTTTTCCTCAGATGATCCTCGAAGTCCTCAATCTCCACGTCTCCTGAATGACGCACTTTTGTCACCAAGTAAGGACCTATCCACTTGCTCTTCAGTTTACCAGGGAAGAGCTTCAACCGTGAGTTGAATAACCACACTTTTTATCCAACCACAAAGGTTTTCAACTGGATCTTTGCATCATGAACCTTCTTCATCTTGTCCTTGTATGCAGAAGCATTCTTGTATGCTTCATCCCTTAATTCATCCAACTCACTCAAGCACAATTGTCTTTGCTTACCTATAGTGTCATAATCAAGATTAACATTTTTAATAGCCCAAAATGCTGGATGAGCTAACTCCACAGGTAAAAGACATCCCTTCCCGTAGACCAACCGATATGGTGTAGTGCCAATAGGCGTTTTGTATGCAGTACGGTATGTCCACAAGGCATCATTTAGTTTGTTTGACCAATCCTTGCGGTCAGCCCGTACTGTTTTCTACAAAATTTCTTTGATTTGCCTATTGGAGACACCTCCAGTTGTCCACTTGTTTGTGGATGGTATGGAGTGGCAATCCGGTGGTCTACACCATAGCATTTCAGAAGTTTACAAAAATAAAATTTTTTAAAGTGAGATCCCCCATCACTTATGTTCACATGTGGAAGCCCAAATTTTGAGAAAATGTTTGATTGCACAAATTTACAAACTACGTTATGGTCATTGGTTTTGGTGGCAATCGCTTCAACCCACTTTGAAACATAGTCAACTGCCAACAAGATGTACAAATTGCCAAATGAATTTGGGAATGGGCCATAAAATCAATCCCCCAAACGTCAAAAATGTCAACAACAAGGATTGGTTGCATGGGCATCTCCAGTCCTTCTTGTTAGTGATACTGCCCATCTTTTGGCAATTTGTACATGTCCTAGCAAACTCATATGCATCTTTAAAAATAGTAGGCCAAAACAGCCCGCAAGATAGTATCTGATGCCATGTTTTCTGGCCACTAAAATGGCCACCACATGCAGATGCATGTGCAAGCTCCAACACTGCTTGGATTTCTGATTCGGGGATGCAGCGTCTGATGAGTTGGTCTGCTCCTACCTTGAACAAGTCTAGTTCATCCCAGATGTATTGCTTGACCTTTGTCAAGAAATGGTTCCTCTTATTCTTGGTCCAGTCTTCTGGAATAGTATCTGCAACTAAATAATTAGCAATACCATCATACCAAGGATCTGAAGAAGTAATAGACATTAAGTACTCATTGGGGAATTGTTCATTTATTTCAGGAGTAACATCCTCCTCTTCCCTCTGAATTCGTGACAGATGGTCAGCCACCGAGTTCTCACATCCTTTTTTGTCTCTGATTTCCAGATTGAATTCCTGCAATAGAAGGACCCACCTGATTAACCTAGGCTTGGCATCCTTCTTTGCCATCAAATAACGAACAACTGCATGATCAGAGTAAATAATCACTTTGTATAACACCTTCCAAAAATTCCGATCTCAATTTCTGTCTGGAACTCATAAGAAATAACGGGAGTTAATGAAAACCCAAAAGTCATAAAATAAATTAAGAAATTTTGAATGATAGGAGATATCGGACCGACATGTGATCAGATATCGGTCCGATATAGGAAGAGGTTGGATGTCGGACTGACATACGCTTAGATATCGGTCCGATATGGGAAGAGATTGGATGTCGGACCGACATGGCCTAGAAAACGGTCCGAAACGTAAACCCCTAGGAACACTCTGCACCAGACACGTGTCGAGACACGTGTAGGGCATGTGTCAGCATGTCGGACGCGTGGATGGATGTCGAACCGACATGACATGCATACTCGGTCCGCTATGGACGGGTGGCACACCAGCTTTGCATGGCAGCCACGTGGCGTGCATGCGAGAGACGAGGGCGATAGCGGACCGACATCGCCCTGGATAACGGTCCGCTATGGGGCTGTTATCAGCCTATAAATAGAGAGCTCAAGGTTCTCATTTTCTACACCAACACAACACACACTCTCGAATATCCTCTGCTCCCGAGCCTTTCCCGAGCACTCCAGACGTCCCGAATCCCGAGCTGCTCCTCCCGATTCGACCAGCGTTCAACGAGATCAAGCGTTTAAGAGGCGAAGAAAACCCGAGGAACACATAGAAGTGCAAGTTAAGGTGCTAGAGCCCTAAGATTAAACTCTACGAGCTACTTAGCACTAAGAATATTATCCTTCGATCTCCGACTTCAAACTAAAGGTGAATACTCGTCTTTATCAAAAATACTCGTTCTCATCGCGAGAGTGAGCTTTTACAAAAAAACGATTTGTAAGACGTGCTTGGGCTGTAAGCTATCATCACACAAATAAGATGTGCTGGTGCTGTCGGCACGTTCACGCAAAAGATCAAACGATTTATGTTTACAAAAAGGGAAAAACGCGATAATTAAATATCTTCTCATACTAATCCCAGAATTAGGGGTTCTATCCCTGGGGAATGTTGATACCCAAAAAGTGTACGTAAAGTTTGATCAAATATTTATACTCGCTCCGGATCCAGTTGGGCCGAGCGGGGTTGGCTTGTATGTCAGGTGATGCGTAAAACGCAGTTGTGCCAGTTTGGTCGTGTGGCCCCGAGTGATTCTCCAATGTATACAAATGGATGAAATGCAAGAAAGTGATATGATCACTATAATCCTCCAATGATGAAATGTTTAACTGTTTAATTAAACTATTTTGCCATGCATATGAAAATGATTTGAGGTTATAAAGTATTCACCAGCATGTAACTGACGTTCATTTTTAAATATTTTTAGGAAAATAATGAAATGGCCTCATAGTACCGGGACCGGCTACGGCCTAAGTCCCAATGACAGTTTTGTTGCATAATCCGGGCCAGGCCACACACCTGGACCCGGTGCAACCCAAAAATGTGTTATACATGTTCGTGCGAGGCACAGGAAAGAACCTGAGAAAAGACAAGGTTAAGGTGCCCAAAGGATGTCGACTCCCTAGGCAGAATACCTCCTTGTAGATTTTACTGACTTTGGTCAGGGTTTTGATTTCAAAAATCAAATGTACAAACGATCGGGTTTTATACCCAAGTATTTAAATAAAGAAATCTTTTGTCTACACGACAAGATTCTAGTATTTACAAAACCAACCCTTGAGGTTGAGAATCGTTAAAAAATCATGTTTAAAACCACTATTCCGCTGCACAAAACCAAACTCTGAAATCAAAGCAGGTACCGAAGGTGCCAACTGACGTCGCAGCCCGGTAACGTCCCGGGGGTGCCCGGGGCGAGGTGTGACACTTTGCTACCCCAAATATAAGGCCGAATTTGTCTAAGGCATAAACAACTGCAAGCAACTCCTTCTCTGTTGTGGTGTAGTTCAACTAAGCACCAGAGAGGGTTTTGCTTGCATAGTAAATGACAACAGGTTTATTGTCTACCCTTTGACCCAACACAGCCTCGACTGCATAATCACTTGCATTACACATTATTTCAAAAGGATGGTTCCAGTCGGGTGATTGCAAAATCGGGGCTTGTATCAATTGTTCCTTTAACACATTAAAAGCAATTACACATTCTTTATCAAATTCAAAAGGAACATCTTTGAGAAGTAAGTTACATAAAGGTTTTGTGATGACACTAAATCCCTTAATAAACCTACGGTAAAACCCGGCATGCCATAGAAAAGAGCGCACACCCTTGACATTTTTCAGGGGAGGTAATGTTAAAATAACACTGATTTTAGCCCTGTCTACCTCAATCCCCCGACTTGACACCACATGACCCAAAACAATACCCTCTTGAACCATAAAATGGCTCTTCTACCAACTTAAGACCAAATTAGTTTCCACACATCGTTTCAAAACCTTAGATAATTCATTTAAACACAAATCAAACGATGAGCCAAAAACTGAAAAATCATCCATAAAGATCTCAAGGGACTCCCCGACCATGTTCGAGAATATACTCATCATACACCTTTGAAAGGTGGCCGGGGCATTACACAACCCAAAGGGCATTCGCCGGAAGGCAAAGGTACCATAAGGGCATGTGAAAGTGGTCTTTTCCTAATCATCAGGATGGATGGCTATCTGATTGTACCCTGAGTAACCATCTAAAAAGTAGTAAAATTTCTGACCTAATAGCTTCTCAATGATTTGATCAATAAATGGTAAAGGGAAATGGTCCTTTGATGTGGTAGCATTTAATTTCCTGTAATCAATACACACGCCACCCGGTTACTGGCCGAGTGGCAATTTTCTCACCATGTACTACTTGGATACCTGCTTTCTTGGGCACTGTTTGGGTTGGACTCACCCATGGACAGTCAGAAATGGGATAGATGATCCCTGCGTCCAACCACTTCAACACTTCCTTCTTGACAACCTCGCGCATGTTGGGATTTAATCGGCGTTGTGTATCCCGTGAAGGTCTTGCATCTGCATCTGTGATGATCTTGTGCATCACAATGGATGGACTGACACCTTTCAAGTCAGCAATGGTCCATCCGATTGCAGCTTTGTAATCATGAAGCACCTTCAGTAGTGCCTCCTCTTGTTCCCCATCCAAGTTGGATGCAATGATGACAGGTAAGGTTTCATCATCCCCTAAAAATGCATATTTTAGATTCTTGTGTAGATTTTTAACTCCACCTTTGGGGGGATCACAAGTGATGGTTTTAGCCCCGAATCAATCTCAGTCGGTAGACTCTCCACATGATGAGTCCATGGAGGTCTACCATCTTGCATCGCCAAAACTTCCACAATTCTCTCTTCTTCTTGCAAGTCATGCTCCAATTCCTGCTCAACTCTGTCACACACAAAACAAACCTCTGTGGACTTATCCTCAGAGTGAGGATAACATCCTTCAATGATGTCTTCCATAAAGCATTCATCACTGGGCAGAGGGTCAGATTCATTTGAAAAAATATTTAAACATACTCTTCTATTGCAAAAAAGTCATATCAATTGTGCCTAAGTGACAGTCAATCAAAGAATGGGATGTGGCTAAGAAGGGTCGACCCAAAATTACTGTTGGTTGAGTGACCTTTTCAGATTGCACATAATCAAGAACCAAGAAATCCACCGGATAATAAAATTGATCAACTTTTACTATCACATCACGAACTATCCCCCTTGGGAGTTTAGGAGTCAAATCAGCCAACACCACAGTGGTATTGGCTCGACGCAGTGGACCAAAGTCATACTGGTCATACAAACTCCCAGGAAGGATGCTCATGCTTGCTCCAAGATACAATAACACCTTGTTCATTTTAAAATCACCCACTTGTATAGAAATTATGGGCGCTCCTGGATCTTGGAGTTTTGGTGGAAGGGCACCAGTTAAGATTGCACTGACTCGTGCATTCAGATCCAGCTTTTCAGGAATTTTATTATGCCTTTTCTGAGTGCACAAATCTTTTAAATACTTAGCATAAACTGGGATCTATTTGATTGCATCAAGGAGGGGTATGTTGATTTTTACCTGTTTGAAGATCTCCCAGATTTCCTCTTGTTGAGGACCCCTCTTGTTGACCACCAATTGTTTACCTGCATTCACTAGAGCTGAGGGAAATGGCACTTTAGGAGGCACCACTTCCCCCTCGTTAACAGTAGATGATGTTTTAGAAAAAGATTTCTCATTTTGATTTTTAAAAGCAACACGTGTAACTGGAATCTGCTCGGGCTCATCATCACTGATCTCCTGCTCATCAATGTCCTCCACCATACCATCAACAAAGGTCGTTGGATGTGCAACTTTGTTATCATAAATTTTTCTGCTACGAAGAGTACTTACCTTACCCGCATGGCTGCTTTTCGTGTTCCTGCTTCCTGAAGCTTGATGAGATGGATTGGTCTGTGTGTCACTTAGAAGCTTCCCACTACTCTTCCTCAATTAAGCCACCCCAGTAGCCATCTGTCCCATCTGAGTGGTCAACACTTGAATTGATTTGTCACGCACCTCATCAGATTGGTTCTTATTTTGCAGGTCCTGTTGGATGGCCTTCAGAATATCCATCATCTCATTTCCACTAGCCTGGTTAGAGGATCCAGACGATCCTCTCTGCTCATTCCCCCTTTGATACCCCCTTTGATGATTACTTTGATTGTAGTTTTGGTTTCGGGGTGGGAATGGTTGTTGATTTCTTTGACCACTTCCTTGAAAATTTGGATTAGCTTGATTGGATGCATCCCTATAGCGGAAGTTGGGATGGTTTCAAAGGCCCAGGTGATAGGTGTTGGAGTTCATATCATAGTTCCTACCATCCCCTTGAATGTAGCTCACATCCTCAAACGTGCCTGTGCAAGTAACATCATTATGCCCTAACTCACCACATCGGTCACATACCTCATACTGTTGACCTCCGGTGCCCCAATTAGCTACATGTTTCTCTAATTTCTCTAGTCTGTCCGCCTCAGAACTCGGACTGTCAACTGCTCTTACCACTGAAGATTGGGCTTTTCTCTTGGAAGTTCGTGCCATCTTTTCTAAATAATCCCAGTCTTCATCCCCAAAGTTGGTACCAAATGTTCCATTAGAGATAGAGTTGAGGTCTCGGGCATCATCATCTGTTAAACCTTCATGGAAGGCATTCAACATCTCCCACATTTGCAAACCATGATGTGGGCAGTTCTTAATCAACATCTTGAATCTCAGAAATGCCTCATGAAATAGCTCCCCTGATTGCTGTTGAAAGTTCTGGATGTTCTTCCTAGCATCACTAGTCCTCTGATTGGTGTAGAACTCGTCCAAGAATTGTTGTTGCATATCCCCCCAAGTATAGATAGATGCAGAAGGCAAAGAATGAAACCACTGTTGAGCCTTGTCTTCTAAGGTGAATTGGAACAACACCAATTTCACATCATCTGGTGTAAACCCCTATCCCCCAATGGTGTTGCACCTAGCATCATAAGCACTCAGATGCAAATAAGGCTCCTTTGTTCCTAGGCCATGATACTTAGGCAAATTCTAAAATGCCTGGGAACGAACCTCAAATGATCTCCCATGTTGCTATGGAATGACAACTGGTGATGGATTATAGGAAATGGTAGGACGGAAGTGGCTCTCAATCCCCCTAACAGGGCCTCTGTCATGTCTTCTTGGAATTCCTCCAGGATTGTCAATGGGAGGACTTGCATTCCTAGGACCAGGTCTTCTTTGCCTGTTTACAAGCTATTGTTGTTGTGGGATTGGTACTGGAATGTCTTACTGAACTGGGTGTTGTGGCAACCTCTGATCATACTGTTGTTCATTATGCCCCTCAAACCGAACACCTGTATCGTGCCTTCTATACACCGGCACCCTAACATGTTGTTTGTCTCTTCTATCAAACTCATTAGTATCATCCTCATACTCCCCAAACTCATCATCAAAAACATCTGCTTCATCCTCATAGTCTAAACCTGAAGTGTATAGATGAAAGCCCGGTGGAGGGGTTGAGTGAAATATGAAAGGTTTTATCATGGGTGGCTGTGATGTTGGTGGTATGTTATCCGGCACTATCCTCACGTTTGGTGAAGAATAATGAGGTTTGGGTTTGAAGTCAAAAGGTTGGCTTACTTATGGTAGAGGTTGATCAAAAGTTGGCAATTGTGGAAGTTGGCTAGTGGATTGGCCATGAATCCCATCTGTCCTTGGTGGTGGAATAGATGGTGAGAACATACCCGAGGTGGGCTGCTGTTCTGGTGGTAACTGACCTACAGGAGGCAGATCAGATTGCTTTCCCGGATCCTGTTTATTCTCCATTTGAGTTGGAGAAGTGACTACTTTGTTGGTTCTGTGAAAAACTCTATTCTGCCTAGCAGTCTTCTCAATTTCTGGATCAAAAAGCAATGGCGAGGATTTCCTAGAATACCTTGTATGATGCATGCAATTACAGAATCACCTACACAACACAAACAAGAAACCCCTATGTAATACTGAGCAAAACAAAATAAAACAAGAAATTAAAAACGAGAAATTATTGATTTTTTTGTGATTTGTAGCAAAAATAACAAATTAACACCTTGCACACTAAATCCCCGGCAACGGCACCATTTTGATCGATATCGTTTGGTTGGTAAAAAACACTCTTTAAACACCTTAACAAGTAAGAGTAAGTAGAGTATCGTATCCACGAGGAGTTTGTGGAAAGTGTTATATTGTTACAAATATTGAAAGACAGAAAATAGTAAACACCGGTTTGGATTGGGTTTTAAACAATAATGAGAAGGGTAATCCTCTCCAAGGTTCAGGTTTGCAAACACAAGTTCTTCCTAGTCTACCTAGCAAGCAATCACATAGACATAATCGCACATGGTTCAACTGAATTTAGTAAAAATATTAGAACGAGATGTAAAGAAAGCCTATTCATGTATAATCAGTTTATATTAACTAATTGACACTCAAATCTAACGACGCCCCTAATGTAAATAAACCTAAGACTGATGAGACTTGAATCAATAATTCGAAATCAACACAAACATTTTAAAGCATTCAATCAATAAATGTAATCATATGACTTAAGATGCCAGTCAAAATCATAAATCGAGACCAAGTTTTCCAGAAAATCACAAGTGCAAACGCAAAACCCTACACCCGGAGAAGACCACGAGTGATTTAACTACTCATACTCATCACAATAATCAAAATTAATGTAATAGGACTTACAATCATCAAACTTTAAGAACAATCGACTCAAAAACAGTAAGAATTGCCTCTATAGAGCTCTGAAACGGCTGGAATCGAAGATGGAGGCTGAGAAAGATTAAAACCTAAATTAGGTTAATTTTCCCGTAAAAACATCCCCTCGTGTACCGCGAGAAAAAGCTGGCCGGTCCCTCGCGTATCGCGAGGGACAAAATAGTCGGGCGCCCTCTTCATTTCCTCGCGTACCGCGAGAAATCTCCCCCAGGTCTTCGCGTACCACGAGGACCAGAAATTCCAACAATTTGACTTTTGACTTTGACTTTGACTTTCTTTCCCGTGCTTTGAATCCAACTGATTAGCTCTCGTTCCCGCTCTTTTAGCACATAAACCTGGGAGGCACACACATAAAACCATACAAAGATACATGTTAAAACAACTAAAACAAATACAATTAGACACATTAACTAGGGTTATTTTACACTACATCAAGTAACTATGACCAACCTTACTTTAAATTTAGCATTAATTAACAACTGATAACAAACGGAGTAACACCTTAAATGAGATAACATTTCTAATTACATTTCCTATCATTTTTATTTCCTTTCTAAACCAAACCTATTTTCCAACTTATTATCCTAGTCAAACAATAGCGATGGTTGAGTACGGGATTCGTGTCCATGGTTCGATACTTGGTTCTTACCCAGACTATAGTACGTTGTGATAGGTACATTTGCCTATTGTGTGTGTGTTTAGTTGAAGTATTTATCATTTTAATTTATAAATTTAAAACTTGATTTTGTGTAACTCTAAACCGAACATTATTAAAGATATATATTATGTCTCTCGTATTTAGCATCAAGTTTTTAGAGCCATTATAATGGACGTATTTATATATATATATATATATTTATATACACTAAAACACGATACCAGTAAGTTTGTGTGTTTGATGTTTCAAAAGTGAACGGCAACTTCATCTATTTATATGCTGAGTTTGCAACCATATCGGACCGACATGCTGGGTGATATCGGTCCGCTATTGCGCTCCTGCCATCTGTCTAGCGTATGCCCCACAAAACGGACCGTTTGCAGCTGGAGTATTGTTCCGCAATCCATGTCGTGGCATGTCGGACCGTTATGGACCTCATAGCGGTCCGACTTAGGGCTGAGTCACCAGACACGTATCCGCCACGTGTTATTCTCTCATCATTACCTTAACCAGCACATAGTGAACTATTTGGGATCTGATAGCGGTCCGCTATCAGTCCAGATTTCATATTTTTGCATTTTTAGCCCTCCATATTTGGGGTATTTGTACTTAGTCCCCTGGACTTCTATTTTCTTTAGAAATTGGGATGTTACAAATATTTGTTATGATTTGTTAAATCATACTGTATTTTTTATCATCTCATTATAGCCGGAAGTATTCAAGTAATTATTTTGTTTTATTCCTGTTTCGATTTATATCATTACTTATTTTAGCTCTTTGTATATGTTTCTAGATGTGGCAACTTCGACCCATTTTCTTATGAACGGGTCGATTTGGGTTATGTTTTATCTCTAGCGGGCCAAACGGTTAAAAATCAAATAAAAGTAGTTTAAAACGAGAAAGCATATCGGTTGAAAGTCGTCCTAAGTTTAAATTTATTGCAAATAAATATATTTAGATTGTTATATTACAATATGAATAATATAAATTTTTAGTTATATATGACACCCTAATAAATAAATAATTGGTTGCGTCACGTGTCACAATTCTATGAGCCCAAGATTCTTATAAGCGTTTGAAATTTTTCCTGCTTATTTTTCTGTGAGCTCAATCTATACCTAATAATTAAGTAACCGGTTGAAATTTTTTTCACTTATTGTTTCTCAATTATTTATTATCTTCTTTATAAATATTTATTTTATGAATATTTTATTTGTTTAATATTTCTTTTCTCAACTATTTACTTTGTTTTTTCCGCTTATTAATAACTGTTTAATATTTCATTGATCCAACCCCGTGTAATACACGGGTTTCTAACCTAGTGTTGTAAATATAATTAAGTTTTGTATTTTACTTTTAAAATCTCAACATTTATATAGGGGGTGTTTGGGATTGAGTTTGAAAATGACTTATTGGCTTTTTTAAAAAGTGTTTGGCATGTATAAAAGTTCTTTTTATTTTGGTTTTTTGATAAGTCTTAAAAAGTTGTTTTTCAAAAGTCATAAATCATGGCTTTTTAAAACTTTTTATGACTTTTTGAACATAAAATTACCAATCTACCCACCCTTTACCTTACAATAAATATTGGCTTACCAATCTACCCACCCTTTCCAAAAGCCAAACACTTTTTAAAAAATAACTTATTGACTTATTGGCTTTTCCCACCACAAAAGCTAATTCAAACATTTTTTAAAAAACTTCTTTTAAAAAAGTCATAAGTCAATAAAAACTTTTAA
Source organism: Smallanthus sonchifolius (assembly GCA_023525975.1). Classification (NCBI taxonomy): domain Eukaryota; kingdom Viridiplantae; phylum Streptophyta; class Magnoliopsida; order Asterales; family Asteraceae; genus Smallanthus; species Smallanthus sonchifolius. The sequence continues at coordinate 8,984,619 of CM042020.1, forward strand.
AAAAAAACACTTTTAGAGTTAAATAATCAATCCCAAACACCCTCACAGTTTACATCAAACCATAAAGTTTAAATGTAGTTTAAGTGAATAACTCATTCTCTTTAAATAATTATAAATAGTTGATCATTTGCCACCATATTATTTTAACTTTTCATGATCTAAAAGTGGCGTTAGTGATTATGTGACATATGATGATACTATCTTTTTAAGTTGACTTAAGAGAGACTTTTGCTAGATAATATTTAATAAACCTCCTCAACTTATATAGTTTTTCTTCACCATATGTCTAATTAAATACTTTTAGGATAACTTTATTCAAGCATTTATATTTCAATTAGCTATAAAGTTTTGAAAAATTAAAGATATAACCTCAAAGTTAGTTAGTTAGTAAAAAAATACCTAACCTAGTTTTAGGTTTAACCTCCACATGTTAACGTCGACTCTATTAACCTCATTGATTAATTATTGGTTTAATTATTGGACTATCTGTTTTATACAAACACAAAAATACTTCAAATTTGTAATCTTCTCTAACAATTATTAATTTTCATTAATCACGCCACTCATAAGTCATGACCCGAAAATATTTATTCAATATTTGAAAATAAAAAAAGGAATGATTATTCGTCATTCATAAAATATAGTGTAAATCACACGGATGATACCTATATCAAGTCAAAAATTTTACTTTTGATTTAAACTTTTAAAAAGTTATGTATATGATCTCAACTGTTTGCTCAACCGTTACAGTTTTGATACGGGAGTTTATAGAAACCAATAATTCATCTTACATAACAGAATACTTGATTAAATATTGATGATTTCAATTGGTCAAATGTTTTGAAGGAAATTAACCTAAATTTGCCACAAATTATGCAATAAAATGTGGGGAAAATCTTGAATGGTCAAATGTGAATACTTTCAAATTAAGTGTATGATGTGATGACATGCATGTAAGCCCATGTGCACTTGAAATAATAACTATTGGTGGAGAGTGACTGCCATGTGGCATTAACAAGTGGATGACACGTGTATAATATAGATGAACTTGTTGTCAAGTCACCATCTAAAGACCAACACATCTTAACCCATCAACTAACATGGCTCGACCCTTTTTTCAAGAGTTAATGCCCAATTTGAAAACGATGTCCACCTTTTAAATTATCATGTCATCGGTTACAATAAGAGCTTACATTGACTACTAGCCAATCACATAACCACTAGAGAATGAAAGACGCCAGCTTGAATCAATATAATTGAAATCGGTTGAGTTTTGTTTCCATCAACATCAGTATAATTGGAATTAAACGAGTTTTATTTCAATCGACGGTTACACTTCATTCCCACATCCACAACCAATGGCTAAGATTAACTTGATCGATAATTGTGTAGAAGGGTTAAGCTTGAGTGAACATCTATGTGACGGATGATGGGTGGTGGATGGCGGTCATTGCACATGTTCGTGGGGGCGGTCAGAGGCCCACCAGAATAAAAAGCACCAATTACTGACTCTAATAAACGCCATGTCACCATCGTTATATTTTGCTCATGAGAAGTTACACCGATGTCTAATGACATTAACATCTCTTAAAATTTTGTAACCATAAAAAGAAAATGAGAGGAGCAAAATGGTTGTTAAAGGAGTCCATAAAACTTTTGATCCATTAGGGGAAAAGCATGTGCTTTTGTCTAAAGGGAAATTGATACTATTGATCAAATGTGTCATAATCACAAAGGGTTGAATTTTGATCACACATTAAAACCTCCCTAATCAATGCTTGTTTCTTAATTAATATATTAAAAAAAGAATGATTTACGGGCTAATCAAAAAGATTTAAGGCGATATTTTCTTTAATTAATGATATAACATTGTATATTATCTTAAAGTCTATTAGGTATGATTAAGCGTCGGCTTAAAATATTCAATAATCAAAGTCTAGTAGTGTAAAATTGGTCCTGTTTATGGTTGGCAGATCGAACCCAACACAAACTTGAACACGATACGAACTTTAAAATCGTGTTAGATACATGAATCTGAACACAACACAGATTTTTGCAGTTGACACAAACACAACCTGATTAATCAAAATTTTTTATTTTATTTTATTTTTTTGCATATTAATACTCTAAATCTATAAATTTATAATAAAAAATACGAATATATGTAAAATAATTGCGTTTAAAATATAAAACGTGATACTTAATTTTTGACATAAAATACCTAATCGTTAAAATTATGACATAAAACATATATTTTTAAACATTTACAGAAATAAACAGGTTAATCCACGAACCTGCTAGTAGACCCGTACACGACCACTTAGCTAAACACATCCATGGGATTTGACCCGTAACCGACCCGGCCCGTTTAGACTAAACTCAAATTTATGAATTTCAAGTTGAGTTCGTATCGTGTTTTCATTGCGTGTCAGAAACTCAAGCACATAAATTAAACTTTGTTAATTGTGATATTTCATTCTTAGGAAATTAAGTACAAAAATAAGTTAGAAAATTGAGTGTGCTGTCTAAACTACCATTAATGATTAATTCGATTGTCATAGAAAATGCATAATGTTGATTAAACATGTAATTTAATTACATTTAATTTCTCAAAAGATGTAGCTATCATATAACGGTGACGTTACTTTTTGGTATGAATTGAAATTTTAAAATGAGTTCCTTTTTATCAATAAAATTAGAGTTAATTACACGGATGATCATGTGGTATGCCCTGATTTCACTTTTAGTCTATAACTTTGAGAAATTACAAGGATGATCTATAGTTTTCCATTTTGTTTCATCATTGGCCCCCAAAACGGATAGACATTAACTTTGACTGTTAAGTGTATGCCAAATGACCAAAATACTCCTTCAATTTTAAAATCATTTGGGTCCACTTCAGTATATGTATATATATATCTGTGTGTGTAACACCTAAAAATTCAAACCGATTTAAAGTTTTTAAATACGACGCGGAAGCAGTCCCGATTACAACATTTAACGTATTCATACGTTTTAGTCTTACAAAGATTAATTAAACTAGTAGTTTAATAAAAGTTAACAACAACAAGTTGTCCACAACTTGTAACGACTCCAAATAATTTGTAAAACATCAAAAACCAACTTTGAGAATCCAATATCCACCTTAGGCGAGACCCGAGATCATTCTGGAGCTTTCCTACATTCAAAACAACAAATTGAATATGGTTAGTAAAGATAAGTAGTCTTAGCGACCTCCCCACAAGTCCCCACAACGATTTACTAAGTCTGTAGACTCCCCTCCTTTCATTGGTAAAACCCAAGAAAAGTCATTTTTAAGAAAAAAAATTTCTGACATGGTTGTGTTCAGAATGAACACATCCATGTTCCCTGAACACAACCGTGTTCCCCCCCTTCAGGTCTAGAAAAGGCAAGGTTGCTGATATGGTTGTGTTCAGATGAACACAACCGTGTTTAGGCGAACACGATCGTGTTCAGATGAACACAACCATGTTCCCTGACAGCACATTCCATTCTCACCATTTCTATAATTTTTTGCATATAACAAGTATCTAACGTATATTTATTTGTTTTTCGACCACACAATGACTACCACATTAACTAACATTAATTTGTTAGTTTATCCACCCCCAATACTGTGACACCCGACAATTCAGGTCAATACCCGTACATGTTATAAACAAGTTTACATTATAATTGTTTTGTGATTTACTTAATTTCACGAACAAGGACACTAAGGTCTAACAAAAACTGTACAGGGTCTCATTTTAAATCTTTGGTAATTCTGGGAGTTACCGGTTCACATACCAGTATAAACCGAATTTAATTACCATTTGAAACTCTAAATAATATATACCTAAAACTAATTGTTTGATAAATCAAACAATCCAACCCACTTGCTTGACTTTTCGGCCGAAATTCAGAGAAGCCATTCCCCCACTTGCTAATACACTCAAATTCAGATAAAAACCATACCTCCTCAGTCGAAATCCCACAATAGTTTCCATACTTCTCATTTTCATACGGCAATTTCCCAATTCTCCTTCTAGTCGAAGTCCAGTTTAAGGCAGAAATCCACCACAATTCGGTATTTTAAGAAGATTTCAAGTGTTCTAAAGAAAGTTTAACAGAAGATTCAAGACTCTTCTCTGTTTTCTTTCATCATCTTCATCTCGGTTTTAAGGTAAAAACTCGATATTATCCACTTTATTTTCTTTAAAACCGTATCTAAGCATACAAAAGGTTCAATCGCAAGTAAGATAACAAGAAAAGTGTGTCAAATTCAAGATTTGAACATAAAAATATACAGGACGAATTCTGTCAATCAAAGTGCAGTAATCGAAACTAGGAGTTTCGATACCTGTTCAATCGAAACTAGGAGTTTCGATACCTGTTCAATCGAAACTAGGAGTTTCGATACCTGTTATTCAATCGAAACTAGGAGTTTCGATACCTATTCAATCGAAACTAGGAGTTTCGATACCAATTTACCCAATCGAAACCAGGAGTTTCGATACTAGTTGTTCAATCGAAACTTGGTAGTTTCGATACCCAACTACTCAATCGAAACTATGAAGTCTCGATACTCAATTGCCCAATCGAAACTAGGTAGTTTCGACATCTGTTCTGTTCAATCGAAACTATGTAGTTTCGATACCCATTCATCAGTCCCATGGGGCAGTAACTTAGAACTATTTTATAACGAAACAATTGTGGAAAAACTAAAAAGATAGTTAAAACAAAAGCAATCAGATCTGTTAAGTCGGATGAACAACTTATGTATAAGACGGGTAGCTTTAACACATTAGTACCCTTGTGTGATTAGGGTACGGATATACAAGAACTAGCACAAGTTTGTTTGCTAGGATTTCATCGGACACAAGGTGAGTTCACGGCCCCCTTTTAACTATTTACTGTTTTGTAAACATCGGGGGAGAAACATACTTACTTGTTATGTTTTGAAAACATGAATTACATTGTTTATACGTTTGACAATATGAACATTTTGGTATAACTTCTTGTGAGTCTCCCAGTCCCACTTTTACTACTGGTTTTTAAATTGTTTTTAAACAAACGGGGAGAAAACTTGCTCAACTAAACAGCTGGACACAAGTACACACAATGATTGTCCGGATGAACAACACACAACGATTGTTCGGATGAACAACACACAACGATTGTTCGGATGAACAACACTCAACGATTTAAGGGAAAAACATACTTGCAACTATTTTATGGGATAACAAGAGAATAAGACACGACTTTATGTTTACATGGGATGAGAACAACACAATGGAGGCCGCGAAAGTCCCCTGGAACAACATAGTAACCATTAACTGTAGCCTAGGGTCCTATGAATAGTACTATGGAGAGTGACGTCTCCCGGTCATGGTTAGTCGCGCTAACCACAATCTGGAGGATTTATGGCCGCATAGAACTGAATAACGAAATTAGGGGCGTGTACACATGTCAAGGTTTGGTTACGCCCCATGTATGAACATATTATTTGTATTCCTAGCTAGTTTACAAATGGGTCAACAATTCTTATTCTGTTTATCACATACACCTGAAACTATTTACAAACAATTGAATTTAAACAAAAGAGTTTTGGATCCGGTTAAAGTGATCATGTTTATACAAAAGGGTTCTGATTAGTTAAAATGATCAGGTTTAAACATATTTTATGACGGCTAAGTCATGGTAATGTTTTCAAAGGAAAACTACTTATTTCATGACGGATAGGTCATGGTAATGTTTTCAAAGGAAAACTACTTATTTTATGACGGTATAGTCATGGGCATGTTTTCAAATGAAAACTACTTATTATTTATGACGGTTAAGTCATGTACATGTTTTCGGGAAAAACTATAAGCACTAATATAACTAACTCTGTGAACTCACCAACCTTTGTGTTGACAATTTTAAGTATGTTTCTCAGGTGACCTCTAGCCATGGTGCGGTTGGAATAGGCTAGCTATGTTGAATCAATTCCTAAAGACTGGAAGGACGTAGAATATCAAGTCTCAAGTCTGTCATTGATCTAGAAGAACTTAGATCACAGTATTACTTAGTTTTAGTAATTGTATATGTAATCAAGTCTTAGAAATCATTATTACAGCTTCCGCTATCGTGTAATGAACCAATCGTTACAACCTGTATTTATTTAATAAGTAAATAAAATATGGGGGTGTGACAGATTGGTATCAGAGCCATGGTTTTAGTGAATTAGGTTTCCTTAGTGATTCCTAGGCTCTAACCGGACTCATCTAGGGACCAAGATTTCTAAGACTTACATCACACTAAAAACACCCAAGACTTGAGCATAGGAATTCCAACCGTTGCCGAACAATTTGTGTAGACTATTAGTGTATGGAGTTACACTAGGGTACCATTAGCTACACTAATACAATTACATAACACATGTAATGAACACTTAAACACATACAACAATGTGAAAATAATAAACACATATAAATGTTACTATTCGGATTACGAGTCAAGAATAACGGGTACTCAGCATACTGCAACCTTAGAAGATCGAGTTATGAGCTGAGCTTGAACGATGACGACGGCGGCGATCGTCAGTTACCGATCTTGGTATCACAACAGGTTGAACTCGTACCAGGATCTGTACCTATACCTGCACCACAACTACTCCAGCCATGGAGGCAACTATCTTTCTAACGTATTTGCAGTATAAATACTCTCCTTCATGAGTTGTCGGAACGGATGCCTAGACTCTCGCCATGTTATATGGCAGGCATGATTGCCCAGACAAAAGGGAATTCAAGGTGAGTAAGCAGGACTAAATGGGAGAGAACTCCAAGGGTCAGGAGACCCAGACATACATCAGGATCATGTGGATCCATGCATATATACAGACTTGGAGCAGGAGTTGCTCGACACTCGTTTGAGGATCTCTGCCCAACACATATAGTGCCTGAATTTCTCCATGCACATTTTTTAAGAGACACTGGTGGTGCCTCTCTACCCTTAGCCTCATCCGACAACTGCCATATTCGGCAGATTCATGAGTATTGGTACACATAATTAACAGTAATCCGATAAAACAATACACACTCCTATACAAATGTGCAAACGCAATCTAATGATCGTTTCAAATCACTTTTGATTAAAAGCTAGGGATAGAAGAAACACTATAGGGATCAGGCAAGGCAAATCATCATTACGGGTGCACACGTAATCATAATTTGCAGTGCATGGGAACTTTAGTGAGTCTTGTTGTCTAAGCTGATGATCAACTCATGTTCTCAATCACTTGATTAAGGATTGGATCTCAACAAATCAGACTTCTCAATTAGGTGCTCACAAAGCATTCTCCTAGTTTTGGAGGAACGAGAGAAATTCAAATTGAATTCAACCAATCCTTAGTAAATCCTGAACGACGAAGAAATTCGCACATTCATTCTTTGAGATTCTACTTGTCAGGAATGCTTCAAATTGAGTGTTACCACAACTAACACTTACAGTAATTGCACAACTATTGTGGGAGATTATGGCATAATCTCAGGATCCATCATACAGTTCAATCTCACAATTGAATGAAAGTTACGCCAAGAGTGTTATGCACTAACTTCAGTAATAGGGCAGGACATTATTCTGACCCGCATACACATGGCACCTATGGATATTGTGAAAGCTCGACATGAGACAAGTAGGAAACCAGACATTTCAGAATGTCGGTCAAACAGGATTGCTCTCGCAGCCATTGACATTCAATATACCTTTAAGTCTAACTATTCTCTCGGTAATGGATAAGCCGGGTTCGATGCTCGAGCAAATGTCAAAGAAACCTAAGTGTGGACTAACGACTATTGTCGCACTAACCAAAACGACATGCAAAACTCTTAAAGGAGTCCCAAATGCGGAATTTCATGCTAATCTCATTAGTTCATGATATGCATAAGGGATGTAAGCTCGAACTATTCACAATAGGCCACTGTCCACAAAGAGTTGAGAAGAATAATTTATTACTCTTTTATACTCGTACTTCCCCAAAGTTCATCTTGTTGGATGGATCCCAGATTTAGCCTAGAAGAGAGGTGTGATTGCATCTTTCACTCCTAGTTTTCTATAATTGGGAAGCTCTAGAGCATCTATTTTTAAGAAATGATCTCTTGGAGTAGACTCAGTTAGAATACAAAAGTCTCGACGTTCAACACTCATTACCTCAAGTTTATCCTTGTGTTAAGGATTTTAAGGCTATAACCTGAATGAGTGGAATACGTAATGGTAAGTCACCAAAGTACCATTCAAACACTAAAGGAGTGCATACACACCGTATGACTAATAGTTGACTATCAACTCTTTCTGCCAACTTAATGAGTTGACAAACCCATAGCCCATTTTGGGGAAAACACTAAGTCAATGAGACCATTCTCACAGTATTATTATTCATTCCCTCAGCTAGACGGAATATGAATATCCCAAACAAACATCAAACTTCGTATGGCTTACATACTTTGAAGGTATGGTAGTCGAGACATGAGTTTACATATCAGGACGCTACAACCCAAAGGCCAGTCTGCCTCGAAAGGTAGGGCGAGCAAAGGTGTAAAGTGGTGATTAGACTCAAAGTTCGCAAATAAGAGCTCCCAAGGAACATCAATTCCTAGCTCCATGAAGGCACATGGAGAGGAAAATCATAGAAAAGATGAAACCTGAAATAAGAGAAAAGTCTTAGTCCGGGAAAATGCTTTCGAAAAACATAAGAGGGACAAACATAAAGTTTCATTTTCATACTTTTTCATTTCTACCCAATATACAACAAAAACTTAGACACCTCGCCGAGTAATTCTTTCATAAGACCGAGTTTCTCACCATGGGGAGTTCCGGTCCTGTTTGTAAAGAAAAAGGATGGAACCTTTAGAGGGTGCATCAATTATCGGGAGTTGAACAAGCTGACAATCAAAAACCGGTATCCTCTTCCTCGAGTAGACGATTTGTTTGATCAACTTCAAGGGTCCAGTTTCTATTATAAAATTGATCTACAATCAGGATATCCTCAACTGAAAATTCAGGAAGAAGATATACCAAAAATGACTTTTAGGACTCGTTACGGTCACTATGAGTTCCTAGTTATGCCATTTGGCTTGACTAATGTACCGGCCGTTTTCATGGATCTAATGAACCGCGTGTGCAAGCCATACTTGGATAAATTCGTGATTGTATTTATCGATGACATATTAATATATTCACAAACCAATGAGGAACATGAACATCATTTGAAATCAATCTTGGAACTACTCCGGAATGAGAAGCGTTATGCCAAATTCTCTAAGTGTGAGTTTCGGATTCGAGAGGTTCACTTTCTCGGACACGTCATCAATAAGAAGGGTATTCACGTAATCCCAACCAAGATTGAAGCTATCAAAAACTGGGAAGCACCAAGAACTCCGACTGAGGTGCGTCAATTTTTGGGTTTGGCCGGCTATTACAAACGATTCATCGAGAATTTTTCGAAAATAGCCTTGCCTTTAACCACATTAACCCAGAAAGAAAAGAAGTATGATTGGAGTGACCAGCAGGAGTCAGCTTTCCAATTACTGAAGCAGAAGCTGTGTAGTGCACCGATCTTATCCCTTCCGGAGGGAATCGACAATTTTGTTGTGTACTGCGATGCATCACACCAAGGACTTGGTTGTGTGTTAATGCAAAAAGACAAAGTCATCGCATATGCCTCACGACAACTAAAAGTGCACGAAAAGAATTATACGACCCATGACTTGGAATTGGGCGCAGTTGTATTTGCACTCAAAATTTGGAGACATTACCTTTACGGTACAAGATGTACTATCTTTACTGATCACAAGAGTCTCCAACATATCTTTGATCAAAAGGAACTCAACATGAGTCAACTTCGTTGGGTAGAACTACTGAATGATTACGACTGGGATATCAAGTATCACCCTGGTAAGGCAAATGTCGTAGCAGATGCCTTGAGTCGTAAAGAACGGGTTAAAACTCTCCGTGTTCGTGCCCTAGGATTGACAATTCATGCGAGTCTCACGATTCAAATCCGGGTGGCACAACAGGAGGCAATCAAAGAAGAAAACATTCAGAGTGAAGCTATATGAGGAATGATCAGACAATTAGAGCCAAAATCAGATGATACTTTATACTTTGCAAATAGAATTTGGGTGCCATGTTTTGGTAACCTACGGGAGTTAGTTATGGACGAAGCCCACAAGTCTAGGTACCCCATTCACCCAGGTTCGGATAAAATGTATAAGGATCTGAAAGAACTTTACTGGTGGCCGAACATGAAAAGAGAAATTGCTATTTACGTCGGTAAATGCCTGACATGTTCAAAGGTAAAGGCAGGACATCAGAAACCGTCGGGATTGTTATAACAACCCGAGATACCTCAATGGAAATGGGAACAAATTACAATGGATTTCATTTCAAAGTTACCCAGAACACCTAGCAACTATGATACTATATGATAATCGTCAGTCGTTTGACGAAATCCGCGCATTCCCTACCAATAAAGGAGACAGATAAAAGTAAGAAGCGTACAAGGCTAAATATTAAAGGAATTAAGGCTAGGCATGGTATGCCAGTTTCCATTTTCACAAAAAGGGACCGTCGATTCATGTCAAGAACCTGGCAGTCTGTACAATAAGCCTTGGGCACACGCCTTTACATGACCACTGCATATTATCCCTAGATGAACGGTCAAAGTAAAAGGACCATCCAAACTTTAAAAGATGTGCTCCGTGTGTGTGTAATCGATTTAAGAGGAAATAGGGATACTCACCGCCGTTGGATGAGTTTTCATATAATACCAACTACCATACCAGCATTAAAGCCGCTCCGTTGAGGCTTTGTATAGTTGTAAGTGTCACCCATCGCTATATTGGGCGGAGGCTAGCGAAAAGCATTTGACTGGTCCTGATATTGACTAGGGAACCATTAACAAAAATCGTCGAAATAAAAGATCGTCTGAAAGTCACTCAAGATAGACGAAAGAGAGTTGAGATAGCAACAGACGAAAACCATTAGAATTCCAAGTGGGAGATAAAGTCACATTGAAGGTCTCACCTTGGAAAGGAGTTGCAAAATTTGGCAACCGTGGCAAGCTTAACCGTAAGTGCATTGAACCATTTGAATGAGAGGATCAAATGAAAACAAAAATACCCATCCTTGTTTAAGGATACAACAGTTCAAGAGGACACAAATTGAATTTCGGGACGAAATTCTTTTAACATGGGGAGAATGTGACACCCGACAATTCAGGTCAATACCCGTACATGTTATAAACAAGTTTACATTATAATTGTTTTGTGATTTACTTAATTTCACGAACAAGGACACTAAGGTCTAACAAAAACTGTACAGGGTCTCATTTTAAATCTTTGGTAATTCTGGGAGTTACCGGTTCACATACCAGTATAAACCGAATTTAATTACCATTTGAAACTCTAAATAATATATACCTAAAACTAATTGTTTGATAAATCAAACAATCCAACCCACTTGCTTGACTTTTCGGCCGAAATTCAGAGAAGCCATTCCCCCACTTGCTAATACACTCAAATTCAGATAAAAACCATACCTCCTCAGTCGAAATCCCACAATAGTTTCCATACTTCTCATTTTCATACGGCAATTTCCCAATTCTCCTTCTAGTCGAAGTCCAGTTTAAGGCAGAAATCCACCACAATTCGGTATTTTAAGAAGATTTCAAGTGTTCTAAAGAAAGTTTAACAGAAGATTCAAGACTCTTCTCTGTTTTCTTTCATCATCTTCATCTCGGTTTTAAGGTAAAAACTCGATATTATCCACTTTATTTTCTTTAAAACCGTATCTAAGCATACAAAAGGTTCAATCGCAAGTAAGATAACAAGAAAAGTGTGTCAAATTCAAGATTTGAACATAAAAATATACAGGACGAATTCTGTCAATCAAAGTGCAGTAATCGAAACTAGGAGTTTCGATACCTGTTCAATCGAAACTAGGAGTTTCGATACCTGTTCAATCGAAACTAGGAGTTTCGATACCTGTTATTCAATCGAAACTAGGAGTTTCGATACCTATTCAATCGAAACTAGGAGTTTCGATACCAATTTACCCAATCGAAACCAGGAGTTTCGATACTAGTTGTTCAATCGAAACTTGGTAGTTTCGATACCCAACTACTCAATCGAAACTATGAAGTTTCGATACTCAATTGCCCAATCGAAACTAGGTAGTTTCGACATCTGTTCTGTTCAATCGAAACTATGTAGTTTCGATACCCATTCATCAGTCCCATGGGGCAGTAACTTAGAACTATTTTATAACGAAACAATTGTGGAAAAACTAAAAAGATAGTTAAAACAAAAGCAATCAGATCTGTTAAGTCGGATGAACAACTTATGTATAAGACGGGTAGCTTTAACACATTAGTACCCTTGTGTGATTAGGGTACGGATATACAAGAACTAGCACAAGTTTGTTTGCTAGGATTTCATCGGACACAAGGTGAGTTCACGGCCCCCTTTTAACTATTTACTGTTTTGTAAACATCGGGGGAGAAACATACTTACTTGTTATGTTTTGAAAACATGAATTACATTGTTTATACGTTTGACAATATGAACATTTTGGTATAACTTCTTGTGAGTCTCCCAGTCCCACTTTTACTAATGGTTTTTAAATTGTTTTTAAACAAACGGGGAGAAAACTTGCTCAACTAAACAGCTGGACACAAGTACACACAATGATTGTCCGGATGAACAACACACAACGATTGTTCGGATGAACAACACACAACGATTGTTCGGATGAACAACACTCAACGATTTAAGGGAAAAACATACTTGCAACTATTTTATGGGATAACAAGAGAATAAGACACGACTTTATGTTTACATGGGATGAGAACAACACAATGGAGGCCGCGAAAGTCCCCTGGAACAACATAGTAACCATTAACTGTAGCCTAGGGTCCTATGAATAGTACTATGGAGAGTGACGTCTCCCGGTCATGGTTAGTCGCGCTAACCACAATCTGGAGGATTTATGGCCGCATAGAACTGAATAACGAAATTAGGGGCGTGTACACATGTCAAGGTTTGGTTACACCCCATGTATGAACATATTATTTGTATTCCTAGCTAGTTTACAAATGGGTCAACAATTCTTATTCTGTTTATCACATACACCTGAAACTATTTACAAACAATTGAATTTAAACAAAAGAGTTTTGGATCCGGTTAAAGTGATCATGTTTATACAAAAGGGTTCTGATTAGTTAAAATGATCAGGTTTAAACATATTTTATGACGGCTAAGTCATGGTAATGTTTTCAAAGGAAAACTACTTATTTCATGACGGATAGGTCATGGTAATGTTTTCAAAGGAAAACTACTTATTTTATGACGGTATAGTCATGGGCATGTTTTCAAATGAAAACTACTTATTATTTATGACGGTTAAGTCATGTACATGTTTTCGGGAAAAACTATAAGCACTAATATAACTAACTCTGTGAACTCACCAACCTTTGTGTTGACAATTTTAAGTATGTTTCTCAGGTGACCTCTAGCCATGGTGCGGTTGGAATAGGCTAGCTATGTTGAATCAATTCCTAAAGACTGGAAGGACGTAGAATATCAAGTCTCAAGTCTGTCATTGATCTAGAAGAACTTAGATCACAGTATTACTTAGTTTTAGTAATTGTATATGTAATCAAGTCTTAGAAATCATTATTACAGCTTCCGCTATCGTGTAATGAACCAATCGTTACAACCTGTATTTATTTAATAAGTAAATAAAATATGGGGGTGTGACAAATACGAGCACCACTACTCGTTTTCCGTTCCGACCCATTCCAACCCGTTTGCATCTTTGTGCAATACGACACCAATATAACATGTATAATAACAACACACACATGTTTACTCCCACCCATTTATCACCTTTTAGTTGGCTTACAACGCCTCGGTGCGAGAACCACAACTCGTCTTACCCGTACTTGGAGTATTTAGCTCCAAGTCCACCCTTTGAAGTATTCAACACTTCTTATTGGGTTTACGACCCCTCGGTGCGAGTACCACAACTCATCTTACCCGTACTTGGAGTATTTGGCTCCAAGTCCAGCCTTTGAAGTATTCCACACTTCTTATTGGGTTTACGACCCCTCGGTGCGAGTACCACAACTCGTCTTACCCGTACTTGAAGTATTTGACTCCAAGTCCACTTTTTGAAGTATTCCACACTTCTTATACACCATTTCACCAAATTATCACATTTTGTTGACTTATACCACATAGTCAACTGTATCAATTTAAACCACATTATGCATACAAGTTTAACTTTTACCACACAAGTCAAATTACACCAAATTCACCACATTTACATATTAGTTTGACTATTTACCACATAAGTCAAATTACACCTATTTACTACATTTGCACAGTCAAGTTTGACTATTAACCACATAGTCTAACTACACCAATTTCAACATAATAGTTCGACCTTATACATCTAAAGTCAAATTACACCAATTTTACCATTATCCACAATGGTTTGACTTATACCACATTAAGTCAATTTAATCCAATTCCACTACATACTACATTCAAGTTTGACTAATAACCACATAGTCAAGATCAACATACAACATGTAAATAGAAATTAACACATAATCTACTTACATGTAACTACTTATCTACTACTAAGTAAGTGCAAAGCACTTACCTTTGCCAAAGAAGATCCCAATCGGTCTTCAAAGCTAATACCTTTATCATCTTGATCACCTAAACAATTCATCTTGTTTAGTAATCTAAATATCTCAAACTTACACCATTTTAGATACAACACTCTTCTAAGACCATTTAAACACCTTTAATTGAAAAACCCCCAATTTAGGTCTTAAGAACCCAAATTTTGAAATCATCAAATTGTTTGAGGTTTTTTTTTATCATAAAACGTGTCTAACAACACCCTAGACACTTAATAACCACCAATTCAACATTTAATCAGCATTACATTAAAAACCCCCAAATTTCTCTCAAGAACACTAATTCTTGAATCATCAAATTTGGTGTTTAGATGTTGATATCTACCTCCCTTTACCCTCTAACAAGCAAGATTATCACTTTTATCAAGTTAATAATCATTTACAACACTCAAATTAGCCCCAAAGCTTGATTCCAACAAAACCCACCAAGAACACCTTAAATGGTGAATTCGAGAGCTAAGGAGGAGCTTACTTGATGATTTGATAAAGATGAATGTTCCAAATCATACGAATTACACAAGCAAATCACCAATTTTGTTTTTTGATCTCTCCCCCTTCTTGCTCCTTGTTGTTCACGAAATCACACACACATATGGTGTGATTTTCGTGACCCCCCACCCCTACAAAATCAAATTTTTACATTTACAATTCAGCCCCTGCAGTTTGAAAGTTCACTCCTTGCTTTCAAACTTGATAAAAACTCAATTTTGCAACACACCTCCAACTTTCATTTTTATTTGTTTACACCCTTATAATATAATGAACACATTATAGGATAAACCCGAAAGTTGGTTCGTTACAGTGTGTGTGTATAATGTCGGCCACCACCAAATGACGTCCTCCCCACACACACTTAACACCTAACCACCGTCAGCTTTGACTTCATCGGGCACCACCAAATGACTCACTACTACCACCACCTGAAACCTCCACCTCCTACAACCACCCCCAAACTTGCAGGAAACAAGAAAGAGACCG
This sequence comes from Smallanthus sonchifolius, assembly GCA_023525975.1. Classification (NCBI taxonomy): domain Eukaryota; kingdom Viridiplantae; phylum Streptophyta; class Magnoliopsida; order Asterales; family Asteraceae; genus Smallanthus; species Smallanthus sonchifolius. The sequence goes on from CM042020.1 coordinate 9,000,346, forward strand.
GCAGCAAGTCGCGGACACATCCCCACCCCCAAATCGATGTTCATCTTCTTCAAGTCGTCGACCAATCTCGACCCTTGAAAATTGGCAACCCTCATCCTGATATCGGCAACCAATCTCTGAAAAACCCCTCTTTTAAGCTTTGATTTTCTGATTTCTATTCAAAAAGCTTGCAAAGAAAGGGTGGAAATTCGAAACAAGTAGAGACCCTGACTGTAATATTCTTGATTTTTCCATGTAATTGTTTTAGTGCAATAAACAATAATTAAATTTTAATTATAGTACTCTGTGTTATTCATGCAAGCACTTCATCCCAAGGTTTCATTTAATACAATCTAGGGTTTCAAGTACAAGTATATGCATTTCAACCTGAACAAATTCTAACTAAAAGGATTCACATATATTTTTTTTCAAGCTTACTTTATTCCGGAGTTTTAATATATGTAGATGTTTTGGTAAGAGTATAAAGGTTCAACACCCATAGGTATATACATGTTTCATATGTAAAACTATATATATATATATATATTCTTTATATATAGATAGATATATAAACATATTTATTTGGGTTGAAACCCTCCAAACACTTGAACCCCTAATCATTTGAACCTCCTAATTGGAACCCCCCCCCCTGGAAATTGGACCTTTCTAATCCAAATGTTGAACAACTCACAACTCATGACCTATTTTAACTTTTAGAGTCAAACAGGACCAAATGGTGCAAATCCAACATCCAATATCGGCCTACCCGATTGTTATGGACCAGCCATGTGTGTGAAACCACTGATCGATCATAGTCGAACCAAATCAACATATCATTTTAACTAAACGCATGGCCCAAATCAAGATTCAAACAGTTTGACTCGCCAAAGTTAAACCGTGTCCAAATCAGGCTCAAATCAAGAAATCAAGCGTGTTCAATCCCGCAAATCACGCGTAGACTGATTCCCCGTGTAATCAAGCCGTTTTCGCGACCCAATTCATCCCCAAACATTTGATTTCACGCGTAATTGTGGCCGAAAACTGTCACATGCAAGGATTCGATCGAATCAAGCGTTTTTTATATAACTAACCAAATCAACTCGTCCCTCACCGTCGCACAACTCTTTACAAACCCTTCCACCCCCCTATGATTCTGCATTTCACTTCTGACCCTCTGTCAAGGCCCAAGAACACTCAGTCGTTGCCTTCTGCCGATCGCCTTCGTTGCGTAACCGTTTTAGGTAATTTTCACATCAATAGTTTCGCCCTCGTCCAAGAATCAAAAGCCCCATGGTTTGGGCATTTGATTTCTGTGTGATCGGGTTTCATCTCGAGGCTAGGGTTACGAGTATTTCAATTGGGGACGAAGGGGGATGGAGTGGGTTTCTAGGTTTTATTATTTCCAAACCGGTTCTTAACTAAGGCAAATGCCCAGTTACACCGGTTAATGCACATAACTATCAAAGAAGAGGTCGCGGGTTCGATACAGCCCCGCACCTTTTTCTTCCTTTTTGTCGCATTACTGAACACGGCTCCCCCTCCGGTCTATGTTAAGTATATCGTATACTGGAACCTTAGCGAGCTAGTCCCTCTGGTCCAGTGGCTGCGTCTGTTGACCCCCACAACAGCCACCCGGGTTCAAACCGGGTGGACTGTTTCTGTTTTTTTTTTAAAAACAATTTTAAGAAACAATATTCAATTACTAATTTAGGATTTAAATCATAAAAACTTCTTTTCTCTAAATATATATATATATATATATATATATATATATATATATATTCTTAAAGAAACATACTATTTTAAATGATAAATAAATAATAAATTTATTTATATATTTTACATTTACAATCCACATATCGTTTAAAATTATATGTAGTATGATTTCTTACATATATTTACCATATGTTGACACACTTTCAAAAAAAAATTAATAAAATGAATTTATTTATTTAAGTCATATTTGAATTAATATAATGAACCACTACTTTTCTAAATGAATAAATAAAAAAAACTAATTATTTAATTTATTTAGACCTAAACCCCAAGTCCATTAATATTTCAATTGATTTACTTTTCTATACTAAATTTTTATTTAAACACAATTACAAAAGTCACGCACATCCCTTATTCATAATTCGACACTATATTTATTCAAGTCCTTACACTCAATCCCATTGAAACCCTAGACTTACTTTAGACTTTGTGCACAACATTAATCCAAGTTTATACATTTGCACTCTAGGTCAAAACCAGTGACTTACAAAACACTGTTGCTATCCATTCTCTTGTGCAACCTACATCCTTGATACAAGTGAGTTTACATAGCCCCTATTTCATTTTTGTACATTTTGGGGTGAAACATGATATGCATTGAAAACTATTTTCAATTACAATATACAATTCTACATTATGACTACTTGTGTAATTTGTGCTTTTGTGCTTGAATGCTATGAGTTGAACTACATATACATGACATGCACGTGCAATCATTAACTCTGTACAAGCCAACGATAACATTGATAGATCTATTGTGTCTGACAAACCCACCCAGGTAGGGTGATTGTTACCGACACTACATCAGGATAACATGTGTTGTTATGCCATACATTAGGATAAGCTACGGGTTATGCTCTTCAGTCACAAGGTTTGATTGTACACCTAGTTTCGACTATAGATTCTCCATAAAATGTCTTATTTACCATATGTCATATGAATTGTATACAACACTTGAAAACTACTTGAGATTTCTAAACCTATGTATGCTCACCAACTATTTATAGTTGACCCTCTCATTTTAAACATGTTTCAGGTGGATATGTTGATGTACAAGTCTAACACATAGGAGCTTATGGACCTAGTGACAAATAAAAATTGATGTGTTGTTAGCTTCTGATGTTTGAACAAAAATGTATTTGTACCTGTAATTCAATTTAATAAAGTTATGAAATTTAGTTTGATCATGAGCTTTCGAACAGTCTACATGTCCCACCCCGACGTATTCCGCCGTCAGTTGGGGTGTGACACTGACAAATTGTTGTATGTCTCTCTTTTACACTCGCAATTCGTAAATCCTTCTTCATCTTCATCAAATCAGATCTCACAGATCCGTCCCCATGACTTCTTCCGATCGTGAGATCTTTTTCTACACTGTTGGAGAGTTGTCGGAAAAACGACTCGGAAGTTGCAAGTCTTGCTGGAATCCGACCACACAAGTGTCTCTTGGCTGCGCCACCATTAAATGTGTATTCTCAAATGGTTAAAATTTAAAAACGTCAGGTACTCAAATAGTAATTTACTCTAAAATTTATGAATCATACTCCAATAATTTATGCGTATGGTATTACCTGCTACTTGGTAAAACACATAGAGAAATGGCGTCATATGAGCTCTGTCATGCTATTACTCAGTGTAGACATCAATCTACTTCTGCCTCTTCGATGGCGACGACATAATGAGAACATGTATTATATAATAACGTACAGTTATATATATAGATATTAAACTTATATTGTTCAAATGTCTATCAATAGAAAAACAAATAAAATAAGAAGAAATATCTTAAATATTTTTTAATTATAAAATAAAGCTAATAAAAATAACGTTTGCCTAATATATTATATTTGATATAATAACATTTATTTGAAATATTATGATCACAGGAGGTTGTGATTGGTAATTTTTTTAGGCTCATAGATTTTGCACTTCAAAATGATTCCCAATTCACCTTTTGCATCGTGTATGACCCATATGCACAAATAGATAACTTCTCTTAACCCTTTCTTATTTCTTATACGTGCTTATTTTTATCTATGTTTCGATATAAATTTCTTTTAAAACTAACCCCAATCCCGACGACCAGAACCTAGCAAACCAAGTCTCAATTCAGTGGCTTTCGCCGGATCTGAAACGTCCTTCTGACGATGGTCCTGTGTGAGATCGAGTGAGAGAGAAGATGGGGGGGGAGGCAATGGTGTTACAAAATGGAAAGTTATGGACCATCATTGTAATTTCTTAAAGTTAGGGGCCAAAAGCGAAATCGAGGCATACCATAGGACCATCCGTGTAATTAACTCATAAAATTAAGTATTATTATCCCTTTATACAAGAACTTTAGTTTTTCTTGCCGAGTAATTTTAATATCAGGTTGACATAATATCCTTTTCAAATTGAAAAAAAACGTATATCTATTTAATACTTTAAACGGTTTTTCTATAACGTTAATACTAAAAACCTATTTCTACTAAAGTAACTGAAGAGAAAGGGGTAAAATGTAGAAAGTCCAAAATACGAGGACCCATCTAGAAATTTCAAAAAGTAAACAAAGAAGTTGCTTTCTTGATTACTCAAGAAAATTAAGTGGTATTAGTGTCGGTGGTAGTTTTGGTATTATTTAATACAATATTTGAAATTAATAGTAATACTAATAATCTATACTATATAACAAATAAAGGTTTTCTATGTCACATAAAAACAAAAAATCTCCACATTCATTTTTATCATCTTTTTTTCGTCTCTCTCTTATTAAATACGTTTCTATTTTTAATAATAATATATTTCTAAAAAATACTAATCTATATATTATATTAATTATATTAATAAATAAATCTCTCAACATATTTGGACGAGTATATGTGTTAAGATTATATTGTATTCTACGGATTTGTTCAACCCATTTAAAACACGAGCTTTCAAAAAATATATTTTTTATTACTTAATATATAATATTATATTTATTCAGCTCGTGTAATACACGAAAATTTAACCTAGTAATAATAATAGACACATGCTGAAACCAAAATATGTAATTTTGTTAGAATTACATAAGAAATCATTGCCCGAAATCAAACACGCAACGTAAGTTTTTAATAATAAATTAAAACCAAAAGGTTTTATCTCAACCAAACCACCCAAATAGTTTAAACGAAACATAAATCAAAGTGTTCATAAACACCCCATGTCAAGTCCGCACCAAATGCCAAACCGATCCAATGCCACTAGTAACGTATGACCCTTGTCTTTACTAGTTGAAGTCTTACATCTCTCTGAAATACATGATTAAACAAGTCAGCTTTTGTTGTGAGTTCTAAGCTACATATTTCAAAACACACTTTCACAATTAATGCCATTACAAGTTTTCTACTTTACCCTGTTTACCTAGGTCACTGGAGTAACCACTACAACTTGGAATACTTCACGTATTCCTGATCAGGTCCAATTAACTGCCCGATAACCACACTAACAGGTAAACATACACACATACAGACAAACAAGTAACATACATGACTAACTTATAAATCATATTTGAGTTCTTGATGTATTAAAACTCAAATGGTGATTCCTTTGTAACACCCATAATTTTAAAACTAATATAATAATATTATTTAAGTATTTTAAAGTGTTTACAAAGCAGTATGAGAATTTTCAAAATCAAAGTGCGAGTAGCGGAAACGATTTATCAAGTGTTACATATAATACTTGTTTTCAAAACCAATTTAAGAGCGGGGAATAGATTGTTGGTATCACATCCTATACAAAAGGTTACAACTTGTAACCATAAAAGATGTGAAACCCAAAAATATAACATTCTTCGATCCGAGCATGTCCCAAGTTAACATTCATTTATGTAAATTCTTTACATGAAACATATACAGAACTTGAAAAGATTAGTTAATACTAAAATGAAACATACTAAATGCGTATCGCATGCTAAAAACTCAATTATAATTTTTTTGCAAAAAGTGGTTCATCATTAGAAAAGCAAGTTGGCCGGTATTTGAACCGTATTACAGACCAATTTTCAGATTTCAAAAACACACAACACAAGGACCTCACTCGTGTTGTTCATACCGTACTCATATGGTCCTGACCGTACTTGTACGGTCTCTGCAATAGCAAATTTGAAAATTTCTTGTTTTAACCTTATATTTCAATCCCTGGCGATCCCACGCTAGTTGACTTGTTTATAATCCAATTTTCCCAAGTTCTTAAATATCTTGATTATTTTAAACAAATTGGATGTTAAAATACTCCAAATATATTAGGATCATGACCCATTTTATTAGAAATAACATTTTTAAATTCAAACTAAATGGGTCACATAATAACTTGTTTGTGGAAAACATCTACTACCTTTATTCAAACTACCTTCCCAAATTTGAATTCTTACTTATCAATAAGGTTGATAGTTAACTTACCACCTTATTCAAACCTTGCACACTTATACATGAAAATTCCTAAAACTTGGTATTTCAAGTTTTAAACAACATTAATCCATACTTAAAACAACATTAAAATTCATAAGTATAATGAAATGTAAGTCATTCATAGACAATTAAATGTAAGTGTTTAGTCATAGTATGAACTCACCTTACCCTTCATTGCATTTCAATATGTGCATGTTGTTCCTTGCTAGACATTATTAGATCATACATTTAACAACCTGTTGAATAATAACGTCCAAACAAGAAAGCATGTAGTACAAGATGCATATGCGTGACACCCATCCCTTCTTCCCAAACCCACGTGTACAAGCAAGCCACCGTCTTTTCTTTCCTCTGATTTACACACTTTCTTTCTTCCCATTTACACGTCGGACAAAGTGAGAGGGACAGAGAGATCAACGGGCGAAGAAGATGAGTCTGTCATAGTACAACTGATGTTTGCGTGCTTCTTCCTTCAGAGGAAAGGAAAGAGAGGTTTAGATTCAAGCGCCGGTGGTCGTACTCCCGTCCATACCCTTTTCCTCTCTCTGTATCTCTCCACCGCTACATGCTAGCGGTTGCCCTACGGTAGCATACCGGAGGCGTTTGGCGTGTTCTTGCTTTCCTCAACAAGCCTCCGGCACCAACGGACACGATTTCAGCCGATTGTTGTTCGATCTGGCAGTCGGAGCTGGTTAAAGGCCGTAGTTAAATCCCTTAGGTGATCATCTACAGCTACAAGCTCTATTTGTAGGTTTATCTTATTTTTAATTGTGTTATTGTTTAAAGCCCTAAATTGTGGTTACTGATCCATGGTCTCTCAATTTGGGATTTCAATTTCAAATTAATCAATCGTGGTGGTTGGTTAGCCAATTAAAGGTGGGGAGATCTACGAATTTCTGAAAGGTTTCAATTTCTACCAAAGGTACGGCCAGTGGTTGTGCGCTATGATTTCTGTGTGTCCTTGGGATTTAATTTCCCATACGTTATGCAATGATTTTCATTTTCTGTTTGTATTTACCCTTTTTGTTTATGTCAATTATGGGATTGGTTTTAGGTCCACATGCATATTTTATCACACAAAGAAGAATGCACACCAGCTGTTTGGTTATATTCCTTAATGATTTTCAAAGTTTAGGGTATATGTAACTGTAAAATTGAACTCCTTTTTGCCACAATTTTCTGCAATGTGGACTGTGATTGTTAATTTTTTCAATTTTTAATTATAGAAGCTGATTTATTCTAAATGAATGATGAACCCAGGTGTGTATTTAGTTTTCTATTGAAGAAATGTATTTTGTTTCAGGGAAATGATAGTTGGCGTTTTCTTGGCTCTAATTGAAAGTCAACGGACCATGCTTAATAAGTTTCTTACTATAAAACCTATTTAAAAAGCAACGGTTGGGAATATTGTTTTACAATATCTGATGCTTTCAGTAAAAAAAACATAATTTCTTTTACAATATAATGAAGAACTCGCACAACGGTTTTAAAATTGAATCACCAATCCTAACCACACACAACGGCAAGTGTACTGTGTTAGTATGTAGCAAGTATAGGCAAGACTGGATATCAATTCGTGGACACTGATGACAACTCTCAATAATAAACCTTTATCGAGTCCCAACCTAAATAATAGAAAGAAGTAAAAGACTAATAATAGTTTATAAAAGATTTGGTTTTGGAAAGGGGGATTTTAAATTGATTTAAGTAAATTAGAACTAAACTAACAACTAAAATTAAACGCAAACTACTGACTTCTAGATAAAAACTCTAAACTGGACGAACTCAAGAATGGGAAAAGCACTACCTAGGTAAGAATCCTATTTGTGAATCTTGGATTTCTCTCGGCTATGGAAATTATGATGGAACTGAGATCTTAAAGTACAACACCCTTAGACAACCTAGTGGATTCATGATCATTCTTCGGGTGTGACCAAAAGGAAACCGTAAGGAGTGTTTAAAGCTCACCAGTTACTTGGATCATCTTTCAGTTCCTCCAATAACACTAAAGTACCATAAAGACATTACCATTCAGTTTCACTATCTCAGTACATCCGAATATGCAAGGGTTAATCTAAGAACAACTGAATCGACACGGACTAGCAAAAGTATCAGGAAATCTAGGGAAACCTCCTCTCAGAGTCTTTACACCTAAAACCCTAACACAAGAGACTAACCGACTATCTCTCACCTCTCAGCTATCGAGATAGGAAAAACACTCAATTCTAACAAATCACAAACCAATGTTCCTATGGATTACTACGTCTAGCAAAACCATAAAATAATCACAAACACACAGTAAGCGACCTAATCATGCATCTATAACTGAAAGACATTCAACAAGACACATACGAAACATTAATCAATGACAAATCTGAACTAAGCATGCATATACATCAACCCAATTGCAATAAGATTCGTTAAAATAGCATTAATCCATCAACAATAACCAAAACCGATAAAAATCCAAGAACTCAACAAATCATCATCAAACCTACGTAGTAATTAAACTTTAGCCAACAATCATGTTCATCAACAGCAAATCAGTCATAAACATCGAAAACATGCTATCCAAAAGTCTGAATAAACAAGGAAAATCAAGGTTCATAAACCGAATAATGCAATCTAACCAATACGTGCTCCCAAGCTTTAACCTTTTCGCTCCCAAAGACTATCCGCTCCTGAAATCGCCCAAAAACTCTTCCTTGACAGCTGGAAATCGATCTCCCAATGGAATGATATAAAAATTCTTTAAATACTCAATTTAGGGTTTTTTTCCGTATTTTGGGTCTTGGCGTGTCACCAAGACTAACATATCCTTCTTGGCGTGGCGCCAAGGACAAATTAGTCAGCCTCCTCAACTTCCCGAATTCCTGGTCTTGGCGACACACGTAGATCTGCTCCTGGATCTTGGCGACACCCCAGGAACTATTTTTCCAGAATTTGTTTTCTTTTTCATTCCTTTTCCCGTGTGCCCGCAACACACTTGCAAACACATCCCAAACTAAGTACTAAACAAAAACAAATAAAAATGACTAACTAAATAGCTAAATTAAATAAAAAAGAAAGGATAAACGGGTGTGTTTTGCAACACATCATCTTACCCTGAAGTTTAAGCGAAAAAAAGTCTCACCCTGAGGTGTGAGCACATAGAAAAGTCTTACCCTGGGGTGTAAGCGAGAAAGGAACCTTGCCCTCGGACAATGGTTCGTGTGTGATGGTATAGTGTATGTGAAAGTCACTTGTCAAGTACGAGTGAAAGAAAGTAAGACAGAGTAAAGGGGGACACCTTAATTGGTTTTCTTAATATAGAGTTTGAACAAAAGATAGTAACAAACCGATTTTTATAAATTGTGACGATGTAAAGTTTTAAATTAAAGAGAAAGTTTTGATTAAATGTAATAGAAAGAAAGCTTATCTTATTTTTATAAAATTAAGTTATCTTAATGACAGAAAAAGTTTACAGTTTAAAGTAAAGATAGAACTCTTCAGTGTTAGCTGACTTTTTAGTATGCATGTCAGGTAAATGAAAGGTAGAGTAAAGGAGCTGCGAGAGCTCGATAGCATGGACTGTCGGGCTGCACTTATGAAGATTGACATTTCCTTATCTGGTAGTTTATGTTGAACAATGTTTTAATTAAGTTTTAATTCATTGTGGATTTATGAATGTTTAAACAAGACTTCCGCTGTAATAGATATTCTGATTTCAGTTTAAGAACTATGCTTATTATGTTTTGTGTCAACTATGAGACATACCCGGTTTGGGGTGTTTCAACTCATCCCGCGGAAATTGGCGTGGTGGGAACTAAAAAGGAAGAGAATTCCTCACAAAAGTCCAAATATAACAATATCAAGAATAGAAAGAAGTCTACAAAGGACTTGAGCAAAGTACATTGCTTTGAGTGTAATAAGTTTGGACACCTTAAGAGGAACTTCCCGTAGAAAGAGCATGCACAAGAACAGTCACACTTGGTGCAAGAAGATGCAGAACCAACACTCTTGATGGCGGTGACCGGAGACAGAAAAATATGATGAGATGATCTTAAATGATAATGAGATCGAACCTAGCAAGTATACGACCACACATGAAAGCCTATGGTGCTTGGACAACGATGCAAGTAACCATATGACCGGTATACGAATGCATTTTAGAGAAATAGATGAGAAGATCTCTAGAATCGTTCATTTTGGAGACAACTCTTTTGTAGAGATTAAAGGCAAAGGCTCAATATTACTGGAATGTAAGAATAAAAAACATAGAATTATATCTCAAGTTTATTATATTCAAAGCCTAAAGAGTAATATCTTGAGCCTAGGACAGTTGACAAAAAGTGGGTGTAAAGTGATAATGGAACATGACTTATTACTTCTGCATGATAAGAATCAGAAGCTTCTCATGAGAGTTACACGTTCTAAGAATATACTATACAATAATAACTTGAAGGTTGGTATACCCATTTGTTTTATTAGTAGTCTAGAATGTTAGATAGTAATGAGACAAAGATACCAATAGACCCGGGAACAAAGTTAACAAAGATTGAAGGAGGAGATCCAGTTGATGCTACAGAATATAGAAGTATAATTAGATGTTTGAGATATTTACTGCATACAAGACCGGATCTAAGTTACTCAGTTAGACTACTTAGTATGTTTATGCAAGAACCAAAAGAGCAATCTGAAAGTTATCAAACAAGTACTACGTTATATCAAAAGAACTAAAGACCTTGGTATAACATATGGAAAGAATGGATGTTGCAAGATAACCGGTTATAGTGATAGTAGTTATGAGGTTAATACAAAAGAAAGAAAAGACACTACTGGAATAATATTCTACTTTGAAAATTCACCTATAACTTGGTGTACTCAGAAACAACAAACCGTGGCATTATCACCCTGCGAATCGGAGTTCATCGCAGCAACTGCAGCAACATGTCAGACATTATGGTTATGAACATTACTAAGTGAAATAACAGGCTGGAAAGAGGAGAAGATAACTATAATGGTGGACAACATATCATCTATTGATTTGATGAAAAATCCAGTATTTTATGGCAAAAGCAAGCACATAGACACACGTTATCATTTCATAAGGGAGTGTGTAGGAAATGATCAAATCAGTATTGAACATATTAGTGGAGAATTACAAAGAGCGGATATACGATCGAATGCATTAGCGAGAGTCAAGTTTATCACCATGAGGTTACTACTTGGCGTTCAAGATCTGCAACAACACAATGATCGTGATTAAGGGGGTGAATGTGAGGGTAATCCCGATCATCACCCGGTATTTTATAGTTAAAGGGCCATTCGCCCGGTTCTGTAATTAGTGTAAAGGATGCGCAGTATCTATTATGTAATTATAATTAGTAGAGGGTTAGATGTGTAAACCCTAAAAGTTAGAAACTGTCACACCCTCAAATTTATTTACTTTAATAAATAAATTAAGGTCGCAACGATTGGTAACGTTACACAACAGTGGAAGCTAAAATACAAATTTCTAAAGTGTCGAACACCTTTACAAAAACTAAATGGATACATAAACCTAAGGACATACAAGTCTAAATGGACTTGACTTTAAACGACCATACGTCTTCGTCTTCTAAGGTCTTAATCAAAATGCTTAACCTATTCCAACCATGTCGTAGCTATGTATTACCTGAAAAACATGCTCAAAAATGTCAACGCAATGTTGGTGAGTTCACAGGTTTTAAATGAATACAATTGGGAAAACCATATTTATGAAATCGTTCGTCAAAAACTATTTATACGAAATCCTTCGGCAAAAACAATTTGCATGAAATTGATTGACAAAACTGTTTGTACGGGTACTATTGGCAACATCCTTTGCTCGAAATTCACTGTCAAGACCATTGAAACGTATACCAATGGCAAAACTCGTTTGAATTATTAACCAATAAACTCTAATTATTGATTGCAAAATATTAAATATAAGAGTAAATTACTGTTTGCGTCCCTTTGGTTTACACGATTTAACACAATGCGTCCATAACACGAATTTTTAACGCTTTGAGTACCTGTGGTATACAATCTGTAACACTCTGAGCCCCTGGGCCTAACTTCGTTAAATTCTTTCCGCCACAACGGCTCAAACCCCCATTTCGATTCGGTTACAACAATCACACATGCCAGTGACCAATTCACTAGGAAATAGATAATTAACAAACTCAGAGCAGCACCAATCAAGGCGCAGAATGCCGTAAAGTAAGTCAAGTTGTAATTGATTACAAACCCTAGGTTTTCCCCCATCCTGATAACCACCACAAAGAACAGGAAGAAAGTTAGCGAGATGAGAGATAGGATAAGTTGAGCTGCGAGTGTGGTGGAAACGAGTGGGAAGGAGAAAATTAGGGATTTGATGGCGGGGAAGAACTTGACCGGTCTTCCGTAGAAACCGTGGTACGTGCTGTAGGTGATTATGGCTATGGCACCGAGGAAGAAGATGTAGACAAACAGTGCGTAGAGGAGAGGAACTGTGTAGAAACGAAGATTCGTCTGATCAACGACGAGGAACTGTGTAGAAACGACGTAGGATTTAGTGAGAGAGAGCTGGAGAGTAGGGAAGATGATGAGAGAGAAAGAGAGAGGGAGGAGGAAGATGACGGATAAAGCAAGGAAATGGCGGGAGTGTGCATTGACGATCCTTTTTGCCTCTGATAGAACGCCGTGTTGTTGCCATGGTGGCAATCTGTAACACTCTGAGCCCCTGAGCCTAACTTCGTTAAATTATTTCCGTTAAGTTTAGTTTCGACAATGGTAAGATGGTAATTTACTTTTTTTTATAACCCTAATTCTCACTCTGAGCCCCTGGGCCTATTTTAACTTAACGGAAAGAATTTAACGAAGTTAGACCCAAGGGCTCAGAGTGTTACAGATTGTATACCACAGGTACTCAAAGCGTTAAAAATTTGTGTTAGGGACGTATTATATTAAATCATGTAAACCACAGGGACGCAAAAGGTAATTTGCATAATATAATATAGATCATTCATACACAATCAAATATAACTTTTTGGTCATAGTAAGAACTTACCTCGAGTACTTGAAGTCCCTACTCCGTGGTTCTTGTTCCCCACTTGTTGAATTCCATAAGGATAATCACCATCATATGACCATTCTCAACATTTTATCATTATTACGTATTTTAAATATGTTTACTAATCTTCTTAGTTCCAACACATCATAATAGGTATATTTGATATATTGTAACTGTAAATTTAGGCACCGGATTAGGGCTTTTAACCGGTAACTGGATCACGAAATGCCCAACGAATAACCAAGGATTATGTCTTCTTCTTATCCGAATTAAAACCTGCACCACACCAACACGTTAGGGCGTCACAGGGAGGGATAATCCCCAGTGTCGGCCCTCCGGCGTGAGAATCAGTTCTCGAAAGCAAAAGGTATAGATGAAGGAGGAAGGTATTGGACTATTAGGTCATACCTTTTCATGGTGATTTCACCTTCTATTTATACCTGATGGGATCAGGTGGTTTCTTTCTCAATGGTCTGGGTCCCACAGTGGAGTCATGCAAGAATGCTCCTTATTGGTGGAAACACATCTTGTCAATGGTGGATTGCCATGTGTCACAATGGTCTTTTGGGTAAGCCAAAAATGACATAAAACACCATTTTAACCGATTCACTAAGTGTTTCATTTTCAAATCCAAATATTTGTGTTAAATCACATTTAAATGGTAGTATTTACTCTTTTCTATATACCACAATTATCCAAAAATCAGTTTATAGAAACTTCACTTTGGGTCAATATTCAATCACAAAGGAAAGAACATATATACCAAAAAAAAAATCCAATTTAAACTAACTATCCAAAATCCATGCATTCAAATAGGTTCTACATATCGGGGGGGGGGGGGGGGGGGGAGCCGATGTAAATCAAAACCTAATTACCCACTTTTAAACACCAACTCTTATGAAAAGTTTATCACACAAGTGAGTCGATGGTATTATCATGATGTGAACCTAATCAAATGATTAAATAAAATCATTGGAAACCAAATTCTCAAGTTCCATATGATTTCGTACAAAAATTCACTTTAATTTTATTTCATGAACTCAATATTTCATACAATAGGTATAATCCGCTGCAATTCACACTTTTTACCCTTATACAGTCCAAATTTGTTTTTGGTGCTGAAAACAAAAAGTAATAGACTCTTGTAGCTTTCTAACAAAAAAAAGTACACCTCAATACGACCGGAAAATATGATTTTTGCTAAACTGTCCAAAATCTGGGTAAAAATTACGATTTTCAGCATAATGTTGTTCTCTAAATCGACCCAACAACACAAGAAACCCCCATTTCTTGGTTCTAAACTCAAATTAAACATTTCTAAAAGTTTGGGAACATCCAAAACACTGATTACATTATCAAATTCCAAGAAGTCATCATAGTAGCCCAATCTACCCTAATCAATAAATACTTGATTATCCAACATAGATGAAGTTTATGTCTATTAGTTTCTAAACATCATATTATAATCATCATATACAATCGTTCTAAGCTAGTAATCATTATGGTAACCACAAATTTCTAGATAATTTAATACATAACTCACAAGACATTTAATTTACTCAAAATCATGAAGCTAGGGATTGAGAACTTACCAAATGATGGTTATTCAAGGTTCCAATCTCAAAAGAAATATGCTTAAATAAAATGGGGATGATGTTAGCCTTCAATTTGATGATTCACAAGGCACTTTCCCTGGTCTCTTCTCTAATTGATGAACACCCTCAAGAACACACGCGCGCACACACACACATACCCGATTCTTCTAACTATGGTGATGGAAAAATATGTGACATGTGATGATGATGGCCATGAATATTTAAGTTTGGTGCTTGACTAAATTTGCCACTTACTTCTAGGAATGGTTAAAGGTATCTCAACACTTGGTATTTTTCCTAGCTTGACCTTAGAACTTTCCATTCTTGCATTTTGACTCAAGTTTAGAAACTGATAGTTTGGTTATTAGTCCACACCTCACAACAAATATTAACATGTCATAAGGGAATATTTATTATAAAAATTAAATATATCAAATTTATGTTTATAAAAATCATGATGTTACATCCTTTTGTTAGTGTTTATGACATCTTTTAGATCATAATAATTACACCTAAAGTGTGCTTAACATGTTTATGATGTTTAATTTGTTTTTTAACCTAGAGAAATGAGAGTATGATTGGGTTTTAGGTCGAAATTGTATAGAGAAACAATGTTGATCTGTAATAAAATATTGTTGCTATCATGTTTTGAATAAAACTAATATAAAATCAACCTAAGTGTCTGTTTGGATGTTCTTTATATGGTTGGAAAGTTTGTTGGCCATACTTTCTACAGAATTTTAAAACATAAGCAAATATAAGCATTAGAGGGGCGAAAATCACGAAATACAGTAGCTGTATAGGTTTTTGATAAATTAGAACTTTTCTAAATGATGATTTAAGTAGAATGTTAGTACCAAGTTAAGTTTAATTTGGTATATTGGTTCCAAATGGTCATCTGTATCCGTTGAAATATGTTTAAATAGTTGAAAGATAATTGATTGAGTAGTAATTTGCAACATTCTTGATTTTCTAGTACTATTTTATTTTATTTTATATATAATGAAGACACTCCATTTCAACCCCTCATGTCACAGCAATTATTATCTTAACGTGTATCAATTCTAATTTTCAATATTTCATTTAAATATTTTTTTTCTATTACATATATATAACATATGTATTTATATTCATATAAATTTATATATATGGGATGGTTCCCCTAAAAAGTGTCATTTGGCTAAGAAGCCTAAAAATCAATCTCATCCATTCAATTGGATGATCAATGGTAGAGATTTAAGTGTATGAAAAATAAAGGGTGGAGGGGCATTATTGAAAACCCATAATTGTTGACTTTTTTAAATTCCTCCATTTCTTATAAACATACATAACTTTTTCATACGACCTTATTTAAAAAAAAGAATTACACCATAAAATCGAGCGTTTTTTTACCTTTAATTCGAGTATAGTATTGCTATATTTTTTTGTAAAAACTAAATTGACACTTAATTAAATTGTGTTTCTTTACGTAAATTTGTTGGTTTCTGGTAAAAAAAAACATAATTAATTGTGCTGCATTGTAAAACAACACTATTAGCTGTGCTGCTTTATCATAAAACAACACCAAACATAACAATTAATTGTGCTGTTTTACTATAAAACAGCACCAAAACAACACAGTTAATTGTGTGACTTGCATATCTTAGCTAACCCAGCACAAACAAAACCAGCACAACAAAACTAGTATATCAAACCAGCATAAAAACGAAGAACACAATTGGAATTTACAGGTTATAATTCTAAAACCAGCACAAACATAACCTAGCACAAACAAAACCTGCACACGTAGGCCATCACAAAAATAAACAAAATCCAGCACAACAAAACTAAGCTTTTAAGATTGTATTATATACAAAAATATTTGCAAATTAGATTTTGGGTTCTGGTCCAAGTTTCATAGCATTTGCATGAAGTTTTTTTTAATTCATTTTCTTGTATTTTATGGTACATTTTTTACCATATAACAATAGTTACCGGAAGACGCAAAGATAAGGTACATTCTTCTTTTTATGTTGTTGAAGGTCAAAACTTAATTACTTACATATTTCAGATTTATGATTTTGTAAAATTACCCGTTTTGTTTTTGTTATTATGTTATTTTTTATGTTGTACTAATTTGCTGTTGTGCTGATTTTGTTGTTGTGCTGATTTTGTTGTTGTGCTATTTTCCTGTGCTGGTTTGCTGTTGTTTACTAGAAAACAGCACAGATTCTATTATCAGTGATGTTTTATCGAAAATCAACATAGATTTTGTTTTTTTTAAATCGTCATTTTTTATATATCAACATTATACTCAAATTAAAGAGAAAAAATGCTCGATTTTATGATGTAATTTTTTTCAAAAACTAATGTCGTATAAAAAAGTCATGGACGTTTAAAAAATGTGAGTGAACTTGAAAAAAATCAACAAAAATGGCTATTCCAAAGATACACCTCCAACCTTCTTTTTTTCCCACTTGAATCTCATCTCTATTAAAAAAATGGATGGCTAAGATTGGTTCTTAGGTTTCTTAGCCAAATTACACTTCTTAGTTAAACCTCCTCCTATATATATATATATTATGTTATATTAATTAGATAAAAAAGATGAACTTTTGAGTTTTAATCATGTAAATTACATTTATATATATATATATATATATATATATATACTTTACATTTTTAAATAATCCATTATAATTTTATTAAACCAACGTATGCTAGTTTTTATAAATTTTAAAGATGTTTTGGACCCCAAAATTCATTTGAACCATAAAGTGAACCCCTCCATCCCCAAATTAGACTTTTCATGATGTTGAAGCCCCCCCCCCTTCCTGGTTTTGACTCTTAATAGTCAACAAGAACCTTTCCCCGTACTTTGACTTCCAACATGTCAACAGCCACACAAATCGGTTTCAAATCACCAAATTGATGCGCATTAACTCGATTGGATCATACCTAAACGTTATATGTAAAGCCCCCTTTTCTGAGGGACCCCACTTGTTGGATTTACTCATAAATATAGTCATTCATACTGAACTTTTTAATTAAAATCATTCAACATAGCGGAAGCGTACAATAAGTCAAATACATAATGTAGCAACGTAAGTCTTAACATTTAAACATAAACATTGTCTTAACATAAACTCAAGTAAATGGGATGTCAGTTGTGCCGAGTAGCCATCACGCCTTAGCACGCCCCTTCTTCTTGCTACCTGAAGTGCATACTAAAAGTCAGCTAATGCTGGTGAGTTCTAGTTTAAAAGCAATCAGATATAAACTTTATCATATAATATATATATATATATATATATATAGGGAAGGGTTCAAATACTAACAAACTTTTTATGTGATAACCATGCTAACCACTATCAAACAATCAAATAATTTATAAACTATTTTTTCTTTTAATTCTTAAAAGAGTATTTAAGTATCGTGAACATATATCTCGAACATAAATACGGAAATTATGAGTTTTACATATACGTACCAAATAATGTTACATATACATGACACATAGTGTTTACGTATGTGTAACATTATTTGGTACGTATACGTAACACTATGTTTGAGAGTGGTTATCATGGTTATCACATAAATATTGGTTAGCATTTGAACCTCACCCTATATATATATATATATATATATATATATATATATATATATTATACATATTCTTTTTCTTTCTTTACTTTACTTATTTCTTGTAACATTCGTAATGAGTACGTATATAAATACATGCATGCTTATTTCTTAGTGCACAATCATTGGTCATAGACATATGGGTGATCAACCCGTTACTTTGCTTACGTAAGCCACAAAGACAAACGTTCTCGAACTACAGTCGTAGCACATTTACTTAACAGTCCGACACTAAAAACCGTCCGTCATATCTTTAACCGTCCGGCAAACCTTTGGCCATCCGTCTTTACCGTCCTACCGTCGTAGTCCGTCATATTCGCCCGTCTGCCCTAAGGCATCCATTTCCCACTTGAACTAGTTATACAGTCGTGCATCGATTTAGTGACTTACTCCACCGTAGTGGCCTTAATTTAATCTACCTTTATAGACTTTCATTTTTGGTTGCATACTAGTAAAGTGGTCGTCCGTCTACCGAAGTAGCCGTTATCATCTTTTTCGTCCATAACGTTCATTCATACTTAGCAAGAAATATATACATGGATATAAAACATGATTTCTTTCTTATACGTTATGTCATTCTTTTCATACTTGGCAAGCAATATATTGTCACACCCCAACCGACGGCGAAATAAGTCGGGGCGGACGTGTGGACTGTTCATAAGCTCATGATCAATTAAAGTTTCATATATTAATTACATCATGATTTCATTACAATAGTTCAAATCAACAACCAAAAATCAAATACATCAACATGTTCAATTTCTTTGTTTACTAAGTCCAAATCCTATATATATAGTATCTTGTATATGATCTCATACCCTAGTACCTGAAACATGATGAAAACAGTGTCAACTAAAAATAGTTGGTGAGCATACATAGGCTTTGACACCACAAGTAAAGTTCAAATGTTTTGTGTACAAATCATATGATACATGGTTTATAAAGCATTTATGGAGAATCTAAGTTAAGCTAGTTGCACAAATGTAACCTTGTAACTGAAAGGCATAACAACACATGTTATCCTGATGTAAATGTAGGGCTTAACAACACATATCATCCTGATGTAAATGTAGGGCATAACAACAAATGTTATCCTGATGTAAATATATGGCATAACAACACATGTTATCCTGATGTAGGGCATAACAATCAAATGTTATCCTGATGTAATGTGTTAATGATTACACGAGTATGTCATATATATGTAGCCTTAACAGTTAGCATTCAAACACAAAGCACAAATAAACACATATGATCATATTGTAGAATTGTACGTATGTAATTGTAAATAATGTGTTATTGAGTAATCATGTTTCACTCCAAAAATGTACAAAAAGGAAAAGGAGGCTATGTAAACTCACTTGTATAGATGGTGTAGATAGCACGGACAATAGGTAGTAAAAGTGATTCTTGTAAATCACAAAGTTAACCTAGAGTGAGAATGTATGATCTTGAATTAATAATGTGTACGGAGTCTATGTCATGATCAAATGTTCATCGGTTTGATATGTGTGGATTTGTATAAGGGTTGGGTCATTTTATGTGACATGATGTAAGTCGAGAAAAGTTTGATATATAAAATTGTAAGTTCAAAGTATATATATGAAAAATAATATTTGTCTTTAAGGTTTATGTTTAATTAATTTAAATAAATAAATTCATTTAGGGTTTAAATAAATAAATCTATCTCATTTATTCATTTAATAATAATGTGCCAAGAAATATTGTAAATATATATTAGTATATTTGTATAGGTTTTGAATAAAATAATCATATAAACTTTTTATTTAGAATTTTTAGTTTTATATACGCTAGAAAGGATCAAATAAATAGTTTAAAATTTTCAAGTTGATAGTTGGGTTTACAAAACAGTTTTCGTGCCTTGGGGTTTTATAAAATAATTTTTATAAAGAAATTTGGGTTTAAACAAAATATATTAAAATGATTTAAAAAATTTTTTGATCAGGGGACTGATGTATTGCAAAATACATGCATTTTACTGTCAATTTCATTCCCACTTTGTGTTTGTTTTGCTTCGGTTTTCTTCTATAACTGCTTGTACTTAATATTTCTATATCTTATGGTTGTTAGGTCACAAAGGAAGCGGATATGATTGAAAACGAAGAAGAACGAGTTTCCGGTTCGTGCGAGAGGGCTTTGGATGAAAAAAGAAACTTTCTGGATTTTTACCCCTATGGCGTAGCGCGACAGGTTTTGGAATTTCGTCGCGCTACGCGAGGAATGTAAAATGTCAGAATTGCCCTTTTAATGATTGCCCGACTGTTTTGTCTTTTCTAGGGTCCTCGCGCTACGCGAGGAGTGTTCAAGATCCCGTCGCGCTACGCGACGGGTGGTTTTTCGCAGAAATTGTTTTAAAATCTAAAAATTAGAAACCCTAACCAGAGAGAGGATCGAAGGAACGGCTGGAGGCGAAAAGAAGAGACGAAAAAGGGCGATTTCAAAGGATACAAAGCAAGGATTGAAGCTAGGGATCACTGGGATCGATTTCCTCGGGTGTTAATCATTCAGTTTTGCGTTCTTTGCTTTATTTCAATTTGTCATGTGTTCTTGGATGATTAGTTTGATGATAAATACTGTGTTTATGAGTATTTTTGGCTAAACTCTTAGAACTACCTAGGTGTTGATGAATACATATGTTTGACATTAGGTTTTATTCGGTTTTGGATGATTTGCATGTGATGAACTCATGATGTAACAAACTTGGTTTGGATTATTGGATGTTTTATGTGTGTCTATGATTGTTTATGGATTGATGATTTACTCCTCGTGTGCCTTGGTGAATGTCTTTCATGTAATAGGTGCATGCTAGATCAATTACTGTGTGTCTTTGATTAGTGGATGGTTAACTGCGTACGAGTTCACCATAGGGTAATCTTCTTGATGTAGATAGTTTAGATGTGCAACCAATCTCGATAGCTGTGAGGTGAGAGATTGTCGGTTTGTCTAGGGTGTTAGATTGCTAGTTTAGAGGCTTTATGAGAAGATCTTGCTAGTTTGTCTTATATCTGTGTTTACCGAATCCAATAGGAAAATCCTAGTTATCCCTTGCACTTAGGTGTATTGAGACTTTCGCGCTGTGAGGTAGATTGTCTAGCGGATACTTCTTGAGTAAATTGGAGGACCTGTGAGGGAAATCCATCCAACCGGTGGTTTAACGGCTTTTAGGTTTCTTGGTTGACAATCCTTGAGAAGGGTCGAGGGTGCTCTAGGTTTCCTTTGAGTTTAGTATTTTAAGATCCCGGTATCACGTCAGTTCCCTTATCGATAGAACCTTTGTCAAGCATGTGTAGGATTCGAGCCTAGGTAGTGTTCTTTCTCCGTCTGGTTTTCGTTTCAACTTTCGTTTGCGTTCGTAGTCTTCTCTTTAATCCTTCTTTTAAGTTACTCTTAGTTGTGAGCAAAACCCCCCTTCTTTATTATTATTTTATTTAAACAATTTTGTATGGATAAGTCTTTCAGTTTCTAGTTAGTGTTTTTTGTAGAGGTCTTTTGGGTTCGATATCTGGACTTACTTAGGCTTTACTACATTCGATAGGTTCACTTGCCTGTCGGTAGTTTAGTTCTTTAGAGAGTCTAGAGTATTACTTAGTGTTTTATTTAGGTTGTTTTGAGTCATTTAATTCAAACTACTTTGTGCACATCAAGTTTTTGGCGCCGTTGCCGGGGACCTCTGAGTCAATTGCGCTGATTGGTTCTGAACTACTTATCTGTTTTTTTTTATTTGAGTTTATTTGTTCTTGTTTTTATTTCTTTATAAATATCTTTCTTACTTTATTTTATTATTTGTTTTTTTTTTTCACTTTATCTTCTTATTTTTCTGTGCAGTTTATGCCCCACTTGCGCTCGCAAGGACCGCCACCTGCTATTTCTTTGGATTCGCAAAGCGATTCCAGGGAATACTCAGAAGCATCCCACAGCGAGGTAAGTGTTTCTTTATCTTCTCCTTCTTCTTCCACCAGTTCCCCCAGTTCTGTTTCTTCCCCCTTATCTAATTCATCCACTCCATCTAGCCCACCACCTTTTCATCCCGACATGGCGAACCATCGCACTGTTCATCAGCAGTCTACTGCGGGATTCACGGGGATTAATAACCCCATTACTGTGCCAAACATAACCAATGAAAATTCTTGGCAAATACCCTCATACATCATGACCGCAATCAATAATTGCCAATTCAATGGTCGTGATGATGAGGATGCTCCCGTTCACATCGCCCGCTTGACCCGCATCTGTGGTACTTTTAAGCTTCAAGGTGCCACAGATGATGCGATTTTTCTCCATCTTTTTCCATTCTCCCTTGCGGGAAGAGCCGCCACTTGGCTCGACTCGCACCCTCCGGGCACATTCACCACTTGGGCCGGCCTACGCGATGCTTTTCTAAATAAATATTTTCCACCCGTGAAGGCTGCCCGGTTGCGCGATGAGATTCATTCTTTTAGAATGCCGCCCGATGAGCCCTATTATATGGCCTGGGAGCGGTTCCAAAATCTGCTCAGTCGTTGCTCCCAACATGGTCTGTCTGACTGGGCCCTTGTAGAGAAATTCTACAACGGGCTCACTTATGAGACTCGTGCGCGCTTTGATACTTCTGCAGGAGGCCACCTTATGGGTAAAAGGAATGTGGCCGAATGCAATGATATGTTTGAGAGTTTTGCCCAGGCGGAATACGAGCAACGGTCTGTTACTAGGAATTCAAGTCCTAGCACTAGTACCTCCTCATCTTCGAGGGGTGTTCACCACGTCAATGTGGACACTAGTGTAGTTGCTGCGCTTGAGGCTCTGGCGAAAGATGTGAAGGAGCTGAAGATGAGGGTGGCGCGATGTGAGGTGTGTCGTGGCGATCATGCTACTGTTGAGTGCCCTGTGCTGAATCAAGAGCAAGTCGGTTATGTGGGAGGTCAAAACCGATACGGGAATTCCTATAACCCCAATTGGGGAAATCATCAAAATCCCAGCTTCAGGTCTTCCGGTAATCCCCCTGGTTTCCATTCCAATTTTCCTCAGAACCAGGGGCAGGGTGGTCAGTCTTCGGGTAGTAATTCTGGGAGTACCTCGGTTGGAGGCGGTGGTAGTAACCTAGGTAGGATTGAGGAACTGCTGACGCAGTTAGTGGCAAAGGATGCATCGAC
The DNA here is from genome assembly GCA_023525975.1 of Smallanthus sonchifolius. NCBI lineage: Eukaryota > Viridiplantae > Streptophyta > Magnoliopsida > Asterales > Asteraceae > Smallanthus > Smallanthus sonchifolius. The sequence continues at coordinate 9,023,951 of CM042020.1, forward strand.
TCAGAAAATCCTTCATGAGCATGACATCCTTCTTAAGAACCAGCAGTCCGCTTTCCTAGATTTACAGCGTACGGTTGGTGATATTGCTAAGCGTTTGGATAAAAGGCCGGAAGGCCAGTTTCCGAGTGGTACCCAACCCAACCCAAACGCCCACGTGAATGCGGTCACCACCCGTAGTGGTAGAGGTGGAGAGCTTTTGAGTACACCGGTGGAGGTTGAGAAAGAACCAGTTGATGATGAGGTAGAGAGAGAGACTCCTGGGAGGGTGCATTCGAGGCTAGTCCCAGCAAGTACCGCACCAAACAGTGAGTCTCTAGTTGGTAAGTCTGTTGACAAGAAGCCGGTTGATGTTAAGCCCAATCCCGAGATTGATCTAGCCCGTATTCCTTATCCTGAGCGTGTTGCTAATCAAAAGCATGCTAAGGAATACAGGCATTTTCTTGATATGTTTAAACAACTGAAGATCAATCTCCCATTCATTGAGGCCCTTCAGCGTATGCCTAAATACGCTAAGTTTTTGAAAGATCTTTTGAAAGGGAAGGACCAGTTGGGTAAGTTGAATGAGGTTCCTTTAAGTAGGGAGTGTTCTGCAGTGATAACAAACACGCTACCGGAGAAACTGACAGACCCGGGTATTTTCACAATCCCGTGTTTGTTTGGTGGCGATGTTCGTAGTCACGCGTTAGCGGATTCCGGTGCTAGCATCAATCTGATGCCTTATTCTCTCTATGAGAAGCTAGCACTCGATGAACTAGCTCCAACGCGCATGACACTCTCCCTTGCGGACCGGTCGATAAAATGTCCACGGGGAATTTTGGAAAACGTGCTTGTGAAAGTTGATAAATTTGTTTTCCCTGTGGACTTTGTGGTTATGGATATGGAGGCGGATACCACTGTTCCCATCATCTTAGGACGTCCGTTCCTTCGCACCGCCAAGGCCGTCATTGATGTTTTTGACGGAAAGCTCACACTTAGGGTCGGTGACGAGACGGTCACTTTTGTGGTTGCCAAATCTATTAACCTAGGAGGGAGTGGTGATAGTGTTGATAACCCCAAGTGTGGGGATGTTAAGAAAAAGCCGGAGGTGATGATGAAGGCTGTAGGTGGTGAGATGTGGGAGGCAGGTGAAAGTGGCTCGTTTTCGAGCGAATGGGAGGAATTCTCCATTGATCCTCCCACATAGTGTGGTTTGTGAGTGTCTTGGGTGGAATCCCCAAGTGTAGAGTTTGTAGAGTGGTTTAGGTTGCGTTAGTGGTTTAGTTGTTTATTTTTTCGGTTGTTTGTTTTGTGTTTTGATGTTTGTATGCAGGGATTATAATTGATTTTTGGTAGAGCTTTTAGCAGCATAATGCGGGTCCCCAGGTATGTTTGTTTTTGTAAATGGTGGTTGGAAGGTTTGGGAAATAAGGGGTGAGAAATTTGACTAAGTGTTGAAAAATTTTGAAACTTTCTGTCAAATTCCACCCTCGCGCTACGCGACGTTTTCTAGTCCCCCGTCGCGCTACGCGGAAAAAAAAATAAATTAAAAAAAAAAACGAAAAAAAGAAAAAAAAATTAGCAGCGAGAACACAGCGAGAGCAAAGTGTGGGGATGCTGAATCCTCAACAAGGCTTTGGGAGCTGTTGCATGCTTGGAGCATATTGACCCGCCAAAATACCAGCTAAGTCTTTTCCATTTTCTTTTACTTTTCCCTGTTTTTGTTTTTGAGTCATGTTTCCATTCCTGCATTGAGGACAATGCAAAGTTTAAGTGTGGGGATGAGACACTGTCGTTTAGAGTGTGTTTTTATTTATTTGATGATTTAAAAAAAAAAATTTAAAAATTTGAAAATGTCTTTTGAATAAAGAAGTTTGCAAAATAAAACGGAAAATGATAGAAAAGAGGGGTTTTTGTTCGGGTTCAAATAATGATAATATAGATTAATATAGTCGAGCTTGTGTCTAGTTTGGGATATGTGAATAGGCTCGGTTCGGTTTTAGGTTCCTTTGATCTAATATACCTTAATTGTCGGTCTACTAGTGGGTTCTCATCTAGGGAAAATGAGAAATTGCAACCGCCAATAATAGTGCCAATAATAGTATAAGGAATGCCGTTATAAGCTAAAATTGTTAGAATTTCTAATCATAAAAAAATAGAATAAATGAGCTAGAAACTAAGAAAAGTAGCGCAGGCCTACGTAATCTTCGTTGGGGATGGTGACTCTGACTTAGAATGCCTCTGGGATGTGTCGAAGCAAAATTGCAAAATTACCGACGCTCACGTTGTCACTCTCGGGGATGATGACTCTGATTGAGACAGTCTCTGGGTTAGGTGAAGCAAGGTCTAAGCTCAAGAAAAAAAAAATAAATAAAAAATTGATTTCAAATTCTCTTGATTTTGGTATAAAACGGTTAGGAAGTGGTCCAGTGATTGCTCCTTTTGTTCTATAAGCTTGAGTTGGGATTAGGTGGGCTGTGGTTTCTAATGAGAGACCCTAGGTAGATTGACCGCACTTAAACTAAAATTGCATGATAAGAGCCTGGAACCAGACTTGGGTTTAAAAGGGATAAGTATATTTGCAATCGCGGCTAACACAAGTTTTGACTCTAATAAGTAAAATAGCTTTTGGCCCGAAAATAATATCCGTCTCTGATTCCGTTTGCATAATTCTTTTTCAGGGACGAAAAAGAGTTAAGTGTGGGGATGTGATGTATTGCAAAATACATGCATTTTACTGTCAATTTCATTCCCACTTTGTGTTTGTTTTGCTTCGGTTTTCTTCTATAACTGCTTGTACTTAATATTTCTATATCTTATGGTTGTTAGGTCACAAAGGAAGCGGATATGATTGAAAACGAAGAAGAACGAGTTTCCGGTTCGTGCGAGAGGGCTTTGGATGAAAAAAGAAACTTTCTGGATTTTTACCCCTGTGGCGTAGCGCGACAGGTTTTGGAATTTCGTCGCGCTACGCGAGGAATGTAAAATGTCAGAATTGTACTTTTAATGATTGCCCGACTGTTTTGTCTTTTCTGGGGTCCTCGCGCTACGCGAGGAGTGTTCAAGATCCCGTCGCGCTACGCGACGGGTGGTTTTTCGCAGAACTTGTTTTAAAATCTAAAAATTAGAAACCCTAACCAGAGAGAGGATCGAAGGAACGGCTGGAGGCGAAAAGAAGAGACGAAAAAGGGCGATTTCAAAGGATACAAAGCAAGGATTGAAGCTAGGGATCACTGGGATCGATTTCCTCGGGTGTTAATCATTCAGTTTTGCGTTCTTTGCTTTATTTCAATTTGTCATGTGTTCTTGGATGGTTAGTTTGATGATAAATACTGTGTTTATGAGTATTTTTGGCTAAACTCTTAGAACTACCTAGGTGTTGATGAATACATATGTTTGGCATTAGGTTTTATTCGGTTTTGGATGATTTGCATGTGATGAACTCATGATGTAACAAACTTGGTTTGGATTATTGGATGTTTTATGTGTGTCTATGATTGTTTATGGATTGATGATTTACTCCTCGTGTGCCTTGGTGAATGTCTTTCATGTAATAGGTGCATGCTAGATCAATTACTGTGTGTCTTTGATTAGTGGATGGTTAACTGCGTACGAGTTCACCATAGGGTAATCTTCTTGATATAGATAGTTTAGATGTGCAACCAATCTCGATAGCTGTGAGGTGAGAGATTGTCGGTTTGTCTAGGGTGTTAGATTGCTAGTTTAGAGGCTTTGTGAGAAGATCTTGCTAGTTTGTCTTATATCTGTGTTTACCGAATCCAATAGGAAAATCCTAGTTATCCCTTGCACTTAGGTGTATTGAGACTTTCGCGCTGTGAGGTAGATTGTCTAGCGGATACTTCTTGAGTAAATTGGAGGACCTGTGAGGGAAATCCATCCAACCGGTGGTTTAACGGCTTTTAGGTTTCTTGGTTGACAATCCTTGAGAAGGGTCGAGGGTGCTCTAGGTTTCCTTTGAGTTTAGTATTTTAAGATCCCGGTATCACGTCAGTTCCCTTATCGATAGAACCTTTGTCAAGCATGTGTAGGATTCGAGCCTAGGTAGTGTTCTTTCTCCGTCTGGTTTTCGTTTCAACTTTCGTTTGCATTCGTAGTCTTCTCTTTAATCCTTCTTTTAAGTTACTCTTAGTTGTGAGCAAAACCCCCCTTCTTTATTATTATTTTATTTAAGCAATTTTGTATGGATAAGTCTTTCAGTTTCTAGTTAGTGTTTTCTGTAGAGGTCTTTTGGGTTCGATATCCGGACTTACTTAGGCTTTACTATATTCGATAGGTTCACTTGCCTGTCGGTAGTTTAGTTCTTTAGAGAGTCTAGAGTATTACTTAGTGTTTTATTTAGGTTGTTTTGAGTCATTTAATTCAAACTACTTTGTGCACATCAGGGACACACGACCGTGACCGTGACGAACTCCACAATCATGCCTGGGCACAAGGCACGACCGTGCTAATCGATTAGCATGTCCTGTTTGAACTTTTCCAGAAAACGAATTGGTTAAATCTTATAAGGTTAAATGCTGGAATCATGGGGCTTTCAAAGTGTAGGTGATAGTGAATTTGTCCATATAGTTTAATTGAATTTAGATTGATTCTAGGGTGCTGTTCGATCAAACCCGAATGAATATGAACCCTAGAATTTGTTTGTGTTAATTTCGATAATGTAAGCCCCAATTAACATAGGGCTTTTAATCTATGAATGAAAACGAAGTTGTGGACATGTTTAATTAACTCTAACGATATCGAATGGATGGAGTTCGAGCAAAAGCAGGTTTGCCTTCGAGTGGCTTGTTCTCTGGCGGCTCTGTTTCCTTCTCCGGTGAAATCGAATGATGTTACAGGTTCCGTGGAACTCGTTTGAGGTGTGCAGATGGTTAATTGCAGAATGAAAAGAGGGTTGGTGCGAATTCGAGTGTAATCATTGGGGGCTTCGACGGTTATGACTTAAAGTCCATAATTGGAATTAATTCGAGCAATTAATGGGTAGAAACGGCCTAATGATGTCCGAAACAATCAATGTCGAGTTATGGCTGCGAATTCGAATGTTTTGAGGCGTTATAGATTGAGTTTGCGTCTTGACTGTGCATGAGGCGCGACCGTGCCTGGAATTAGGCACGACCGTGCTTGGGCACTGGCGCGACCGTGCTCGTGCACTGGCGCGACCGTGTCTACTTGAGTTTTGATTAAATATAGAAATAATCCTTGTAGTTTGGTGTTTGAGTTTGAGGAATGACAGAACTAGTCCCTGGGGTTTGTGATTGGATAACTTGGACTAACTGGACTAATTGTGTTTATGCGAGATAACAGAACTTTAGTTAACGGAGTTATCTCTAAATAGCCAGATGTCGCATCATACATATATATATATATATATATATATTTGTAAGGTTAAAAGATAAATTTGTATGAATGAAATTCTAAGTTTAATACACTTTTGTAATTATGGTTAATGTGACACAATGAAATTAACAAGAATTGAAGTTGAAATGTTGTAATTGCACAAAACAAAGCATAAGAAAATCATGGATGTTACAGTATCCCCTAGTTGAGGGAATTTCGTCCCGAAATTCAACTAGTTGAAGCTACTGTCTCAGGAAAAGATGTGGGTACTTAAGCTTCATTTGGTCATCTCGTTCCCAAGTAAACTCGGGACCGCATCTAGAATCCCAACGAACTTTGACTGTTGGTTTGGGGAGTACGATTGATAATAAGGTTTAGGTATGATACTCAAAGTTAGGCATGAATGATGATTGTGAATTTAGTTTTGAAATGAACTTAAGGAGAAAATCTGTCGAATAATAATTTGGATCCTAAAGGTGAAATGCATTACTTGGAATGGATTTGATGGGAATTTGATGATTAGGGTTTGTTTTAGATTGTAGTCTAATATGCTCAAGAATTGTTAGTGGATAAGTGATTTCACAAACATTGGTCTAGGTCAAAACTTCACGTGACACAAACAACGCTACTTCTGATAATGTGACAGAGCACTTATATATAGGAAGTATCATCGGCGTATCCACCAAGCCCTTTTCATATCACATTAGTTCCGTTGCTATATATCACGATAGGTTTTAGATCATTACACATGACAAAATTTACTATGTTTTCCCATGCGCTGATTTTCATAATTACGTGTGCACCCGTAATTACTCGAATTGTCGCATGGTCCGTATAGATCGTTCTATTGTGTGTAGGTCAAGGGAGGTCACAAAATTTCTTAGTTCGTACCTATTGTTTTCACGTATGTGTTGCTAATGAATAACCGTGTCCCTAGATAGTAAGGTCAATCAGGAAAGCTAAGGAGTAAAAATGTAGTATATCCTAAAGTTCCATGGCTTACTCGTGTTTGAACAAAAATACGTCAAACCCCGAGTAGTTTAAAAATGTTGCAGCCTCCTCGTGTTTGAACAAGAATACGTCAAACCCCGAGTAGCTCCAAGGTGTTATAGCTTTCAACTTTAGTGAATAAAGTGTATGATCATGCCTTGCGTAAAATGTGATAAGTCAATTGTAAACAATTTAGTCCCATGTATATTGTAAACACTCAAGCTTCATGTATGATCTAGTGTTATGCACCTTGTAAACGAATAGGTTCCATGTATAATGTGAATAGCGTAGTACCATGTATATAGTAAACAATGGGTCTTATGTATGAGGTGAGCAATTTAATATTTATGTATTTTGTAAGCAACCAAGTTTTCATGTATAATGTAAACAGTTAAATATCATGTGTATCGTGAACAACTAAGTTTCATGTATCATGTAATCAATCTTGTATCATGTATATTGTAAACAACTGAGTTGCATGTATCACGTATATTGTAAACAACTGAGTTTCATGTATAATGTAATCAATCTTGTATCATGTATATTGTAAACAACTGAGTTTCATGGGTATTGTGGACGTTCAGGTGTAAACTATTGAATTTTATGAGTAATGTAAACTATCGAATTCTGTAGATGGTCGAGTGTTGCGGACAAGCGTGTTGTTTGGTGTTCATGTATAATGTGGGTAGTCGAGTTATATATATATATATATATATAGATATATATATATTAAATTCATTAGTGCTTATACGAATGGTTAATGGTGAATTGATTCGTCTTCTTGAAGTTGGCTAGCAAGCTCGAATTTATGGTGACAACTGTAATAGGCGTAAATAGTTCAAACAATGACAAGATAACGTAAATGATTACAATGCGTAATTTATTCTAGATTAGATCTCTATTTGACTCCATCTGGCACTAGCTTCAATTGGTCTCATTCACTGCCTCAGTATTGACTTGAGTTTCGTTGCTGTTTATGTTGAAGGCACGCCCCCGAGCACCACCTTGCTTTGCATTGGTTATCCTTGGACATTGGTTTCGGAAGTGGTTTGGATTACCACAATCATAACAAACACACCCATTAGTAATAGCCGGTACAACTTGATTGGCAACTTGCTGATTGGCTCAGTTTCCCTGGTTGACTTGACCATCAGGTAGCCCGGATTGGCAAGTGTTTGCTACATAACCATACCTTCCACAATTGGCACATAGACGGCATGGCATGTTTGGGAAGTGATGGTAATTGCATGTGTTGCACAAAGGGTTGTTGCCCACATATGGTTTCTTATTCTGGTTTTGGACTAGAGGAGCAACTTGGTTGATCGGTACAGCAGGGGTAACGACAGCAAAGTTACGTTTCTTATTGTTGTGAGCAGGTTTGGGTTTGTCTTCCTTAGAGGGTTCAGAAGAGGTTGCTGGGTTAGTGAATTTCTTTGCATCTTTCCTTGTTAACGTTCCCGCCTTCACATGGTTGTCAGTTAATGTGGCAGCTAGGCGGACAACGTCTTCAAGGGTAGTAGGATTTCTTCCTAGAACAGTATCCTGGATCTTCATGGGCAGGCCACCGATGAATTTCTCAATGCACCGATTCAGTGGTGTGACCATGTGAGGCATAAGAAGACTCAACTCATGGAAACGAGTTATATAGACCAAGTTCTCACCACTGTGTTGGGTAAGATCCCAAAACTCAGCCTCGAGCTTCTTCATCTCATTAAGAGGACAGAACTCCTCGGCCATGAGCCTCTTAACTTCATCCTATGGCAAGGCAATGGTCACATCCACACCCCGGTTCCTCTTCTCACCATTCCACCAAGTGAGCTCCCGTTTTTTAAAGACGCTGGTGGCATAGCGAACCCGGAGATTGTCAGGGCAATCACTGTTGAGGAAGGTCATCTATGAAAACTATTACTGACCGATCCAACATTGGTCGGCATACCCTATTCATTAAATCCATAAATGTTGCAGGTGCGTTGGTTAGTCCGAAGGACATCACGAGGAATTCATAATGCCCATAACGCGTGCGAAACGCGGGTTTTGGTACATCCTCCTCCCTTACTTTCAATTGATGGTAACCCGACCTAAGATCGATCTTCGAGAACCAACTCGCGCCTTGCAGTTGATCAAAAAGATCATCTATTCTAGGCAGTGGGTACTTGTTCTATACTGTTCGTTTGTTCAATTCACGGTAGTCGATGCACATGTGCATGCTTCCTTCTTTCTTCTTTACAAATAATACCGGAGCGCCCATGGTGAGATGTTCGGTCTGATAAATCCTTTCTCTGTCAGTTCTTCAAGTTGAGACATTAATTCTTTCATTTCTGACGGAGCCAATCGGTAGGGTGCTTTAGCAACGGGCTGAGCCCCTGGCAGTAAGTTAATATGAAATTCCATTTCTCGATTGGGCGGCAAGCCAGGTAGGTCCTCTAGGAACACTTCTGGAAAGTTTCACACCACGGGTACGTCTTTGAGCTCTTTCGTTTTCATTCTATTGTCAATAACATACGCCAGATAAGCTTCGCAACTGCGCCTCATGTAACTTTCGGCCTTGATCATCGAGATGACGTTCGACATCGTGCAATTCCAATCACCATAAACCGTAATCGGACTGCCGTCAGTGACTTTGAGATGTATCGTCTTTTGTTTACATATGATTTGAGCTTCGTTGGCAGCTAACCAATCCATGCCCAATACTATATCGAATCCTCCTAAGGTCAGAAGGAATAATCTAGAAGGAAACCTATGGCCCTCTATTTATATCATGCAATCTTCAGTTACTTGAAATACTGCCGAGTTTCTACCAACGGCGGTTTCTACGCTAAAAGCCTTCACTATAGTATCAATTGAGCAGTCTAGTTTGCGACAGAAGTTGTTCGATATAAAGCTTTTACTAGCACCAGAATCAAATAAAATAGCCGCATGTTCATCATTAATTAGGAACGTACGTGACACGACATCAGGGTTTCCTCTTGCCTCCTCCTCAGTTAGGGCATAAGCCCGAGTCGTAGCCTTTGGTTGTTCCCTTTCCTTCTCTTTTCTCGAACCAGATTGTCCGGTCTTCCTACAATCCTTAGTTAGGTGGCCAAAAAGCCCATATCCTTGGCACTTGACGTCCCTCAGACAGTCTTTGGAGTAGTGGTCTGCTCTCCCGCACTTATAGCACATTGTGGAGCCAGCTTTTCACTCACCGTGGTGTTGCCTTCCGCACTTCATGCATGTTTCATATTCATATGTCCTTGGCTTCTTAGCTTCAGTTGCAAATGTTCCCCTTCCATTTCCCTTAGACGGATTTTCCCATTTCCGCTTTGGTGCTTCCGGCACTGGGTCCTCATTAGCATAATCGTCATAGACGATTCCACTCAAATTCACTATCGAATCGAAGGTCGAGGGTATGTTCGCTTTAACATGTACACAGACCCTTTGAGGCAAGCCCTTGACATAGTACTTGATCAATCGCTCTTCAGTCTCTACCAAATGGGGGTACCAGTTGAGCCAGCTCATTGAATCTGGAAGTGTACTGACGATGAGTCTTGTTGCCAGCCTTGAAGTTCAGAAATTCATTCTCCACCCGATCTATCTCGTTCTAGGGACATAACTTTTGGATTATCAGCTTTTTCAGATCTTCCCAAGACATCCTTTTGAGAGCGTTTGGTGACTTAGTCCTTTGAATGTTCCTCCACCAACTCAGTGCATCGTTGGTGAAAGAGTGAGCCACGTACTTAACCGCCTAGTCAGGTCGACACTCGCTTATGTTGATTACGCCTTTCATCCTCTTAATCCATTCAAACGTAGCCACTGAATCCTTGTTCCCGTCAAACTTAGGTGGGTCACCGTCCTTAAATCCTTTGTAGGTACACCCATGGGTGTTCAGTCCCACAGTCACCTCATCCCCATCGCTATCATACACTTTCTCCTCATGGTTCTTTTGCTCATCCTCCTTGCTCTTCTTTAGTACCTCAGATAACAGATCAGGCAGTACGTCCTTCAAAGTTTGCACAACCTCACGGGCAATAGCATCCCTAACTTCGGGTTCCAGTCGTAGAGATCCTTCGTTGCCTTCACCCGGTGGAGTCACATTAGTTTCGTGCACACTCTCAGTACGTTCTTCGTGCACGCTTTCCTCCCGTTCCACATGCACACTTTCCTCATCATTACGTCTTCGGTTAAATGGTGGTTCACGTCATTACGTCTTCGGTTAAATGCTGGTGAGTTCTAGTTTAAAAGCAATCAGATATAAACTTTATCATATAATATATATATATATATATATATATATATATATAGGGAAGGGTTCAAATACTAACAAACTTTTTATGTGATAACCATGCTAACCACTATCAAACAATCACATAATTTATAAATTATTTTTTCTTTTAATTCTTAAAAGAGTATTTAAGTACCGTGAACATATATCTCGAACATAAATACGGAAATTATGAGTTTTACATATACGTACCAAATAATGTTACATATACGTGACACATAGTGTTTACGTATGTGTAACATTATTTGGTACGTATACGTAACACTATGTTTGAGAGTGGTTATCATGGTTATCACATAAATATTGGTTAGCATTTGAACCTCACCCTATATATATATATATATATATATATATATATATATATATATATATATATATATATATATTATACATATTCTTTTTTTTCTTTACTTTACTTATTTCTTGTAACATTCGTAATGAGTACGTATATAAATACATGCATGCTTATTTCTTAGTGCATAATCATTGGTCATAGACATATGGGTGATCAACCCGTTACTTTGCTTACGTAAGCCACAAAGACAAACGTTCTCGAACTACAGTCGTAGCCCATTTACTTAACCGTCCGGCACTAAAAACCGTCCGTCATATCTTTAACCGTCCGGCAAACCTTTGGCCATCCGTCTTTACCGTCCTACCGTCGTAGTCCGTCATATTCGCCCGTCTTCCTAAGGCGTCCATTTCCCACTTAAACTAGTTATACAGTCGTGCATCGATTTAGTGACTTACTCCACCGTGGTGGCCTTAATTTAGTCTACCTTTATAGACTTTCATTTTTAGTTGCATACTACTCAAGTGGTCGTCCGTCTACCGAAGTAGCCGTTATCATCGTTTTCGTCCATAACGTTCATTCATACTTAGCAAGCAATATATACATGGATATAAAGCATGATTTCTTTCTTATACATTATGTCATTCTTTCATTTCTTTGTTTAAAAACATACTTGGCATACTTATAATCAGTGTACATTGTCATATGGCACATAACATAACATTCATTCATATCATGTATACACTCCAGCCCCAAAACATTTAAAATCATTTTCACATAACACATAGGGGGCACATAGAACTCACCTGATAAGTGGTTTCTGAAATACTCTTAGCTGGTCACTGAGCGTCACTAAGGTCACTCACAATCTGTATAATAAAGTCATACACATAAGGCAGTGCCCTAAATGACACTAGACATTACTATGCTTAAACCCAGTAGTTTCGGGGGGTGAATCATATCGAAACTATAGTAGTCACGGGTCATGGGTTTCTATCAAAACTAGGTAGTTTCGATGGGTCTGCTTATATCGAAACTAGGTAGTTTCGATACGTAACTTAAGTAAAATCTTAGTAGTTTCGGGTCATGTGTCTATATCGAAACTAGGTAGTTTCGATGGGTCTACACATATCAAAACTAGGTAGTTTCGGTGGATTCGCCTATATCGAAACTAGTAGTTTAGATGCATTAGTCTCCTTCCCCAACCAGAAACCCTAGATCTGGTCAACTATTTCTAGTTGATCAAGCCTTGAACTTTTTACGTTCAAAACGTTCCTTTTTCATTCATGAGCACAAATATGTGATTTGTTTCAAGTTTTATACGTAAAAACCATGTCTTTATGCGACTTAAACCCGAACCCCAGAATGTGTAAAAACTCAGATTTAGAGGCGATGCTTACCTCTTAGAGTCCGGTTTTCCGTTGCTATGTGTTGTTGTGATGTAGACAAACGATTCTCGAGCCTTTAAGCTTCTTTCCCCGCTTTCTCTCTCTAGAGTCGGTCTCTCTCTCTCACTCTAGAAACTTACGCAGGAAGGAAATGAGGGGGAATGGTTGGTGGCTGCTGATTAGAAGGGTTTCCCTTCATATTTCGGGCCCATGGGCCGAACCTTGGCCAAGCCCACCTTGCTTTTCTTTTACTTGCTTTCTATTTATTCGGGATGTTACATTATAACAGTTGTCTCAATTATGTTTAACAATCCAATTATGACAATTCAATGATTTGATTACATATTCAAACCCATAACCGTCCTAATCTTAAACCCGTATCAATTCGAGTGATTTACATGAAATTGAACCGACAAAACGAGTCTATCAACATCGCGACACTTCCCTTTTTCTGTTTATGCTCTCAAATTCATCTCAAACCACCTCCGGCACACGATCCCAATCCGAAGAACTCGCGGCTTACGGCTTGATCTGATCTCACTCTCCCCGTAATCATTCCAGGTAATGGTTACGTCTTTTTACTCGTTTTGACCCCCTGGTTGAAAGCCCCATGGTTTGGAGTGGCAACCGTTGCCTAATCAGGCCGATTGGGAGGGTTAGGGAAGAAGAGGACGATTCGGATCTGTGTTAAAATATTTGTTGATCCATTCCTGGCATGGCTGTTAGCCCAGATCACTTGGTTTGTGCACTTGACTCACATGGAACCCACCCGAGTTCGATCCCGGTTAGGTCGGTTTTGGGCTAATCCCTTTGTTTTCATTTTTAACACATAAAAAAATAGCTTTAAAATTCCGAATTAGTTTTTATAAATATTTTATATATAATTAGAACCTTTTTATGAAAATAAAAAATAGAAAATAATATTTTATTTATTTTATTTTATTAAAAACATATCATAAACATTATAAAATCTTAAATAAACTATAAAATGATAAATTTAGATAAATCTAATTTTGTTGTTTTAATCATAAAATAGTAATCTTATTAAACAAATTATAATTAATTGTTTTAGCATTATTAAATTTATTTTAATCTTATAAATAATTATTTTGGCTACGAATGATTATTTAAAACATTTTAAAGCTTATTGGAACACTTAAATAATTATTATTTTGGATTAATATTTATACAAATTCAACTAGTTTTATTTAAAGCTTACAATCATTTAACATTTTCTTTTATAAATCATTTAAGTAAGAGAAATTGTCTAAATGATTTAATAATTGTTTTAAGTAAATAAAACAATTATTTAGACATTTCTCGTTCCAAAAAAAAAACTATTTATTAATTATTTTTAGAATAGTTATTTACCTAAATTCAAACGTAACATTATTATTAAATACTAAATAATTAATTAGAAATCCTAATCAATTCTACTTAATTTTACTTTATCGTTATTAATTAAATACTTGTGATAAACATATTTTTTTTTTCTACAAAACTTGTACAAACCCTATACCCTCACCCTCACCCTCTCCCTTGTGTAATTGGTTTCGCCCTAGTCATTTGTGCATATCATTGATTTCATTTTTATAATTAAATCATAGGTTAATCTTGAGATTAGCCAAATTATTTGTGCAACAACAACGTATTGTGTGATATTCAACTACTCATTTGCAATGTGAGTTTACATAGCCCATTTTTCATATTTACAACTTTGGGGTGAAACATGATTACATACAAACTATTTGCGATTATTACAATTCAAACATTATGATCATGTGTGCAATTTGTGCCTTATGCTTGAACATTATTTGTGCAAACAACATTTACATACTTTTTTGTGCATAGCGCAATCATTTACTCTGTACAAGCCGACGGTATACAATGATAGATCTATTGTGTCTGACCAACCCACCCGGTTAGGGTGATTGTTGCTGAAAACACTTAAGGATAACCATTGTGTTATGCCTATCAGTCACAAGGTTTGATTGTGCGCCCAGTTTAAACAATAGTGGTTCTTCATAATTGACTTATTAAACCATGCATCATATGAATTGTACACAAACTCTTGATATTACTTGTGGTGTCAAAACCTATGTATGTTCATCAACTATTTATAGTTGACCCTATTTTCATCATGTTTCAGGTACTAGTGTTTGAGATCATATGCAAGATACTCCATATAGGGTTTGGACTTAGTGAACAAAGAAATTGAACATGTTGATGTATTGGATTTTTGGTTGTTGATTGAACTTATGTAATGAAATCATGATTTAATGAACATATGAAATTATAGTTGATCATGTGCTTATAAACAGTTTACAAGTCCGCCCTGACGTATTCCGCCGTCGGTTGGGGTGTGACATAATTTATGGGTTTAATTATTATATTTAGTTAATGAACACTCACTTAGTATGACTGGTATTGTTGTGTTGTATACGTCTTTAGATAAAACTTATAAAACTAGAGGTTTATGGTAATTTCTTTAAAACAATTTGATTATGAAGAATAAATATAAAAGTGTTAACATGCTTGTTATGGTATGTTAGCAAATATAATCATAAAGGTGAATGACTTTTATCACCATATTTACTTTTGTATTCTCAACATCATATCGAGTTGACATAATTGTTTCTTCACATGGGTCGGTATTTCTCAATCTTTTTCAACAAGCCACAAGTTAATATCAATATTTCAAGTTTTCTCAAAATTTGTTGCATTTAAAGATACAGGTAAACATACACAGTAAAATCTTACATCAAAGTGAGGTATAAGGATGATGGGATAAGGACAAACCTTACCCCTATCCCAAAGGAAAGAGGTTACAGTTAAAGATAAACTCTTTTAAGATTCTTATTGCGTAGTAACTTTTATATTCAACATATAATCCGTACCTAGAATTATGTATTAAAACTAGTGCTTATCTTATACATGAAAATCTAGTCAACTTTGGGTCATTCATTTACACATACACTAAATAATGTTGTCACCCAAAAGGCAAATCCTAGCTACACCACTAGTTATGCATGTTATGAGTTTATATATAGTGTTGTACACTTGTATTCATGTCATTTAACAATAACTTGAGTTTTTAATCCAAAATAATATTTTTAGATATTATAAAATAAAATATAACCTAAACTATGTATTTTCTAAATTTATTTATTTTTTTCTATATTTAATTTTATTTATCAAGAAGTGAATGCATATAACCATAAGGAGCATTAGTTATTTAAAAATGCCTTTGGAAGGCCATTTGCTGAGATTATTTAATATGTCATAACTATTAATTAATAATATCTCATAAATATTATAACTACAAACTAATTTATACATTTTTATATTAAATTATAAAAATGGGCTTCATGTATCTTCATATTATAGATTTAGTTGTAACTTTTAAAAAGTTTCGAATTTAATATTACATTTTATAACCTTGTAACTTGTTTGGTCCCTTGTACTCTATAGATGTGTGTTTGGTTTTAACGTCTTAATAAGGGTAAGATAGTTTTGTGACTAAAAACTCAACTAAAATATGACAAAAATAAAAATAAAAATAATAATCCACAGAACACCTATCCGTGTCAATCTTTCACTCATCTCTCATATCTAGAAAAAACTCATCTAACCAGCGTTACAAGACCAAAATCCGTTACAAAGTTATAAAAATTACGCATTAAATCCATAATATAACACATACTATCTAGTTTCATGTAATTTATAGTCTTTAACTTTTGTTGACGAACCTATGTGATAAAAAATAGTAAGTGGGAACAAAATTTATCTATATTATCCACCTCTAAAAAGATAATAAGTGGGAAAAATAATATAAAAAACAATTTGTAACACTTCTCTAAATTCTCATAAATTAAGTCTGATTTTTCATTCCTACCAAATTCAACTTTTCCTCTGAAGTCCAATAAATATACATCTACCTATGGCACATGCCATTGAAACTCATTTTCATACTTATATTTATTAGTATTAAATAATGAAAAAAGAAGTTCAACTATCATAAACAAGTGTACGTATATTAAAATTATAAATAAGTTATTAGATAAAATAGGGATCAGCATTTGGTACCGAGTACCGGTACCGGTATCGTATCGATAGATTCGGTACCATTACCTACTTTTCTATAAATTTGGTACCGGTACGGTACCGATAACATCTAGAGATGAACATTTTGTGAGTACCTGTACCGTACCGATACCGTATCGAACTGGTACGGTACCGAAATTCGGTACCGGTACCCACTTTTCCATAAATTCGATACCAGTATTTTCGGTACTGGTACCGGTACGGTACTGATCTCATCTCTAAGATAAAATATATAGTTAAGCTTTATTACAAACAAACAAACGTCTACTTAATGAGTATGATCCGAACAAAATTAGATATATGCAAACCTTACCTCAATCCCAAGGGATGTAGAAACCATAGTTAGGCTTTGTTATGGTTATGGTTATCATTACCATAAATAGGATATATTAATGTATAATATGTTTAGATGTTTCCGTTATTCTATATAAATTAGTTACCAAATTAAGAAAGAATAAGTCAATTATTCAGCAACATCTATGTTAAGTTTACTTTGTAAATAAATATATGTCGGAAAGAAAATGATAAAAGATATGTAATAAGTTATTTATTTTATAAAGTTTCAAATATAATTTATACTTTAAGATTATTATATTTTTTAATTTATTTAGAAGAGAGAGATAGAAATAGGGCCTAGGGGCCCACATTATATGTGTTTTTAAAAAATTAAAACGCCCAACTCTTGGAAACCTTTATGTTTAAAATTATCATCATTTTTAAACCTATAATCTCAAATCTAAACCGTTAAAGCAAAAAATACCTAACTAATTTATTTTAAAATATATGCTTATATTAGTGTCATAGACACACAAATATACATGTTATATATAAATCCAAACAGTGTATGTGTGAGAGAGAAACAAAGTATGTGTGTGAGAGAGTGACAAAAGATTAACGGCCAAAACCTACCATAAATAATTCTCCGTTAATTCAGTTAATCACGCCATTACTTACGCACTTTTTCTTCTTTATATATCTTCCCCTTCCCCTGCCTATTAATCATATCTCCCAAACCCCCAACCTAAACACACAGTCATGTCAACACCATTTCTCTCTCTCATCCTCCTCTCTCTCTTCTCCGCCACCCTCATCTCAGCCACCGTACAACATCCTCAGAACATAGTACAACAAGTAGAAAGGTACATTCTCCACCACCACCACTACTACTACTACCTTCCATTTGTATACATATTCTAATGTTTGTACTTTTTGTTTGTGTTTGTGTAGGAGTTTGAATGATTCTAGACGTAACTTGGGTTTCCTGTCGTGTGGGACAGGGAACCCAATTGACGACTGTTGGCGGTGTGACCCTAACTGGGAGAAAAACCGCCAGCGGTTGGCAGACTGTGCCATTGGGTTCGGGAAAGGAGCCGTTGGCGGTAGAGACGGGAAGATTTACGTGGTTACTGATTCGGGTGACGACGATGCCGTGAACCCGAAACCTGGGACCTTACGGTATGCCGTCGTCCAAGACGAGCCGCTCTGGATTATTTTCGAGCGTGACATGGTGATTAAGCTCAAAGAAGAGCTAATCATGAACAGTTTCAAAACAATCGACGGGCGTGGGGCGAGTGTGCACATAGCCGGGGGACCGTGCATTACGATACAATATGTTACAAACATTATCATCCATGGGATCAATATTCATGATTGTAAGCCGGGCGGGAACGCTATGGTGCGAAGCTCCCCGCGGCATTTCGGGTGGAGGACGATATCAGATGGTGATGGTGTGTCTATATTTGGTGGAAGCCATGTGTGGGTCGATCACTGCTCGTTATCAAATTGTGCTGACGGCTTGATCGACGCCATCATGGGGTCCACTGCAATCACGTTGTCAAATAATTACATGACACACCATGATAAAGTGATGCTTTTGGGGCATAGTGACTCTTATGGGCAAGACAAGAACATGCAAGTCACAATTGCTTTTAATCACTTTGGTGAAGGCTTGGTCCAAAGAATGCCAAGGTAAAATATTGTATTTATTTATTTATTTCATTTTCTTTGATAAAATGACAACTTAATGACACAATTTTTGGTCAAAATGGGTCAAAATTTCAAACTTTTGACTTTTTCGGTATTCGGATCTATTGTGTACTTTCATGTGGATTTTATGGAACTTTTAAGGATGTCTTTGTAAAATAAAGTTATGGAGATGTTTAAAACATTTGAATATTATGTGACGTTTGAATTAATATTTCATATTTAAATGTTAAATTGTAGATGCCGACACGGGTACTTTCATGTGGTGAACAACGACTACACCCATTGGGAGATGTACGCGATCGGAGGAAGTGCGAACCCTACCATCAATAGCCAAGGGAATAGATTCCTCGCACCCGATAGAAGATTTAGCAAAGAGGTAATACGATTTCAAGAATCTAAGTCTTTCACGTTAAAGTACAACATTTTATATTAATAGTATTTTTCAAAGAAAAACTATTTACTGAAAATGAGAACGGATGTAGGTGACCAAACATGAAGATGCACCAGAGAACGAATGGAAAAACTGGAATTGGAGGTCTGAAGGGGACTTGATGTTGAATGGTGCATTTTTCGTAGCATCGGGTGCTGGAGCTTCATCTAGCTACGCACGGGCTTCAAGCCTTGGAGCTAGGCCCTCATCGGTCGTCTCCATCCTCACGACCAATGCAGGAGCTCTAGTTTGCAGAAAAGGCTCCCGTTGTTGATCCAAAAACATAATTTGAACTAAAAATTTCAAAATTATCAACAATGATTTGGGGATTTCTTATTAGGGGGAATTTTCCCTCTTATTTATGGTTAGTTTTGTTTGTTTTGTGTTTGTTTTTTTTTTCCTTACTTTTTGAAGCGTTTTGATTTGTACTATGTTCTACCAAGTACAACCTCGGCTTGCCACTCTATAAAACCATGGGATGTTTAATTTTGGATACCCAAAGGTTTGGAGTATGTGCAAGTTAAGTAGTGTTGTTATGTATATATACACACACATATATAACATATATCTATATTTCCAAGAAATTTGATGTGTGATTGGATTTAGTGTTGTTATGTATATATACACACATATATAACATATATCTATAAAATATGAGAACACTCTCCTATATAAAGTGTAGGAGGGGTCGAACCCTGCACAAGCACCAGACATCCAGTTTTATAAAATATGAGTTAGAAAGGAGTTTTTTTCCAAAATGGTGTCGGTGAAAAAACTATTTATCAAAATGGTGTTGTTGGAAAAATATTTATCAAAATGGTGTTTTTACAAATTTTACTTCTCTCACTCCTAATTTTATTGGATAAAACCTAATTAAATAATTAATGATAAAAATACCAAAACGTATTAGTAGTACCGGAAAACTTTCAATATTGTTAAATATGAAATTCTTGAGAATGCTATCATCGTTTAGTAGTATTGGAAAACTTTTTTTTTCTCTCTAAATTACAATTTGTTAAAAATTATTTAAAATTTAATTATTGTATTTTGGTTTTACAAAAAAAATTGTCTTCCTGTAAATATGAGTATATTAAAAAAAAATACTACAATGTTTATTAGCTATATATTTATACAAAAAGTATTATTATATATATAACTATGATAAAAATAATTAAATAATATATTATATTATATAAAAAATAATTAAATACAGAAAAAATTTAATTAATGAACAATAAAAGGGTCGACTTTGAAAATAATGTAGGAGTCAAGTATATTTCTATCATTATTTACATAATATTATAAAATATTTGAAAGAAACTAAATCCTTTGTATTCTCCTTATTATTGATTTACCTTAATAAATGAATAGTAAATTTTTATTTATTTTTTTCTTTTTTATGGTATAGCGGACGCCGTTACCATTGAGGTACTGTGAGGAATTCGACGCCGCCGCAACGCGAGTCGTGTAAAATTCCTAGTTAAAAATGAAAACAGTTAATTAGGAAATGAATAGTAAACTTTTTTTAGGCTATAGCGAACGCCGTTACCATTGAGGTACCGTGAGGAATTCGCCGTCGTCGCAACGCGAGGGGGGTAAAATTCCTAGTTAAAAATGAAAACAATTAATTAGGAAATGAATAGTAATTTTTTTTATATTTTTTTAGGCTATAGCGGACGCCGTTACCATTGAGGTCCCGTGAAAAATTCGATGCCGCCACAACGCGAGACAGGTAAAATTCCTAGTTAAAAATGAAAACAGTTAATCAAATTAGATAAAAAAATTTCACAGTATCACCAAATTACATAAAAGTTTTCTAACAAAAATTTGAACAATAGGTATATAATTTTTAACACAGGCGGTCAATAATTAAAAGTAATAAAAACAAAATATGAGGAAAAATAAAAATATTTTAAACTATATAAACGTAAAAATTATTTGTACATAAAAATACCCTTTTTTATCTAATCACTAGTTTAGATCCCGTGTATACACACGGATTGAAAAATATCAATATGTAAAATTTTTAAATCTTTATGTATATATTTTAAAGATGTAAAAATATATTACAAATACTAAGGATAGAAAACAAATTCAAAATATGTAAAAAAATAATATATAATTGAGTTTCGAAAATACGTTAATTACTATTTAATATAATTTAACTTTCATTTAATATTTGATTGAAAATAAAAGTTAGATAATTAAATTTCAAATTTTCTTATAATAAGGGATAATTTAAAATAAATATGTTTTTATTAGTATATTAGTATTTTTTTAAAACATATATTATTACTAAAAGATGGAAATGCATTAAATAAGAGAGAGGGCGGAAAAAAAATATGAAAATGAATACGGAGGCGACACGTGCCATAAAAAACCTTTATTTATTATATAGTATAGATTAATGAATTATGCTTTATCCAGTAAGATTAGAAGTGAGACTGTGAGAGACAAACAAAGTTTCTAGAAACAATATTTTGGTAAATATTGTTCAACAACATCATTTTTATGAATAAGTTTTCGAGCAACACTTTTTTAGAAAAAACTCGTTAAAAAGTTATGTTTATTAAAGAGTAAAATGTTATTTTCGTTCCTATGGTTTGGTAAAAATTGCCACTTTCATCCAATAGTTTGTTTTCTCACATCTGGGTTCCCGTGGTTTTAAAATCTTGCCACTTTCATCCAGTCAGTTAACATCATTCATTTTTCTCAGTTAAATGAGGGGTATTTCAATCCTTTTACATTTTTGTTTTATTTCTTTATTTTTTTTACTCTCATTTAATCATTCCCAATTTAACCTCTCATTTAATCATCCCCCTTCTAGCCTTCTTTCTTTTTTTCCCGAGAAAAATGGATGATGTTAACCGACCAAGTTTTCGGCGACAACACTAGGTTTCCAGTGACACTTTTTTTATATGTTTTAGACAAGTTTAACAATCATATGATTGTGAAATACTAGCAGTGATGATCTAGGGTTCATAAATCATAATAAAACAATATACCTCTTGATCGCGGAGGTGATTACGAGAAAAAAAGGCAAAGTAACAGTATACCTTTAGATCGCGGAGATGATTACAAGAAGAAAAGGCAAATTGGGGAAGATTAAATGAGAGTTAAAAAATGAAGAAATAAAACAAATATGTAAAATGACTGAAATACCCCTCATTTAACTGAGAAAAATGGATGGTGTTAACTGACTGGATGAAAGTGACAAGATTTGAAAACCACGAGTACCCAGATACAAGAAAACAAACTATTGGATAAAAGAAACAATTTTGATCAATCACGGTAACAAAAATCACAATTTACTCTTTATTAAAAGAATCTTTATTAAAAGAAAAGGTGGGTATGATTTAGCACTTAAGATCTCTTCTTGTTCCGTACAATTTATTCTTTTTGACTGCTAGGTACTTTTCCTTTTAATTTATGTAAGCTTTTTTTTATAAAGATATCATAAACTATATTTTTAAAAATTTCTATGTATCACATTTGAGATGATGAATTATGTGTCGATACTACATTTTTACAAGTTCTGCAGGGTTTTCATTCAACATGAAAACATAAAAATTTAAGGCCGGGTGTAATGGGCGTGGCTCTCTCCAACGTGGCAACACTTTTGGGGCGTGAACACAGCGCCGTGGGGCATGAGGGACAAGGACGTGATTCAGACCACGGGGATTGAGGCAAATGTGGCTATGTGGTAGGGGCGTGGGCTTGTTTGCCTATGTAGAGGGTGGACCATGCTCTGGTCGTGGATCACCACACTTGGCATAAGAGCATTCATATTAGCTCACTCATCTCCATACCTACAATTTAACTAAAAATTATCATTTCTTAAATTTATATCTCATTTTTCAAAAAGCTTCCAAATCAGACTCCCATATCTATCACTTATTTTAATTAAATAATACTTATTTATTTATTATTATTTTTTCTCTTTCTTCCACTCACATACACTTACATAAAGTATAAAATAATGAATAAAACGTGAATGATGACCTCCTAAATATAAATGGTGGTTATAGTTTTCTCTAAAAATATAGAGGATGGAGATGGAGATGGTGGAGCTGATGTGAGCGTAAAATTACATGATTGTTCATGTTTCCTTTATAATTTAGAGATGAGGGTAAAGATGAGAGAGCTGATGTGAATGCTCTATTATCTTTTAAACGGGTGTTTGAATGTACAATTTTTAGTGTGATTTATGAAAGAACTCAAAATTATATGAGGATTTAATGATGAAACATGTCATAAAAGATAATATTTGAACATGCTTTTACCATTGAAATTTGTTGTGTCTTCTTAACATGTCCATGAGAATATGATATAAAATAGTCATTTTCTATGTGTAGAAAAAACTTGATACCTTCTATTGATAGAAAAAAGTTAAATTGTAACACCTTAAAATTTTCTAAGAAAATAAAGGATTAAAGTTGCCAATATTCATAAGTTCACGGGCTAGAATGGGAATATTCAAAGTTCAAAAACCAAAAGAGAAAATTTGGAAATTTACCTTGTAACGGACCGTCATGAGACGGTAACGGTCTGTTACGGCCATGACGGACCGTCATGGCTGGTGACGGTCCGTGCCGCAAAAACCAGAGGCGGTTTAGGGTTTGTGACGCGTGTCAGATGACTCATTCTCGTGACGAACCGTTACGACTTGGTAACGGTCCGTTACGTGGTCCGGAAGTGCGTAGCCGCCAAGCAAAGCCATGACGGACCGTCATGCCTGGTAACGGTCCGTCACGACCTCAGATTTTGCCCTATAAATAGACGGACGATCTTGAACCATTTCACACAAACAACATACTCGATTTCACACACTCACTCTCTGGAGATCCGATCCCGAGCCCCGGTTCACGTGCGAGAGTCTGGTTTCTAGCCATTCGACTTCAAATTGCCTTAGATAGTGCTGAGGTAAGGTTCCGACTTCCCATTAAGCTTTGGTCATGAGCCATTAAGCTTGGATTATATAATTAAGTAATGTTATGATTCTCTAGGAGCTCTGCCCGAGGTGTTTGCCACATTACTGATTAATAAGCCAAAATACTGTCGAGGTGAGTTCTTAAAATGTGAAGTATGAACCCAGTCATGACCTTGTCTGGCATGATCGATTTATGAAACATTTTGAGTATCTTGAAACGATTGCGCCAATTGTTTATATATAACGTATTCTAAGCGCTTATTATATTTCACTTGCCCGTGGAACGACATGTTGGACAGGACCCGTGGAACGGTCTTCGGTTATATATATACTGAATAATTGTTCATAGTTGTCTATGAATTTGGGTGTTGAAGCCTATGAATGTGTTCAAGATACTTTGGCGGGTCATTTTATTAAACTATTTTAGTTTATGAATTCACCAGCTTTATGCTGACCCATGTTTTATCAAATGTTTTTGAACGCATCACAGGTAGTCATTAGACAAGGCATTCCAGGACTAGAATGAAATGATGAACGATTCAGATGATTGACATGCCTGGAATTATAAGTCCCGAATGACTCGTTCCTTGTTGGGAACAGATGATGTAACTTTTATGAGAATATGATGTAAACACTATTTTAATGTTTAATAAAAGTTGATGGTTTTAGTTTACGCTGTGCGTTTTTTGTATCAACGTCACAGTAACTAGAAGGCGACCTTCTGACCAGTATGTAGTTATCTGGCAAACGGAATGTTCTGTCTAGGAAAGGACGGTGTATAAATCTCTCCTAGACCCGTCGTTCTTTCCTGGGAACATACCTGTTGGAGATACTACTCTGGTTAGATAACTGTCATGTGTTACAGGTGCGACAATATGGTATCAGAGCTGCAGTTTAAGGGATTTAGATGCTACAAGAATAGTATCTAGACTTAAACTAGGACTCTAAAGATTAGTCTGGAATGCCTCAGGATAAGTTAGGTGTATACATTCAGTACGACCTATAATGGAAAATACCTAGAAATCAGATAATTAAAGGCATTTTTGGCCAAGTGTTATTAATTTCTGAGTTTCTGGATTATGACCGGTTATACGAATTCTGATGCTATACATCTGTATGTAGGTACAAATGGCAGGACGTGGTAGAGGACAAGGAAGAGGTAGGGGTAGGATGCCTAACACTAGGTCTTATACCCGTTACACGACAAACACAAACACTAATCCAAACGAGAATGTGAATACAAATGCTGAACACCATGTAGAAGAAGTTATCATAACTGAAGCTCAGTTCCAAGAGCGGTGGCATCTGAGGTCACCCGAGTACTTCGAACAACTCTACCTGGAATTCTTGATGATGCCCTTAGGAGAAGGGAAAATCATAACAGTCTTGGAAACCGGAACGAAGGAACAAGTGGTGTTGTTCCTAGAACGGAAGATACCCTTCATACCACTCTAGTAGGGAATAATATCGGAACAACTCGAACTCATGAGATAGTAGGAATGAAAAATCAGAGCACAGGAATTTATGTTCAAGGATGCAACTACAAGAATTTCAGTGACTGCCACCCAAGCCATTCAATGGAAAGAAGGAAGCCATTGCAGCCTTGCAGTGGATCACATATATGGAAGCTGTAATCAAAATGAGCGAGTGCAGGCCGGACCAAGCTGTCAAATTTGCCACACATTCATTTGAAGAAGAGGCTCTTGATTGATGGGAGTCAGTCAAACAAACAAAAGGAGAAACAGTGACCGATAGAATTACTTGGGAAGATCTCAAGTCTTTGATTATCAAGAGGTACTGTCCGCAGAATGCCGTGGACAAGATTGAAGCTGAATTTTTGCGGTTCGAAGCTGGAACCATGACTTATCAGGAGTACACGACCAAATTCAATGAAATGGCCAAGCTGGTGCCACATTTGGTTACTCCGGAGTCAAGAAGAGTCAAATGCTATATTCAGGGTCTTCCTCCCAAAGTCCGTACCTTAGTGAAGTCTATCGCACCCGAGACGATAGATTTAGCTGTTGAGAAAAGTGCAGTGATTTTTGATGAGGTGGCAGCACAAGAGCCACCGGAAGTTGATCACAAGAGAAAGTCTGATGAAGTTGTTAATAAGTTTAAACCGGGAAACAGTAAATTTCCCAGAAGAAGAGGATTTAATTCCAACCCTGATAAAACCAATCAGGGAATGAAATGCCAAACATGAAATAAATTTGGTCACTAAGCAATCCATTACCTGAATGTTAAGTGTTTTAACTGTGGAGAGATAGGGCACTATAGGACTTCTTGTCCTAAACCACCTAAACAGAAAATAGGTGGTCAGAACAAAGGAACTGGACTAGTGTTCGTCTTAGGGAGCGGAAGCGAACCAAATAAAGCCAAAGAGGTGGCAGGTACTTTCTTAGTTAATAATATTTACGCCAAGATTTTATTTGATACAGGGTAAAATAGAAGCTTTGTTTCATATGCATTTACCCCATATTTAGGCGTAAGACCGATTCCACTTATTCATGCCTATGTCGTTGAAACGGCAAATGGTGAACAGATTAGGATAACCGAATCATACCTTGATTATGCCATCAATTTTGGTGATGATAAGGTATTAGTTACACTAATGCCAATGAACTTAAACGAATATTGGATTATCCTAGGGATGGATTGGTTAAACCAATACCAGGCCCAGATTGATTGTGACCAGAGAACGATCAAGATAAAGATACCAGATGAAAATAGTTTGATGATTCAGGGTGATAGTAATAACAATAAGATTGAAATTATTTCAATATCGAAAGCTAAGAAAGAATTGACTAGAGGAGACGGTATATTCTTGATTCATGCTTTAAACATTAAACCCGAAGAACAAATTGCGGATATTCTCGTAGTTTGTAATCACTTGGATGTCTTTCTGGAAGAATTACCTGATCTTCCACCCGATCGTCAAATCGAATTCCGAATCGAACTCATTCATGGAGCTAAGCCTGTTGCAAAGTCCCCTTATCGCCAAGCTCTTTCCGAATTAAAAGACTCATGAAACAAATCCAAGAACTCTTAGACAAAGGGTTCATTCGTCCTAGCACTTTACCTTAGGGAACAACAGTACTGTTCGTTAAAAAGAAGGATGGAAGCATGAGAATGTGCATTGACTATCGGGAATTGAACAAGCTGACTATAAAGAATAGATATCCATTGCCTAGAATAGATGATCTGTTCGATCAGCTTCAAGGAGCCAAATACTTTTCAAAAATTGATCTTAGATCGGGATATTATCAGTTGAAGGTACAAGAAGAAGACGTACCTAAGACTGCTTTTAGGACCCGATATGGTCATTACGAATTTCTGGTCATGTCATTTGGTCTAACAAATGCCCCCGCAACATTTATAGACCTAATGAATAGGGTTTGTAAACCATTTCTTGATAAATTTGTCATCGTTTTCATCGATGATATTCTTATCTATTCCCGAAGCAAAGAAGAACATGCCAAACATCTCAAAATCATTTTGGAAACCCTGAGAAAAGAAAGATTGTATGCAAAGTTTTCAAAATGTGAATTTTGGAAACGAGAGCTACAATTTCTTAGGCACTTTGTGAATGAACATGGAATACAAGTATATCAAAGTAAGATAGAAGTTGTTATGATGTGGGAAGCCCCAAAGACTCCGAAAGAGATCATAAGCTTTCTTGGACTAGCCGGTTACTACAGAAGATTCATTTAATATTTCTCCAAGATTGCTACACCTTTGACTGCTTTAACTCAGAAAGCAGCAAAGTTTGAATGGGGTACGAAACAAGAAAAGGCGTTCAATACTCTCAAAGATAAACTTAGTCATGCACCGATCCTAGCACTACCCGAGGGAAATGACGATTTTGTCATCTATTGTGACGCTTCCCGAACTGGTCTGGGATGTGTGTTGATGCAACGAAACAAGGTTATTACCTACTCATCACGCCAACTTAAAGTTCATGAGAAGAACTATACTACGTATGATCTAGAACTTGGTGCCATAGTGTTTGCTCTAAATATTTGGAGACACTATCTGTATGGTACCAATTGTATAATATATTCAGACCATAAAAGCCTCCAACATATTTTTAATCAGAAGGATTTAAATATGAGACAAAGGAGGTGGATAGAACTTATCAATGACTACGATTGTGAAATCAAATACCATCCCCGGGAAAGCAAATGTAGTAGCAGATGCTTTAAGTCGAAAGGAACGAAGCCAACCGATTAAAGTAAAAGCACTACGATTAGACCTGAAGTTAGACTTAATGGAGGAAATCAAGGAAGTTCAACCAAAAGCATTAGAAGAAGGGAATATCAAGAAGGAACGTATGGTTGGGAAACAAAAGTTGCTATCCAAAGGAGATGACGGAATTATGAGATTCGATCAAAGAATCTGGATTCCTAAGCTTGAAGATATTTAAGAAAAGATATTAGACGAAGCACACAAGTCAAGATATTCCATGCATACTGGTGCGAACAAGATGTACAAAGATCTAAAGACTTATTAGTGGTGGCTAAACATGAAAAGATCGATAGCCTAGTATATAAACAAATGTTTAACTTGCCTTCAAGTTAAGATTGAGCACCAGAAACCGGAAGGTCACCTACAACAAATAGAGTTACCTGTTTGGAAATGGGATCACATTACAATGGATTTTGTAACCAAACTACCCGGAACTCAAAAAGGGCATAATGCAATATGGGTCGTGGTCGATAGGCTGACTGGGCTCTCCCATTTTATACCAATCAATGAAACATACTCTATGGATAAGTTAGCCAGAATCTATTTAAATGAAATTGTGAGCCACCATGGCATACCACTTTCTATTATTTCTGATAGAGACAGTCAGTTCATATCTAGATTCTGGATAAGTTTTCAGAAAGAATTGGGAACTCGACTTACCATGAGTACTGCATATCATCCTCAGACTGACGGACAAAGTGAACGCTCAATTCAAACTCCGGAAGATATGTTAAGAGCCTGTGTTATAGATTTTGGAGGTAATTGGGATAATCACCTACCATTGATCGAATTCTCCTATAACAACAGTTACTATTCAAGTATTAAAGTTGCACCATTCGAAGCACAATATGGGAGGAAGTGCAGAACTCCTGTCTGTTGGACTGAAATAGGAGACAGTCAATTACATGGACCTGAAGTCATACAGGAAACCACGGATAAAGTAGTCCAGATTAAACAACGACTAAAAGCTGCTCAAGATCATCAGAAGAGTTATGCTGACAAACGATGAAGACCATTAGAATTCCAAGTTGGAGATTTTGTAATGTTAAAGGTTTCACCTTGGAAGGGTGTTGTAAGGTTCAGAAAACAAGGAAAGTTAGGACCAAGATATATCGAAACTTACAAAATCAATAAAAGAATCAGAGCAGTAGCCTACAAGTTAGATCTACATGAAGCTTTACAAGGGATTCACAATACGTTTCATGTATCTTGCTTACGCAAGTGTTTAGCTGATCCAACTCAGGCTATTGCATTAGATGATGTACACATAGACGACAACCTTCACTTCACTGAACAACCAATCAAAATTTTAGACACCCAAGAACGGAAATTGAGGAAGATAGTAACACCAATGGTGTTAGTTCAATGGCAAAGTTGGATCGGAGGCGACAAGACTTGGGAGTTAGAGGAACAAATGAGAATCAAGTATCATCATCAATTCATATCTTAATTTCGAGGACGAAATTTCTTAAAGTAGGGGAGATTTGTAACAACTCGAAATTTCCTAAGAAAATAAAGGATTAAAGTTGCCAATATTCATAAGTTCAGGGACTAGAATGGGAATATTCAAAGTTCAAAAACCAAAAGAGAAAATTTGGAAATTTACCCTGTAACGGACCGTCATGAGACGGTAACGGTCCGTTTCGGCCATGGCGGACCTTTATGGCTGGTGACGGTCCGTGCCGCAAAAACCAGAGGCGGTTTAGGGTTTGTGACGCATGTCCGATGACACATCCTCGTGACGGACCGTCGTGACTTGGTAACGGTCCGTTACGTGGTCCGGAAGTGCGTAGCCGCCAAGCAAAGCCATGACGGACCGTCATGCCTGGTAACGGTCCGTCACGACCTCAGATTTTGCCCTATAAATAGACGTACGATCTTGAACCATTTCACACAAACAACATACTCGATTTCACACACTCACTCTCTGGAGATCCGATCCCGAGCCCCGGTTCGCGTGCGAGAGTCTGGTTTCTAGCCATTCGACTTCAAATTGCCTTAGATAGTGCTGAGGTAAGGTTCCGACTTCCCATTAAGCTTTGGTCATGAGCCATTAAGCTTGGATTATATAATTAAGTAATGTTATGATTATCTAGGAGCTCTGCCCGAGGTATTTGCCACATTACTGATTAATAAGCCAAAATACTGTCGAGGTGAGTTCTTAAAATGTGAAGTATGAACCCAGTCATGACCTTGTCTGGCATGATCAATTTATGAAACATTTTGAGTATCTTGAAACGATTGCACCAATTGTTTATATATAACGTATTCTAAGCGCTTATTATATTTCACTTGCCCGTGGAACGACATGTTGGACAGGACCCGTGGAACGGTCTTCGGTTATATATATACTGAATAATTGTTCATAGTTGTCTATGAATTTGGGTGTTGAAGCCTATGAATGTGTTCAAGATACTTTGGCGGGTCATTTTATTAAACTATTTTAGTTTATGAATTCACCAGCTTTATGCTGACCCATGTTTTATCAAATGTTTTTGAACGCATCACAGGTAGTCATTAGACAAGGCATTCCAGGACTAGAATGAAATGATGAACGATTCAGATGATTGACATGCCTGGAATTATAAGTCCCGAATGACTCGTTCCTTGTTGGGAACAGATGATGTAACTTTTATGAGAATATGATGTAAACACTATTTTAATGTTTAATAAAAGTTGATGGTTTTAGTTTACGCTGTGCGTTTTTTGTATCAACGTCACAGTAACTAGAAGGCGACCTTCTGACCAGTATGTAATTATCTGGCAAACGGAATGTTCTGTCTAGGAAAGGACGGTGTATAAATCTCTCCTAGACCCGTCGTTCTTTCCTGGGAACATACCTGTTGAAGATACTACTCTGGTTAGATAACTGTCCTGTGTTACGGGTTCGACATAAATATCTCAAATGAGTAAGTTTTCTTCATGTAGTTTGTCCTTAATAAACTAGCATTATTTGTAAATGAAATAATAATAATTTAATCCTCATACTTAAGTTATGTGATTATCCATCTACTTTGTACGTTTTGATATGGGTCTTTGATCTCATTACAAGAAGTAAACCTTTTTGGTTTAAATATAGTTTTATCAACTTTAATACTCAAAGTAATTTTTATATAGTTTATTATTTTTTTAAAAATTACATATAAAATCAAGTACTTTATTATCATTATTTTGAGTATAGTAATTTTGAAAATGATTTTTTTTAAATGCTTATAAATTGTTGATGATAACGGTGCGTCTAAGTTATTCAATTACAATATTGTATTTAAACTGATTACAACAATAGTTTAAACCAGTTACAATAGTACATCTAATGTAAACCAGTGTCTTCAACTTATCTAAGTCTAATGCATGAATAGACTGTATGATTATAAAGGTCGCCAGCCAAATCATTACAACGGTTCTTCTAAAACCACATTTAATTTAACAGACATGTATACTCATTCCTCAATCCTCATATAAGAACCGAGTTGTATATATTTATATGTAGAGAGAGTGGGAGGGGTCAAAGTTATAATTAAAACTAAGAAATGAATTTTGGATGGAATTCGATAAAAGGGCCCCACAAAAAGATAATAAATGGGTGGGAAATTGGGAATTCTAACAAAAAGGAAAACAAAATAAATTGTTAAATATTATTTTTATATTTCATTTTTCATGTATAAATGATAATTTTAAATCAAATATAAGTTACTAGCTTAGAATCTCATGTATTATATACACGTGTTGAATAAATATAATGTTATATACTTACTAATAAAAAATTTATGTCTTTAAACCCGTGTATTACACAGATTGAATAAAATATAATGTAATATGTTAACACATACACTCATTAAAATGTCTTTAAAAATGTACTTTGAAGTGACAGTTATAAATTCTGTTAAGTTAATTTTTAAAATATTTTTTTTCAACTGGGTATTAATTTTTTTTATGTAATTGATAAATATTATTAAATTTATTTGGTTAATGATAAATATTATTAAATTTATTTGGTTAATGATATAATAAGTATCCATAATTAAATAAAAAGTATCCAAAATTAAACTTATATTTAAAAATATATTCTTTTAATATGATTATTTAATAGGAGAAAGAGACGGGAAAAACAGGTTAAGGATGCACCAGAAAGTGACACGTGTCTCCTTAGGATTTTTATTTATTAGTATAAAGATTATGGTAAGAAAAAAGAAGACGTATAAAGACGTTTAAGTGATCATCCGGATCTGTAGTTCCATCGTACTTACCCACGGTGGTTGGCATTTACAATTTCCGGGTGATTTCAACCTGGGCGATCCGGAGTGTGAATTTTGACTGAGCCAATAATGCTGCCGGGCAGTACGGGTGATGTATATCATTTGATTGATTGACGTCGGAAAGGACAAGTGGTGGGGGTACTGCTCTATTTGCCTCAAGGCTCTTGCCTTCGCGGTATATCCCGTCGTCAGATTGGGGACTCCAGTGCCAGGTAACATTCCGAGAGTGACGTAAGCAGCGTCATCATAAGTTAATCTGGTCCGGAGTTCTGCCAAACGAGCTTCACGCTAGAGTTGCTCGTCCAAGCGTACTCGACGTTGTTGTTCCATCCACCACTCATTACCACCAATGAGTGGGACCGAGAATGGTGTGAGCCCCATGGGGTAGGGAAGGCTCGTCATTGGGTTAAAGGAAACATCCCCTGGGATAACAAGAAGTTAGGAATAAGTGTGCATGGGAACACTAGTCAAGATGGTGCTATGTGGCAAACTTAGGCTAGATGTTACTCCGGGTACAGGCTGAGAACTTCCCAAAAGTTGATGGTACTGTCCAGGGTAAATTGTAGGTAAGGTTGGCTGGCTTGGGTAAACGGATGGGAGAACTTGGCCAACTGTGGGGTGAAGGGTTGATGGTAAGTGAGCAGGTTGTGAAGGGACTGAAGGCGGTAAGGTAATAGAAACAGGTCGACTATGAGGCACTACGGGGGCTGTGAGCAACGCCTCATTACGGCTACGCACATCTTCCAAACGCTCCTCCAAGGTGCTCCTGTATTGGGTTGCTGGTGTTGACTATTCGCGACTAGGGGTGCTTCAACCTCAATTTCTTCCACTTCCTCCTCCGATTCTTCATGATTACGTAGATTGTCCATTGTACACAGGAAACAGTGCTCAGAATACCGTTACAGCTTTGTTCGACCGCGGATGGCGCCAATGAAAAGTTCCGATCACTATTTCTTTAGTACTTTTTCTTACAAGTTGTTACAGAGAATGAAGAAGATGTCCTCTACTCATGAGATCATTAGTATTTATAGGTTATCTCTAGAATTCTTTCTCTCTCCTCTGGATAGCCGAATGATGTTGACGTCTCCTTCTCTATTGGTGGAAAGGTTTCCTCCCCTCCTCATGATCCTTATTCTGTTAACCACGTGGGCCCCACCTTGTGTAACCGAAAGTTTATTAAGTAAACTCCCTCTTTTGCCCTTTGGGGAAGGGACGATTATTATCATACCTCGTCGGTTGGTGATTATTTAGCATTAAATACGAGTAAAACGGAAGAGTGAGCATCCCCGTAATTAGCGTCTCCAATCCAATTTTTTTTCTCACAACCCTTAATAACTTGTTTTTTCTTAAAACGTTTTTGATACGGTCAATTATATAAAACTATAAATTATTTTATAAAACTTAATTAAAATCCATTCAACTTATCCAAAGTTTATTTCTATGAAACAATGTTTCCCTTAAATCTCCACTTTTTATTAAAGATTACATTTTGTTGATTTGGTAAACACATGCATTTAATATCATTTATATTCTATGTGAGAGTACAATGATGGAAAGTTAGAATTTCATTGATCGAGCGAATTACAACCAATAGATTCCATGTTTTAAAAATAAGATAACATGATAAGAAAATAACTAAGAAAGTGATTATAAAGAAAGGACATATACAAGTGGGACAATAAACCAAACCTTGTCAAACTCAAATCGGTTTGGAGGAATTGACACACAACATGAAATCATGTGGCAGACATGTCCTCGAATTGGACCTAAAACCATGTTATCTCGGACTAGTCATCGAAAACGATATGGTTGATCACTTATACATGTTAATCTTAAGAGAATCAGAATATTAGATTATTATTCATTTATTATTTTACGTAGAGTGACCATTAGTCTTTACAACCGAACATTATAACAAGCTAAAAAATATACGTTGGGGGTGCCTGCTTATTCGTTGTTATTGGTTCCTTAATCATGTTGTCACATGATGATTTGGTGTGCAAGAGTACGAATCGGATCATATAGCTGTACTCAATTGCCATTGATATTACTTTTTGAAAGTCTGCGATGGATTTGTGTCAGCAGTGGCGGAGCTTTAAAATTTTCGCAGGGGGGCCCGGAACTATAAAATTTTCGGCGGAATACATATAAATTAACACAACTGAGCGAAAAATCGACCGAATACGTATATATTAACACTTCTGAGCGAAAAATCGGGATATATCTTCCGCCCTTGTGTGTCAGTGTGTTACTCAAGTGTTGTATACATATATTACACATAAAGCGTCTAGGTTGCTATACAAAATATAAAAAAAAACTTGCATGTCAAGTGATACTGGATCCTTTATATATGCTAAAAGAAACTTGTAAACTCGGTAAAGCAAGCCACCTTGTGAACCACGTACACGTTGATATCAATAATTTCGCCTAACAATTGGTTTGGCCAAAACAACAAATGTGACCATATACCAAAATCATGTTTTATCCAAAAGTTTTAAATAAAATAATCATATAACTTATAAGTGTTTGATTCAATTTGGGACTTCGCATCTACTAATCGGTTTAAATATCACATTTCTTTATGAGTGTAAGTGAGTTGATCCGTTTATGAGCTAAAAATGGAAATCAAGTGAAGCTTAAATAAGCTCGAGCCCAACTTGATGCTAAATTAAACTCCTATAATATTATATCTATATCTATAATATATAATAAATAAAGGTTTTTCATGACACGTGTCGCCTCCACATTCATTCTCATCATTTTTTTCTCGCCTCACTCTCCTATTAAATACACCTTTATCTTTTAATAATAATATATTTTTAAATAAAATAATAATCTTTATATTAATAAATCTTGTTACATATTTTGACGAGTATGTATTAACAGATTATATTGTATTTCACGGGTTTATTCAACCCGTGTAAAACACGAGTTTTTAAAAAATAATTTTTTTATTACTTAATATATAATATTATATTTATTTAATTCGTGTAATACACGAAATTTTAACCTAGTATATAATAAATAAAGGTTTTTTCATGACACGTGTCGCCTCCACATTCATTCTCATTATTTTTTTCCCGCATCCCTCTCCTATTAAATACACATTTATCTTTTAATAATAATATATTTTAAAAAAAATACTAATTATACTAATAAAACACATTTATTTTAAATTATAACTTATATTAAGAAACTTTGAATTCTAATTATGTAACTTTTATTTACAATCAAATAGTAAATAAAAGTCAAATTACATTAAATAGTAATTAACGTATTTTCAAAACCCAATTTACATATTTTAAATTTTGTTTTATATCTTTAATATATGTAATAAATTTTTACGCATGTAAAATAGATACATAAAGATTTAAGAAATTTATGTATTGATACTTTTCATCTCGTGTGTATTACACGGGGTCTAAGCTAGTAATGTAATATAATAAACATTTTTATTACTAACCGTTTAATATTTCCTTTATTTAGAGTTTCTAACCTAGTAATATAATATTATATAATTACACAATAAATATTAATATAATTACATAATAAATATTATTACAATATATAATTATTATAAAGTAATTAAATAATATGTAATATTTTAATATATAAAATTAAATTATAAATATATAATAATTATAATTATATAAGTAGATAAATAAAATAATTAATAATAAGCGAGTCGAGCCTGAGTTTGTAAAACTACTCATGAGCCGCTTTCACGATTTAAACGTAGAGTTTGAAACAAGCTGAATTCGAGATCTCTAAAGTTTAACGAGTCACACTCAAACTTACACGAGTTTAAGCTTGACTTGTTTACATCCTTAAAAATTTTCTTATACAGGAAACTTATATATTATCCTAGTGCCACTACGAATGGTTCTAGAGTTCTACATCAGTGGGAATTGGATAGGAAAGGTCGATCCATGTGCTTAAGGTGGCGATCCGTGTGCAAATGTTGGGAAGTGAAGAGGAAATCCTTAACCACCACATGGGGAATTTAAACGGCCTAGATTGGCTAAATTGACTTTTAGCCCTATATTATAATAGACATCTTAAATTTTAAGTAGTACAAATATAATTACTCAAATTATAACAATTGATGTTTCTAAGGGTAAATATGTCTTTTTAAATAATACTTACATCTTTACCTCTCAACTTTACTCAACTTTTGGTTATTTAAACAATAATTACACTTTTAAAATAACTACCCTTCACGATTTTTAAACGGCCATAACTTTTTCATACCGTAATGTTTTTTATAAAAAGTTACACCATAAAAACGAGCATTTTATTTTCTTTAATTTGAGTATGCTATTACTATAGTTTATTTTAAAAAAATTAATATGTTACGTGATTACATATCAACACCTTCGTTTTTGTTTCCTTTATATTAATTGATGGTATCTTCACGACAATCCCGAAAAATTCTAAAATCCGACAAACGCCGCTGAAATAAAAATCTTAAGTTCAATGATATAAGATCCGACTACTTTGACCGTTTTTCAAATACATACATAGCAAAACAACCGTATTTTCTGTTTTTAAGTCTCCGTATAATCAGCACCCACCCACTAACAATTTTTTTTTTGTAAAAGTCCGTACATAAAGTTATATTTATTTAATAAACAATCCATCTCATAAAATTAATAACTAATGATGGATTGTAATTTTAAAACAGTTCCGTTGATATCACATATTTAAACACTTTGAAAAATAAATAAGAATGACATATTAATTGGTTAATCTGCCAAATTTTTAAAACTCACCATTAACCCCAATGTACTTAGGTTAAAACTGAATGAAGGATCAGAACAGAGACGAACAGTTACCGAATGTTATACTCAGCTCATATTTAGTAGCTACCCATTAAAAATGGAAATAAAAAAACAATAGACGCTTAAACATATAATACAAACAATGCATAAATTGTCTTCAAAGTGCATCTACGTAGGTGAAAAAATTCGGTGCATTCAAATTGACCATCTGAGGTAAAAAAAATTTAATAAACATTAATGCATTGAATGTATTTAAATATTTTAACCAGTAAAAATGATATTGAGATAACCTAAATTTAGTAAGAAACTGCATTTTCTGGTGATAACGTGCACGTATCAACTGCAACACTTAAATAAAAACTGAACCCTATAATTTCGAATAGCAGTTAATAATCAATTTAAGTTACTACGTTTATGACTCGTATTTTCTTATTTGGGGTGTTGTTATTATTTAATTGAGATCTATAAGGCATAGATAGACCACACTGATGCTACGAATAACAAAACTAACATAAGTACTGTACAAAATATCATGACATGATTGATAAACTAACAGAAAACGAGTTTAGATTATAATACAAGTAAAGATATTACATAGAACAATTCACTAATCTGATTACGTATGTTCTAACACATAGAAATATAATTTCACATAATAATGTTTTTAACAAAGAAACTTTACTTCCCTTTTTCCTAAACAATTTATATATAAATATGATTTAAAAAGTTAACCCTTACAAGATCTTTGCAGTTCGCCAATATTGAAACTACAGTAACATGTGTAAACCCTGGAATTGAAAACGTCGATGTTAATTTATTTGATTGTATAAAGTTTTTAGAACGTTAATTTTGACGGTTTAGTGCGCCGCAACGCGCGCGGGTATAACACTAGTGAAATATAATATGCTAGAACTTGTATAATTTTGCACGACATTTTTAAAGAGTTCTACTTGAGCAAATAGAGTGGTAGGCGATTAATGTGGCAAAATTCATTATGTCTTGAAACGAGAATTTGCAAAGGGAAAGAAAGTACTGGCAGTTTCCTTATTTCAGGTTGGCCTCCATCGTTGATCTTTACATTTTCCAATTTTTTGATTCGTATATGATTAATGTATCTTTTCAGACCGTTATTAATTCATGATTTGCAATTTTGCATCATGCAGATACTTGATTGAGATGAAATTTGAACATTATGCAATATTGTGTATGCTGCACTAATATTCTCTTCTTTTTCAAAAGGTTGTTGAATTAATTGGAGGAAAGCCAAAGAAAAGAGAATTTTGTGGTCATCAAAGAAAGGTATGAGAAACAACATAAAATTAGAGATTGCAATTTTGACCCATGAACTTATGAGTGGGTCGAAAAAAGGCTAAAAGAACGAGAGTCAAATGGGTTGAAAGTTGCTTAAATTGAGTGATTCTAACTAGAGATGTACAAAAAAACCGGTTTGAAAAACCAAACCGGTTTCAAACCGAAAACCGAACCGGTCGTGAACCGGTTTATACCAAACCGGTTTCAAACTGGTTCAAACCGCCGGTTTAAAACCGGTTTGAAACCTATACATTTAAACCGGTTTAACCCGAACCGAACCGATTAAAAACTGGTTTCAAACCGTTTTTTAACCCGGTCAACGGACCATCTCAAACCGGTTTGAACTCAAACCGGTTTTGACTTTTTGTTGACCAAACCGGTTCGGTTTTGAACCGGTTCGGGTTAAAAAACCGTTTTGTGCACCTCGAATTCTAACCGTTATTTGGGCTTTGTATTTAACCATTGGGCTCATTGTTTAAGCACTTGGGCTTACATTGAGTGATTAATCTAATTGGGCTTCCTACAATAATGGTATTGGTCTTAATGATAAGTTGGGTCTTGGGTTAAAGCCTATATGTGTATATACAACACATGGGTCTCGATCATATTAGATAGACACATATACGCATATAAACAGAGTGAAAAAGAACGGTGGTTACAAGTTCTCCATATGCGATTTTCACAGAAACATCAAAATCCGATTTCATGCAGAAGAAATTCTCTGTCTTATCCGATAAATCATTGCATGTAACCCGTAAATAGGTTTATCTGGAACTGTTTCACGATTCAGAGAATAATCCAAGTTTCATTCATCATTCAAGATCAAATCCGATTTCCAGGTTTGTCTATTCATTTAATTTTCGTGTTTATACAACATAAAGTAGCAAATTCTTCACCTAAAGGGCCCCATTTTAGGATTTTGTTCTGGTCATGCATCCCAAGAGCTTGTGTCCAAATGATGCACACTATAGAGAGCTTGTGTACAATCATTTCAATTTGTAATATACGTGACAAAATAGGCGGGTCAAGCATGATGGGTAACGGGTCAAAGCGGGTCTGGGTCAATATGGATAGACCGGTAACACTTTTTGATTATTACTTTACTTTTTTAAAAATAACTAGGTTTTTAAACCCGCGCGTTACGACGAGAGGGTTAAAATTTGTGAGGTTGGGTTTCGACGACCCGTACACTATTATTAACCCCGCGATAAAAATTAACGTTTAAATATTATGAAAAATTAAAAGTAATAGAAAAATAAAAAAGAAACCTAAACTAAAAAATTGTAATTATATTTTTAGTTAAATAAAAAAAAGAAGCAATTTTAACCCTCTTGAGTCGACCTATAAAAGCCGATGTCCATTGATGAATTCAACACTTGAAAATCACCATCTTTTTACCCTCCGCGTTTTCTACAACTCCAGCACTTTGACAAGGTACTCCAGCACTTTCACAAGGTATTCCGGCTACTCCAACGGTTGACCGTTTGGTGCAATGCTAGCCCCAAGACTTCTCATAGTGGAGATCTTGGGTTCGAATCCTGGCCACAGCAAAAAAATGATTGTGGTCAGGTTAGGGGTTTATCCAGTTGGGGTTCCTCCTGGGGTGTGCTGCCTGGATGTAATAGATGTTGCCCCGGAAAAACCCAATTATCCTACAATATCTAGGTGTTGTCGTTAAAAAAAAAAATAATTCCGGCTATTCCAAACGCTACTGAAACACAAACTAAAGCCAAATTAGTTGTGCCAATCGCTTTCTTCGCTTCCGGCAATCCCTTGACCAAGTTTGGAGGCTTAGAAAACCTACATAACCATCCCGTCTTAAATAAACGAAAATATTGTATTAATTCCACAATTAAATTTTCCGGCGAAGTGGGATTTGTTAGCGAAGAAGATGAGCAATTGTACGTCATTAATAATTCGTTGGTTTTACTTTATTAATTTCAATAAGAGCAACAGTATGTTCCACCCATCTCTATTGTTTTGTTTATAAAATAGACCTAAGGGAACCAAAATCAAAAAAAAAAAAAAAACAATCAACATTAATAAGAAAAAAAGATGGAGGCGTAGGTGATCCGGAACGGAGGACCTGTGATAGATAGGGCAAGAGCTTTACCACCAAGCCAAGGTAGGTCTTTGTTTATACATGAAAGGATATATCTTTTTTTTAGAACGACATATCGATTAGGATGTCGCTAACCCACCTAGCCCAGAGTTCAGCTTCTGACACAGAGAGTGTTCCTGAATATATGTAGTGCACCTTGTGAGGATTGAACCTGCGACCTCCACAGGAGGAAAACCTTATGGCAAAATCTCCTGACTACCATACCAAAGGCCTTGATGGCGAAAGGATGTCTCTATATTTAATAACTAAATAATAAAAAACTAAAAAAAACATTTCAAGCAGCCGTCCACCGTTGCAGGGGATTGAAAACAGAGTAATTTATTGACAGTCAAAAAATATACGCTTTTGCAGGGGATCGAATCCGGGTCACCTGCGTGGCATGAAGGTATACAAACCACTATACTACAAACAACTTTGGTTTATTTTCTTTATAAATTTTAATTCTTTAAACATTACATACTTGCAAAACCATTGGTGACCATACATTCTTGCCTTATCTCTGGCTCAACCCTTTTGGATTTACACCCCAAGCTCATAAAACGCTATAACGGACATTTCTCATAAAACATTGCCATGGCTACCACTTTCGCCGCTGCAGGTACCTACCTCCGCCGGCATCCTCTGCTTGTCGGAACAAGTTTGTTGAACAATTACACAAGTTTTGCTACGAAACCGGTGGTAAGGTTTAGTGTGAGGAGTTCCGCCGAATCGTCGCCGGCTGAGGTTGAGCAGACGGAAGAGAGTTCTATTGAAGTACCAAAGGGACCTCCTTCTTTGATCTCTGCACTTAACGTTGAAAAAGCTCTTCGCGGAATTGGTATTTTTCTTCATTCCATTTAGGCGTGTTCATCGGTTAATTCAGTTAGGTAATTTTTTTGGTAGTAACCGAAACCAAACCAACCGAATTAATTATGTCTTAACCGAATTAACCTTTTAGTTGTAACCGAATTGAATTTTTTGGTTCGGTTTTAGTTTCTGTTTATTTTAGCTGTAACGTATTCTGTTATTTCATTAGTTTATGGAAGATATTTGAAATTTGGTATATAGTTAAAAGGACGAAAAATGTAATTTACTCTTAATCATATATGTAATATTGGAATATTGGCCTAATTCTGTTATAAACAGGGTTGTTCGGTTAATTAACCGAATTCAAATAATCGTATGGTTCGGTTATTAACCGAATAAAAATTGAAATTTAATCTGTTTTGAGGGAGTTGCAGATGATTAATGAAGCTTCTATTTAGAGTGCAGCCATTACAGATGTGGATCACTATGGCATCCTAGGTCTGAAAAGGGGATGTTCATATGACCAGGTTAAGCTGACATATGATGCAAAACTTGAAGAGCTGATGAACCAAGGACTGGAACAGGAGGAGCTAACCAAGAAGCTTGTTGAATTAAAAGTTTGTATGATTAATAGTAACAAGTATGGGTTTATGCACACCAAGTGTTTGATAAAATGTTTGTTGTATCCCAGGAGTCGCACTCAATCTTGTCATCTGTGGAAGAAAGAAGGCTGTATGATTGGAGCTTGGCAAGGAATGAAAACACCGACCGATATGCTTGGCCTTTCGAGGTTGATATTACTCAAACTGAAACCGCAAACTCACCCGACACTCCTCCACCGCAGGTGATCTATCAACTCATCTATTGTTTCTTTCAACACAACACATTTACTTCGATGTGGGTGGTGTTTTATCTTAGACGGGTCGTGTTCGGGGATTCTAACACGCCTCTTTCGTACAATTGTTAGTCAATCACAAGTTTTGTAGATGATCT
Source organism: Smallanthus sonchifolius (assembly GCA_023525975.1). Taxonomy (NCBI): domain Eukaryota; kingdom Viridiplantae; phylum Streptophyta; class Magnoliopsida; order Asterales; family Asteraceae; genus Smallanthus; species Smallanthus sonchifolius. Next base: position 9,066,157 of record CM042020.1, read on the forward strand.
TTGTTGGTATAAACTGGTAGCGACAAAGAAGAACATAAAGAAATATGAGAGAAACTATTAATTCATTACATAAACCTAAACAACGTGATAGAGACCGATTTGAGATGGTCAATCTCCCAGACCCCGTTGAGTGGGTTAATCTCCGAAGAATAATCAGAGAAAAACGAAAACTTGAAACAATTTTCTAGTTTTTCATTCTCATCCTAAACAACCAAAAGTTACTGGCTTTATAGCCTTACATACGAATAGAAATCCCATAAACTGCGGCTCTGATACCAACTTGTCACACCCCAGTTCGTAGATATTGGTTACAGTGACGTTGATATAGAAACACACAGCGGAAAACTAAAACCTTAAATTTTCATTATAATAATATTGTTTACAAACCAGATCTGACTGAAATATAAAACATGGTTCCTAACAGGAACCTACAACACTGGCCTTATGTTCCCTGAACCTGCCACAAACTCCGGCCTTGTGGTTCCACACGAACCTTCCTTAAGCCAATCTAGTAAAAACATCTTCCTTATATACACCACCTGGAATGCCGACAAGCTACAAGCCTCTAAGCTACTGATCACTTGTGCTAAAAAACATTTTAAAATATTTGGATCAGCATAACGCTGGTGAGTTCATAAACAAAATCATGTTTTCACAAATTGTATCCACGATACAAAATACTCGGTAACCTCAGCTTTACTCGGGTCTGAGTTTTAACAACCATCCATCCTAATCCCCACCCTGTAGCCTCAGCTTTACTCGGGCTCTGAGCTTTTATTATATGCATATATTTTGGCGACTCGCTGGCTTACGACATCACAAGTACCGGCCATAACGAGAGGATCAGTCTCACCCGTCAGTCCCACCCAACCTCGGCCGTAATAAGCGCTATTTACGGGTATATATACATAGGATATCATAGGGATCTCAACATAAAAGCATTTGAAAACGACATTTTCATAGAACACAGTTTAGAGGAACTCACCTCAAAGCACTTTCCCTTGATTTACTGCAAAATCAACATCTCGAGTATACCCTAGATCATACCCACATTACTATAACTAGTACCCGTATCTTAGGTTTGCATAATCGAACCTTGAGATACTCAAAAACCTTACCTTTAAATTTTCATTATAATAATATTGTTTACAAACCAGATCTGACTGAAATATAAAACATGGTTCCTAACAGGAACCTACAACACTGGCCTTATGTTCCCTGAACCTGCCACAAACTCCGGCCTTGTGGTTCCACACGAACCTTCCTTCAGCCAATCTAGTAAAAACATCTTCCTTATATACACCACCTGGAATGCCGACAAGCTACAAGCCTCTAAGCTACTGATCACTTGTGCTAAAAAACATTTTAAAATATTTGGATCAGCATAACGCTGGTGAGTTCTGAAGGTAAATAATGTTCGATGATCTTTCATTGACAATCTCACCAAATATATAGATACAATATGGCCTAAACTATATTTGGTAAATATTAACATTGATTACCAAATAATTCTATACTAGGTAATACAATATATAAAATATAATACATATCACTAATACACCCCCGCAGTCGAGACGGGAGGAGGCCGAATGTTGAGACTGGATCTGAAGTCGTCAAACAGAACGCGCGGAAGGCCTTTGGTGAAGATGTCAGCGATCTGGAAGCGAGAGGGAATGTGTAGAACTCGGACTTGACCACGAGCAACCTTCTCACGAACGAAGTGTATGTCAATCTCTATGTGTTTCGTCCGTTGGTGTTGAACGGGGTTGGTGGACAAGTAGACAGCACTTACATTATCACAGTAAACAAGAGTTGCCTTGGTGGGAGGAAGATGCAGTTCTCCTAGAAGATTACGAATCCAACATGTTTCAGAAACAACATTTGCAACTCCCCTATATTTCGCTTCAGCACTAGATCGCGATATTGTATGCTGTCGTTTGGAGGACCAGGCGAGAAGATTATCCCCCATATAGACACAGTAACCGGAAGTGGAGCGTCTAGTGTCAGGGCACCCGGCCCAGTCAGCGTCGGTGTAGGCGACAAGGGTACGAGCAGCTGACCGATGAATGGTAAGACCATAAGTGAGAGTCCCTTGAATGTAACGCATAATGCGTCGAAGGGCCGTCATATGAGTGGTACGAGGAGCATGCATGTGCATGCAGACCTGTTGGACTGCGTAACTGATATCAGGCCTGGTGAAGGTGAGATACTGGAGTGCCCCACACAGTTGTCGGTATTCAGTGGCCGTATCGAGGAGAGAGCCATGTGTGGAGCTCATTTTGTGATTCGTGTCAACCGGGGTGACCGCGGGATTACAGTTTGACATACCTGCACGCTGAAGGATTTTCGAGGCATATTGTTGTTGACTTAGAAATAAAGACTGATTAGGGTATCGAGTAACTGCCACGCCAAGGAAATAACTGATGGGACCAAGATCCTTCATTGCAAATTCTGTTGTCAAGAGGTCCATAAACCGGTGTCGGAGCTTATCCGAAGAGGTAATCAATAAAATATCATCCACATAGAGAAGGAGATAAGCCGTGTCATGCCCTTGCCGATAGACAAACAAAGAATTATCACATTGGCTGTGTGTAAACCCCATACGAGATGCGTAGTCGGCAAAACGTTGATACCATGCTCGGGGAGCCTGTTTTAAACCGTATAAAGATTTCTTTAGTAAGCACACGTGATTAGGATACCGTGCATCCCGGAACCCCATAGGTTGATGCATATAGACTGTTTCATTGAGTTTCCCGTGTAGGAACGCATTCTTGACGTCTAACTGATGAATAGGCCATGAATTTGAAACCGCAATGCTGAGAACGGTTCGAATGGTGGCCGGCTTGACCACGGGGCTGAATGTTTCTCCACAGTCAACACCTACCTGTTGTGATCTTCCGTCACATACCAAACGGGCTTTATACCTTTCCAAAGAACCATCGGAACGAGTCTTGTGGCGAAAAATCCACATACTTCTTACAATATTCATATTGGGTTGCCGAGGTACCAATTCCCACGTCTCATTATCGATAAGAGCACGGAACTCATCGAGCATGGCGCTCTTCCAATCCGGATTGGCTAAGGCTAAGGTGGGGTTTCGTGGTATAGGAGAAATAGTGGTGGAAGTGTGTAGGGTAAAGAAAGGTTGTCGGAGTTTGGAAATGCCCGACATACTCCGAGTGGTAATAGTACTGGCTGGAAGAGGATCCGGAGGGGCTGGATCAGCCGTGGGGGCTGGAACAGCCGTGTGTAGTGGGGCAGTATTCTCCGGGACAGTAGGCTGGACTGGGACAGCAGGCTTTGGGCGTCGGGAGTAGGTAATGGGAAAGGTTGTGGGTGGTGTGTTTGGCTGGTCATGGGTAACAGGAGTAGGTAGAGGGGTGTTTGGGGTAGGGGATGGTGGTGTGGAAGGGGGGAAAGAGTCCGTGGGAAGCCAAACAGAAGGGTGAGGGTCTGATGTAAACAGGTCATACCGAGGAGGAGTGTGGTGATGATTTTGAAAGGGAAAGATAGTTTCGTCAAAGATAACGTGGCGGGATAAGGTAATACGACCAGTAGACATGTCGTAGCATTTATAGCCGCGATGTGTTGTAGGATAACCAAGAAATACACAAGGTTTGGAACGAAGTTCTAGTTTGTGAATAGTGGTGGAAGGAATGAGTGGATAACAGAGACAACCGAAAACGCGAAGAGAAGAATAAGAGGGGTGACGGTGATAGAGACGGTAAGTGGGAGTGGAAAATGAGAGAAGTTTACTAGGAAGTATATTTAGGAGGTATGTGGCAAGGTCTAATGCATGAGGCCAAAAGTTTAGGGGAACGGAAGAGTGGGCGAGAAGTGTTCGTAGGATGTTGTTGATAGAACGTATTTTACGCTCGGATTTTCCATTTTGGGAAGAGGTGTAGGGGCACGAGAAACGAAGGACCATGCCATTGGTGTCGCAGAATTGTTTAAAAGATTGGTTGTCATATTCTTTGCCATTATCACATTGTAAGGATTTTATAGTGGTGTTAAATTGAGTTTTAATCAGTTGGTGAAATTTAACAAAGGTTGGGAAAACTTGAGACTTAGTGGCTAGGGGGCAGGTCCAAAGAAAATTAGTGAAATCATCTAAAAATAATAAGTAGTATTTGTGACCTCCCGAGCTTAAAACGGGAGAGGTCCAAATGTCACTGTGAATAATATCAAATGGTGCATAAGTCACAGAAGTAGAAGAATGAAAAGGTAATTTAATATGTTTTCCCAAAATACAAGACTTGCAAACCGTAGAATTGATTACATTACGAGAAGAAAAGGACAATTGTTTATTTAAACTAGATAAGATAGGAGATCCCGGGTGTCCAAGGCGGTGATGCCAGAGATCCCTGGTGATGGCAGCAAAAGCAGATGGACTTGTGACTTCGGATGTTGGAGTGAGAGTGAGCGGGTAGAGATCTCCCGTGCTGTTGCACCTAAGCAGCGGAGTTCGGGTCTGGAAATCCTTCACATCAAAACCAAATTTGTCAAATTCCATAGAAATATCGTTATCGGTTGTCAACCGACGAACTGACAATAAATTTTTGACAAGGTTAGGAACGTGAAGAATATTGTAAAGATTTAAAGGTGGGTAAGGCGGGGGTAGGGTTTGAGTACCGGTTCCGTGGATTGGAATTTGAGCGCCATTACCTACAATTACATTCCGAAAAATACCCTTATTGACATAAGAGGAGAATTTACCTGGGTTGTTTGACATGTGAGAGGTGGCACCAGTATCCATGTACCAGTTTTGATCCGGATGTGTTAGAGACATAGTGTGAAAAGCTTGTTCCAGATCAGTTGGGGTAAAACTGGCCTCTGATGCAGCATATGCCTGTGCTCCTGGTCTGGGGCCTAGAATTCCCTGATTGGCAGCAGATGGGCCTGGCCCATGGTTGGAGTTGGGTGCTGCAGTGGGGTAAGGGCATGTCGCTGGTGGAGCCCAAGATGGATAACTGGGCTGCTGAGTGTAATTGGGCTGTGGTGGAGCCCAATAAGCAGGTGGTTGAGTCTGTTGTTGAGAGGGCCATGTATTTGGGTGAGAGCCCCAGTTGGAATTATTGGGCTGCTGACTCCATGGCTGTCTAGCAGTGTATCCAGGCCCAGCTCCGCGATCTCTGTTATTCCGACCACGACCACGGCCACGTCCCCTTTGTTCGCGGTGATAACCAGCAGGTAAAGGCTGATTTTGCTGTTGGCGGTATTGATCAGGGTAGCGAGTGGCCTGGTTAAGCAGGGCAGCACCAGCAGTGGCGGCTGAGCTGGCAGCCTGGTTGCTTTTTCGAGCTTCCTCCATGATAAGCCGTGACCGTGCTTCATAAAACTCAGGGAGAGGTTTTGTCTGCTGAATCATCATTGCAACTCCTTCATAAGATTCAGTTAGACCAGCAATGAGTTGGAGAACCAGACGTTGGTTCGTTACTGGAGCACCAACGTTGGTTAACTGATCAGATAGCATTTTTAAGGCTTGGCAATATGCAGAGCAGTTTGGGAAGCTTTCCAGTCGCGTGGTAACAAACTTGTGTTCCAAGTAGACTGCTCGCTCGTTCTGATTGTCTTGAAAAATATTTCCAAGAGCTGTCCATGCCTGTGCAGCAGTAGAATCGGGTTTAAGAATGGTGTGGAGTAAGTCGTTGGATATCGTACTGTAGATCCATTGGATGACAATGGCGTCCAAACGTGCCCACAGTTCGACATCCAAGGGTTTGACAGAGGAGGAGGAGGAGGATGAGGATTCGGTATGAGCTTTGGGAGTAATGTGATCAATAACTTGAAAGGCACGGCAGTGAATTTTAAATAATTCTGCCCAGGACATGTATTGTCCGCTCTCCATCTCGAGAGTAATTGGGATGAAATTCTGAATATTAGTGATCATGAGAGCTGGATGAAGGTTTTTGGAATCCATGAGAGAAGAAAGGGTTAACAGATTCGAGGGAATAGAAGGGAGGGATGATCGGAAGTTGGAATTCTGCCGGAATTTCAAGACTGCCGGAATTTTAAGGTGGAGGCGGCTAGGGTTAGGGTATTCAGAGAAGAGGCTCTGATACCATGAAGGTAAATAATGTTCGATGATCTTTCATTGACAATCTCACCAAATATATAGATACAATATGGCCTAAACTATCTTTGGTAAATATTAACATTGATTACCAAATAATTCTATACTAGGTAATACAATATATAAAATATAATACATATCACTAATAAGTTCATAAACAAAATCATGTTTTCACAAATTGTATCCACGATACAAAATACTCGGTAACCTCAGCTTTACTCGGGTCTGAGTTTTAACAACCATCCATCCCAATCCCCACCCTGTAGCCTCAGCTTTACTCGGGCTCTGAGCTTTTATTATATGCATATATTTTGGCGACTCGCTGGCTTACGACATCACAAGTACCGGCCATAACGAGAGGATCAGTCTCACCCGTCAGTCCCACCCAACCTCGGCCGTAATAAGCGCTATTTACGGGTATATATACATAGGATATCATAGGGATCTCAACATAAAAGCATTTGAAAACGACATTTTCATAGAACACAGTTTAGAGGAACTCACCTCAAAGCACTTTCCCTTGATTTACTGCAAAATCAACATCTCGAGTATACCTTAGATCATACCTACATTACTATAAGTACCCGTATCTTAGGTTTGCATAATCGAACCTTGAGATACTCAAAAACCTTACCTTGGTACTATCTACGGCAATTTGCTGATGATTTGCGAGAAACCGGACTTTCGGATGCGGACCGGAGCTCGGGATAAGTGGGACCAGGATCTTAAGTGTGTGTATGTGAAGGTGTAGTGGTGTGTGTGGCTGTGGAAATTACCGAGCTTTGGCTTTCTATTTTTAGGTTGATTTCGGACCCGTAGAGGACCGTTACACAGGGAGGTAGCGGTCCGCTACCGCTCTGAATGCGTTAGCCCTACACGCGTCACAACCTTAGCGGACCTGTCCTCTTTTTTTGCGGCTAGTGGACCGTGTAGGATCTGGCTAGCGGTCTGTCACCAGTGCCACGCGTCAGAAATTCCCAGTGAGTCACATGACACGTGTCAGCATACGACTGATTCCTTCCCCTCCACGTAGCGGACCGTTAAGGACTAAGGTAGCGGTCCGCTACCGTCCCAATTCTAGAATTTTTCATTTTTAGTCCTCTAATTTTGGGGAAGTTACATTTTAACCCATGAACTTTAACTTTTAATATTTTTAGCCCTTATATCTTTGGGAATTTCAAGGTGTTACAATATGATATTATTCGCCGACCGCCTTCAAAATATCGGTGTCACTAGCACCACTTTTCGGTGGTCGTAGATGCTGCTAAACTTCAACACCTTCCGTCTCAAATCCCTCTACTTTGAGTTTAGTTGATGGTGGTAACTATAAGGTTCACGATCAAGTTTGTTGGTGAAATTTATCCGTAACCCGACGCCAAAAGCAACTCCCGGTTTGCGAGTTATCGATTACCAGATCCCCCAAAGTGTCAGCCTAAGCACGTGCCAATGCATCTTCCTTGATTAAAACCCGAGGTTGAGGGGTAGTAGGTCCGGTGCGAGTAGTATTACTATTAGCGTCAAATTTTTTAGAGCTCTTAACTGGCTACAATGACTCAGGTTGGGTCTCGGGTAATCAGTTTGGGAATTGGGTTGGCTTTGATAATATTGTTGGTTCCAACCGGAAAACGACAATTGTTGGAGAAAAAAATTGAGCGATATACGGTGGTGGTGAGGGACAACGGGAAGGACTGTTGTCGTGTGGATCCATTGTTTTGGTAAAGTTTGAAATTGAGTGGAGTTGTATCAAATTTAAGGTTAAAAATGGTATTTACAGGATGTGATTTTGTGAAAAATATTTTTTTAAACATATGACCGGTCAACGGTCGTGAGACAGTTTTGCCCTCCCTCACTGCTGGACGCCTTCACCCCGCGCAGGGTTACCAGCACCGGCGTCGTTTTTCCCGCGGCACCGTTTGTCCATGTAGGACACCGCAAGCTTGCGGTGAATGTATACCCTAAGGCCTAACTACCCACAAACACGTACCGACTAACACCATGCATGAATTAACAATTACTACTAACTACAATTGACAACCACCTTTTTATGACAATTATGTGTTCCATTTTAGTGATTGGATATGACACTGAAAAGTGAATTGTAGGAAATAACTTGAACTTGTGCTTAATTGGTTGTACTCATCTTACAGGAGCCTGAAAATGTTGAGCCAACAAGACTTGTGGGATACTTTCTGCTCACCTGGATAATCCTATCCCTCACATTGTCTATTGCCTTTAATCGCTAGGTTGGTCACAATTTGGGAAATGTAACAAAGTTATTTATTCATTTATGTTTTGACAATAATGTTATTCTTGTCTTTTCATTTATTTTCTTCGATATAAATAAAAAAAATTAAAAAAATGTCAACAATGTTTATGAAAAATCTTGGATTTGGTCTCTTGAACTTTGAAGAAACTACGTATTTAGTCCCCACCTTTGTAACTATATAACACATATGATCTCTAATATTAACTGATTTTAAAAATTAGTGTGAAGGTGATTTTAAATTGAGACGCTCTGTTTTCCAGGTTACCTCGTACGTTGGATTTACTCTTTGGCATCACAGTTTAATAATGGAAAGGGTTATTTTTTTTTAGCGGAAACGAAATTGTTTACAAACAGATAAACAAAAACTATACAAATTTGTTCGTAACTATTTCTAAGTCCGAATGCCAGTCTTCGTGACAAGTAACCTGCATCAACTTATTCTTTTCCTGTACCTGACATACATACTTAAAACAGGTCAGCTTACGCTGGTGAGTTCTATCTTTATCTTTTACCGAATCGTAGTTTGGATATTTTGAAAACATTTCTTTGATATGTTTATCTTTATAAAGTCCTTGTATTTCTACAAGACTTATACGGGTGTCGTTGGCAAGGTTCAATGAAACTTTGCTTACACGACCTTCATACTTGTATTCATACAATACTTTTTCCTGAGTTTGAGTTAGAAACTCGAACTCCTTTTCTCTTTCTTGTACTGACATGGTTAGTACCATACAGTACCCGACTGGGTAATATACCTAGACATTTGTTTCATTCATTCCTGTATGGTTATTACCATACTATACTGTGCTAGGTAATATACCTAGACTCTTACTATATGCTGTGTATATATATATATGTATATATATCTAACTGGCAAGCCACAAAGGCACTGCAGGGGGTCTATTTTATTGTGACAACCCTGAAATCATGGTTCATGAGGTCTGTCACCAGTCATGCATGAGGTACGTTTCCATGACCCCAGCGTTTATGCATCTTGATCATGAGTTACGTATTGCCTTCCATGATCTCAGCACATAAAACACTGTTGAGACTTTGGTGGATTCTATCACCGACCTAAACTTTTACTGTTTATGAAGACCTCATAACCGTTGCCATGGGAATCTCCATTAACATTGGTCCTTAAGTGATCGTCATCACTTAAGTCTATATCACTATACAGTGTACGATGATGTCTGTCTTTCTGTCTCATAAAGGGAAACTCTTTCATAAGGTTATTTAGCCCATAATGGCAAACCTTTTCTTTCAACCCATGAGGTCAAAACCTTCTTTAACATGGCAATGTATGCCAAAACTTTATCATTGTTGCCCAAACATTTAAAATGTTTAAAAATGGGCATCATAATCTTTCTCATAAACTTGTCTTAACAACTGCATTGGCTCAAAACATTTCGAACATTTAAAACCAAAGCCTTATAACTTTCATAACTTTAACATAGCATGTATGTTAGGGTTATGGAGTCTCGAATAAGAGGAGCCGGCCCTAATGGGCCTCTTCTCTATGATTTGGGCCTAACCTGGAGAACAAGTTAGAAACCCTAGGTTTTATCTATAAATACCCTATGTTGTAATTGTAATCTGTGTGCCTTTAAGCTTAATGAAATAACCTAGTTGCAGCCCGTGGATATAGGTCCCCCACTGGGACCGAACCACGTAAAATTCTTGTGTCGTGTATTTTCTGTTTTATAATCGTTTGTGCATTGAGTGTTGATTCCGCTGCGCCACTTTGTTCCTAACAAGTGGTATCAGAGCTTTTGGCTCGTTGTTACACACGGTATTGCACGGAATAACGATTCGCAAAGGAAAACCCTAACTGCTACAGTACCGCCGTCTTGAACAGTGATTCCGCGCGTGAACAGTGTTTTCCGGTCAGGCGTGAACAGTACCAGCAGAATTTTTTCGTTTTTTCTGTTGCTGTTGTTCCAGGGCTGATTCGCAGCATAGTTTCTTGTTTTTTGGGTCGCTGGAATTAGGGTTTTTTCAAACCCTAGGTTGCGTAAAAGGGGAAAGAAAACAGGGCTGTTTTGGAGGAAAACATGGCTGTTTCAGAAGAAAACAGGGCTGTTCGCAACTGATTTGGAGTGATTTTGCAATTAGAGTTTCTGTTGTGGATCTCTTGGAGTTGCTGGTTTCACTCGGGTTTGCAGGTGAAGCGTCGGGTCGGGTGTTTTGGGTTTGTGTTGCGGGTTAACGGTTTGATTGTTTCGGGTACTGGGTTAAACTCTTTGAAGCCGCCAATTAGGGTTTGGTTATAAAGCTCTTGGATTCGTCGGGTAAAGGTTAGAGTTTTGTTTAGTTCTGTTTGACTGTTTATTATCAATTATTTGGGAACCGGGTTATGTGAAATTCAGTATTCGGTTTTAGATTTGTCTGCGAGGTTTATTGCAGGAGCAGATCGGTTTATTGACAGTGTTTGGTAGAATAACTATCAAGTTCAGGCCCGTGACATTACTGTGTTTATTTCACTGTTTCGATATGTTTTCTGTTTGCTATTGTTATGGCTGAAGACGGGATGGTTATTATCCAAAGGTTTGACGGTTTGGAGGTTGGTTGGTTTTGTCAAAAGAACTTGAGTGTGGTACTGTGGGATAAAACCGGTGAAAATGGAACCAGCAGGTTTGGAATACTTTGGGTTTTAAGTATTCCGGTTCTGGTGTGCTGGTGACGACATAAGTGAAAAAAAAAAGGAAGTCAGGTGATATTGCTCTGTTGAAAGATTTTTCGGTTAGGGTTAGCCGATCGGGTGTACGGTCGCGGAATCCTTGGTACCGTTTGCTTTCATGAAATCTCTACTGCTATTATAACCATTTGCCGGTTAGCTGGTCTAGAACTGTGAAGCTATTTCTTGTTCGGTGGTGATCAGTGGTTCGACATTTGAGGGGATCCGAGATCTTGTGCTGGGTGAAGACGTTTGTTAGGAAAGTACGATCAGGGATAATCTCATGGAATGTTGGTTTTGGTGATGGGTTGGGATAACAGGGACAGTGGGAGCTGGGCATAGTTGACTTGGTGGAGCTGCGTGAGGTGTGGGACATTCTTTAGAGTCGATGTCAAAGATAGTAAATTCTGTTTCTGAGAATGTGTCTGGGTTGATGCATTGGGACTCAGTGAAGACAGTGGAAGACTCTTGGGTTCGAGATTCTGGTATACTTCATTTCATGTTACCCACTGTAGTGAAGTATTGGTGAATCTTACTGAAGACTTTGGGAAGATACGGGTTTATGTATCGCCGGAAGAAGGGAACCAACTTCCGAGTATTAAAGTCTTGGCTCGCTGCATCGGGTAGAGCTAAGTGGATTCATTTTGCAAGAGTGAATCCTGGAGCCACGGGGATGTCAGCTGAGTGCATTCGGAGGTTTAAATCAGGTCAGGGGTTTTGGGAACAGTGGGAGCACGGGGCGTGTTCTGGGTACAGTTCAAAACACCGTTGGGTTTTGAAGACCGGATTTCCGAATGGAAAATCTCTCCTGGATTTCTTGCAGGTTTTGGAGAGTGGTGTTTCCTCTGGAAGTCTCTGGAGCCGGTAGTTTGAATCAGTGGGAGCCGGTTGAGATTGAGGATGAGTCAATGGCGGGTTTTGCCATGACTGGGTCAGTGATGACTGTTGGGTTGAGCTCGGGGGAAGCTTCAACCGGCTCTTCTGGTAATTAAGAAGAGGGCTGCTGCAACTAGGAGAATTAGATTGAAGTCTTAGCTTGTTTATGGGAACTGAAGGCTTGGAGGACTTCTGTTATTTGAAATCTTAGCTTATTCTTAGGAGCTGGAGGCTTAAGAACTTTTGATATTGAAGTTTTAGCTTGTTCTTGGAATTGGAGGCTTGGAGGATTTCTGTTTTGAAGATTACTGGAGTTACTGATTACAAGGTTTTGCTTGGATGGTTGATTGAGGATTGATCAAGCCTCCAAGTGGGAGATTGTTAGGGTTATGGAGTCTCGAATAAGAGGAGCCGGCCCTAATGGGCCTCATCTCTATGATTTGGGCCTAACCTGGAGAACAAGTTAGAAACCCTAGGTTTTATCTATAAATACCCTATGTTGTAATTGTAATCTGTGTGCCTTTAAGCTTAATGAAATAACCTAGTTGCAGCCCGTGGATATAGGTCCCCCACTGGGACCGAACCACGTAAAATTCTTGTGTCGTGTATTTTCTGTTTTATAATCGTTTGTGCATTGAGTGTTGATTCCGCTGCGCCACTTTGTTCCTAACAATGTATGGTAGCCTAAAACGTTAAAACATGTAAACGTGGGCGTCATAGAACTCACTTGTAGTAGCTTTAATGTTTACAACTTACAATCGAGCAAAACCGACACTGGTATTAGTAAATTTTATTGACAAAATTCAATGCAAATCCAGCCTACGTACCTAAGAAAACCGTCTAATCTTAATTGAACTTCTACAATTCACCTAAATAATAAATAACTGATTAAACATAATAACAAATAAATAATAAGAACACAAAAAGAACATTTGTAAAACAAAAATAAGAAAACAAAAAAATATATTTATAAATCAATTGACTAAACCAACAACAAACCATATTATTTATCTACTCTATTTAATTAGTTACGGTTAATACTTAATATGAAATGTTTAAGTATAAGGTTGTTTAAAATTCAAATCAAACTATAAGGTATAATATGTAACTTTGCTTAAATCAAAAGGGTCTAATATGAAATTTACTATTAACGTTTTGAATTACCCATAATACGTATGAATTGTTTTTACGCTGCCCATTTTGACCGATTTGTTTCGACTCGACTTGTCATTTTTTTGCACCCACTGACAAAAACATATTCACCATTACTTTCTTTCTATCTGATCTATTTAGACAGAAAGCCTTTCTTCTAGGTTATTCCCTCTCTCTCATGCTAGGGTTTCAACCTTTTCTATTTAAGTTTGTTTTGATTTCTGCAATTTGTTATTAGAATGTAGTGTTAGTGCAGCCAATTCAAATGCTGTGAACTACTTGCACAGGTAGATGAAGATCCACCATTATTGTTTAAAACAAGTTGCCTATATGCAGTTGCTTCCAGGTATGGATGCTTGTTTCCTGGGTAATTTTGTGGCTTTAGGAAATATTAAAATGTAGCTATAGTTGGAATTGAGAATATAGGAATACAAGTTGTCTTTCCCTTACATTGCAAGTAGAAATAAGAATAACACACTGTTAGTTATTCAAAAACAAAGAACCAGTATCACACTTCTAACAACACCTCCTCACTGGTCCTAATACCAAAACAACTAATAAACATAATTTCAAACTCAACTGAAACACAAAGATCATTCCCACTAATCGGTACAACAACGAAACATAAAGAATTTCTCCATAGTCCGACCACATTCCGAACACACCACCACATCAGGAATCCCGCCACTAACCCCGGGAAGAATTAGTCGGGTACAATGCTGAGGTGTATGCTTTTTTGCCAAGTAAGCTTTTAACGCTGGGACAAAACCGTTATCCTGTGCATCTCCTTTCCAATTCTCATACTCACTTAAACTCATCAGTGCCAAATCAGCATTTGCTCTTGCCATGTCACTTGATCCCTTACAAATCAATGCCCACCCTTTATCACTCCCATCAAAGCTCATAATGTTCATCACCTCTTTCATAATCGGGTCGTTTTCAAAACTCTTCCCTTGTTGAATCTTTGAGTGCAACATGCTTTCAAGCCGGGTCCAAAAGTACCATACGGAAGTGGGGTCTGGCCAAGTATGGCTTAGTTTCTCTTCACCGATCGTTGTACTTATTTTTCTTATTCTCTCTTTGGTTCCACTTTTCCCCACATAAACCATCTCCAATGGGATTCCTGCAGCTTTAGCAATATCCATTGCTATCTTTGTAAATCTCCTGATCCAATCTAGGTCATCCCCTCCATACAAGCATATGTATTTGTCTTCACCAATCTAGCAATATGAATATACATATTGAGAATAACTAATTAGTATATAATTATTAGTTATAAGTTTATAACTAAACTTATTAAAATGCTACTAAGTAAATGAAGTTACCCAACGTAATATATATCGATCAATGCTGTCTACAAATAACTCTAGTGTCCAAGATTCATCCTTCCATAATGCGTCCTCTTTCATGCTAGTGAAAGGGTAAGCATCATTTCTCCAAATCCAGACCATGTGGAGTGCGTTTGGTGATGTCACTCTGCCTTGTGGATCTAATGCTACTAATATCGGCTTTTTTTCAAAGTGCCACACTTGTTTGATGTACTTGATGACTGCTGGTTCTAACAATGTAGGGTGATGCAGCATATGCCACGTCATCATTGATTGAAGCTGCTCAAGCTTGTGTTGATGTAAATCATTCCATGTATTCAAATTGTCCACAACCGGGATCCACACAACTTCATAACGAAGATCCGGTTGGATTCTTGAGTCTTTGTAGATTTGAGTGAGCACTAAAATCTCTTCATGGGAGATATCGAGGTCTGATATGAGCAGCAACACAGTCTTTTTCCTTAGCACGTCCACATTAACCTGTTTTAATAATAACAGAAGAGTTAAATCAATTAATCAACTGATTAGTTGATGAAAAGTAAATTAAAGAGTAAAAAATTAAAAAGAAATGAAAACATCACCCTTGTTTTAGATGATCCATCAAGAAGCGGATGAATGTCATCCTTGCCACAGAACAAAGCCTTGAGAATCTTCATGTTGTCTAAGTGAGATACATCAAAGATTCGTACAAGCATGAGAAAATATTCATCATGTTGCTTCTCCTCTGCAGCAACATTGCGTATGAACATTAACTTCTTTTTTTTAAAATAATTTTAGGATCATTAAAAATCAAAACTACAAAAAGATGTTAAAGACTAACCTATATTTTGCATGCAAAGGAGGAGGAGTGATTTAAGGTGCTCATGAATATTATGAACCTTGTGAGCCAAGCTTGAAAGTTCCCATGCCTCTGAGGTTGCTGTAATATACCTGCATTTAGCATATAGCATATTATATCTTATAATTTTGGCAAAAGGAAATGGAACTTGTATATAGCATGTATTCGTCTTAAAAAATAAAAAAATTTAGCTGCTTAGAGTGTTTGAAAAATTCTGATTATTTTAGACTTTATTACATATTCTTGTAAATCTTTCAATTTAGGTTAAATAAGGGTAATTAGGTAATTTTATTCTAGTATTTGATAATCAACTTTATTGCAGCTGGTATGAAACTGATTATTAACATTACGAAGCAGAATCTGTTTATCTGTTAAAAACTGATTATTGCAAATATAGGTCGCAATAATCGTATTTAAAACACAAAGCCAAACACCCCAAGACTTCTAATACGGGTTTGCTCTTGATTCCAAAGAAGAGAAAATAAAAATAAAAACTTACTCGTAATTCATGCCTAACAGGCTTGTTAGTTGAGATGCACAAGCCACCATACTCTTGATGGACCAATAAACCGCAGTGGGAATATGAGTCAATGCTGTTGACTTAGGTGGTGTGTCATCCTGGAGATACTGATAAGGTAGATTCTTGAATGAAATGATACATTTGGTCACATCCAACATAGCCTTAATGAGATTATTAATAGCATCAAACCTAGGTTTGAGTGATTTATAATGTTCTATGATGTTTGGCAATTGTTTGAGCAATGCTACTGATTTAGCAAGTGGATTGGTGGCAAATAGTTGAGCCACAAGCCAAAATTCTCCAAAATTGACCGCAAATGCCCCTAATGATATCACCACTTTGGCCTCCCATGTGTAGCTTGAAAGCATGTTGAGAATTGCCATTGTTGATGCATGAGCATCCGCCCCACCCGAGCACTTGCAAGAAAACTGACAATGAAAGTATTAATCATGCTTTGCAGTTTGTACTTTATGTGTTCATGCTTTACCAGCTTGTACCATATTGGTTAGAGGTGGCAAAATGGGGAGGTTAGGGTCACAACAGGTAAGATATAGTGCGGGTCAAAATGGACCGGGTTGGATTGACCCGAACACATTATGTCAAAAGTTTAATTTTTTTTAGATAGTTATTGTGCAAGGATTATTACACAAGTTTCATCATCTCAATATTAACTTACTAATCGTTTAGCTCGTTTCCTTTCATGCTAATTTTTTGATATTACAGGTTTATCCTGTTAGAGATAAAACATAACTAGAATCGACCCGTTCTCAAGTAATTGGGTCAAAAATGCATAGTAACTTACATACTAACCTCACAAGTAATTCTATGGATCAAATGAGCCAATCCATCCGGCATCTCGTCAACATCTTCAAAGCTAGAGAATGCAGCCTTCTCTTCTCCAGCCAATGCATCAATTTGCCCATTATGTGTGCCCTATAATGACATGGTAAGCATCCCCAAAATTAGAGTTGGTAAAATGGGTGGGTTTGGGTAATGGGTCAAAACTGATAATTTATTATATATGGTTAATGTTAAATTTGATACAAAATGTATATTATTACAACAGCAATATAATTTTTTAGATAAATAAAATACACTTACGACAAGTTCCAACCCGTTTGACCAGTTTCACCCATTAGGGATAAAAACATAATCCAAACCGGCCCATTTGTAATCAAAATTTATATTGTTATAATATCAATATACATTTTTAGATAAATAAAATACACTTTGGACAACTTTCGACCCGTTAGACTAGTTTGACCCATTTGTAATCAAACGGGCCGAAATTACCATCTTTACGAAAACATAAGCATCTAAATACGTATAGAATTGTACATACATTAATGACGCCATCGATATTTGCAGGAATGGCCCGTTGGAGTGTTTCTTCAATGACATTAAGAATGGGCTCCAAGTCAAGAACACGACCATCGGGTGAATGAGTCCCGGCAACCTGCTTCATCATCGCGCTGTCATCAGATGAACTGAACATTCGCCGATCTTTCTTAACCACTTGCTGCTGCATTTTCAGGCTGCTGTCAAACTGTTTGGGCTCAAAACTGAAAATGGTAAACAGATGGAGAAAGGAAGAAGGTAAGTTTGGTGTGTGGTTTTCTGATTACGCCATATCTAGGCAATATATAAAAATGAAAAGATGAGGAATATCTTAAAGTTAAAAATTAAAATCCCTTACTTGCATGTATGTGTTAACCCTTAAAATTAAAGCAGTTTTCTCTTTGGATAAGCATTTAGAAGCTGGTGGACCCTACACAATGTTTTCATAACCAGATCGGTCACCAACCGGCCTTTATTGGTTTAAAAAATCGGATGACGTCTTAAATAATTTAAAAATTAAGAATATATATATATATAGGAGGAGGATCAAATAAGTAGTTTTTCGCTAAGAAATGACAAAAACCTTAAGAAACGATATCAAACGAACTCCGATTGAGCTAATTTCAGCGGCGTTGGAACCGTCTTGTCGAACTCTACCATCTTAGATCTTAGGGTTTAGCTTTTAAGGTTTAGATTTTACGTTTGAATTTTATGCTTTTAGCCGTATGGTTTAGCCTTAGGGTTTAGCTTTTATGGTTTAGGTTTTTTTTTGGGGGTGGGGGTTTAGGTTTTTGGGGGGTGGGGGTGGTGGTTTTAGGCTTTTCGGGGTAGGGTTGGAGGGAGGGTTTAAGTTTTTGGGGGTGCGGGTGGAGGGGGGTTTAGGTTTTTGTGTCCGGGTTAGAGTTCGATGAGACGGTTCCAACGCTGCTGGAATGAGCTCAATCGGAGTTCGTTTGACCCACTTCTTAGTATTTTTTAGCAAAAAACCACTTTTTAGTGGAACCGTCCCCTATATATATATATAGGGTGAGGTTCAAATAATAACCAATATTTCTGTGATAACCATGATAACCACTCACAAACAAGTGTTACGTATATGTACCAAGTATCATTATGTTAGTTTTACATATACGTAAACACTATGTGTCACGTATATGTTACATTATTTGGTACGTATATGTAAGACTTATCATTTCCGTATTTATGTTCAAGATATATGTTCAAGACTTGATACCAACAACATTATTATTATTAGAACCCACTTTGGAAGAGTGATTTACGTTACCGTGACCGTCGCAACCTGCGTAACAAGGTTCGTAAGTGGATTTTTTCTATTTTTTATTCTTTCTAAAGTGTGGTCAAATACAATATTTTGTAAATAAATTAACTTCACCTTTGACTCGCATGGTAAAATAAGCATCACCTGAACTTGCAGACATGGGTTCGAGACCAGGGAAAATGTGGTTTTTCTTTTTTATATTTTTTTTTAAATTACTTTTTTTGTTTTTAAAAATTTTTCTTTTATTGTTACTAACTTTTTTAACGAATTTGTCGTTTCAATGTTAACTCCTGTTTGCGCCGCAATTTGCGAGGCATAATACTTTTTTTTAATATGTGTTTTGATCTTCAGAACTACTTCTTTTATGTACTTAGCCACGTTAATAACATTGTCGCAACACGCATAATGAAGTTCACAAATGTGTCGTATCGTGCGGGCTTAATTCCTAGTTAATTATAAAATCCTTATTCTAATAAAAGACTAAATATTGTGCCACTTGTAAACACCATATTCATCCTTACACCTATTTTACCCCCAAAATCACATTTATATCCACTATTAAATATTTCTATAATTAGCTTAATTTTTTTGGAAAATTATATAAATAAACATTTTACCAAATCAATTCACCATTATTACCATTGACTCATATTTTTTTAAAACTATCATCAAAAGTGAATATTTTAAAAAAACAAAGAATAAAAAAATAGGAGATTTAAAAAAAAGCGAGTTTTTAAAGTTTCATTATTAAAAAAGCGAGTTTTTAAAATTTCATTATTAAAAAAGCAAGATTTTTTAATTTTACATAAAAAATTTATAAATACTACTTTTGTATTTTAAAAATAAATATGTGTTAGAATAAAGTTTACTAATATTTAATTTGTAGTTTTTTAATTAAGCTTAATATTTATAAATAATTTTTTTATTTTGATTTGTAAATTATAATAGTTATTTTTTAATTAAAATTAAGAAATTTATAAATATTTATTTTTAAAATTTGTATAAAAAGAGATTTAAAATATTTATCATTATAATCTTAATGTTTCACCCTGTGTAACACGTGATTAAAGCTAGTATATAATATAGATGGGACCATTCAAGCTGAATGGAATTGTTTTGACCCGCTCTTAGAAGTTACTTAATTAATTATTATTTTAATAATAATATTTATTATTATCCAAAACTTTTGTTTTACACTTTTACCACATCTAAAAAGTTATAGAAGGTAAAATAAAATATAGAAATAGAAACACATGATAATCAATTAATCATGAAATGAGGACTTTAATTATAAGTAAATAAATATAAATAATAGCCTTGTCGTAAACTTTGTGGGAAATCAATCAAATATTGTTGGGCCTTTTACTTTTCTAAGCTCTCTATAAAGCTAAAGGGAGCGAATAAAGCCAAGTGGAGACTGTAATCTTACTTTCTTGTTAAACAAAGGTGTAATGGTTAGGGGTGTATATAAGGTAACTCGGTAGCGAATCTAGGAATATTTATGACGGGTAAAATTGGATCACTAAAATAATTGGGTCGAGTCAAAGAAAATAACAAACGATGATAAAATAATATAAAATGATTATATAACTTAAAAATGTATAAAGTATTATATATGAGAGAACAAAATTTTGATATTAAACTTGTAATCAAACACTTTATTTCCTATGAATTTTTTAAAGTCATGCTGTTGACAAGGGCTTTAAGGCTTTAAGCTAATATTTTCTAGATGAGTTTTCACTCAAAGATAACACTTGTTTAAAGAAATATTCATAGCTTAAAAGCCTCGTAAAAATATTAACACATAAATAATTAACATAAACACTTTTAGTTATATCAAATAATTATCTAACATGTACATTTTAAAAGACTAAATGTTAAAAACTTGATAAACAAATCACTACAATAACTAACATATATAAACTTAAAATCTCATTTAAAACAAAATAATTAATTAAATAACATATCAAGTTTTACTATAAAAAAAGAAAGATATTCTTACAAATTTAAACAACTATGGATTTTTTTCAATTAATTTCTAGTCTCATTGATTTTCTAGTTTTATAAGTAGAGAAGGTTATAAATATTTTTTAACTGTGGTGCATGACTACTCTAAGGTTGTCTGGGTTTATTACTTAAGTTAAAGGATGAAGTGTTTCATAATGTTCAATGTTATGTAAAACTGTTGCAAACTCAGTTTAATAAAAATGGTTAAGTGTTTTAGAACTGATAATTGAACAAAATTTGTAAAATCTCAGTTTGAAACTTTTTTAAAGGAAAATGGAACACTTCATCAAACTTGGTGTATGTATACCCCTCAACAAAATGAAATTGTTGAGAGAAAACATAGACATTTTTTATTTCAAAGTGGTGTGGCTCTTAATACGTGGACTGAGTGTATTTTAACTACTACTACCTACAGGATTCCCTCATCTATCTTGAATGGAAAGTCCCCTTATGAGTTGCTAATAAATAAAAAACCTTCTCATCATAAACAAAGTTGGATCTAGAGTCTCGTTTCCTTCGGCTAAGTTTGCTTCAGCATGAAGTTTCTCTTTTCATCAGGGCAGTTTGAGACAAACTGCCCAAACTTATCACATCAGTAACAACATACATTTGAGAGGTTCCGGTTTTTACCCGTTTGTTCATGGTTTCGTGGCGTTCATCACGGTTTTGAAACGACCCACGACCCCCTCGTCCTCATCCCCCATGTCCGCGACCTCCATGAGTGGAGTCTCGGTTTTTGTACCGATTTTGGAAGCTTGAACATTCAGAATCGTGAAACATGAGCTTACCTTGGGTCTCGGTTTGCTTTCAGTCGTTCCATAACATCTTCAAACCCGGTAGTCTTAAGATCCAAGACTTGTTCAATAGATGCCACAATGTGAATGTTTTTGCTTCATGGAAGACTTTTAAGGAACTTTTTCACAATCTTTGACCGGTCAATGATCTCACCCAAACCCGTTGATTTGGATGCAATTCCTGAAAGCTTTCGTGCGAACTCGTCTATCGTTTTCGTCTCCATCATCCTTAGTCCATCAAACTCGGAACTAAGGGTTCGCAATCTCGCTTCCTTAACTTGACCGGCCCCCAGATTACGCGTCTTGATCGCGTCCCAAATCCCCTTGGCCGTTTCTAGGTTACCAACTTGCAATATTGTAGTTTCTGGGATCGATTGAAACAACAATGCAATAGCCACGTTGTTCTTGTCGGCTTCAACCGTACCCGGATCTATGGCGTCCCAAACTTTATATACGTTCAACTTCAAGATAACCTTCATACGTATTGCCCATACCATGTAATTGGTAGAGGTAAACATGGGACATTGGAACGAACTCGGGTTCCCGCTCCCACTGCTTGTCTTTGGAGTTTCATTATCACCATGTTCTTCAATTTTCCTCTAGTACCTAAACATGTAGATGTTAGTTTAAGGGGTGTTTTGTAATTACAAGTTTTTAGAAGGACTGTTTGTGTAATAAGTCAGATTCTCATATTAGTATAAATGAGATGATTAGGTCTGTATATTTTGTTAATTCATTTTTCAAGATAATAAAGTCATACTTCGTTAGTCTCTAATTCGGTTAATTCTGTTAATCTTCTTCATTGATTTCTTGGTACATAGCTTCAATTGGAATCAGAACTTCAGGTTGAATGCTCAATTTACTCCGATAAATAGGATCTGGAGTCAAGATTTGAGGTAACGTATCATCGAAGGTCAAGAACACGAATGGGTGAGACAGTGGCGAATAATCAACAGATTATGGTTAGGGATAACTTCACAACGATTCCTCTGCAGTGTCAGATTCTTACCGCCACCAATTACACCATTTGGGCAGTGAAATTGAAGGCAATCTTCAATGTTCATAGCCTATGGGATGTGATTGAACCAAGAGTTGGAGCCCAGATTGATGCAAAGAAAAACAACGTTTCAATAGCGTATTTGTATCAGGCTATGCCTGAAGACCTAGTCCTACAGATTGCGAATCTTACAACAGTGAAGGATATCTGGGATTCTTTGAAAACCAGATTCGTTGGGGTAGATAAAGTGAAGAAAGCTAGAATGGCCACTCTTAAGAACGAATTCGAGATGTTAAGGATGAAAGAAGGTGATAGCATTGATGATTTCGCAGGGAAATTAAGTGCAATCTCATCAAGGGCAGTCGATCTTGGTGAGCCATTTGAAGAGGTAACTCTTTTTCTAAAATTATTGGATTCTGTCCCAGATAGGTTTCTACACATAATTGCTTCTATTGAGCAATTTGTGGACATTGAGACCATGTTGTTTCAAGATGCTATTGGGAGGCTTAAAGCCTTTGAAGAAAGAACTGGGATGAAGAATAAACAACAAACAGCCAAAGATGATCAGCTTTTGTTGTCTTATTCTGAATGGCAATCCAAGAAAAAAGAACAGGATGTAAAGAATAAGAAATGGGGCAAGAATGATCGTGGGAATCGAAGTTATGTTGATAAGGACAAGTCAAGTCAGAAGAGTAAAGACTTTGATCAGTCAAAGACTCATAAACAAAAGAAGGACAAGTCAAAAATCAAATGCTTCAAGTGTGATGTGTATGGTCACTATGCATCTGAATGCCCAAACTTGAAGAATAAAGATGCTGAAGCCAATCTGTCACAGGCTGAACCAGATGAGCCTGCTTTGTTAATGACAGTTCTTGAGAGCAAGAAAGAGATGGTGTTCTTAAATGAACAGAAAGTTGTTATGCAAAATATGAATCAGATAATCAGGAAGAACATACCTGGTATCTTGATAATGGAGCTTCAAATCATATGACTGGGGATCAATTGGTATTCTCAAGTCTAGATAAAAATGTGGGAGGCAAAGTAAGGTTTGGAGATGGGTCCTGTGTAGAGATTGAAGGAAGATGCTCAGTAATCTTGGAAGGAAAGGGAAATGAACAAAGACTTCTCACTGATGTGTACTATATACTAAACTTGAAAAGCAACATATTGAGTTTGGGACAAGCTATAGAAACTGGTTATGAGGTCAGAATGAAACATGAGTTTCTATGGCTTTTTGAGAAAGGAGGAAAGCTTCTTATGAAGGTGAGAAGATCCCCAAACAGTTTGTATAAGATAAAGCTAACCATTGGGTCACCAATGTGTTTTCATTCAAAAATTGAAAGCACACCATGGCTATGGCATGGTAGGATGGGCCATGTAAACTTTGATTCAATGAGAAGCATGACCAGCAAACATATGGTGATTGGTGTTCCACTTATTAAACATCCAACACAGTTGTGTGAAGCATGTTTGGCTGGAAAACACTCAAGACAACCTTTCCCAGCAGCTTCTGTGTATAGATCCAAAGAGCCTCTACAGCTTGTATCAATGGATCTATGTGGTCCAATTTATCCTAGTACACAGGCTAGAAATAGGTACTTTATGCTTTTGGTTGATGATTGTACAAGGTTTATGTGGGCTTATATACTTAAAAGTAAAGATCAGGGATTTGAGGTTTTTAAAAGATTTAAGATCAAGGTTGAAAATGAAGTTGGTCTTAAAGTAAAAGCTCTCATGTCTGATAGAGGAGGGGAGTTCACTTCACAAGAATTTAGTCAATATTGTGATAAAGAAGGTATTGCAAGGCTATTAACTGCTCCCTATTCTCCACAACAGAATGGAACAGTTGAAAGGAGAAATAGATCAATTTTAAATATGACTAGAAGCATTTTGAAAGGGATGATTTACCTCAGAACTTCTCGGCTGAAGGGGTAAGACATTCAGTATACATTCTTAATAGAGTACAGACTAAAGCCTTGAGGGATTGCACACCTTATGAGGCACTAAAAGGAAGAAAGCCAAATCTCAGTCATTTGAGAGTATTTGGTTGCATTGGGCATGTAAAGGTTATCAAACCAGGCATGAGAAAGTTGGATGATATAAGTGTGCCTATGGTGTATTTGGGTGTTGAACCAGGAACTAAGGTAAACAGAATGTATGATGTGGGTAAGAATAAGATTGTAATTAGCAGAGATGTTAAATTTGATGAGTCTAGGGGTTGGAATTGGACAGGTCATCTGAAAAATATGCAGGATAAAGAAGGTTCAGAATGGGTAGAATTCTGGGTTCAAAATGATCAGGATCTACAACCTGATGAGTCTCAGTCTAGACAAGAGATTGGGAATGGAAATCAAAGACATGCAGTTACAGAAATTGAAATTTCAAATGATGAAAATCAAACCGGTATGGATCAGAATTTAAGTGAATCAGAAGCCCAAGATGAAATTGAAAATGGGCTGAGAAGATCAATAAGGACACCAGTGTTGTCATCCAGGTTAACTAATTTTGTACTTAATGGGAGAGTTAAGTATGGTAATAATAGGCAGGAGGATGAAGAAAATATTGAACTCCTGCTTACACTAGAAGGTGAGCCAGTGTCCTACCAAGAAGCAGTTAAGGAAAAGGTCTGGAGAATAGCTATGGATGAAGAGATTCAAGCCATTGAAAGAAACAAAACATGGTTGTTAACTGAACCACCATTGAAGTGTAATCCAATTGGGTTAAAGTGGGTCTTCAAATTAAAAAGAGATGCAATGGGAAGGATCACTAAACACAAAGTAAGATTGGTTGCCAAGGGGTATGTGCAACAATTGGGTATTGATTTTGAGGAAGCTTTTGCTCTTGTGGCCAGAATAGAAACAATTAGATTGATCCTAGCAGTTTCTGCAAAGATGAATTGGAAGGTATAATATTTGGATGTTAAAGCTGCATTTCTTCATGGTGATCTAAAGGAAAATGTCTATGTAAAGCAACCGGAAGGTTATGTATTGAAAGGGGCTGAAAGAAACGTCTATAAATTGTCAAAGGCCTTATATGGTCTTAGACGAGCACCTAGAGCTTGGAATCTCAAGCTGGATGCAGTCTTGAAAGAGTTGGGATTCAAGAGGTGTCAACATGAACAAGCTGTATATGTGAAAAATAAAAACCGTTTAAAGTTGATTGTTGGTGTGTATGTAGATGATTTGTTAGTTACCAGAAACAGTCAACAGGAAGTGGAAGCTTTCAAGCAGCAAATGAAAACCAAGTTTGAGATGACAGATTTAGGGCTGCTGTGTTATTATTTAGGAATAGAAGTTGCTCAAAATGTTGAACGGATCCAGATTAAACAGTCTGCATATGCTTCAAAGATAGTTAAATTGGCAGGTTTGGAAGACTGTAATGAAACCAAGATACCAATGGAGCCTGGACTTAAACTGTTTAAAGATGAAGGAGGTCCAGAGGTTGACCCAACAATGTATAGAAGATTGGTTGGTTCATTAAGATACTTAACTCAAACAAGGCCTGATATAAGCTACTCAGTGGAATATGTGAGTAGGTTTATGCAGTCTCCAAAAGAAGCACATTTGAAAGCAGTGAAACACTTGTTAAGGTATGTGAAGGGAACTGTCAATTATGGGATAAAAAATAATAGAACTGAAGGAGGAAATTTGTTGGGGTATAGTGATAGTAATCACTTGACAGATTCAGATGATGGGAAAAGTACTTCAGGGAATGTGTTCTATTACAATGGTTCTTTGGTTTCATGGAATTCCCAGAAGCAGTCAACAGTAGCCTTATCAAGTTGTGAAGCTGAATTCATGGCTGCTACATCAGCAGCTTGTCAAGCTATATGGTTACAAGGTTTATTAGAAGAAATTATAGCAGAAACGCAAGATATTGTTAAACTTCTTGTGGACAATAAGTCAGCAATTTCTTTGATGAAAAATCCTGTTTTTCATGGCAAAAGTAAACACATTTCAACAAGATTTCATTTTATTAGGGAATGTGTGGAAAGAAATCAAGTTCGGGTTGATTTTGTTTGTGGTAATATGCAGAAGGCAGATGTGATGACTAAGGCATTGCCTAGAGTCAGATTTGCAGAAATGAGATCTATGCTTGGTGTTGTGGAATTGGTTGCTAAAACTTGAATTAGAGGGGAGTATGTTAGTTTGAGTGGTGTTTTGTAATTACAAGTTTTTAGAAGGACTGTTTGTGTAATAAGTCAGATTCTCATAATAGTATAAATGAGATGATTAGGTCTGTATATTTTGTTAATTCATTTTTCAAGAAAGTCAAACTTCGTTAGTCTCTAATTCGGTTAATTCTGTTAATCTTCTTCATTGATTTCTTGGTACCTAGATTCAGTAGATGGGTTTTGATCTAGTCTCGTCAAACCCTAGCCGCGATACCGCCTATCGCAACTAAACACACCGCTGATTAAAACCAAACACTGCCTTAATAATTGATTAAAAAAAATACAAAGCATCGCCTAATATCTTCTGATCCTTTGACAAACCCAAAGCTGATCGCGGAAAGAAAATCACAAAACTGAAAGCAAAAAACAGTGGAACAACATCACCTGATCGTGAATGTCCCACTGCTCGCAGCCAATCCTTTGATCGAGTCTGTTCACCACCAATCGCTTGTACCGCCAATTGCTTTTTTTTTAACGGCAATTTGGATCACTGACGGGTAACAGACCCACCCGATCATCTCCATCTCCCTCAAGAGGAAACCCACCATAGGTGAGAAAACCTTCTGGCCCAACCTGAGTGGGACTTGAACCCAAGACCTCCCTATTTTAGTGAAGTCTTGGGTATCGCCGATTGCTAATACCACCGATCGCTATATTGCCGTGAATTCATCCCATACATACCACCGACCGCTTTCTGATCATTGAAGACCCAAGTTGTGATTGCAAGTAAAAACCTCAGCCAATCCAAGCTTCTGATCGTTGACGCTGCTACCGCCGAACGCAACCAAATTCCGTCTGATTGTCGTCGGTCACTGCTGTAGTTTGGCTCCTCAAGTCTCAAAATTGAGTGCAAAAATTAGACTCGGCCCTAGTTTCTTGATCACGGCTTTGATCGCAAAACAACAACTTCGACCGGTTTAATCGATTTGCTAAAAACTGACTCTGGTCAAGTCCCGAAATTCCGATCACGGATTTGATCGGTTGGTGGAATAAACACCAGAAAGTTATTTAGGTCACTCCACGAACTTCTGTCGATCGACCACGACTTTGGAATGAAATCACCAAAACAGGTGGGCAAGAGCTTAACCGCTTTGATACTAATTCAAGTGGTGAATTCGATATCAATACAAACAATTTAATAAACATAATTTGGCTAACTCCTAAACGTTTTATTAATCAAGAAATCTTACTCAAAAACTTGAATTACAATGCCAACCCTAACTCGGTTTATACAAGACTAAGCCTCACTTGGTACCCAAGGCAATACCAAATATAATTAAACCCTAATTGCAACCCCATAAACCCATTAACATTTAATGAATTCCATCGGGTCGGTCCCTCCACCTACTCGTGTTGGGCCTCTTTAGGCGTAAATTACCAACAATATGATCATGGTCATTCCATCAATTTTCAGAAGTTAGTTATAGGTGAACAAGAACTAACATGTTTCCAGTTTCTTGTTTCGAATTTTTACTTTCTCATTCTCCTTAGGGAAGTACCGTTTAAGTGTTTTCGCAATTTTGCCCATATTTCAATACCAGTTGTTCAGTTTGATACATCTTCTATACATATATGTATGTGATCAGGAATGGCAATGATGATTCAGTTGCGCGGATGAAGGCAACTGAAGAGGCTAGTGAAACCAAAGAAAAGGTTAACAGATCAAAATGGGTTTAGTTTTTTTTTAACGGAAAATTTCTTTATTTAGTGGGACTTGAACCCATGACCTTGAGGTCTTTAAGTGTTTAAGAGGTTTTGCCTCTTCCATTGGACCACCACCCCAATAGCCAAAATGGGTTTAGTTCATGAGTAGTTTTTATGCATGTCAAAATGGTTTGGGTTGACCCATAAACATATTTTATCCCGTTTTTTATAAGCAACTAATGTATTAAATATATTTTTAAGAAGCTTTTAATCTAATTTATTTGATATCATCATCTGGTTGTAAGCATTTAAATACACTTCGGGTCACTTTCAAGTTTCAACTGACATGTTTTGTTATTAACCAAGTTTGTAGGGCTTACCCATTTGATAAGTAAGGTCTAAATGCCCACGTATTATTTGAATTTACCAAGTTGTGGTTTATAAATCATCTGTAGATGTTCTTTTGGCAACGAAAGAGATTAATCCCATAAACCGCCTGGCAAAATATAAGCATCATGTGGAAACCGGTCACCTTGAAAGCAAGATAAATTCCTACGTAAACTTCAAAACTTATACAAATATGAATACCATTTCGGAACAATTAAAACCATGAAAGTCGTCAAAGAATCAAATCAAAAACTTGATAGACAGTGCAGATGATTATTTTCTTTCATAGTGAAGAAAACTCGATACACATAACCACACTTAAACTCATTAAGGTATATCATGGTGGTGGCAAGAAAGGCATGTCAGATTGGTTAGTTAACGGGTCAAAATGGGTTCCACTTGAAAAAAAGTTATCTTTTGGTACTAGTAAAAAAATTCAAAATAGTTTAGTTATTAAAAACCTATAAATAACAATGTGTTTAATTCTTGGGTTCAAGTGGTTCCGGTATTCATCCCCTATTAAACAAGTATCCCGGATACTCGTAGCCTACATATTTAGGTTTGAATACCTAAACAAGATGATTCTCTTTCCAAAAGACCCAAAACAGCCACATCTTCACAAATAGAACGAGACCTTTAGCCGATAACTACCCAATTGCTCCCATTAGTTCAACATTCATACCCTATTAAATAAATATCCCAGATACTCGTAGCCTACATTTTCAGGTATAGACACTTAAACAATGTATGACAAGTGGTATCATCCAACAAAAATCTCGTCCGTGTTTCTCCAAGCCACATCGTATACAAATTTTGGTCCGGAAAAACCAAAATCACTATCTTCTCAAAAATGGCCCGAAACACGCGTACAAATGATCCATAAAAAATTTGGTCAAGGAAAGTTTTTTTTTTTGAATCCTTGATGCTAGTTCGTGCGTACTTAGTAAATACGCATATGTAGGGTGTTGCTGCGTATTTAGTAAGTTCGCAAAGCCAAGTACCCATGCGTACTTGTTAAGTGCGTAGAGAAATGCTCTTGCGTACTTAGCTAAGTACGCAGGTCACTTCTCATGCGTGCTTACTAAGTACGCAGGGCTAACCCATGCGTACTTAGCAAATACGCAGAAAAGGTGATTCTGCGTACTTGTTTAGTATAGCAGTGTTCTTGACGGATCTTGAGGAGAAGGCTCGAAAAGTGATGAATCTGAGAAATTAATGCTTCCAAAAGCTTAAAAAACATCATCTAACAAACCCTCAGCCTTCCAAACACCAAATGAAGTGATAACAAACTCGGATTTGAGGATTTTTGACACAAAAAGTAAGAACTCAGATCTGCTCCAAAAACCCTAAAACACGAAACTGGAACACAAATCAACGAACACCGAGACTCTGATACTAGTTGTAGGTCCTGGGGCCTCGTTCGAGCAGCGGAAATAACACGGACCTGTTCTGTGATTTGTGTGAGAACCAAGAAAAGAGATGGAGAAACACGAACATAAATAAAAGATAATGAAACGATACGTAATTCATAACAACGAAGCCATCCCATATTACAGACTACATACCGAAGAAGCACACATCTCTCGTCTACGCTCACGGTCCAGGGGTCGGGAGAGCTCGTCCCGGCCCGGACACCTCTCGACCTAGTTCCCAGAAGTTCCACCTACAAATGAAGACAAGTCTTCTATTTATAGGGGCAGGAACACTACCTGCGTACTTGACTAAGTACATAGGGCATTGGTCATGCGTACTTGCTAAGTACTCAAGGCAAAAGTCTTGCGTACTTACTAAGTATGTAGGACCAACTGGTGAAGAAGCTAAGTACGCAGGAACACCCTCCTGCGTACTAGCCTAGTACACCGATACATAGAATTTAATCTATAGTTACTAAAACATGCTTTTACAAGATTGATTGAGCACGTTGATGTTATTGTTAGAGCCCGCTACTCCAAAATATGCATGTCAAATGTAGAGGTATGTAATGCAACCACCTCTAGCATAATGGTGAGATGTCCATGGTCATCTCGTGTATACTAACATTTCGATGTAACTAGGCAGTTTTTTCAAGCACAATGCATGCATTTAATGGTTCTTAGCATTCTGGGAAACCCGTGCTTGGATGCATGTGTCTCTGGTAACTGTTGGATGTCACTACAGTTTGGACTTCTTAGATATTCCTTTGAAAAACTTCAATAACACATCTACAAAACTTTTGTAAACATTCAACAATGGTAGTTTCACCAATGAGTATTTATTAATTGCAATGGTCGGCTGATGTGCCATATGCCAACTAACGTATGGCACATGTGCATTTTTGGATATAACCGATATAATTTGTTGACCCAATAATTAGACTTAGACCCTTACATAATTACAATATAATACTTTGACCTTTATACTAATAACACATATTAAAACTATAAGTTTAGTTTAATTTACAACACCCCCCCTAAACTTAACTTAGTGTAAGGAAGATCTTTATCTTTATTAAAGACCTGGTTTGCCATCACAATAATGTTGGTTCATCATCCTCGTGTTTATTTATAAAATATGTGGCTCTTATCCCGTTAAATCCATTCACCATCTTTAGCTTTACCTCCTTCATGATTTTGATTTCTTCCAGGGTCGTAAGCCACCATCTATCAACCATTAACCAGGAAACAAGCCACTCGGTTTTCCTTCTTCCGAGCCGCTAAACGAAAGCTACCCAGGTGATTCATTTTTAGCGCTAATTTGATTAATCCTGATCTTTGATGAAACATCCTACTTATTCATTATTATCTTATCAGGGTTTAATGCGGAAAACGGGTCACAAATTTTTCAAAACCTTATATCTAAGTGATAAAGGTATATTTTATTATAATTTTTTTTTACATATACTATTACATTATGTAACATAGGGATTCTTCAACTCCGACCGGCCACGTCCTCATGAAGCTTCATTCCACGTGCCTCTTTCCTACAGTGTTTGGAAAACGTTTTCGAATTAGCTTACGCTAAGTAAGTACACTGCATCATTCGTTTTATTATGAACCCTTTAGGTTCTTATTATTGTTCAAATTCCTGGGCTCTCGGAACCCCCGTGACCATCTCCGGACGTACCTCAAGTCACGTCACTCGTATATTTTATTATTATTCATTTTAGGTCCTTCCGGCTTATAGACTGGGCACCTCTACCAGGTCCTTCCGCATATAGACTAGGCACCTTTCTGATCTCATATTTAAGGCCCTTCCGTCCCGTAGACTCGGTACCTTTTTCCATTCATTCTAGAGATCCGCCCGGTAAGCTGGACATATCTTTTTATTGGGATCTTGAGTATCATACACTCACAGTCTCCTAATATATTTCCAACCAACCCTCACCTTAGAACTTCGTAACGGTTTCCCCATGGTGCACTAAAGAGGCTTATATATAGGAAGTACCACCGGCGTATCCACCACCCCTTTAATACTTTGTGAGTACTCCATTGTTCCATTTTAAGACTTAGACTCGTTTCCGTCATGCATTCATATTTACACATATAGCATGATCATCTGTAACATCCCAAATAATGACAAGACAAATAGAAAAGGGATATAAAGTGGGCTTGGCCAAAATTTCGGCCCATGGGCCGAAAAGAAAAGGGGGAAACCCATTACAAAACAGCAGCTTCAACCCAAACCCTCTCTCATTTCATCTTCCTGCGCAAGAACACTAGAGAGAGAGAGAGAGAGCGATCGGCTTGTGAAGAAAACCGCAAGGAGAAGACTCAAGGGCTCGGGAATCATCCGTCTCCACCATTTCAGCGCATAGCAACAGAAATCGGGCCTGTTGAGGTAAGCATCGCCTCTGATTCTGAGTCTTTGCATGTCTCGGGTTTAAATCAAATAAAGATACGATTTTCGCATATGAAACTTGAAACAAATCACGTATTTGAACTCAAGAACGATAAAGGAAGGTGTTTAACGTAAAATGTTCAAAGTTTAATCGATTGGAAATAAGTTGGCTGGAGCAAGGTTCTGGTCAGGGAAGATGCAGACCCATGACTCGAAACTATAGTTTCGATACATGCAGACCCATCGAAACTACTCTAGTTTCGATAGTCATGTTTGACTCGAAACTACCTAGTTTCGATAGCAGCCAATGACTCGAAACTACTATAGTTTCGATAGGAACTCAGGACTCGAAACTACCTAGTTTCGAGTGTCACCTTGAACCTAAACTAAGATTTTCGTAAGTTAATGACTCGAAACTACCTAGTTTCGATAGAAGGATTATGACTCGAAACTACCTAGTTTCGAGTGTAAGACCATAGCTCGAAACTACCATAGTTTCGATGCGACCCACCTCCCGAAACTACTGAGTTCAAGAACAGTAATGTCTAGTGTCATTTAGGAGCCCTACCTTATATGTATGATTTTATTATACAGATAGTGGGTGACCTTAGTGACGTTTCGAAACCAGCTATTATACTTCAGGGACCCGCCTATCAGGTGAGTTCTATGTGCCCCCTATATGCTACGTGCAAATGATTTTAAATGTTTTGGGGCTGGAATGTATACACTAAATGAATAAATGAAATGAATGTCAATGTGACCATACGTGATATATTAAGGTATATGTGTAGATACATATGAAAGTGAATAATGAATTATGAACAAAGAACAACACGTATGTTTACAAAGAATGAATGAATGAATGGTATAACGTAAATGAATGAAATCTTGCTTTATATCTATGTATATATTGCTTGCCAAGTATGAAAAGAATGACACAAAGCGTAAGAACGAAATCTTGCTTTATATCTATGTATATATTGCTTGCCAAGTATGAAAAGAATGACATAACGTGTAAGAATGAAATCTTGCTTTATATCCATGTATATATTGCTTGCCAAGTATAAGTAAACGTTATGGACGCTTCGATGATAACGGCTACTTCGGTAGACGGACGACCACTTGACTATTATGCAGCTAGAGAAGGAAGTCTAGAAAGTTAGACTAATTAAAGGCCACTACGGTGGAGTAAGTCGCTAAAACAATATGCGGCTGCATAATTAGCTCAAGTGGGAAACGGATGCCTTAGGGCAGACGGGCGAATATGACGGACTACGACGGTAGGACGGTAAAGATATGACGGACTACTTCGGTAGGACGGTAAAGATATGACGGACTACTTCGGTAGGACGGTAAAGATATGACGGACGGTTTCTAGTGCCGGACGGTTAAGTAAAAGGGCTACGACGGTAGCTCGAGGGCGTATGTCTTTGTGATATACGTACCGTAAGATGGGTTGATCACCCTTATGTGTATGACCAATAAATGGTAAAGAAAGTAAAGGTGAATGCATATCTATGTAATCACGTAAGAAAGATAAAGAAAGAATGGTAAGAAAAGTGAAAGAAAAAGGGTGAACGCATATATATATATATGTAATCACATTATTAAAGAAAAAAAAAAGAAAGATGAAAGAAAAGCAAAAGTTATGAATACGTATTTATATGAATGACTTTATAATAATGTTTACTTATGAAGTAAAGAAAAGAATGTTTATATCTAAACGCATTAAACTAGAACTCACCAGCGTTAGCTGACTTTAGTATACATTTCAGGTAAAGGAAGAAAAGGTCGTGCGATGGCGTGAAGGTTACCCGGCACAAGACTGACATCCCACTTTTGTTTGTTAAGAATATGTTATGTTTTATTCGTAAAGACTTCCGCTGTTTTGATTATGTAATTGAATGATGAATGTTTTAAATTTAAGTTCAGTATTTATGACTATGTTTATGAGTAAATCCAACAAGTGAGGTCACCCGGGAAAGGGGCCTTACAAGTTGGTATCAGAGCAATAGTTTGAGAGATTCAGACATCCCTAAATGTCTGGACTCAAACTGATTATGGGACCAACGCACGGATGTCAGTATGGGTAACCAACGCCAACGCAGCACGATAAGTAAGTAATAAAGCTAATGCTCTAAATAAGGATAGATACCTTAACTTAGAACAAATAGATGTCAATGTCACAACCGATTTGAAGAGTTTTGAACCCGAAAAGCAATGTAAATTAGTAATCACAAACCGGTCACTGTAATTAAAAATTTACCTTGCTCGTACTGTTCCAAACTATGATCTGAAGTAATGACATTGATGTATTCCCTTTATGACTATCAGGAAATTAAGAAATTATGGCTGGCGGAGGAAGAACTGGACGCCGAGGCGGTCGCACTGGCCGACGAGGTAGACCTCCGTTGAATCAAAGATTAGAAGAAGGAGAGAGTGTGCACGCGGAACACACCGAAAGTGTGCACGAAACAGAAGTGACCCCAATTATGAACGACAGTCCAGGGCCTATACAGTTGGAACCTGAAGTCAGGGATGCTATTGCCCGTGAAGTTGTGCTCACTTTGAAAAAGGTATTGCCTGATCTACTATCTGAGGCAATAAAGAAAAGTAAGGAGGAGGATGAAGGAGACAATGAAGAGAAAGTATATGACAGTGATGGGGATGAAATAAAGATTGGGTCGAGCAATCGTGGGTGCACTTACAAAGGTTTCAAGGACGGAGACCCACCCAAGTTCGATGGGAGCAAAGATTCAGTGGCAACGCTTGAATGGATCGAGAGGATGAACGCAGTCATCAACATCAGCGAGTGTCGACCAGACCAAGCTGTTAAATATGTTGCTCATTCTTTCACCAATGAAGCACTAGGTTGGTGGAGAAATATTCAAAGAACAAAGTCACCACATGCTCTTGCCAGAATGACATGGGAGGACTTGAAAAAGCTCGTAATCCAAAAGTTCTGCCCACAAAATGAGATTGATCGTGTGGAGAACGAGTTCCTGAACTTCAAGGCTGGCAACAAGACTCATCGCCAGTATACATCAAGATTCAATGAACTGGCTCAACTAGTACCACACCTGGTGGAAACTGAAGATCGTTTGATCAAGTACTATGTTAAGGGATTGCCACAACGGGTCCGTGTTCATGTAAAAGCTAACCTACCCTCGACCTTCGAGTCGGTAGTGAATCTGAGCGGAATCGTCTACGACGATTATGCCAATGAGGACCCACCAACAGAGACCCAAAAGAGAAAGTGGGAGAACCCGTCTAGAGGCACAGGAAGAGGGAACGTAACAACTGAAACTAAGAAGCCAAGGTCGGACGAATATGAAACATGCAAGAAATGTGGAAGGCAACATCTTGGCGAATGTAAAATCGGCACCATCACATGCTATAAGTGCGGGAAGCCGGGGCACTTCTCTCGAGAATGTGTAAGAGACGTCAAGTGTCAAGTATGTGGATTGTTTGGACATCTGACAAAGAACTGCAGGAAGGCCGGCCAATCTGGTTCGGGAAAAGAAAAGGAAAAGGAACAGCCAAAGGCTAGGACTCGGGCCTATGCTTTAACCGAGGAAGAAGCAAGAGGAAACCCTGACGTCGTGTCGGGTACGTTCCTAGTAAATGATGAACATGCTGCTATTCTGTTTGATTCTGGTGCTAGTAAAAGTTTTATATCCACTGCATTTAGCCGCAAATTAGACTGCACAACCACTAGCCTTTTAAGGGCCTTTAGCGTACAAACTGCTATTGGTAAAAACTCAGTAGTCATCCAAGTGACTGACGATTGCATGGTAGAAATAGAGGGCCATAAGTTTCCATCTAAATTGTACCTTCTAACCTTAGGAGGATTCGATGTAGTATTGGGCATGGATTGGTTAGCTGCCAACGAAGCTCAAATCATATGTAAACGAAAGATGATACATCTCAAGGCCAC
Source organism: Smallanthus sonchifolius (assembly GCA_023525975.1). Classification (NCBI taxonomy): domain Eukaryota; kingdom Viridiplantae; phylum Streptophyta; class Magnoliopsida; order Asterales; family Asteraceae; genus Smallanthus; species Smallanthus sonchifolius. The sequence continues at coordinate 9,102,260 of CM042020.1, forward strand.
TGACGGCAGTCCGATTACGGTTTATGGTGACTGGAATAGCACAATGCCGAACGTCATCTCGATGATCAAGGCCGAAAGTTACATGAGGCGCGGTTGCGAAGCTTATCTGGCGTATGTTATTGACGATAGAATGAAAACGAAAGAGCTAAAAGATGTACCCGTGGTGTGCAATTTTCCAGAAGTGTTCCCAGAGGACCTACCTGGTTTGCCGCTCGATCGGGAAATAGAATTTCAGATTGACTTACTGCCAGGAGCTGAGCCCGTTGCCAAGGCACCATACCGATTGGCTCCGTCAGAAATGAAAGAATTAATGTCCCAACTTGAAGAATTAACAGAGAAAGGATTTATCAGACCGAGCATCTCACCATGGGGCGCTCCGGTATTATTTGTAAAGAAAAAGGACGGCAGCATGCGCATGTGCATCGACTACCGTGAACTGAATAAGAGAACAGTGAAGAACAAATACCCACTGCCTAGAATAGACGACCTCTTTGATCAATTACAAGGCGCGAGTTGGTTCTCAAAGATTGATCTCAGGTCGGGTTACCATCAATTGAAAGTAAGAGAGGAAGATGTACCGAAAACTGCGTTTCGTACGCGTTATGGGCATTATGAATTTCTCGTGATGTCCTTCGGATTAACTAACGCACCAGCAGCATTTATGGATTTAATGAACAGAGTATGCCGACCCATGTTGGATCGATCAGTAATAGTTTTTATAGATGACATCCTCATATATTCAAAGAATGAAGGTGATCACCACTGTCACCTAAGGGAAGTATTGGAGGTGCTAAAGCAGGAAAAGTTGTACGCAAAATTCTCCAAATGCGCGTTCTGGCTTAGAGAAGTCCAATTCCTAGGTCATGTCATAAACCCAGGCGGCATTATGGTGGATCCTGCAAAGATCGAAACGGTAAAAGAATGGAACATCCCGAAAACGCCAACGGAAATACGAAGTTTTCTGGGATTGGCAGGCTACTATCGGAGATTCATTCAGGATTTCTCGAGAATAGCCTCGCCACTGACGAAGCTGACACGTAAGGAAGTAAAGTATGAATGGGGCCCATCCCAAAATAACGCATTTGAAGAATTGAAGACACGATTAACCCAAGCTCCAATTTTGACCTTACCTGAGGGGAACGAGGACTTGGTAGTTTACTCCGACGCTTCGGGTCAAGGATTGGGTTGTGTACTTATGCAAAGGGGAAAAGTGATTGCTTATGCCTCGCGGCAGCTAAAGATTCATGAAGTTAACTACCCGACTCACGATCTGGAGTTGGCAGCAGTGGTTTTCGCGTTAAAAATATGGAGACACTATTTGTACGGGGTTAAATGCACCATCTACTCCGATCACAAGAGCCTGAAGTACTTCTTCGAGCAGAAGGAATTAAACATGAGACAAAGAAGATGGTTGGAACTACTAAAAGACTACGATTGCGAAATATTATACCACCCAGGCAAGGCAAATGTAGTGGCTGACGCCTTAAGCAGGAAGGAAGAGTCGACACCTATTAGAATCAAGGCGTGTCAGTTGATTATAACACCAGATTTAATGAATGAAATAGTAAAGGCACAAGGTGAAGCACTGTTAGAGAGAAATGTGAAACGCGAAAGAATAGTTGGACAACAGGGTAACCTGGAAACCAATACGTACGGTGTACGAACTCGTTTTGGCCGGATGTGGATACCTAAGATTGGTGAACTTAGGGCCAAAATCCTTGACGAGGCCCATAAGTCTCGCTACTCTATTCACCCCGGGACAAACAAAATGTATCAAGACTTGAAGAAAGAATACTGGTGGCCTGGCATGAAGAATGATGTGACAGAATACGTGAGCAAGTGCCTAACGTGTTCTCTAGTTAAGGCCGAGCACCAGAAGCCATGCGGTAAAATGCAACCTTTGCCAATACCGGAATGGAAGTGGGAGGAGATCACGATGGACTTCATTACCAAGCTACCGCGAACAGCTAAAGGCAATGATACCATTTGGGTGATCGTCGACCGCTTGACAAAGAGTGCTCACTTCTTGCCAATACGAGAAACTTCTTCTTCTGAAAAGCTAGCAGAAGTATTTATCAAGGAAATTGTGAGCAGACATGGTATGCCGCTGTCGATTGTGTCTGACAGGGATACTAGATTCACGTCAAGGTTTTGGAAGAAATTCAATGAAGCAATGGGCACTAGACTGAACATTAGCACCGCTTACCACCCCCAAACCGATGGACAATCGGAAAGGACCATTCAGACCTTGGAGGACATGCTCCGGGCCTGTATCATTGACTTCGGTGGGAGTTGGGACAGCCATCTACCATTGGCAGAATTTTCATATAACAACAGCTATCACTCGACTATTGGCATGCCGCCATTTGAAATGTTGTATGGGAGGAAATGTAGGACCCCGGTTTGTTGGGGGGAAATTGGACAGAAGGATTTTGCAAGTCTCGAAGTGGTCAAAGCTACTTCTGAGAAATTTGATCAAATCAAGGCTCGTATGAAAGCCGCAAAAGACAGACAGAAATCATACGCGGATAAGAGAAGGAGGGATTTAGAGTTTCAAGTAGGGGATATGGTACTGTTGAAAGTATCACCGTGGAAAGGAATCATTCGGTTCAGAAAGCGTGGCAAACTAAGTCCAAGGTTTGTCGGACCTTTCAAGATTGTAGCAAGAGTGGGTCAAGTTGCTTACAGACTCGACCTACCCGTCGAGCTTAGTGGAATACACCCTACATTCCACATATCACACTTACGCAAGTGCCTTGCTGACGATACGGCTCACATACCTTATGACGAAATCGAAGTGGATAACAGCTTGAACTATGTAGAAGAACCAATAGCCATTCTTGACCGAGCTGAGAAACGATTACGCAATAAGTCGATTCCTTTAGTCAAAATACAATGGAAACACAGAAAGGGGTCCGAGGCTACTTGGGAGAAAGAAGACGAGATGAAGGAACTGTACCCCCAGTTGTTTAACGTGTAACAGGTTTCGAGGACGAAACCTCATTAAGGAGGGTAGACTTGTAACATCCCAAATAATGACAAGACAAATAGAAAAGGGATATAAAGTGGGCTTGGCCAAAATTTCGGCCCATGGGCCGAAAAGAAAAGGGGGAAACCCATTACAAAACAGCAGCTTCAACCCAAACCCTCTCTCATTTCATCTTCCTGCGCAAGAACACTAGAGAGAGAGAGAGAGAGCGATCGGCTTGTGAAGAAAACCGCAAGGAGAAGACTCAAGGGCTCGGGAATCATCCGTCTCCACCATTTCAGCGCATAGCAACAGAAATCGGGCCTGTTGAGGTAAGCATCGCCTCTGATTCTGAGTCTTTGCATGTCTCGGGTTTAAATCAAATAAAGATACGATTTTCGCATATGAAACTTGAAACAAATCACGTATTTGAACTCAAGAACGATAAAGGAAGGTGTTTAACGTAAAATGTTCAAAGTTTAATCGATTGGAAATAAGTTGGCTGGAGCAAGGTTCTGGTCAGGGAAGATGCAGACCCATGACTCGAAACTATAGTTTCGATACATGCAGACCCATCGAAACTACTCTAGTTTCGATAGTCATGTTTGACTCGAAACTACCTAGTTTCGATAGCAGCCAATGACTCGAAACTACTATAGTTTCGATAGGAACTCAGGACTCGAAACTACCTAGTTTCGAGTGTCACCTTGAACCTAAACTAAGATTTTCGTAAGTTAATGACTCGAAACTACCTAGTTTCGATAGAAGGATTATGACTCGAAACTACCTAGTTTCGAGTGTAAGACCATAGCTCGAAACTACCATAGTTTCGATGCGACCCACCTCCCGAAACTACTGAGTTCAAGAACAGTAATGTCTAGTGTCATTTAGGAGCCCTACCTTATATGTATGATTTTATTATACAGATAGTGGGTGACCTTAGTGACGTTTCGAAACCAGCTATTATACTTCAGGGACCCGCCTATCAGGTGAGTTCTATGTGCCCCCTATATGCTACGTGCAAATGATTTTAAATGTTTTGGGGCTGGAATGTATACACTAAATGAATAAATGAAATGAATGTCAATGTGACCATACGTGATATATTAAGGTATATGTGTAGATACATATGAAAGTGAATAATGAATTATGAACAAAGAACAACACGTATGTTTACAAAGAATGAATGAATGAATGGTATAACGTAAATGAATGAAATCTTGCTTTATATCTATGTATATATTGCTTGCCAAGTATGAAAAGAATGACACAAAGCGTAAGAACGAAATCTTGCTTTATATCTATGTATATATTGCTTGCCAAGTATGAAAAGAATGACATAACGTGTAAGAATGAAATCTTGCTTTATATCCATGTATATATTGCTTGCCAAGTATAAGTAAACGTTATGGACGCTTCGATGATAACGGCTACTTCGGTAGACGGACGACCACTTGACTATTATGCAGCTAGAGAAGGAAGTCTAGAAAGTTAGACTAATTAAAGGCCACTACGGTGGAGTAAGTCGCTAAAACAATATGCGGCTGCATAATTAGCTCAAGTGGGAAACGGATGCCTTAGGGCAGACGGGCGAATATGACGGACTACGACGGTAGGACGGTAAAGATATGACGGACTACTTCGGTAGGACGGTAAAGATATGACGGACTACTTCGGTAGGACGGTAAAGATATGACGGACGGTTTCTAGTGCCGGACGGTTAAGTAAAAGGGCTACGACGGTAGCTCGAGGGCGTATGTCTTTGTGATATACGTACCGTAAGATGGGTTGATCACCCTTATGTGTATGACCAATAAATGGTAAAGAAAGTAAAGGTGAATGCATATCTATGTAATCACGTAAGAAAGATAAAGAAAGAATGGTAAGAAAAGTGAAAGAAAAAGGGTGAACGCATATATATATATATGTAATCACATTATTAAAGAAAAAAAAAAGAAAGATGAAAGAAAAGCAAAAGTTATGAATACGTATTTATATGAATGACTTTATAATAATGTTTACTTATGAAGTAAAGAAAAGAATGTTTATATCTAAACGCATTAAACTAGAACTCACCAGCGTTAGCTGACTTTAGTATACATTTCAGGTAAAGGAAGAAAAGGTCGTGCGATGGCGTGAAGGTTACCCGGCACAAGACTGACATCCCACTTTTGTTTGTTAAGAATATGTTATGTTTTATTCGTAAAGACTTCCGCTGTTTTGATTATGTAATTGAATGATGAATGTTTTAAATTTAAGTTCAGTATTTATGACTATGTTTATGAGTAAATCCAACAAGTGAGGTCACCCGGGAAAGGGGCCTTACATCATCTATCATGCATTCATGTATTCACATTTAACACACATCTCATATTCGCACATATAGCATGACCTCGTGGCATACTTTCATATTTATCTTTGCTCTAATTTCTTATAAAGGTTTCTCCGTGTTACGTTAAAGAGGTTTATATGTAGGAAGTACCAGCGGTGTATCCACTACCCTTTTAACGTCCCATGAATACTCCTTTACTTAGAATTAAGCTTTCCAATCTAATTCTCATTTAGTTGTATGATCTCTTTATGCTTTTATCTTAACTCTTTCTCTAATCCCTTACAAAGGTTTCGTCATGTTATGTTAAAGAGGTTTATATATAGGAAGTACGAGCGGCTTATCCACCACCCCTTTAACATCCCATGAATAATCTTTTGCTTAAGATTATGCGTTTCTCATCATTTATTTGATAGCAAGACTTCCTCATGCTTTTATCCTATCCTTGCCCTAATCCCTCGTAAAGGTGTCTCTATGATGCATTAAAGAGGTTTATATATAGGGTGTAGCAGCGGCGTACCCACCACCCCTATAATACGTCATATATATTCCTTTATTTAGAATTAAGCCATCCCTTATTCATACTTATCATATATTGTAAAGTGGGGTGATTATTCTTCCAAAGTAGTACCTCCAACAGAGATGTTCTCAGGAAAAAGTGACGGGTCCAGGAGGGATTTATACACCACTCTTTCCTTAGACAGAACATTTCGTTTGTCAGATAACTATATACAGGTCGAAAGATCTCCAGTTCATTTACTATATTTTCATTGTTATCTTTTAGTCTATACCCCTAAACATTCATAATGGGCACCTTTCTGATCTCATATTTAAGGCCCTTCCGTCCCGTAGACTCGGTACCTTTTTCCATTCATTCTAGAGATCCGCCCGGTAAGCTGGACATATCTTTTTATTGGGATCTTGAGTATCATACACTCACAGTCTCCTAATATATTTCCAACCAACCCTCACCTTAAACCTTCATAACGGTTTCCCCATGTTGTACTAAAGAGGCTTATATATAGGAAGTACCACCGGCGTATCCACCACCCCTTTAATACTTTGTGAGTACTCCGTTGTTCCATTTTAAGACTTAGACTCGTTTCCGTCATGCATTCATATTTACACATATAGCACGATCATCTATCATGCATTCACGTAATCACATTTAACACACATCGCATATTCGCACATATAGCATGACCTCGTGGCATACTTTCATATTTATCTTTGCTCTAATTTCTTATAAAGGTTTCTCCGTGTTACGTTAAAGAGGTTTATATGTTGGAAGTACCAGCGGTGTATCCACTACCCTTTTAACATCCCATGAATACTCCTTTACTTAGAATTAAGCTTTCCGGTCTAATTCTCATTTAGTGGCATGCTCTCTTTATGATTTTATCTTAACTCTTGCTCTAATCCCTTGCAAATGTTTCGTCATGTTATGTTAAAAAAAGTTTATATATAGGAAGTACCATCGGCTTATCCACCACCCCTTTAACATCTCATGAATACTCTTTTGCTTAAGATTAAGTGTTTCTCATCATTTATTTGATAGCATGACTTACTCATGCTTTTATCCCATCCTTGCCCTAATCCCTTGTAAAGGTGTCTCTATGATTCATTAAAGAGGTTTATATATTGGGTGTAGCAGCGGCGTATCCACCACCCCTATAATACGTCACATAATTCCTTTATTTAGAATTAAGCCCTCCCTTATTCATACTTATCATATATTATAAACTGGGGTGATTATCCTTCCAAAGTAGTACCTCCAACAGAGATGTTCTCAGTAAAGAGTGACGGGTCCAGGAGGGATTTATACACCACTCTTTACTTAGACAGAACATTTCGTTTGTCAGATAATTATATACCGGTCGGAAGATCTCCCGTTCGTTTACTATATTTTCATTGTTATCTTTTAGTCTATACCCCTAAACATTCATAATGGGCACCTTTCTGATCTCATATTTAAGGCCCTACCGTCCCGTAGACTAGGCACCTTTTTCCATTCATTCTAGAGATCCGCCCCGTAGGCTGGACATCTCTTTTTATTGGGATCTTGAGTATCATAGACTCACAGCCTCCCAATATATTTCCAACCAACCCTCACCTTAAAAATTCATAACGGTTTTCCCATGTTGCACTAAAGAGGCTTATATATATGAAGTACCACCGGCGTATCCACAACCCCTTTAATACTTTGTGAGTACTCCGTTGTTCCATTTTAAGACTTAGAATCATTTCCGTCATGCATTCATATTTACACATATAGCACTATCATCTATCATGCATTCATGTATTCACATTTAACACACATCGCATATTCACACATATAGCATGACCCCGTGGCATACTTTCATATTTATCCTTGCTCTAATTCCTTATAAAGGTTTCTCCGTGTTACGTTAAAGAGGTTTATATGTAGGAAGTACCAGCGGCGTATCCACTACCCTTTTAACGTCGCATGAATACTCCTTTACTTAGAATTAAGCTTTCCAATCGAATTCTCATTTAGTTGCATGATCTCTTTATGCTTTATCTTAACTCTTGCTCTAATCCCTTACAAAGGTTTCGTACCGCACTCGTACCGACGGTGATGGTCCCTTACCGTTTTCTTGGCCTCCAAGTACTTTCTGACCACGTAACGGACCGTCACGGCTCATGACGGTCCGTCATGGCCTTAGGGTTGGATGAGTCAGTGATACGTGGCGTAAAACGGTGCGTTTTCATGATTTTGCGGAGTGACGGACCGTGACGGTCCGTTATGGCTTCTGGGGGGTCGTGACGGACCGTTACAATTGGTGACGGTCCGTTATGACTCCATTTTCAAATTCTCCTCACCGAGGCACCCAAGTTTCATATATTATGGCTCACGTAACTCATTTTCTAGCTTGAGATATGCCTATATGAAGTTTTGAGCTATTTCCGGGCGAACCGTCTTTCTGTTTTCGCGTCCGGTTACGTTCTAGTGTCGCGTTTTTTAGCTGACATGTGTCCTAACCTATTGTTAGGAGTTTGGGATGTTACATTTGATCCATACCCCTGAAGGTCGACTTCTACTGATCGATCTGTTGTTTGATCGATTCCTGCCTGCTCATCGACCAATGGAAAACCTATTTTTTTTTAAAGGAAATCGAAAACCTGCTAGTGATCTAAAACTCCTACTGCTTTTCTCTTTAGTCCCATGACCAGAGCTAAATATGAATATATGCAATAATTCAGGTTCTTCTTTGCCGAGAAAATATCTTACTGATTGAATTGCATACACTTGCGAGAACAATTTGTTTTTTCGGTCGCCTGGATTTGATCAAGCCTGCCCTATCCAATTTGGTTTTTCTTGTATAATGTTACAGGATGGCTCACAACATTTATATAAAAGGTTCTATATATCTAGTAACTTGTTAATACAAAAGAAAACAACAAATGGTTTCTATTGTAATAGCATTTATATTTATATGGATCTTAAATAGTAGCAAGAACTCCTCCATACATTAAATCGTCTAGGTCACAAGCCCCAACGTTCATGTAAAAATGTAATGTATATTTTTTTTTTCTAGCTAGCTCAAAATATATTTGTTTGAACATACTTTTATATCTATTATTTTAATATAAATTATAACGATTTATTACATAATATATAAATAAAAGACAACAATTTCTTCTTATCAAACCCTTGCAACCATCGAATTACTCACAAGGAGTTGCTATGACATGTATAGGATACTTCCTTTTAACGGTCATACCATCTCTCTCAGTCATGTCCAAACTATCTTCATCAGCCGATGTAAATTCAAACTTATACACTAAATTTTCCAAAGCAAACTCGCCAATAGCAATTGCAAAACTAGTACCAGGACACCCTCGGCGTCCAGCACCAAATGGTATCAACTCGAAATGTAAACCTCTATAATCGGTAGGGGTATTCAAGAACCTCTCTGGACTGAACTCTTCGGGTTCTTCCCATATTGAAGGATCTCTTGCTATCGCCCATGCGTTAATCATCACTTGTGTACCTGATGGGATGTCATAGCCGAGTAGTTTGACATCTTTTGTTGATTCACGGGGAAGGAGCAGTGCAGCTGGGGCGTGTAGTCGTAGGGTTTCTTTGAGGACAGCTTTTAGGTAGGGCATTTTGTCTATATCGTCTTCTGGTATCATTGATCTTCCTCGTCCTATTTTGTGGGCCTCTTGTTGCAATTCTTTCATTGTACGTGGGTTTCTTAATAACTCACTAATTGCCCACTCTAGGGTGGTGAATGTGGTATCAGTGCCGGCACCAAAGATGTTCTACGAATCATGAATCAAATTACACATATATAGGTGATGGTTAAAAAAAGATCAATGCATAAGCATATGTGTATAAATATGATATTTCATTTGTGATTAGAACTACGTGATATCCACACACATACAAATAAAAAAACCAACCCCATCCCGCACTACGATTCCTTGGCTGGGTTTCACTGGGAGTCGAAGGCACAACACAGTTGATGGATAGAGATGCAAGACTACTATGAGGGATTTGTGATCATTCATCAACTAGATTACATATATCGTGATCTGATCGTTAAGTTGCTATAATTCATTATGGCTTTTCATTTTTGGATGTTCATTGATTGTAATATATTTAGATGGAAATAATGTAATTTGTTATTGAACTCAATTGGTAATATTCAATAATTTTGTGAAGTTCTATTCTAATGTTTGAAGAATAGTTTTTTTTGATCTACATGTATGAAATAAACTATCTCAAATTCTTCTGTTTTATGGTAGTAAAGATAAAAAAGAATCCGATCACAAAAAATGGAAGCGTCTTTTTATCCATTTAATGATAAAACACATATATTATTAGGATCATGATCAAATAAAAACTTAAATATTGGTAAAAAAAAACATAAGAAATAATCAAAACTTGCTATCCAACTCATATTAATATTCCAATTCAAAAAATTTACGTTTTTATATATATGGAAGTTTTTGTTAACAATTTTAAGCTTAAGCCGAAAAAGTAAAACTTCTGTTTTTATTCATATATAGGATGGTTCTAATAGAAGTAAAATATAAGTAGCAAGTGAGAGATAGAGAAAGAATCCAAAAGAGAGACATATTACCAAGATGATAGCCTTAATCATATATCTTTCAAGACGAAAACATGTCGAGTTATCTCTTTGAATTTCTAATAAGATATCAATAAGATCTTGGCCTTCGACACCAAACACTTTCTTGTTTACATGTTCGTTAATGACACCCTCATAAAAGTCATCGATATATTTAGCAAGTTTATCAGCTTTTCGATATAATCCAGTCAATCTATCCACCCACAGTAGTGACGGAAATAAATTCCCAAAAGAAAAACGCCCTACCACATCCTCAATCATGTCTGCGATGTGCTTAATCTCCATCCCTTCATATGTCCTCCCCAAAGCCACCCTACATATCACGTTATTTGTAAGTGTAATAAGCAACTCACTCAAATTAACAACGGATTTTTGGGCTCCTTGAATCTTTTTGATCATATGAGACACCTCTTCCTCTCTCACTTGTCCATACGACTGAACCCTTTTGTTGCTTAAGAGATGGAGTACAGAAATACTTTTCACCTGCCTCCAATACTCTCCATATTGGGAAAAAGCTATATCTCTGGCGTTATAATTAAGTCTATTAACAATGTGTAAAGTTGGTCTGTTTGAAAATATTGCATCATGGGTTTTCATAATCTCTCTAGCTGCATCGACAGAAGATGCTACAATTACGGGCACAGTACCAAAGTGAAGCAACATGAGTGGACCATAGGTCCGAGCCATGGACTGAAGGATACGATGCATGCTCGAGCCTAATTGGTGAAGGTTTCCAATTAGTGGTAATTTTGGCGGAGATGGAGGTAGGTTTTTGCGGGATTTTGAAGAAGAAAAATATGATTTCAAAAGAAGTAATGCAAGTAGTAAGGGAAGAGAAGAGAAGAGAAAAACTTGCTGGTCGATAAACATTTTATTGATGTTCTTGCTTAGTACAGAGAACTTTAGATGCGTTTCCTTATGTTTCATATGACATATTTATATGAAAATCAAAATTTTATTAAATGTTAATTAAAACATTTATGCTTCAAACTTCTGGAAAAGGTCAGCAAGATACCATGCCATATTAATCGTTGTGTACCAAACATCTAGAAAAGGTCAACAAAATAGACTATTGCCAATTTGTAACATGTGCGCTTAATTCACACATTTAGCTCTGCCACTAACTATGGACATTAATAATCTTGATTAGGGTACTTAAGGGGACATCACGGTTGTAAAGAGGTGTACTCTCCAACCAAATGGTTGTAAGTTCATATCCTTTGTGAAGTGCATGTGTGGTGATTTTAGGAGTAGAGTAGGTGTAGAATAGAGAGTATGTGTTCGTCGATAAAAAAAATAATCTTTATTAGGACCTGTAAAACAAGTTCCATCTTTCTTATAGATGTTATTAATATAGTCAGACTTATTTAATTAGTTGAATTAGTAGTTTGTTAGTTGGGTATTGGATAGGTCTCTACTAGTATAATACAAACACTAGTAGAAAAGTGATTTTTAGACGCAATTGATTTTTTTTTTATGCGGTCATTGTCCAAACCGCGTCTAAAGATATATATTTAGACGCGTTTAAAAAAACCGCGTCAAAAGAATTATTTTTTGACGGGGTTTTTACTAAACCGCGTCAAAAGAAGCATTTTTAGACGCGGTTTGGAGTAAACCGCGTCAAAAGGTATTTTAATATATCATCTGAAAACCTTAATATTGAACATTCAGTAGACGCGGTCAAAAAAGTTATTGCTTACCACTAGGGACCTGATTTGCTTGTTTCTATTTCTACATCACTATTGATTCATGAGTGTTTATTCTAAATTGCAAATTGCTAATAGAAATTCGTGTGTTTTTAATCAAATACTACCGTTGATTGTTTAATCATAATCGTAATTGTGTATTAAAATGTGTTTTCTCTTGCTTCTAAATGCTTTCAACTTGTCTTTCTAGTTGTGTATTAAGGTATGTTTTCTCTTGCTTCTAGATGCTTTCAACTTGTCTTTCTAGAATTCTAGGTTGGACAAAAAGGTGGTGTTTTTCTACTGCACTTATGTCTAAAGCAGAACGAGGTAAACACGGTGTTGCTGTTGGTAAAAAGAAACCAGAGAGGATCAAATGTACATTGAGTTTGATGAACATCAGCTACCGATTGGTCCGAACACAAATACATTTGATTCAGAGCTTGGATTGGCACTTAGATCACAGCTTCTGTATTGGATTAAAAATAAAAACATTGAAAAGGAAGAATGGAATAAGTTATGGTTGGAAATTAAGGTACTGTGTTTTATGTTTTGTAAATTTTTATAAATATGAAATATATGTTAATTATTATATATGTTTAACTATTGTTTTGTAAATGATTTAGCGAGATTGGCATATTCCAAACGATGATGCAAAGAAAGTTACACTTACAAAAGGAAAAAAAAATACGAGGCGAGTATATATTTTAGATTTTTTGATGATAGTGGACGAAAAGAACAAAGATGATTATCTTCTTTCGGAAGTAATCGAGTAAGCTCTTAGTGAAGTAAATTTCACATTGACAATAATTTCGGTATGTTTTCTATTTATTAGTCGTTTAATTTTCTTAAATTTTAAATAATTAATTGTTAATTTATTGTAGTACAAACAACAAGCATCCGTTTGGGAATGCGGCTACATGGTGATCAAATATATGTTCGATTATGTCTTTATTAGGAGAAGATATTATTGAATAAATGTATTGTTTTAGATATATCTCTTCCATATTAAGTGGAGATAATTGTGGGTAGTTTCATGTATATATAGGTAGACATGTATTGTATTGAGGGGACAGAATAATATACCATTGAACACTTTCAATGTATCAGAGCTACGGTTCTGCAAACCCTAAACCTAAAATTTTTCTTTTGTTCCTCCCTCTCACACTATGGCTGGCGGCGATGAAGTAAACGAGCCGGCGAAGCCTCCGACACAAAACCGACCCTCCACCCAGCCTATACCGTGACCAATATACAAAAAAAAATCCATACTCTTGATGGAAAGAAGCTAACGTACTCGCAATGGGTCAAGCTCTTTAAACTACATGTCAAAGCATACAAGGTTTTTGATCACCTAGACGGCACCGCGCCCCCTGCAGAAACCGATCCCACCTACATTCAGTGGTCCGAAATCGATGCCGTCATTCTCCAATGGATTTATGCCACCATATCCGACGATATCCTCGCCCGGGTGCTTGAAGATGAAACATCAGCCTATGCTAATTGGATAAAAATCCAAGAAATTTTCCGTAATAATAAGGGAGCTCTTGCATCGGCTCTTGAAAACGAATTTGCACGCCAAACGCTTACGAGCTGTGGCGGTCTTGATGAGTATTGTAAAAAACTCAAGGATATAGCTAGACAAATAGCCGATGTAGGACACCCGATGACTAAAAATCGATTGGTTTTACAGTTGGTTTGAGGGCTACCGATTGAACTTGATACTATTGGCACCATCTTCACTCAATCGGAACCCACTTGGGATGAAGCACGGAATCATATTTACCTCGAACAGCAACGACAGGCAGCGAGATCGACTCACACAACCACCCGTGACACAGTCCTTGTCAACTCACAAAACCCGGGTAATGATCGAACTCCATCACACCAACCGGCTGACCAACAACGAACGCCCTACCAATCGAACTATCGCGGTAACAATTATTATCCAAACTATCGCGGGCGGGGTGGTCGGGGCCAATGGAGAGGAGCCAGAAACCGAGGAAGAGGGGGGCGCTCCTTCGGTCAACACTCAAACCAACGAGGGGGGCAATCTTGGTAGCAACAAGCTTATGGATCTCAAACACAATGTCAACTATACCAAAAGTGGACCTTTCTGATCTCATATTTAAGGCCCTACCGTCCCGTAGACTCGGTACCTTTTTCCATTCATTCTAGAGATCTGCCCCGTAGGCTGGACATCTCTTTTGATTAGGATCTTGAGTATCATAGACTCAAAGCTTCCCAATATATTTCTAACCAGCCCTCACCTTAAAACTTCATAACGGTTTCCTCATGTTGCACTAAAGAGGCTTATATATAGGAAGTACCACCGGCGTATCCACCACCCCTTTAATACTTCGTGAGTACTTAGTTGTTCCATTTTAAGACTTATACTCGTTTCCGTCATGCATTCATATTTACACATATAGCACGGTCATCTATCATGCATTCATGTATTCACATTTAACACACATCGCATATTCACACATATAGCATGACCTCGTGGCATACTTTCATATTTATCCTTGCTCTAATTACTTATAAAGGTTTCTCCGTGTTACGTTAAAGAGGTTTATATGTAGGAAGTACCAGCGGCGTATCCACTACCCTTTTAACGTCGCATGAATACTCCTTTACTTAGAATTAAGCTTTCCAATCTAATTCTCATTTAGTTGCATGATCTCTTTATGCTTTTATCTTAACTCTTGCTCTAATCCCTTACAAAGGTTTCGTACCGCACTCGTACTTAAACGTGTTGCACCGGGTCTCTTAATACTCCTCAACTTGTATGTGTGTGTGATGTTTCCAAGTGAACGGCCAGCTCTAACTATTTATAGGCAAAATTCTGATCCCGTAACGGACCGTTACCGCTGGTGACGGTCCGTTACCGTTTTCTTGGCCTCCAAGCACTTTTCGACCACGTAACGGACCGTGACGGCTCATGACGGTCCTTCATAGCCTTAGGGTTAGATGAGTCAGTGATATGTGGCATAAAACGTGCGTTTTCGTGATTTTGCGGAGTGACGGTTCGTTATGGCTTCTGGGGGGTCGTGACGGACCGTTACACCCGGTGACGGTCCGTTATGACGCCATTTTCAAATTCTCCTCACCGAGTCACCCAGGTTTTGTATATTATGGATCCCGTAACTCATTTTCTTGCTCGGGATATGCCTATATGAAGTTTTGGGCTATTTCCGGGCGAACCGTCTTTCTGTTTTCGCGTCCGATTACGTTCTAGTGTCGTGTTTTTTAGCTGACATGTGTCCTAACCTATTGTTAGGAGTTTGGGATGTTACATTCGATCCATACCCCTGAAGGTCGACTTCTACTGATCGATATGTTGTTTGATCGATTCCTACATGTTCATCGACCAATCAAAAACTTGTTTTTTTTTCCGAAAGGAAATCGAAAACCTGCTAGTGATCTAAAACTCCTACTGCTTTTCTCTTTAGTCCCATGACCAGAGCTAAATATGAATATATGCAATAATTCAGGTTCTTATTTGCCAAGAAAATATCTTACTGATTGAATTGCATACACTTGCGAGAACAATTTGGTTTTTCGGTCGCCTGGATTTGATCAAGCCTGCCCTATCCAATTTGGTTTTTCTTGTATAATGTTATAGGATGGCTCACAACATTTATATAAAAGGTTCTATATATCTACTAACTTGTTAATACAAAAGAAAACAACAAATGGTTTCTATTGTAATAGCATTTATATTTATATGGATCTTAAATAGTAGCAAGAACTCCTCCATACATTAAATCGTCTAGGTCACAAGCCCCAACGTTCATGTAAAAATGTAATGTATATTTTTTTTTCTAGCTAGCTCAAAAGATATTTGTTTGAACATACTTTTATATCTATTATTTTAATATAAATTATAACGATTTATTACATAATATATAAATAAAAGACAACAATTTCTTCTTATCAAACCCTTGCAACCATCGAATTACTCACAAGGAGTTGCTATGACATGTATAGGATACTTCCTTTTAACAGTCATACCATCTCTCTCAGTCATGTCCAAACTATCTTCATCAGCCGATGTAAATTCAAACTTATACACTAAATTTGCCAAAGCAAACTCGCCAATAGCAATTGCAAAACTAGTACCAGGACACCCTCGGCGTCCAGCACCAAATGGTATCAACTCGAAATGTAAACCTCTATAATCGGTAGGGGTATTCAAGAACCTCTCTGGACTGAACTCTTCGGGTTCTTCCCATATTGAAGGATCTCTTGCTATCGCCCATGCGTTAATCATCACTTGTGTACCTGATGGGATGTCATAGCCGAGTAGTTTGACATCTTTTGTTGATTCACGGGGAAGGAGCAGTGGAGCTGGGGCGTGCAGTCGTAGGGTTTCTTTGAGGACAGCTTTTAGGTAGGGCATTTTGTCTATATCGTCTTCTGGTATCATTGATCTTCCTCGTCCTATTTTGCGGGCCTCTTGTTGCAATTCTTTCATTGTACGTGGGTTTCTTAATAACTCACTAATTGCCCACTCTAGGGTGGTGAATGTGGTATCAGTGCCGGCACCAAAGATGTTCTACGAATCATGAATCAAATTACACATATATAGGTGATGGTTAAAAAGAGATCAATGCATAAGCATATGTGTATAAATATGATATTTCATTTGTGATTAGAACTACGTGATATCCACATACATACAAATAAAAAAACCAACCCCATACCGCACTACGATTCCTTGGCTGGGTTCACTGGGAGTCGAAGGCACAACACAGTTGATGGATAGAGATGCAAGACTACAATGAGGGATTTGTGATCATTCATCAACTAGATTACATATATCGTGATCTGATCGTTAAGTTGCTATAATTGATTATGGCTTTTCATTTTTGGATGTTCATTGATTGTAATATATTTAGGTTTGTGATACATGAGGATAGTGGATTTTTGATCTACATGTATGAATTTTGAAGCACAATTTACAGTGCATTATTGTTGTACCGTTGTAAACATATGTATTATGTTGCTTTATACAATGGTACCCTGAAATGAATTAGAATGTTAATTGCATTACAACTCCAGGGTGTGTTATTGATGTACCTTTGTAATTAACCATGTGTAGTTTTAATGCACAATTGTAAATTTGTATATCAAAATACATTACATTAGTGCATCAAGTTGTGCACTTTTGATGCACCTTCTAAGGCATTATTACAAACTTATGTATCAAAATATATTACAATATCAAAATATATTACAATAGTGCATCAAACTTGTAATTCTAATATAATGTTGTAGATGGAGGATCCCCTAAAAAAGAGATTTTACCTAAGTAGCCTAAGAATGATTTTTAAAAACTCAATATCCGGCTCAAACGAACTCCGATTGAACTCATTCTAGTGATGTTGGAACTAGCTCGTCGAACCCTAAACCCGAATCCCTAAACCCTAAAGCTAAAATGTAAAAGCTAAACCCTAAAGCTAAATCATAAAACTAAACACTAAAAGCTGAACCCTAAAAACCAAACTCTAAATCCTAAAGCTAAACCTTAAAGTTAAAACCTGAAAAACTAAACCCTAAATGCTAAAACCTAAAAACTAACCATTAAAAACTAAGATAGCAAAGCTTGACGAGCCGGTTCCAACACCGCTGGAATATGATTTTAATCAGAGTTCGTTTGAGCCGCATATTAAGTTTTTAAAAATCCTTTTTAGTCTACTTAGGAAAAACTCACTTTTTATTTGATCTTCCCTCTACTGTTGTAATACATTTTGATGTAGTTATAAAACTATTCACAAAAATGCGTTACAACGGTGAACTAATACGCATTATTGCAATGCTTTTTAATGCGTGTTATAACTGATGCATTATAATAGTGCAACACACTTTGATGTTTCCATCAGAGATATAATGCGTTTTGATGCATCATTATAATTAATAGTGTGCATTAAATACAATAAAATGGTGCATCAATTTTATGTAATAAATAGTGATGAACTCGTGTAATGCATTTTAAGGCAACATTGTAATTAATCATATCAATAAAAGATAATATAGCAATTCTCATATAAATTTTGAAAACATATATTTCTGGATTTTATGATGTATTTTGTTTGACAGAAAACTGAAGTATATTTAAGATGGTTGGAATTAAAAAAGTTGATAAAAACCAAACTTACAAATAATTAAAAGGCCATATATGAATGAAGTGAAAAACTACTTGCATTAAATTTCTTGTTTTGTTTTTCCATCAAAATTTAACTTTCTTATGGATCACAGCCTTACCAACATCAAATATGCACCCTTTACTTAATGTAGTTAACGGTCACGTATCTTTCACGCTCTTTCTGCAACTTTTTTACAGTAACATTTTCATATATATAAATAAGGGTATGGTTGATATAAAACCAAATTTAAGTAGAAAATTATTAGACATGCATAAGTGCATAAACCTAGTGGTGACATGATATATTAGAAAAGGAAACAAAAGATTACTTATGTATCATACTTAAAACAATATATAAAAATATTGGTTTGTATTAAATATCTCTGTATATACACATATGATCAAGCACTACTAGAAAATTGATATATTTCTCACAAAAGTTTCAGACAAATTATCGACAAAAGAAGTTTCCCACGAATTAGCTACAACTTTCCGACAAAAAAAAGAACCATAAATTTTCCTTGAATTTTCCGACAAAAACTTATTCTTTTAGGTATTGCTGTTGTCGGGTTAGGAAATTATTATTATGATTATTATGTATGTGTATATGTATTGTGTATGTGTATCTTAAATTGTTGGGTTTGTTAGTATGTATGTGCATGCGTGTTTGTATGTATATGTATGTGTTCGGGTCATTTTGACTCATTTAAATTGAAAGTTGATTGTTATAGTTTTATAAAATGGGTTTGGGTCATTTTGACCTATTTTAATTGAAAGTTGATCGTTATAGTTTTATAAAGTGGGTTCGATTCATTATGACATATTTAAATTAAAAGTTGATTGTTATAGTTTTATAAAGTAAGTTCGGGTCATTTTGACCCATTTAAATTGAAAGTTGATTGCTGTAGTTTCATAAAATTTGGGTCAATTTGACCCATTGAAATTGAAAGTTGTTTATTTGATATTTTTTAGATCGACCCGTTTTGACATGAACATATTTTGATCACAACTCGTTTTGATCCGTACCTATTTTTAACACAACCCCTTTTGACCTGTACCTATTTTGAGCATATGCATGTGTGTTTGTGTGTAAGTATGTATTATGTATTAATTATATATGTTACAACAATTTTTAATCCAAGATGTTCGATCTGAATTACAAAAAGAACGGGAGGCCCTAGAAAATTTGAAAAACCGTTGAAACAAATGGAAAGAGATTGGGGACGAGAGCAGGAACAAAAACGGGTTGAACCGGACGAGAGCGGGCGAACGAGACGTAAAGGAGCAAAAGTTATGAAAACAACATAAAAAAATTATGAAAAAATAGTCGTTTAGTGATTGTAATTGTTAAAATACGTTTTTCGGTTGTAAATTGTGATTTATATATTAAAACATGTTTTATTTTGGCAATTCTTCTGCAATTTTTTTTTTGCAGTATTATCCTACTAGTTTTCTGTAATTTTTTATTTTTTTAATATTAGAACTGTCGGTATTGTAAAACATAAAAAATAAAAATAAGAGTAAACTGCCATTTTCGTCCCTGTGGTTTGGTCAAAATTGCCACTTTCATCCAATAGTTTGTTTTTTTGTATCTGGGTCCTCGTGGTTTTAAAATATTGCCATTTTCATCCTCGTGGTTTTAAAATATTGCCACTTTCATCCAGTCAACTAACACCGTCCGTTTTTCTCAATTAAATGAGGGGTATTTCAATCCTTTTACATATTTGTTTTATTTCTTCATCTTTTTTACTCTCACTTTTTAATCATAGAAACAAGCGACGGAGGTGTTCCAGTGGTGCTCGTCAGAAACTGGTCAGGAAAAGAGGAAGAAGGCCAGCAGGTGGATGATTAAATTAGAGGTTAAATTGGGGATGATTAAAAAGTGAGAGTAAAAAAGATGAAAAAATAAAACAAATAAGTAAAAGGACTGAAATACCCCTCATTTAACTGAGAAAAACGGACGGTGTTAGCTGACTGGATGAAAGTGGCAATATTTTAAAACCACGAGGATGAAAATGGCAATATTTTAAAACCATGAGGACCCAGATACAAAAAAACAAACTATTGGATGAAAGTGGCAATTTTGACCAAACCACAGGGACGAAAATGACAGTTTACTCTAAAAATAAATAATAAGAATTGTCGGAAAACTGTCGGTGTTGAAAAAAAATAATAATTAAATACTAATATTACTCATTAATTATTATTATTAATAATTGAAAAAAAAATAATATTAAAAAATACCACTTTGTGGGAAAATCGTTGCAATTTCGTCGGAGAGTATGAAAACACAATTGTCGGAAATTACTGACAAAAGACATTTGTCTGAAACTTGTCGATAACGGCTAATTTCGACAAATTTTCCACGAAATAAACTATCTCAAATTCTTCTGTTTTATGGTAGTAAAGATAAAAAAGAATCCGATCACAAAAAATGGAAGCGTCTTTTTATCCATTTAACGATAAAACACATATATTATTAGGATCATGATCAAATAAAAACTTAAATATTGGTAAAAAAAACATAAGAAATAAACAAAACTTGCTATCCAACTCATATTAATATTCCAATTCAAAAAATTTACGTTTTTATATATATGGAAGTTTTTGTTAACAATTTTAAGCTTAAGCCGAAAAAGTAAAACTTTTGTTTTTATTCATATATAGGATGGTTCTAATAGAAGTAAAATATAAGTAGCAAGTGAGAGATAGAGAAAGAATCCAAAAGAGAGACATATTACCAAGATGATAGCCTTAATCATATATCTTTCAAGACGAAAACCTGTCGAGTTATCTCTTTGAATTTCTAATAAGATATCAATAAGATCTTGGCCTTCGACACCAAACACTTTCTTGTTTACATGTTCGTTAATGACACCCTCATAAAAGTCATCGATATATTTAGCAAGTTTATCAGCTTTTCGATATAATCCAGTCAATCTATCCACCCACAGTAGTGACGGAAATAAATTCCCAAAAGAAAAACGCCCTACCACATCCTCAATCATGTCTGCGATGTGCTTAATCTCCATCCCTTCATATGTCCTCCCCAAAGCCACCCTACATATCACGTTATTTGTAAGTGTAATAAGCAACTCACTCAAATTAACAACGGATTTTTGGGCTCCTTGAATCTTTTTGATCATATGAGACACCTCTTCCTCTCTCACTTGTCCATACAACTGAACCCTTTTGTTGCTTAAGAGATGGAGTACAGAAATACTTTTCACCTGCCTCCAATACTCTCCATATTGGGAAAAAGCTATATCTCTGGCGTTATAATTAAGTCTATTAACAATGTGTAAAGTTGGTCTGTTTGAAAATATTGCATCATGGGTTTTCATAATCTCTCTAGCTGCATCGACAGAAGATGCTACAATTACGGGCACAGTACCAAAGTGAAGCAACATGAGTGGACCATAGGTCCGAGCCATGGACTGAAGGATACGATGCATGCTCGAGCCTAATTGGTGAAGGTTTCCAATTAGTGGTAGTTTTGGCGGAGATGGAGGTAGGTTTTTGCGGGATTTTGAAGAAGAAAAATATGATTTCAAAAGAAGTAATGCAAGTAGTAAGGGAAGAGAAGAGAAGAGAAAAACTTGCTGGTCGATAAACATTTTATTGATGTTCTTGCTTAGTACAGAGAACTTTAGATGCGTTTCCTTATGTTTCATATGACATATTTATATGAAAATCAAAATTTTATTAAATGTTAATTAAAACATTTATGCTTCAAACTTCTGGAAAAGGTCAGCAAGATACCATGCCATATTAATCGTTGTGTACCAAACATCTAGAAAAGGTCAACAAAATAGACTATTGCCAATTTGTAACATGTGCGCTTAATTCACACATTTAGCTCTGCCACTAACTATGGACATTAATAATCTTGATTAGGGTACTTAAGGGGACATCACGGTTGGAAAGAGGTGTACTCTCCAACCAAATGGTTGTAAGTTCATATCCTTTGTGAAGTGCATGTGTGGTGATTTTAGGAGTAGAGTAGGTGTAGAATAGAGAGTATGTGTTCGTCGATAAAAAAAATAATCTTTATTAGGACCTGTAAAACAAGTTCCATCTTTCTTATAGATGTTATTAATATAGTCAGACTTATTTAATTAGTTGAATTAGTAGTTTGTTAGTTGGGTATTGGATAGGTCTCTACTAGTATAATACAAACACTAGTAGAAAAGTGATTTTTAGACGCAATTGATTTTTTTTTTATGCGGTCATTGTCCAAACCGCGTCTAAAGATATATATTTAGACGCGTTTAAAAAAACCGCGTCAAAAGAAGTATTTTTTGACGGGGTTTTTACTAAACCGCGTCAAAAGAAGCATTTTTAGACGCGGTTTGGAGTAAACCGCGTCAAAAGGTATTTTAATATATCATCTGAAAACCTTAATATTGAACATTCAGTAGACGCGGTCAAAAAAGTTATTGCTTACCACTAGGGACCTGATTTGCTTGTTTCTATTTCTACATCACTATTGATTCATGAGTGTTTATTCTAAATTGCAAATTGCTAATAGAAATTCGTGTGTTTTTAATCAAATACTACCGTTGATTGTTTAATCATAATCGTAATTGTGTATTAAAATGTGTTTTCTCTTGCTTCTAAATGCTTTCAACTTGTCTTTCTAGTTGTGTATTAAGGTATGTTTTCTCTTGCTTCTAGATGCTTTCAACTTGTCTTTCTAGAATTCTAGGTTGGACAAAAAGGTGGTGTTTTTCTACTGCACTTATGTCTAAAGCAGAACGAGGTAAACACGGTGTTGCTGTTGGTAAAAAGAAACCAGAGATCAAATGTACATTGAGTTTGATGAACATCAGCTACCGATTGGTCCGAACACAAATACATTTGATTCAGAGCTTGGATTGGCACTTAGATCACAGCTTCTGTATTGGATTAAAAATAAAAACATTGAAAAGGAAGAATGGAATAAGTTATGGTTGGAAATTAAGGTACTGTGTTTTATGTTTTGTAAATTTTTATAAATATGAAATATATGTTAATTATTATATATGTTTAACTATTGTTTTGTAAATGATTAGCGAGATTGGCATATTCCAAACGATGATGCAAAGAAAGTTACACTTACAAAAGGAAAAAAAAATACGAGGCGAGTATATATTTTAGATTTTTTGATGATAGTGGACGAAAAGAACAAAGATGATTATCTTCTTTCGAAAGTAATCGAGTAAGCTCTTAGTGAAGTAAATTTCACATTGACAATAATTTCGGTATGTTTTCTATTTATTAGTCGTTTAATTTTCTTAAATTTTAAATAATTAATTGTTAATTTATTGTAGTACAAACAACAAGCATCCGTTTGGGAATGCGGCTACATGGTGATCAAATATATGTTCGATTATGTCTTTATTAGGAGAAGATATTATTGAATAAATGTATTGTTTTAGATATATCTCTTCCATATTAAGTGGAGATAATTGTGGGTAGTTTCATGTATATATAGGTAGACATGTATTGTATTGAGGGGACAGAATAATATACCATTGAACACTTTCACGGTATCAGAGCTACGGTTCTGCAAACCCTAAACCTAAAATTTTTCTTTTGTTCCTCCCTCTCACACTATGGCTGGCGGCGATGAAGAAAACGAGCCGGCGAAGCCTCCGACACAAAACCGACCCTCCACCCAGCCTATACCGTGACCAATATACAAAAAAAAATCCATACTCTTGATGGAAAGAAGCTAACGTACTCGCAACGGGTCAAGCTCTTTAAACTACATGTCAAAACATACAAGGTTTTTGATCACCTAGACGGCACCGCGCCCCCTGTAGAAACCGATCCCACCTACATTCAGTGGTCCGAAATCTATGCCGTCATTCTCCAATGGATTTATGCCACCATATCCGACGATATCCTCGCCCGGGTGCTTGAAGATGAAACATCAGCCTATGCTAATTGGATAAAAATCCAAGAAATTTTCCGTAATAATAAGGGAGCTCTTGCATCAGCTCTTGAAAACGAATTTGCACGCCAAACGCTTACGAGCTGTGGCGGTCTTGATGAGTATTGTAAAAAACTCAAGGATATAGTTGGACAATTAGCCGATGTTGGACACCCGGTGACTGAAAATCGATTGGTTTTACAGTTGGTTTGAGGTCTACCGATTGAACTTGATACTATTGGCACCATCTTCACTCAATCGGAACCCACTTGGGATGAAGCACGGAATCATATTTACCTCGAACAGCAGCGACAGGCAGCGAGATCGACTCACACACCCTCCCGTTACACACTCCTTGTCAACTCACAAAACCCGGGTAATGATCAAACTCCATCACACTCCTTGTCAACTCACACCAACCGGCTGACCAACAACCACCGCCCTACCAATCGAACTATCGCGGTAACAATTATGACCCAAACTATCGTGGGCGGGGTGGTTGGGGCCAATGGAGAGGAGGCAGAAACCGAGGAAGAGGGGGCGCTCCTTCGGTCAACACTCAAACCAACGAGTGGGGCAGTCTTGGGCACAACAGGCTTATGGATCTCAAACACAATTTCAACTATACCAACAATGGACCTTTATGATCTCATATTTAAAGCCCTACCATCCCGTAGACTCGGCACCTTTTTCCATTAATTCTAGAGATCCGCCCTGTAGGCTGGACATCTCTTTTTATTGGGATCTTGAGTATCATTGACTCACAGCCTCCCAATATATTTCCAACCAGCCCTCACCTTAAAACTTCGTAACTGTAACACCCTCAAATTATTTACTTAGTAAATAACTAAATAAATTAAGGATGTAACAATTGGTAACATTACACAACAGCGGAAGCTAATTGAAGACTTCTAAAATAATTTGAACACCATTACAATTACTAAAATGAAGTAATACATTGACCTAAATCCATATAGATGAAATTGACTTGAGGTTTGACAATCAAGTGTCTTCGGCTTCTAGGATTTTAATCCAGGTGGTTAACCTATTCCAACCGAGCCATAGCTACGTGTTACCTGAAAAACATACTTAAAAGTGTCAATACAAATGTTGGTGAGTTCACAGGTTTAGTTGCCTCGATGCAAAGCAGTTTTCCTTGAAAACATTGATATCGTGAACATGGCCATAATATAAAACGGTTTTCCTCGAAAGCATTTAGAATGCGCACACGGCCATAATATGAAACTGTTTTCCTTGAAAACATTGACTAAAACATTTGCACATGGACGAATGGCAAAAACCATTTATATGTAAGCGATTCGGCAAGACCAATTTGCACGAAAACAATTGGCAGATCCATCTGCACGATAATGATTCAACGTATATGATAAACAAAACAAGTAATGTTTGACCCATCCGTAAACTAGCTAAGAATACGAATAATATGTACATACATGAGGCATAACCAAACCATGACACAAGTGTTTCGCCCCTCACTCGTACCTCACGAGCAAATGTTTGAACACTATGCGGTCATTTGGCCAGAGGGACCCATGGTTAGCGCGACTAACCATGACCGGGGGTGTCAGACCCAATAGTACTATCCATAGAATCCCAGGCTATCCTTAGCTAATGGTTATAAAATATGATGGTCAGGGGACTTTACGAGCTCCAAACGTGTTCACTCATGCAAACATAAAGGTCGGGTCTTGTTTTCTTGTTACCATATGAAAATGTTTATAAGTATGTGTTCCATGTTTTCTAAGATGTATCAAGTAATGATGTTTCGTGTTTTCAAACGTGTTATGCAAGTATGTTTCTCCCCCGATGTTTCTAAAACATTAAAAGTTAAAAGGGGGGAAGTGAACTCACTTGAATTTCCTCTTGAATGTGAACAGTAATCCACACAATGATCAGCGGGTATCGTCCTATCCACGTGCTACAAAAGTAAATATATATACTACTGAGGCTAAGGACCAACCCTAATGTTTCCATGCGTGTCTAATGTGTCATAACCGAACTTGCTAATATGCATAATATGATGATGACTCTTACTAGACAAAGCTTGATTTAGACAACATCATAGTTAATAATGACTTAAATCTCGTCTTAAATTATTACATGAACTAATATATTATTATTACGATGGATATGGGATTTATGTCTTGAATAGTGTTAATAATGTCCTTTGAGTATTGCTTTCGTTAAAAAAATAGTTTCCCTAGTAAACATGATACGTCAAAGGCTATCCATTTCGTGTCGGGTCTCGTGGTTTCCAAACATGTACAAGTTCGCAAATACACTAAATTGCTTTAAAAAAAATAATAGTATGTTCATAAAACGATTTATAAACCAAGTGTTCTATTTTTACAAAATTTCGGCATTATAACGGCAATAAATCGGTGTTGTCCCAAATGACTAAAATCATCATTCAAATCCCAATATCAATTCCACCATAAACAATAACATATTTAGCCCAAATCTAGGTGTGAATGGACACGTGAACTTATTCATCAGTATTATCCCATGATTTCTTACGACAACGTCCCATGACGTATAGGTATGTATGATTTTAACTACGAGTCCATGCATTCTTGGACAAAATCCACCATATATATACTCATGTATTCATATATTTTATTATGAACTTATTAACTAAGTCATTGGTGATTTTACTTAAGGTTTTTAGTCCAACACCTTTCATTTTGTAAAACAAATTATATAAATACTTTAACATGTAAATCTTTTGAACTATGCTAATTCGTTTAACACTTTATTCAGTAAAAATCCATGATTCTTGACTTCAATACTTGTCATACATTGTATAAAGCATTTATTTATACATCTATGGACTATATATATTTTACTTTATGTAACTTTCTAAAATAATAATTTTGACATAATCATCAAAACATAATTGTTTTAGTCATAACCTTTGTAAGATTTAGGATTATAACTAGGTTTTGTGAAAACCTATAGATGATCAAAACCATGATCTTAGATGATGATTCTTTATGTCACACTTTTACCCTTAGATTTTGGAACCAAAACATAAAAACCTAAATCTTGCAACTTTTATAAAACTTGCAACTTTAAGATGTTACATATATACATATAGATGGATTTTGGTTCAAGAACATGGAATGATCTTATGAAACTGAAATTACTATGAGATTAAGAGAGTATACCCCAAGGTAAATAAAAATTGGATGGATGTTCTTGAGTTCTAAGCTTCAATCCAAGCAAATCAAACTCATAAATTTATGTGAATTGGAAGCAGGATTTTGGTAGTTTTATGAACCCAAATGACTTGTGGTTTCCTCTTAAAATCAAGTTTAATGAAGTAAGAATGGATAGCAAAAAGAATCACTAGGTTTTGAGTTGTTTAGGTACCTCAAAACAAGCAAAAGAAATGAGGTATCCAGAATCGGCTGTTCGGCGTAGTTGTCTTGTGACGGCTGTTTGGTGGCCGAATACTTCATGTATTCAAGTGATTCCAGATGGGTTTGATAAAGGTCTCATAGAGCTTTGTTTCAACAGCAAAATGGGGTAATTTGGCCAAGAAACGAGAGAGATATGACCATACGAAGTCGACTAAATTTTCTGTCCGAATCTGTCTAGAATTTGGGTTTTGTTTTCGATTTCAAGGGAGAAAAAGGAAGATGGAAACGATTTTTGTGGCATGTTTTGGTATAGAAATGTGTAGTTGATCTAGATATTTATGATAAAGTTGGTGTAGCTTTTGCTCAAAAAGTCCAAGTCATGGAGTTTGTGTGTGCAAGTGACTAATCTTAAATCAAAATATGATACGTTGGTGATTCCTTACGGTCGATCAAAAGAAAAAGAGAAAGGTGGAGTGTGATTTTGGGCAATGACTTTATGTCTTGACTTTGTGCCTATGATTCTTGATATTTCATACTTACCCATATTATATATCTATGTATATATGACATGATCAATGATAGGATTTCATTGAGACGTCGTATTAGGATTTTAGGATGAGTGACCCATTGTGTGGGAGAGTAGAGTTGTTTAGCAAAGATTTTACTAGTATAACTAGTTAGTATATTATGTGTATAGTTCAGATTTTTATGGCATAGAATGACATTATATATATATACACACACACACACACACATACACACACACACACACACACACACACCCCTGTAAACGAATAAAAAAAATGAGGTTTATAAACGGATTCATCAAATTTGTAACATATAAATGTTTAGACTAATTCCCAAATCGTGAAACGATCGGACCTGATTTTTCATTGGTCATGGACTTGAATAGTATATTTATTATGGATTTAGGAGTGGTAATTAGATAAAATCCATGTAAAACGACCTTTGTTTGTAAGCTTGAATATTAGGCATTAAAATTACACATGTATATCTAATTTCTAATGTACTTGAAATTCTATAACTTTTTCATGGAATCTTTGTAATACTTGAACATGTAATTGGATCATATTCTTTTGTTTGTGAATACAATACTCTACTTTTAAATCACCAATGTTTGTTAACATGGCATGTATGTTATGGATCACAATCCATAGAATTGCACTATTACAATGACCTAGTTCATAAATATTCACCAAGTCTTAGTGCATAATGTTTGTAATTCACTATCTATATGAATAATAATTGACTTAAATTTGGCGGTTGTCACAGTCTCCCCTTGTTAAGAGAAGTTTCGTCCTCGAAACTTGGTTTAAGTTTACCTCTAGGATTAACTCACTTTATTCAGAATGAGAGTTTCGTATCCTTGGTACATTTCTAGTTCATAGTGAGAATTTTAACTCGGTCCACTTAGTAGTCGGAATTTGAAGGTAAAGTGAATACTTTATCAACTAACAATATTGGATGTGTAAGGATTTGAGATATCATCGTATCATATAACAGTGGTACTGTATCATTGAGCATTCTGTATATCAAACGAGTAGATTCAGGAATGTTCTTTGAATATATCGACAAAGGAACGCTGTCAACTATACCCTGAAGTGATAAAGTCATTATGAGAGTCCCATGAACAAAAAGGATTGCCATCTGTGAGGTCACATTCCTCGTAATGCGTAAATCATTAAGAGATTGTCTCATTGATGTGAATCAAAATAATAAGTTTTCACAAAGCAAGTGAACAACTCACACACCAAGTTAAATAAAAAAAAATTAGATGTCGAAGTGTTTTTTTTTTATGTGATCAATCTCATCAGATTGGAACTGTATAACAATCATCATTGATAATGAAAGGCAAAAGTGCATTCATGCACACGGATTTTCCGAAAGTATGAGGGTACATATTCTTTATTCATACCCGGTTTTCTGTCATGAAAAAGAATCATGATAGAATCTACAAGAAATTTATCGAATGTTCAGTAAAGACGTGTCAAATGGTTTGATGAGACGTTTAGGGCCTAGTTCAAAATCAGGTACCTGACTGTTTCTTGAAACAAGTCAATGCCTTGATGCATTCAATCTTTCTAGAATAAAAGATTCTTATTGACATTTCGTCTGTCTAAATAATATGTAAGTTAAACTGATTCGATTGACAGGAAATAATATCAGCGTACATAGTTTCTCATAAGGGAGCTAGAATGGTTTAGAGAAACGTTAGTAGTTGTCTAGGTAGCGAATTAGACATCTATGATATGGAGTAATATTTTTATGGGTACTTGATCCTATGAGATTGATCTTGGTTTTATCCAATTACATTACTAGTGACATCATCACGCATGTCCTTCGTAATCTGGTTTAGTTAGGGATCTTAACGAAATAGATGTCGAATAATAAGCTCGGAGCAATAAAAATTTCTTAGTAACAAGAAATCATCGAAATTTTTGAATCGCCCAGATTTATCTAAAGATGGAAGTGAAATCTTGATGAATAAAGAGAATGCCAAAGTATTTGGGAATAGTCTAGTTGAGTTGGCTCTACAGATACTAAAGTTGAATGAATCTTCATAGGGTTCAGATAAAAGTGATTGAGAATAGTCTAGCTTTCGTTGACGAAGATTGAGTTCGATACTTCATTAACCACCGTTTGCACCATACCCCTAATGCAGTCTAACATTTAGGTTGTATTATCATGAAATATCATGATTTCTGAATTCATAACTTGACTATCATGTTCACAAGCTAGGTAAGTCTTAATAAGTTCTAGATTCGTTAGGGTTAGTCATAGTTCGTCTAGATGAGGAAGTAAAGGTCATATCGTGGAATTAGTCTCACAGAAGTAGTGTCTCCTAAGACTGATTTCGGGTTTACCAACCATCAAACCGGTAGACTTTGATGTAATATCATTTTTAATTTAGTCTAGGGTTTGACTCTATTTAGTTAGAAGTTAGAAAGTAGACGAGAATCAAGTATAACTTCATAAATTTGTCGTACGCGAGTACGTCGTGTTCTTAGGTTCCTTTAAAAAAATATAGATATCTCAAAAAGAAGTTGAAAAAAAAAGCGATTATACATAATTTTTTTTTTAGATGTCAAAAGAATTGTATCTGTGTAGACCTTCAAGAGAGCAATTTTGTACTTTTGTTCATCTTCCTAGTGGTGTATGGCTTTAAACGATTATCAGCCTTAGAATATAGAATTAAACCCTCATATTTCAAATTGTCCTTGATTTCCTATCAAAGTTGGTTGGAATGGGTCATTGAGTTTTCACAATTTGTCATCAACTGATAGTACAATATGTCTGCAATTTTCCTGGATTTTGAACGATGTTACAATGACTTACCCTTTCATATCTCACATGTATCGGTTATAGCCTTAAAGTCCTTAGCGCAAGAGCTTAAGCCATAAAATTGAGATAATGAGTGTTAAACGTCAAAGTTTTTTTTTTTTTTCATTTTCCCTAAGCATGTGTTAAGAAGTCGTTTCCTAACAGTAGGTACTCTAGAGCCCTCTAACATTAAAGGTTGGGAGTAACAGATGTGAGCATATCTCTCCTGCAGACTGAAATCGGAGACTCAGCAAAAAAAAATGATCCTTGGGGAAATGTAAGTACAAAGGAATGTAAGATTATCCACTTGTCTCAAGTCGGGTTTCTATAATACCCTATAGGGCTACGTGTAAGCGAGTCAGAATAAATTCCCATCTTATTACAAATATTAGTACATAGCACTTCTGATGTAAACTTTAAGTATGTGTGATACTTGATTGTAAGATAGACCATGAGATTATGTCGTGATCTCCAATAATAGTTGTGCAATTACTACAAGTGTTGATCGTTGTAAGGATGAACATGGAGTTTTCACGACAAGCAGAATTTCAAAGGATACGAGTCAGTAACTAAAAATGAATGAGCGAAAATCTTCGTCGCTCAAGATCCACTAAGGGTTGCTTGGATTCAATTTGAATTTATCTTGTCCTTCCAGAACTGCAAGAATATTACGTGAATATCTAATTGAGGAGTCCAAATTGTTAAGGTCCGATCATTAATCGAGTGACTGAGAGTTTAGATCAGAGATACAGATTAATCATGAACATTAGCTCGGGTAGTAAGACTCACTAGATTTCTCATGCACTGTAAATTATGATTCCGTGTGCACCCGTAATGATAATTTACTTTGCATGGTCCCTATAGTGTTTCTCCTATCCCAAGCCCTCGGTTAAAAGGGATCTGAAATGTAAATTAGATCGTGTCATTGTGTTTCACTTTCGCGTACGAGCAGGTATGTTATATCTGATCACTCATGGTTATTAGTATAAATACTAACAGATATGCCATCTAGGTTGCTGCCGGATGGAGTTAATGACAGAGAGACACAATATGTGTCCTCTTTTAATAAGACATGTGTGGTGGAAGTCAGGCACTATACTAGGGCAAAGATCCTCAAATCAGTGTCAAGCAAATTATGCTCCAAGTTAACATGTACATGTGGATCCACATGATCCAGATGAGTCTATGGGTCTCCTGACCCGTATAGTTCTCCCCATTTAGTCCTGCTTATCCACCTTGGGTTCCCATCTGATCGAGCAGTTCCGTCTGCTATATCTCGTGGCAAAATTTTTACTCACCCAATCAAGCAAATCATGAATGTGAGTGCATATACAACAAAATATGAAGACAACATAGATTAGGAAAGGAAGCTGACTCCACAACTAGAGTTGATGCAGGTGTGGTACAAGTATAGGTATAGATACAGGTACAGCCCGTTGTAACACCAAGATCGAAAACTGGTGATCACTACTGTCGTCGCCCGAGCTCAACTAGCAACCTGTAAGAGTTTTTTTTTTTGTTCAGTCTACGTCATGACACTTTGTTGAGTCATTTTGTAGGTGTCTATTATTTTCACATTGATGCACGTATCAGATGTTAGTCACGTATAACACAAAATTGTTTCAAGTATCAAAATAATTAATGATATTCTAGTGTAACTACATACACTAATAGTCAACTCGAGTTGTTCGGCAACGGTTGGAAATTCTATACTCAAGTCTGGGGTGTTCTTAAGGTGATGAAAGTCTTAGAAATTTTGGTCCCTAAATAAGTCTGGTTAGAGCCTAGGTGACACTAAGGAAACCTAATTCGCTAAAACCATTGGCTCTGATACGAATCTGTAACACCCTCAAATTATTTACTTAGTAAATAAATAAATAAATTAAGGATGTAACAATTGGTAACATTACACAACAGCGGAAGCTAATTGAAGACTTCTAAAATAATTTGAACACCATTACAATTACTAAAATGAAGTAATACATTGACCTAAATCCATATAGATCAAATTGACTTGAGGTTTGACAATCAAGTGTCTTCGGCTTCTAGGATTTTAATCCAGGTGGTTAACCTATTCCAACCGAGCCATAGCTACGTGTTACCTGAAAAACATACTTAAAAATGTCAATACAAATGTTGGTGAGTTCACAGGTTTAGTTGCCTCGATGCAAAGCAGTTTTCCTTGAAAACATTGATATCGTGAACATGGCCATAATATAAAACGGTTTTCTTCGAAAGCATTTAGAATGCGCACACGGCCATAATATGAAACTGTTTTCCTTGAAAATATTGACTAAAACATTTGCACATGGACGAATGGCAAAAACCATTTATATGTAAGCGATTCGGCAAGACCAATTTGCACGAAAACGATTGGCAGATCCATCTGCACGATAATGATTCAACGTATATGATAAACAAAACAAGTAATGTTTGACCCATCCGTAAACTAGCTAAGAATACGAATAATATGTACATACATGAGGCATAACCAAACCATGACACAGGTGTTTCGCCCCTCACTCGTACCTCACGAGCAAATGTTTGAACACTATGCGGTCATTTGGCCAGAGGGACCCATGGTTAGCGCGACTAACCATGACCGGGGGTGTCAGACCCAATAGTACTATCCATAGAATCCCAGGCTATCCTTAGCTAATGGTTATAAAATATGATGGTCAGGGGACTTTACGAGCTCCAAACGTGTTCACTCATGCAAACATAAAGGTCGGGTCTTGTTTTCTTGTTACCATATGAAAATGTTTATAAGTATGTGTTCCATGTTTTCTAAGATGTATCAAGTAATGATGTTTCGTGTTTTCAAACGTGTTATGCAAGTATGTTTCTCTCCCGATGTTTCTAAAACATTAAAAGTTAAAAGGGGGAAGTGAACTCACTTGAATTTCCTCTTGAATGTGAACAGTAATCCACACAATGATCAGCGGGTATCGTCCTATCCACGTGCTACAAAAGTAAATATATATACTACTGAGGCTAAGGACCAACCCTAATGTTTCCATGCGTGTCTAATGTGTCATAACCGACCTTGCTAATATGCATAATATGATGATGACTCTTACTAGACAAAGCTTGATTGAGACAACATCATAGCTTAATAATGACTTAAATCTCGTCTTAAATTATTACATGAACTAATATATTATTATTACGATGGATATGGGATTTATGTCTTGAATAGTGTTAATAATGCCCTTTGAGTATTTCTTTCGTTAAAAAAATAGTTTCCCTAGTAAACATGATACGTCAAAGTCTATCCATTTCGTGTCGGGTCTCGTGGTTTCCAAACATGTACAAGTTCGCAAATACATTCAATTGCTTTAAAAAAAATAATAGTATGTTCATAAAACGATTTATAAACCAAGTGTTCTATTTTTACAAAATTTCGGCATTATAACGGCAATAAATCGGTGTTGTCCCAAATGACTAAAATCATCATTCAAATCCCAATATCAATTCCACCATAAACAATAACATATTTAGTCCAAATCTAGGGTGTGAATGGACACGTGAACTTATTCATCAATATTATCCCATGATTTCTTACGACAACGTCCCATGACGTATAGGTATGTATGATTTTAACTACGAGTCCATGCATTCTTGGACAAAATCCACCATATATATACTCATGTATACATATATTTTATTATGAACTTATTAACTAAGTCATTGGTGATTTTACTTAAGGTTTTTAGTCCAACACCTTTCATTTTGTAAAACAAATTATATAAATACTTTAACATGTAAATCTTTTGAACTATGCTAATTCGTTTAACACTTTATTCAGTAAAAATCCATGATTCTTGACTTCAATACTTGTCATACATTGTATAAATCATTTATTTATACATCTATGGACTATATATATTTTACTTTCTGTAACTTTCTAAAATAATAATTTTGACATAATCATCAAAACATAATTGTTTTAGTCATAACCTTTGTAAGATTTAGGATTATAACTAGGTTTTGTGAAAACCTATAGATGATCAAAACCATGATCTTAGATGATGATTCTTTATGTCACACTTTTACCCTTAGATTTTGGAACCAAAACATAAAAACCTAAATCTTGCAACTTTTATAAAACTTGCAACTTTAAGATGTTACATATATACATATAGATGGATTTTGGTTCAAGAACATGGAATGATCTTATGAAACTGAAATTACTATGAGATTAAGAGAGTATACCCCAAGGTAAATAAAAATTGGATGGATGTTCTTGAGTTCTAAGCTTCAATCCAAGCAAATCAAACTCATAAATTTATGTGAATTGGAAGCAGGATTTTGGTAGTTTTATGAACCCAAATGACTTGTGGTTTCCTCTTAAAATCAAGTTTAATGAAGTAAGAATGGATAGCAAAAAGAATCACTAGGTTTTGAGTTGTTTAGGTACCTCAAAACAAGCAAAAGAAATGAGGTATCCAGAATCGGCTGTTCGGCGTAGTTGTCTTGTGACGGCTGTTTGGTGGCCGAATACTTCATGTATTCAAGTGATTCCAGATGGGTTTGATAAAGGTCTCATAGAGCTTTGTTTCAAAAGCAAAATGGGGTAATTTGGCCAAGAAACGATCGGACCTGATTTTTCATTGGTCATGGACTTGAATAGTAGATTTATTATGGATTTAGGAGTGGTAATTAGATAAAATCCATGTAAAACGACCTTTGTTTGTAAGCTTGAATATTAGGCATTAAAATTACACATGTATATCTAATTTCTAATGTACTTGAAATTCTATTACTTTTTCATGGGATCTTTGTAATACTTGAACATGTAATTGGATCATATTCTTTTGTTTGTGAATACAATACTCTACTTTTAAATCACCAATGCTTGTTAACATGGCATGTATGTTATGGATCACAATCCATAGAATTGCACTATTACAATGACCTAGTTCATAAATATTCACCAAGTCTTAGTGCATAATGTTTGTAATTCACTATCTATATGAATAATAATTGACTTAAATTTGGCGGTTGTCACAGTAACGGTTTCCTCATGTTGCACTAAAGAGACTTATATATAGGAAGTACCACCGGCGTATCCACCACCCTTTAATACTTTGTGAGTACTCCGTTGTTCCATTTTAAGACTTATACTCGTTTCCGTCATTCATTTATATTTACACATATAGCACGATCATCTATCATGCATTCATGTATTCACATTTAACACACATCGCATATTCACACATATAGCATGACCTCGTGGCATACTTTCATATTTATCCTTTCTCTAATTCCTTATAAAGGTTTCTCCGTGTTACGTTAAAGAGGTTTATATGTAGGAAGTACCAGCGGCGTATCCACTACCCTTTTAACGTCCCATGAACACTCCTTTACCTAGAATTAAGCTTTCCAATCTAATTCTCATTTAGTTGCATCATCTCTTTATGCTTTTATCTTAACTCTTGCTCTAATCCCTTACAAAGGTTTCGTACCGCACTCGTACTTAAACGTGTTGCACCGGGTCCCTTAATACTCCTCAACTTGTGTGTGTGTGTATATAGTGTTTGTGTGTGTGATGTTTCCAAGTGAACGGACAGCTCTAACTATTTATAGGCAAAATTCTGATCCCGTAACGGACCGTTACCGCCGGTGACAGTCCGTTACCGTTTTCTTGGCCTCCAAGCACTTTCTGACCACGTAACGGACCGTCACGACTCAAGACGGTCCTTCATAGCCTTAGGGTTGGATGAGTCAGTGATATGTGGCATAAAACGTGCGTTTTCGCGATTTTGAGGAGTGAAGAACCGTGACGGTCCGTTATGGCTTCTGGGGGTCGTAACGGACCGTTAAACCTGGTGACGGTCCGTTATGACTCCATTTTCAAATTCTCCTCACCGAGTCACCCAAGTTTCATATATTATGGATCCCGTAACTCATTTTCTAGCTCGGGATATGCCTATATGAAGTTTTGGGCTTTTTCCGGGCGAACCGTCTTTCTGTTTTCGCGTCCGGTTACGTTCTAGTGTCGCGTTTTTTAGCTGACATGTGTCCTAACCTATTGTTAGGAGTTTGGGATGTTACATTCGTTCCATACCCCTGAAGGTCGACTTCTACTGATCGATCTGTTGTTTGATCGATTCCTGCCTGTTCATCGACCAATCGAAAACCTGTTTTTTTTCGAAAGGAAATCGAAAACCTGCTACTGATCTAAAACTCCTATTGCTTTTCTCTTTAGTCCCATGACCGGATCTAAATATGAATATATGCAATAATTCAGGTTCTTATTTGCCGAGAAAATATCTTACTGATTGAATTGCATACACTTGCGAGAACAATTTGGTTTTTCGGTCGCCTGGATTTGATCAAGCCTGCCCTATCCAATTTGGTTTTTCTTGTATAATGTTATAGGATGGCTCACAACATTTATATAAAAGGTTCTATATATCTAGTAACTTGTTAATACAAAAGAAAACAACAAATGGTTTCTATTGTAATAGCATTTATATTTATATGGATCTTAAATAGTAGCAAGAACTCCTCCATACATTAAATCGTCTAGGTCACAAGCCCCAACGTTCATGTAAAAATGTAATGTATATTTTTTTTTCTAGCTAGCTCAAAAGATATTTGTTTGAACATACTTTTATATCTATTATTTAAATATAAATTATAACGATTTATTACATAATATATAAATAAAAGACAACAATTTCTTCTTATCAAACCCTTGCAACCATGGAATTACTCACAAGGAGTTGCTATGACATGTATAGGATACTTCCTTTTAACGGTCATACCATCTCTCTCAGTCATGTCCAAACTATCTTCATCAGCCGATGTAAATTCAAACTTATACACTAAATTTGCCAAAGCAAACTCGCCAATAGCAATTGCAAAACTAGTACCAGGACACCCTCGGCGTCCAGCACCAAATGGTATCAACTCGAAATGTAAACCTCTATAATCGGTAGGGGTATTCAAGAACCTCTCTGGACTGAACTCTTCGGGGTCTTCCCATATTGAAGGATCTCTTGCTATCGCCCATGCGTTAATCATCACTTGTGTACCTGATGGGATGTCATAGCCGAGTAGTTTGACATCTTTTGTTGATTCACGGGGAAGGAGCAGTGGAGCTGGGGCGTGCAGTCGTAGGGTTTCTTTGAGGACAGCTTTTAGGTAGGGCATTTTGTCAATATCGTCTTCTGGTATCATTGATCTTCCTCGTCCTATTTTGCGGGCCTCTTGTTGCAATTCTTTCATTGTACGTGGGTTTCTTAATAACTCACTAATTGCCCACTCTAGGGTGGTGAATGTGGTATCAGTGCCGGCACCAAAGATGTTCTACGAATCATGAATCAAATTACACATATATAGGTGATGGTTAAAAAGAGATCAATGCATAAGCATATGTATATAAATATGATATTTCATTTGTGATTAGAACTACGTGATATCCACACACATACAAATAAAAAAACCAACCCCATCCCGCACTACGATTCCTTGGCTGGGTTTACTGGGAGTCGAAGGCACAACACAGTTGATGGATAGAGATGCAAGACTACAATGAGGGATTTGTGATCATTCATCAACTAGATTACCTATGAGGATAAGTAGCCTAAGAATGATTTTTAAAAACTCAATATCCGGCTCAAACGAACTCCGATTGAACTCATTCCAGCGATGTTGGAACTAGCTCGTCGAACCCTAAACCCGAATCCCTAAAGCTAAACTGTAAAAGCTAAAACATAAAAGCTAAAAAAGCTAAAACCTAAAAATAATATAGCAATTCTTATATAAATTTTGTTTTATGATGTATTTTGTTTGACAGAAAACTGAAGTATATTTAAGATGGTTGGAATTAAAAAAGTTGATAAAAACCAAACTTACAAATAATTAAAAGGCCATATATGAATGAAGTGAAAAACTACTTACATTAAATTTCTTGTTTTGTTTTTCCATCAAAATTTAACTTTCTTATGGATCACAGCCTTACCAACATCAAATATGCACCCTTTACTTGATGTAATTAACGGTCACGTATCTTTCACGCTCTTTCTGCAACTTTTTTACAGTAACATTTTCATATATATAAATAAGGGTATGGTTGATATAAAACCAAATTTAAGTAGAAAATTATTAGACATGCATAAGTGCATAAACCTAGTGGTGACATGATATATTAGAAAAGGAAACAAAAGATTACTTATGTATCATACTTAAAACAATATATAAAAATATTGGATTGTATTAAATATCTCTGTATATACCATAGTTACCTAATACGCGGTTCGCTCCGGTACGGGTACGCGGTTCGGGTACGCAATTCGCTAAAGTTAACGTATTCGGTACGGAGGGGGGTAGGTTCATTTCGGTACGAACCGGTACGGTGTACCATGTAGTTCGGTTCGGTGTACACATTTCAAAAAAGAAATTACCAAATTCCAAATCTAAATTACCAAAATTGGTATTATTTGTAAGGTATTTATAAGGTAAAATTGATGATTAATTACAAATAAAGAAAAAAATTGATTGATGATTGAATTAAAAATAGAAAACGAAGAGATTACCTTGAATGGAGCCAAGAACATTGGGAGTTCAAACCCTAATTCATCGTTCCCCTCTAAAGATTAGGACTCCCAATAAATTCCGAGATTATCCCAATCAATCCCAATCAATTCCGAGATTATCTCTCCATCTAAAACTAATTCCGAAATTATCTCTCCATCTAAATCTCATTGCAAAATCGCGAACCACAGCGAATTCCTTTCCCAAAATCACGAATTGGGGCAGCAATGGTACAACGATTTCATGCTATTGGATCGCCGAACCATGGTTAGTAGATCGCCGAACCAAGTTATTCGAATTCGCCGTACCATAGCGATTTGGTACGCTCCGAATTTCGTTTTGGTACAACGCGATCCAATACGGGGATCGCGGGTGGCTGAGCGAATTTGGTGACTATGGTATATACACATATGATCAAGCACTACTAGAAAATTGATATATTTCTAACAAAAGTTTCCGACAAATTATCGACAAAAGAAGTTTCCCAAGAATTAGCTACAACTTTCCGAAAAAAAAAGAACCATAAATTTTCCTTGAATTTTCGGACAAAAACTTATTCTTTTAGGTATTGCTGTTGTCGGGTTAGGAAATTATTATTATGATTATTATGTACGTGTATATGTATTGTGTATGTGTATCTTAAATTGTTGGGTTTGTTAGTATGTATGTGCATGCTTGTTTGTATGTATATGTACGTGTTCGAGTCATTTTGACTCATTTAAATTGAAAGTTGATTGTTATAGTTTTTATGAAGTGGGTTTAGGTCATTTTGACTTATTTAAATTGAAAGTTGATCGTTATAGTTTTATAAAGTGGGTTCGGGTCATAATGACATATTTAAATTAAAAGTTGATTGTTATAGTTTTATAAAGTGAGTTCGGGTCATTTTGACCCATTTAAATTGAAAGTTGATTCCTGTAGTTTTGACTCATTTAAATTGAAAGTTGATTGTTGTATTTTCATAAAATGGGTTTAGGTCATTTTGACCCATTTAAATTGAAAGTTGTTTATTTGATATTTTTTAGATCGACCCGTTTTGACATGAACATATTTTGATCACAACTCGTTTTGATCCGTACCTATTTTTAACACAACCCCTTTTGACCTGTACCTACTTTGAGCATATGCATGTGTGTTTGTGTCTAAGTATGTATTATGTATTAATTATATATGTTACAACAATTTTAAATCCAAGATGTTCAATCTGAATTACAAAAAGAACGGGAGGCCCGAGAAAATTTGAAAAACCGTTGAAACAAATGGAAAGAGATTGGGAACGAGAGTGGGAACAAAAACACATACGAAGTGCATAGCTAGGTTGAGTTTTATTAGATTTAATTAGAGGAAAGTTAGATGGATTAAATTCTAATTCCACTTTTACGTTTGAAATTTGGGGCTCAAATTGGTTCTTACCCTTTTCATTATGTTTACTAAGTTATATTTAATCTCATTTCTCTCATTTATCTATATATGTGTATTTATGTACATTTATAAATATGTGCATACATGTATAGTATATACTTACGAAGATAAGAGATACCAAATAAGAACTTAAATAATTTGAAGAACTAAATATTTAATGAAAATAGTAAAACTAAATATTTTATTAAAAACTATAAAAGTAATAAATAAGCACTTATTTCATATGCATATGTGAAACTTAATGCACATATACATCTAGTTTAGATGTTTATAGTTTTAAAATTCTTATCAAATATCTTGTTGTTAAATTCTCTAATTTTGTTATATATATATATATATATATATATATATATACATACATATATATATACATACATATATATATATATGATTTTTTTGAGAACTCATACATATTTGAAAACCGCGAGAAATCACGTAAGAACAATCAAAACAATTTTTTTTATTTTTACTACCTTTATTAAAATACTATATAAAAATGTCTATAATTAATTCATCTCACCTCTATAAATTATTCTTAAAATTTTTTGTACAAATGTGTAAATAACAAAACTTACACAAGTGTAAAGTTTTTAATATACGAATACGTGTAAACTCACATATATAAATTCGTTTTTTATATTTTATTCTAATAATAAGTGTAGTAAAAATAAAATGGTTATATATATATATATATAGCGGAGGTTCAAGAGAAAACCCCATAGTTAGACGAAAACCGAGAAAACCATTAAAAAAACCAATTTTAATCAATCATATAATAATATTTATTTTCTATTTTATTTTTATTTATTTGTAAGAGTATCAATGTAATATTACACATTTTTACCAGGTTAAAACACAATACGTAAAATAATTTATATATATATATATATATTTATTTATATGTATATACTAGGTTAAATGCCGGTTATGTATACGTAAAATAATTTATATATATATATATATATATTTATATGTATATATTAGGTTAAAACCCCATGTATTACACGGGTTGAATAAATGAAATGTTATATACTTAGTAATAAAGATTTGCATATTACATATGTATGACATATTACATAGTTTTTTAATACACATTTTAAAAACGTCATATAGTTATTTTTTAAAATGTTTTATAAAAAAGAATGAAAGAAATGTTCAATTTCTAAATATGTTTTATGAACATACATACATACATACATATATATATATATATATATATATATATATATATATATATATATATATATATATATATATATATATATATATATATGAATGGTTTTTTTTGAGAACTCATACATATTTGAAAACCACGAGAATTAACTAAAAACAATCAAAACAATTTTTTTTTAATTTTTACTACCTTTATTAAAATACTACATAAAAAATGTCTCTAATTAATTCATCTCTCATCTATAAACTATTCTTAAAAACTTTTGTACACATGTGTAAATAATAAATTTTACACACATGTAAATGATAAACTTAAACATGTGTAAAGTTTGTTTTTAATATATGAATACACGTAAACTCACATATATAAATTCGTTTTTTATATTTTATTCTAATAATGAGTGTAGTAAAAATAAAAAAAAATGATTTTTGTTAGTTTTTTTACGAGTTCTCAAATGATCCATCCCATATATATATATATATACAGAGAGAGAGTGAGTGAGAGAGAGAGAGAGAGAATCTAAAAGAGAGACAT
Organism: Smallanthus sonchifolius; assembly: GCA_023525975.1. Taxonomy (NCBI): domain Eukaryota; kingdom Viridiplantae; phylum Streptophyta; class Magnoliopsida; order Asterales; family Asteraceae; genus Smallanthus; species Smallanthus sonchifolius. The sequence continues at coordinate 9,144,829 of CM042020.1, forward strand.
ATTAACAAGATGATAGCCTTAATCATATATCTTTCAAGACGAAAACCTGTCGAGTTATCTCTTTGAATTTCTAATAAGATATCAATAAGATCTTGGCCTTCGACACCAAACTCTTTCTTGTTTACATGTTCATTAATGACACCCTCATAAAAGTCATCGATATATTTAGCAAGTTTATCAGCTTTTCGATATAATCCAGTCAATCTATCCACCCACAGTAGTGACGGAAATAAATTCCCAAAAGAAAAACGCCCTACCACATCCTCAATCATGTCTGCGATGTGCTTAATCTCCATCCCTTCATATGTCCTCCCCAAAGCCACCCTACATATCACGTTATTTGTAAGTGTAATAAGCAACTCACTCAAATTAACAACGGATTTATGGGCTCCTTGAATCTTTTTGATCATATGAGACACCTCTTCCTCTCTCACTTGTCCATACGACTGAACCCTTTTGTTACTTAAGAGATGGAGTACGGAAATACTTTTCACCTGCCTCCAATACTCTCCATATTGGGAAAAAGCTATATCTCTGGCGTTATAATTAAGTCTATTAACAATGTGTAAAGTTGGTCTGTTTGAAAATATTGCATCATGGGTTTTCATAATCTCTCTAGCTGCATCGACAGAAGATGCTACAATTACGGGCACAGTACCAAAGTGAAGCAACATGAGTGGACCATAGGTCCGAGCCATGGACTGAAGGATACGATGCATGCTCGAGCCTAATTGGTGGAGGTTTCCAATTAGTGGTAATTTTGGCGGAGACGGAGGTAGGTTTTTGCGGGATTTTGAAGAAGAAAAATATGATTTCAAAAGAAGTAATGCAAGTAGTAAAGGAAGAGAAGAGAAGAGAAAAACTTGCGAGTCGATAAACATTTTATTGATGTTCTTGCTTAGTACAGAGAACTTTAGATGCGTTTCCTTATGTTTCATATGACATATTTATATGAAAATCAAAATTTTACTTAAATGTTAATTAAAACATTTATGCTTCAAACATCTAGAAAAGGTCAGCAAGATACCATTCCATATTAATCATTGTGGACCAGACTTCGTACATACCCCTGCTGCATTTTTTTTAGTTAACTGCTGCACATCGTTGAAAACTAGCTAATCACCAACAAAATATACTAGTTGAGTATTGGATAGGTCTCTACTAGTATAATACAAACACTAGTAGAAAAGTGATTTTTAGACGCATTTGATTTATTTTTTTTGACGCGGTCATTGTCCAAACCGCGTCTAAAGATCCGTAGGTTAATTTCAGTGATTAAAAAAGACATAAAAACCGCGTCTAAAGATACTAACCGCGTCAAAAGATATATATTTAGACGCGTTTAAATAAACCGCGTCAAAAGGAGTATTTTTAGACGGGGTTTTTACTAAACCGCGTCAAAAGAAGCATTTTTAGACGAGATTTTGAGTAAACCGCATCAAAAGGTATTTTAATATATCATCTGAAAACCTTAATATTGAACATTCAGTAGACGCGGTCAAAAAAGTTATTCTAAGAGGGTGTTTGGGATTACTTTTCAAACTATTTATTAACTTATTACCTTTTTTAAATAACTTTTTTAAAAAGGTAATAAGTCAAAAGTTGATTTGGATAAACAGAGAAAAAGTTATTTATAAAAGAGATGTAAAGTTGTTTTTGAAAAGTAGAAAGTTTTAACTTTTACAAAAAAGTCATAAGTTACTTTTCAAAATTAATCCCAAACACCCCCTAAAAAACAAACTCTTCACCGACCTCTTCATTTCCACTCTCTCTGTTCGAAGAACACCCGCACGAAGAACCCTAATTTGGGGTTTAGGTTCAGGAGCTGGAGACAAGCGGAAGCCCCATCTGTTTAAGCCTGGGACTCGGGCATTTCGTGAGATTAAATCATTTGCTTATCCCTATTTAAGCCCCATCGGTTTAACCTAAAGTTGTTGTTTGAATGCAGTTTGTGTTATCGGAGCCAAGTCGACAGTGGGTTCAAATCGTGGTACTGGTTTCATCTTCGATTATCGGTCATTTGAGGTTTGATCTTCATTTATTCCCATTTTCTCACCTTAGAGGAGTTTCCATTTTTGGGTTTCATATGATTTTGATTATAATTTGTTCTTAATTTGTGGAACTAGGTTTCATATAATTTTAACTCTGATTAGTGTTTTGTGATTTTTTTTTTGTAATTTATACCTAGGACTCCTAAAAGGTTATGCTTCGTAAGGATCCTGAGATTAGAATTTAGAATTTTCATTATTCAGCAACATCTTATGCTCAAAATTGATCATCATTGCTCTAAATGTTGATGAAATTAAAAGGTATTATGCTTTAGGGATAAATGAAATTGGGTGTACAATCATCTATCATCTCACTTGACAATTGTTTTTACACATTAGTTTCTGGGAGAGTTCGAGTGGCTGTAAGGTTAAGACCACGAAACAATAAGGAGATCTCAACTCAGGAATGGAAAAAAACATGCCCACCAACTGTTTGATGAATTGCTTACCACTAGGGACCTGATTTGCTTGTTTCTATTTCTACATGACTATTGATTCATGAGTGTTTATTCTAAATTGCAAATTGCTAATAGAAATTCGTGTGTTTTTAATCAAATACTACCGTTGATTGTTTAATCATAATCGTAATTGTGTATTAAAATGTGTTTTCTCTTGCTTCTAAATGCTTTCAACTTGTCTTTCTAGATTCTTGATATTTCATACTTACCCATATTATATATCTATGTATATATGTTTTAAATAACAAAGGCTAATAATGTCATTACTAGTATAACTAGTTAGTATATTATGTGTATAGTTCAGATTTTTATGGCATAGAATGACATTATATACACACACACACACACACGTGTAAACGAATAAAAAAAATGAGGTTTATAAACGGATTCATCAAATTTGTAACATATAAATGTTTAGACTAATTCCCAAATCGTGAAACGATCGGACCTGATTTTTCATTGGTCATGGACTTGAATAGTAGATTTATTATGGATTTAGGAGTGGTAATTAGATAAAATCCATGTAAAACGACCTTTGTTTGTAAGCTTGAATATTAGGCATTAAAATTACACATGTATATCTAATTTCTAATGTACTTGAAATTCTATAACTTTTTCATGGGATCTTTGTAATACTTGAACATGTAATTGGATCATATTCTTTTGTTTGTGAATACAATACTCTACTTTTAAATCACCAATGCTTGTTAACATGGCATGTATGTTATGGATCACAATCCATAGAATTGCACTATTACAATGACCTAGTTCATAAATATTCACCAAGTCTTAGTGCATAATGTTTGTAATTCACTATCTATATGAATAATAATTGACTTAAATTTGGCGGTTGTCACAGTAACGGTTTCCTCATGTTGCACTAAAGAGACTTATATATAGGAAGTACCACCGGCGTATCCACCACCCTTTAATACTTTGTGAGTACTCCGTTGTTCCATTTTAAGACTTATACTCGTTTCCGTCATTCATTTATATTTACACATATAGCACGATCATCTATCATGCATTCATGTATTCACATTTAACACACATCGCATATTCACACATATAGCATGACCTCGTGGCATACTTTCATATTTATCCTTGCTCTAATTCCTTATAAAGGTTTCTCCGTGTTACGTTAAAGAGGTTTATATGTAGGAAGTACCAGCGGCGTATCCACTACCCTTTTAACGTCCCATGAACACTCCTTTACCTAGAATTAAGCTTTCCAATCTAATTCTCATTTAGTTGCATCATCTCTTTATGCTTTTATCTTAACTCTTGCTCTAATCCCTTACAAAGGTTTCGTACCGCACTCGTACTTAAACGTGTTGCACCGGGTCCCTTAATACTCCTCAACTTGTGTGTGTGTGTATATAGTGTTTGTGTGTGTGATGTTTCCAAGTGAACGGACAGCTCTAACTATTTATAGGCAAAATTCTGATCCCGTAACGGACCGTTACCGCCGGTGACAGTCCGTTACCGTTTTCTTGGCCTCCAAGCACTTTCTGACCACGTAACGGACCGTCACGACTCAAGACGGTCCTTCATAGCCTTAGGGTTGGATGAGTCAGTGATATGTGGCATAAAACGTGCGTTTTCGCGATTTTGAGGAGTGAAGAACCGTGACGGTCCGTTATGGCTTCTGGGGGTCGTAACGGACCGTTAAACCTGGTGACGGTCCGTTATGACTCCATTTTCAAATTCTCCTCACCGAGTCACCCAAGTTTCATATATTATGGATCCCGTAACTCATTTTCTAGCTCGGGATATGCCTATATGAAGTTTTGGGCTTTTTCCGGGCGAACCGTCTTTCTGTTTTCGCGTCCGGTTACGTTCTAGTGTCGCGTTTTTTAGCTGACATGTGTCCTAACCTATTGTTAGGAGTTTGGGATGTTACATTCGTTCCATACCCCTGAAGGTCGACTTCTACTGATCGATCTGTTGTTTGATCGATTCCTGCCTGTTCATCGACCAATCGAAAACCTGTTTTTTTTCGAAAGGAAATCGAAAACCTGCTACTGATCTAAAACTCCTATTGCTTTTCTCTTTAGTCCCATGACCGGATCTAAATATGAATATATGCAATAATTCAGGTTCTTATTTGCCGAGAAAATATCTTACTGATTGAATTGCATACACTTGCGAGAACAATTTGGTTTTTCGGTCGCCTGGATTTGATCAAGCCTGCCCTATCCAATTTGGTTTTTCTTGTATAATGTTATAGGATGGCTCACAACATTTATATAAAAGGTTCTATATATCTAGTAACTTGTTAATACAAAAGAAAACAACAAATGGTTTCTATTGTAATAGCATTTATATTTATATGGATCTTAAATAGTAGCAAGAACTCCTCCATACATTAAATCGTCTAGGTCACAAGCCCCAACGTTCATGTAAAAATGTAATGTATATTTTTTTTTCTAGCTAGCTCAAAAGATATTTGTTTGAACATACTTTTATATCTATTATTTAAATATAAATTATAACGATTTATTACATAATATATAAATAAAAGACAACAATTTCTTCTTATCAAACCCTTGCAACCATGGAATTACTCACAAGGAGTTGCTATGACATGTATAGGATACTTCCTTTTAACGGTCATACCATCTCTCTCAGTCATGTCCAAACTATCTTCATCAGCCGATGTAAATTCAAACTTATACACTAAATTTGCCAAAGCAAACTCGCCAATAGCAATTGCAAAACTAGTACCAGGACACCCTCGGCGTCCAGCACCAAATGGTATCAACTCGAAATGTAAACCTCTATAATCGGTAGGGGTATTCAAGAACCTCTCTGGACTGAACTCTTCGGGTTCTTCCCATATTGAAGGATCTCTTGCTATCGCCCATGCGTTAATCATCACTTGTGTACCTGATGGGATGTCATAGCCGAGTAGTTTGACATCTTTTGTTGATTCACGGGGAAGGAGCAGTGGAGCTGGGGCGTGCAGTCGTAGGGTTTCTTTGAGGACAGCTTTTAGGTAGGGCATTTTGTCAATATCGTCTTCTGGTATCATTGATCTTCCTCGTCCTATTTTGCGGGCCTCTTGTTGCAATTCTTTCATTGTACGTGGGTTTCTTAATAACTCACTAATTGCCCACTCTAGGGTGGTGAATGTGGTATCAGTGCCGGCACCAAAGATGTTCTACGAATCATGAATCAAATTACACATATATAGGTGATGGTTAAAAAGAGATCAATGCATAAGCATATGTATATAAATATGATATTTCATTTGTGATTAGAACTACGTGATATCCACACACATACAAATAAAAAAACCAACCCCATCCCGCACTACGATTCCTTGGCTGGGTTTACTGGGAGTCGAAGGCACAACACAGTTGATGGATAGAGATGCAAGACTACAATGAGGGATTTGTGATCATTCATCAACTAGATTACCTATGAGGATAAGTAGCCTAAGAATGATTTTTAAAAACTCAATATCCGGCTCAAACGAACTCCGATTGAACTCATTCCAGCGATGTTGGAACTAGCTCGTCGAACCCTAAACCCGAATCCCTAAAGCTAAACTGTAAAAGCTAAAACATAAAAGCTAAAAAAGCTAAAACCTAAAAATAATATAGCAATTCTTATATAAATTTTGAAAACATATATTTCTGGATTTTATGATGTATTTTGTTTGACAGAAAACTGAAGTATATTTAAGATGGTTGGAATTAAAAAAGTTGATAAAAACCAAACTTACAAATAATTAAAAGGCCATATATGAATGAAGTGAAAAACTACTTACATTAAATTTCTTGTTTTGTTTTTCCATCAAAGTTTAACTTTCTTATGGATCACAGCCTTACCAACATCAAATATGCACCCTTTACTTGATGTAATTAACGGTCACGTATCTTTCACGCTCTTTCTGCAACTTTTTTACAGTAACATTTTCATATATATAAATAAGGGTATGGTTGATATAAAACCAAATTTTAGTAGAAAATTATTAGACATGCATAAGTGCATAAACCTAGTGGTGACATGATATATTAGAAAAGGAAACAAAAGATTACTTATGTATCATACTTAAAACAATATATAAAAATATTGGATTGTATTAAATATCTCTGTATATACCATAGTTACCTAATACGCGGTTCGCTCCGGTACGGGTACGCGGTTCGGGTACGCAATTCGCTAAAGTTAACGTATTCGGTACGGAGGGGGGTAGGTTCATTTCGGTACGAACCGGTACGGTGTACCATGTAGTTCGGTTCGGTGTACACATTTCAAAAAAGAAATTACCAAATTCCAAATCTAAATTACCAAAATTGGTATTATTTGTAAGGTATTTATAAGGTAAAATTGATGATTAATTACAAATAAAGAAAAAAATTGATTGATGATTGAATTAAAAATAGAAAACGAAGAGATTACCTTGAATGGAGCCAAGAACATTGGGAGTTCAAACCCTAATTCATCGTTCCCCTCTAAAGATTAGGACTCCCAATAAATTCCGAGATTATCCCAATCAATCCCAATCAATTCCGAGATTATCTCTCCATCTAAAACTAATTCCGAAATTATCTCTCCATCTAAATCTCATTGCAAAATCGCGAACCACAGCGAATTCCTTTCCCAAAATCACGAATTGGGGCAGCAATGGTACAACGATTTCATGCTATTGGATCGCCGAACCATGGTTAGTAGATCGCCGAACCAAGTTATTCGAATTCGCCGTACCATAGCGATTTGGTACGCTCCGAATTTCGTTTTGGTACAACGCGATCCAATACGGGGATCGCGGGTGGCTGAGCGAATTTGGTGACTATGGTATATACACATATGATCAAGCACTACTAGAAAATTGATATATTTCTAACAAAAGTTTCCGACAAATTATCGACAAAAGAAGTTTCCCAAGAATTAGCTACAACTTTCCGAAAAAAAAAGAACCATAAATTTTCCTTGAATTTTCGGACAAAAACTTATTCTTTTAGGTATTGCTGTTGTCGGGTTAGGAAATTATTATTATGATTATTATGTACGTGTATATGTATTGTGTATGTGTATCTTAAATTGTTGGGTTTGTTAGTATGTATGTGCATGCTTGTTTGTATGTATATGTACGTGTTCGAGTCATTTTGACTCATTTAAATTGAAAGTTGATTGTTATAGTTTTTATGAAGTGGGTTTAGGTCATTTTGACTTATTTAAATTGAAAGTTGATCGTTATAGTTTTATAAAGTGGGTTCGGGTCATAATGACATATTTAAATTAAAAGTTGATTGTTATAGTTTTATAAAGTGAGTTCGGGTCATTTTGACCCATTTAAATTGAAAGTTGATTCCTGTAGTTTTGACTCATTTAAATTGAAAGTTGATTGTTGTATTTTCATAAAATGGGTTTAGGTCATTTTGACCCATTTAAATTGAAAGTTGTTTATTTGATATTTTTTAGATCGACCCGTTTTGACATGAACATATTTTGATCACAACTCGTTTTGATCCGTACCTATTTTTAACACAACCCCTTTTGACCTGTACCTACTTTGAGCATATGCATGTGTGTTTGTGTCTAAGTATGTATTATGTATTAATTATATATGTTACAACAATTTTAAATCCAAGATGTTCAATCTGAATTACAAAAAGAACGGGAGGCCCGAGAAAATTTGAAAAACCGTTGAAACAAATGGAAAGAGATTGGGAACGAGAGTGGGAACAAAAACACATACGAAGTGCATAGCTAGGTTGAGTTTTATTAGATTTAATTGGAGGAAAGTTAGATGGATTAAATTCTAATTCCACTTTTACGTTTGAAATTTGGGGCTCAAATTGGTTCTTACCCTTTTCATTATGTTTACTAAGTTATATTTAATCTCATTTCTCTCATTTATCTATATATGTGTATTTATGTACATTTATAAATATGTGCATACATGTATAGTATATACTTACGAAGATAAGAGATACCAAATAAGAACTTAAATAATTTGAAGAACTAAATATTTAATGAAAATAGTAAAACTAAATATTTTATTAAAAACTATAAAAGTAATAAATAAGCACTTATTTCATATGCATATGTGAAACTTAATGCACATATACATCTAGTTTAGATGTTTATAGTTTTAAAATTCTTATCAAATATCTTGTTGTTAAATTCTCTAATTTTGTTATATATATATATATATATATATATATATATACATACATATATATATACATACATATATATATATATATATATATGATTTTTTTAAGAACTCATACATATTTGAAAACCGCGAGAAATCACGTAAGAACAATCAAAACAATTTTTTTTATTTTTACTACCTTTATTAAAATACTATATAAAAATGTCTATAATTAATTCATCTCACCTCTATAAATTATTCTTAAAATTTTTTGTACAAATGTGTAAATAACAAAACTTACACAAGTGTAAAGTTTTTAATATACGAATACGTGTAAACTCACATATATAAATTCGTTTTTTATATTTTATTCTAATAATAAGTGTAGTAAAAATAAAATGGTTATATATATATATATAGCGGAGGTTCAAGAGAAAACCCCATAGTTAGACGAAAACCGAGAAAACCATTAAAAAAACCAATTTTAATCAATCATATAATAATATTTATTTTCTATTTTATTTTTATTTATTTGTAAGAGTATCAATGTAATATTACACATTTTTACCAGGTTAAAACACAATACGTAAAATAATTTATATATATATATATATATTTATTTATATGTATATACTAGGTTAAATGCCGGTTATGTATACGTAAAATAATTTATATATATATATATATATATTTATATGTATATATTAGGTTAAAACCTCATGTATTACACGGGTTGAATAAATGAAATGTTATATACTTAGTAATAAAGATTTGCATATTACATATGTATGACATATTACATAGTTTTTTAATACACATTTTAAAAACGTCATATAGTTATTTTTTAAAATGTTTTATAAAAAAGAATGAAAGAAATGTTCAATTTCTAAATATGTTTTATGAACATACATACATATATATATATATATATATATATATATATATATATATATATATATATGAATGGTTTTTTTTGAGAACTCATACATATTTGAAAACCACGAGAATTAACTAAAAACAATCAAAACAATTTTTTTTTAATTTTTACTACCTTTATTAAAATACTACATAAAAAATGTCTCTAATTAATTCATCTCTCATCTATAAACTATTCTTAAAAACTTTTGTACACATGTGTAAATAATAAATTTTACACACATGTAAATGATAAACTTAAACATGTGTAAAGTTTGTTTTTAATATATGAATACACGTAAACTCACATATATAAATTCGTTTTTTATATTTTATTCTAATAATGAGTGTAGTAAAAATAAAAAAAAATGATTTTTGTTAGTTTTTTTACGAGTTCTCAAATGATCCATCCCATATATATATATATATACAGAGAGAGAGTGAGTGAGAGAGAGAGAGAGAGAATCTAAAAGAGAGACATATTAACAAGATGATAGCCTTAATCATATATCTTTCAAGACGAAAACCTGTCGAGTTATCTCTTTGAATTTCTAATAAGATATCAATAAGATCTTGGCCTTCGACACCAAACTCTTTCTTGTTTACATGTTCATTAATGACACCCTCATAAAAGTCATCGATATATTTAGCAAGTTTATCAGCTTTTCGATATAATCCAGTCAATCTATCCACCCACAGTAGTGACGGAAATAAATTCCCAAAAGAAAAACGCCCTACCACATCCTCAATCATGTCTGCGATGTGCTTAATCTCCATCCCTTCATATGTCCTCCCCAAAGCCACCCTACATATCACGTTATTTGTAAGTGTAATAAGCAACTCACTCAAATTAACAACGGATTTATGGGCTCCTTGAATCTTTTTGATCATATGAGACACCTCTTCCTCTCTCACTTGTCCATACGACTGAACCCTTTTGTTACTTAAGAGATGGAGTACGGAAATACTTTTCACCTGCCTCCAATACTCTCCATATTGGGAAAAAGCTATATCTCTGGCGTTATAATTAAGTCTATTAACAATGTGTAAAGTTGGTCTGTTTGAAAATATTGCATCATGGGTTTTCATAATCTCTCTAGCTGCATCGACAGAAGATGCTACAATTACGGGCACAGTACCAAAGTGAAGCAACATGAGTGGACCATAGGTCCGAGCCATGGACTGAAGGATACGATGCATGCTCGAGCCTAATTGGTGGAGGTTTCCAATTAGTGGTAATTTTGGCGGAGACGGAGGTAGGTTTTTGCGGGATTTTGAAGAAGAAAAATATGATTTCAAAAGAAGTAATGCAAGTAGTAAAGGAAGAGAAGAGAAGAGAAAAACTTGCGAGTCGATAAACATTTTATTGATGTTCTTGCTTAGTACAGAGAACTTTAGATGCGTTTCCTTATGTTTCATATGACATATTTATATGAAAATCAAAATTTTACTTAAATGTTAATTAAAACATTTATGCTTCAAACATCTAGAAAAGGTCAGCAAGATACCATTCCATATTAATCATTGTGGACCAGACTTCGTACATACCCCTGCTGCATTTTTTTTAGTTAACTGCTGCACATCGTTGAAAACTAGCTAATCACCAACAAAATATACTAGTTGAGTATTGGATAGGTCTCTACTAGTATAATACAAACACTAGTAGAAAAGTGATTTTTAGACGCATTTGATTTATTTTTTTTGACGCGGTCATTGTCCAAACCGCGTCTAAAGATCCGTAGGTTAATTTTAGTGATTAAAAAAGACATAAAAACCGCGTCTAAAGATACTAACCGCGTCAAAAGATATATATTTAGACGCGTTTAAATAAACCGCGTCAAAAGGAGTATTTTTAGACGGGGTTTTTACTAAACCGCGTCAAAAGAAGCATTTTTAGACGAGATTTTGAGTAAACTGCATCAAAAGGTATTTTAATATATCATCTGAAAACCTTAATATTGAACATTCAGTAGACGCGGTCAAAAAAGTTATTCTAAGAGGGTGTTTGGGATTACTTTTCAAACTATTTATTAACTTATTACCTTTTTTAAATAACTTTTTTAAAAAGGTAATAAGTCAAAAGTTGATTTGGATAAACAGAGAAAAAGTTATTTATAAAAGAGATGAAAAGTTGTTTTTGAAAAGTAGAAAGTTTTAACTTTTACAAAAAAGTCATAAGTTACTTTTCAAAATTAATCCCAAACACCCCCTAAAAAAACAAACTCTTCACCGACCTCTTCATTTCCACTCTCTCTGTTCGAAGAACACCCGCACGAAGAACCCTAATTTGGGGTTTAGGTTCAGGAGCTGGAGACAAGCGGAAGCCCCATCTGTTTAAGCCTGGGACTCGGGCATTTCGTGAGATTAAATCATTTGCTTATCCCTATTTAAGCCCCATCGGTTTAACCTAAAGTTGTTGTTTGAATGCAGTTTGTGTTATCGGAGCCAAGTCGACAGTGGGTTCAAATCGTGGTACTGGTTTCATCTTCGATTATCGGTCATTTGAGGTTTGATCTTCATTTATTCCCATTTTCTCACCTTAGAGGAGTTTCCATTTTTGGGTTTCATATGATTTTGATTATAATTTGTTCTTAATTTGTGGAACTAGGTTTCATATAATTTTAACTCTGATTAGTGTTTTGTGATTTTTTTTTTGTAATTTATACCTAGGACTCCTAAAAGGTTATGCTTCGTAAGGATCCTGAGATTAGAATTTAGAATTTTCATTATTCAGCAACATCTTATGCTCAAAATTGATCATCATTGCTCTAAATGTTGATGAAATTAAAAGGTATTATGCTTTAGGGATAAATGAAATTGGGTGTACAATCATCTATCATCTCACTTGACAATTGTTTTTACACATTAGTTTCTGGGAGAGTTCGAGTGGCTGTAAGGTTAAGACCACGAAACAATAAGGAGATCTCAACTCAGGAATGGAAAAAAACATGCCCACCAACTGTTTGATGAATTGCTTACCACTAGGGACCTGATTTGCTTGTTTCTATTTCTACATGACTATTGATTCATGAGTGTTTATTCTAAATTGCAAATTGCTAATAGAAATTTGTGTGTTTTTAATCAAATACTACCGTTGATTGTTTAATCATAATCGTAATTGTGTATTAAAATGTGTTTTCTCTTGCTTCTAAATGCTTTCAACTTGTCTTTCTAGTTGTGTATTAAGGTATGTTTTCTCTTGCTTCTAAATGCTTTCAACTTGTCTTTCTAGAATTCTAGGTTGGACAAAAAGGTGGTGTTTTTAGATTACGAAAATACGAGGCGAGTATATATTTTAGATTCTTTGATGATAGTGGACGAAAAGAACAAAGATGATTATCTTCTTTCGGAAGTAATCGAGTAAGCTCTTAGTGAAGTAAATTTCACATTGACAATGATTTCGGTATGTTTTCTATTTATTAGTCGTTTGATTTTCTTAAATTTTAAATAATTAATTGTTAATTTATTGTAGTGCAAACAACAAGCATCCGTTTGGGAATGCTACTACATGGTGATCAAATATATGTTCGATTATGACCACATTATTAGGAGAAGTTATTATTGAATAAATGTATTGTTTTAGATATATCTCTTCCATATTAAGTGGAGATAATTGTGGGTAGTTTCATGTATATATAGGGAGACATGTATTGTATTGAAGGGACAGAATAATATACCATTGAACACTTTCATGGTATCAGAGCTACGGTTCTGCAAACCCTAAACCTAAATTTTTTCTTTTGTTCCTCCCTCTCACACTATGGCTGGCGGCGATGAAGAAAACGAGCCGGCGAAGCCTCCGACACAAAACCGACCCTCCACCCAGCCTATACCGTGACCAATATACAAAACAAAATCCGTACTCTTGATGGAAAGAAGCTAACGTACTCGCAACGGGTCAAGCTCTTTAAACTACATGTCAAAACATACAAGGTTTTTGATCACCTAGACGGCACCGCGCCCCCTGTAGAAACCGATCCCACTTACATTCAATGGTCCGAAATCTATGCCCTCATTCTCCAATGGATTTATGCCACCATCTCTGACGATATCCTCGCTCGGGTGCTTGAAGATGATACATCAGCCTATGCTACTTGGATAAAAATCCAAGAAATTTTCCCTAATAATAAAGGTGCTCGTGCATCGACTCTTGAAAACGAATTTGCACGCCAAACGCTTATGAGCTGTGGCGGTCTTGATGAGTATTGTCAAAAACTCAAGGATATAGTCGGACAATTAGCCGATGTTGGACACCCGGTGACTGAAAATCGATTGGTTTTACAGTTGGTTCGAGGGCTACCGATTGAACTTGATACTATTGGCACCATCTTCACTCAATCGGAACCCACTTGGGATGAAGCACGGAATCATATTTACCTCGAACAGCAGCGACAGGCAGCGAGATCGACTCACACAACCACCCGTGACACACTCCTTGTCAACTCACAAAACCCGGGTAATGATCGAACTCCATCACACCAACCGGCTGACCAACAACGACCGCCCTACCTATCGATCTATCGCGGTAACAATTATGATCCAAACTATCGCGGGCGGGGTGGTCGGGGCCAATGGAGAGGAGGCAGAAACCGAGGAAGACGGGGGCGCTCCTTCGGTCAACACTCAAACCAATGAGTGGGGCAATCTTGGCAGCAACAGGCTTATGGATCTCAAACACAATTTCAACTATACCAAAAGTGGACCTCACATCCACCGCCAACTCCATACCCATCAGCTCCGTATGGGCCTCAGACCCATTTTGCTCCACAACAAGCCCATGTAGCCCAATACCCTACTACTGCTATGGATGGATATGGCCCGCCTCCACTCAACGGACTAAGTCCAAGTAATATCGGAACCGCCCTTAACAACATAAATGTCAACTCTGCGGATCCAAACTGGTACATGGATACAGGGGCTTCCTTTCACATCACTTCCAATGTTGGTAAGATTTCTACTCCCTTGTCTAATTATCCGCAACCTATATTTGTCGGTAATGGTCATCGTTTACCAATTAATGGATCCGGTAATGGTTTTTACAAACTCCCAAACAAAACTTACACCTTAAACCAAATTATCCATTCCCCTCAAGTCATCAAAGATCTGTTATCGGTACGCAAATTTACTATAGACAATCTTGTTTCTGTGGAATTTGACCCTTTTGGTTTTACTTTGAAGGACCTCAAGGATGGACGCCACCTTTCCTGTCACAATAGCACCGGGGATCTATACCCTTTCACATCACCCGCTTTCATGCTGCTTTCATCATCTGCCACAACTCCATGGCATCAACGCCTTGGCCACCCCGGCGCAATTATCTTGGAATATCTTAGTCGTTATTTAAATTTTAAATGTAATAAGACCATTGCTTCTTTCTTTTGTCCATCATGTCAAATTTCTAATAGTAAACGTTTGCCTTTTTCGGATTCACATTCCATTACGTTTATACCTTTTGACATTATACATTGTGATTTGTGGACCTCACCCGTTCTAAGCAATTCCGGTTACAAATACTACATGGTATTGATTGATAATTACACTCATTATGTATGGGTGTACCCTTTGAAATATAAATCCGAAACTTTCCACACCTTTGTCAAATTTCACACTTTTGTCAAAACTCAATTTAACACCCTCATTAAAACTTTTCAATGTGATATTGGGGGTGAGTTTGATAACACTCAATTTAAAACATTTGCTCAATCAAACGACATCGCATTTCGGTTCTCGTGCCCTCAAACTTCACAACAAAATGGTAGAGCCGAACACATGATACGTCGCCTAAAAGACATCATCCGTGCATTAAGCATACATGCTCATCTACCATCTACCTTTTGGGTTGAGGCCTTACACACCGCCACTTACCTACACAATATCCTACACACTAAACGCCTACATTTCCAAACACCGACGTTCATCCTCTACCAACACCAACCAACTTATGCTCATCTTCGTGTCTTCGGATGCGCTTGTTACCCTAACCTTTCATCCAAACAAACCAATAAACTTGCCCCATGGTCCACCCGGTGCATCTTTCTCGGTTACCCGAATGATTTTCGTGGTTACCGGTGCTACGACCCAACAACCAGTCGTGTCCACATCTCTCGTCATGTCACTTTTGATGAGAGTTCCTTCCCATTTCCAGAACCAACAAAACCCCACAATTACACCTTCCTGGATGAGGACCCCTTACCCTTTAACTATCCCTCATTCCCCACCTTCGGCTCAAATCCACATACCACCAACACTCCACTTCCACCCCCAGCCCACCTACTTCCGCAACCAGCCCAACACCCCACTTCTCCCATCGCATCCCAATCTCCACCTCCTCATAATACCCTACAAAACCAACAACCCATTTCTCCCTTGAACCACTCCTCAAATACCACCCATTCGCCACCCACTGTTAACCAAACAAACATCCCCCATGCAACCAACGATCACCCCATGCAGACCCGTGCCAAGTGTGGTGTCACAAAACCATACCCTAAATATATTCTTGCTACTACTAATATCTCACCCGTCCCTACTTCATACCTTAAGGCCTTAACGGATCCAAATTGGTTAGGGGCTATGAACGATGAATTTAGTGCTTTGTAGGGCAATCAGACGTGGGAACTAGTTCCACGACCGGTAGATAAACCAGTCATTCGTGCCATGTGGTTGTTTAGGCATAAATTTAAATCTGATGGCACTCTAGACAGATACAAAGCAAGATTGGTCTACAACGGTAAATCACAGACCATTGGTATTGACTGCACAGAGACTTTCAGTTCGGTTGTTAAGCCGGCTACTATCCGCACAGTACTTTCTTTGGCCGTCTCACGATATTGGCCAATTCATCAATTAGACATCAAAAATGTGTTTCTTCATGGGCAGTTGCAAGAGACAGTATTTATGCAACAACCTCCCGGGTTCATTAATCAGGAATTTCCCAATCATGTGTGTCGGATGAAGAAATCTCTTTATGGTTTAAAACATGCTCCGCGAACATGGTACAGTCGTTTTTCCTCTTTTGTCCTATCATTAAGTTTTCGAGGAAGTTTGTGTGACACGTCACTTTTTACCTTCCAACATGGCAATCAACACGCCTATTTGCTTCTCTGTGTCGATGATATAGTTCTTACGGCTTCGGATACGGCTCTCCTAGCCCGCATAATCACCAAACTATCCGGCGAGTTTGCAATGACTGATTTAGGTCCGCTCCACCATTTTTTGGGAATCACAGTTACTAGAGATAAAGGCGATCTTTTTCTATCGCAGGCTCAATACACTCGAGATATTCTCCATCGGGCTTCTATGACTACTTGTAAACCATGTCAGACACCGGTTGATACGAGTTCAAAACTGAGTGCCCGATGGATCTCCTTTACCGGATGGAACTATTTATCGTAGCGTCGTGGGTGCCCTTCAGTACTTAACTTTTACTCGACCCAACATCACCTATGCTGTGCAACAACTCTGTCTATTTATGCATGCGCCTTCGGACACCCACTTCACTTTTATGAAAGGGTTGCTTCGTTATCTTCAGGGAACCATCGATCTCGGGTTACATATTTCATTTCCTCATCCCCCGCTCTTTCCTTAACTACGTACTTAGATGCGGATTGGGGTGGGTGTCCAGATTCCCGCAGATCGACGTCAGGTTATTGCATTTTTCTCAGGGATAACCTTATTTCGTGGTCATCTAAAAGGCAATCGACGATGTCCCGCTCCAGTGCCGAAGCTGAATATCGAGGTGTTGCTAATGCGGTTGCTGAAGCCACTTGGTTACGCAATCTCTTACTCGAACTCCGCGTTCCGGTTTGAAAAGCAACAATTGTTTACTGTGACAATGTTTCCGCGGTGTACTTGACAGGTAATCCGGTTCATCATCAACGTACCAAACACATCGAAATGGATATTCATTTTGTCAGAGAAAAGGTTCAGATCGGTCACATCAAAGTTCTACATGTCCCTTCATCTTTACAATATGCTGATATCTTCACCAAAGGTCTCCCACGTTATTTGTTTGAAGCATTCCGGTCCAGTTTAAACGTCCGTCCTTCAGCACGTTCAAACTGAGGGGGAATATTTGGAGAAGATATTATTGAATAAATGTATTGTTTTAGATATATCTCTTCCATATTTAGTGGAGATAATTATGGGTAGTTTCATGTATATATAGGGAGACATGTATTGTATTGAGGGGACAAAATAATATACCATTGAACACTTTCGCTTATTTATCAAAAAGAGTTTCCTGATCTTGTAAGTTTTATATTTCTTAGTTTGATTCTTTTAAATTTTAACTTTTTTCTATTTATTTCTTTTTTTAGACGTGACAAGACACGACAGTTGCTACACAAACGGATATCGACAACTTACTTAAGAACATGATGCCGCATCTTTTTAGAAAGTTACGTATTCCTTGAAATGGTGTTTTTAATAGATTCTAATAGAAAACTGTATTTTGACGAGTTTGCATTTTAAAACTCCAGATTTAATACATTTTAGTTAATTTTGTGATCTTTGGATTGTTCTGGATTTGGTGTTGTAATTATTGATGATTTAAATATTCATTTGTCGCGGTTTTGAAATGACGTATAAAGATAATGACTGCTTTGGATTGTTAAAATTAGGTGGTTTTTAATAGATTTGGCAGGTTCATGATCTGATGCTTTAATTATTGCTAATTTATTTTTTTAATATTAAAAATTCGTTTGACGCGGTTTTGAAATGACGTCTAAAGAGAATTTATTGAGAAAATGTTGAATTTTTTTACGTGGTTTCTTATGTCATTTGAAGCGGTTTAGGGAAGAGAATAAATGGAAAGGCTGAAGTATTTTGACACGGTTGTTATATAATTTGACGCGGTGTTTGAAACCGCGTCTAAAAATATAGGTATTTTTTGCGTCGGCATCTTTTGACGCGGTCCAAAACCGCGTCTAAAAACAAAATCCACCGAGTCTAAAGATCATCTTTCTACTGGTGAAAGAGCTATGTGTAAGATTACAATTTGTCAAATATAGTCACAAGTTTCACACATTACATATTTTTCTCTCTTGTTCTTAGATTTAGATAATATTAGATTGTAATTCTGGTCTCAAAGCCAGTAAAAAAGTTTTACAAAGGAATGAAAACACTATTAACTAAGTTTATGCTGCTACAAATCTCAAATAAGTCAGCAAAAGAGGCTTCTCATCATATTTATTGTGGACAACAACAATTTTTATAGTTAACAGCTAGATGTCCTTCAAAATTATAAAGTTTATATATTAAGATTAATAAACAATTTTTTTTTAAATTCTGTAGAAATATTAGGGATGGTGTTAAAATAGATAATCTAAACAATATTTGTGTTTTATTTGTAAACAATTAAATATTTAGGGCTTAATATGTAAATATTGTTGGTTCAGGCCCACAAAGCACAAACTGCACACACAGTTGGGTCATCCCCGTCCCACCGTCCATCACCTAACATCCCCATCGGCCACCCTTGGGTCTCGGCCAAATCCATACACGCACAACTAGCGTTCTAAACAATAAACGAACGATTAAAAGGAAAAAAAGGTTTAGTAATTATACCTCAAAATCGGATGATTCGTGCGAATCGAATACCCGATCGAACCCCCTTTTTGCGAAATCCCAACTCTTGCAAAACCCTAGAATTATAAACATGTTAAACCATGATCCGTCAACCCAAAACACGTATCGGAGGATCAAGATTATGAAAAATACCTCGAACCGGTCACGAATCGCGAAGAACGACTTGTCTCCCTCTCCTCCTTGCTCTCCCTTGCTTGCGGCCGAACACAAAGAATGGGGGACTACCCCCTTGCCGTCGATTAGTAGGGCACCCCCATGGGCCGGGTATGGCCCACGCGCGTAACTAGTCCCTCGTGTTTGCCCCTTTTTGCGTTTTTAAAATAAAACCCGCCAAAACATTGTTAAAAACTCGATAACCCTCTACAATAATTTATGTGAATACACACCCCCGTTAAATTCTCGTTAAGCCCTTGACAATTCTCTACAAAATTATACAATTACACAATCCCCGTCCTTTTATGAAAAAACCGGGATGTTACAACAGTCGGTTCCTCTTCAATCAGATTCGCCTCTTGCTTCTCCCATTTTGGACACTCATTGTTGTAATGACTAAATTCACCACCCTTGTAACATTTAATATGGTTCTTATCCTGCTGGAAATGTTCGTTGCCATCTTGACTCCTCCCGGAACCACGACCTCTTCCCTGGTCACGTCCAAAGCCATCTCGATTTGAACCTCCAACCCCACAATGTTCATAACCATGCAATTTATCCTTTTCTTTTATGGCCAGCGGCAAACTTCCTTGAGTATCTTCCATTTTATTGGTTCCTTTTATACTCTCCTCGTATGCTTTCAATCTTCCAATAACTTCGTCAAAGAGCATCAAATCCAACTCGAAACATTGTTCTATTGAGGCCACAATTTGAAGAAAAGACTTAGGCATTGAATCATGTAGCCTTTTCGCCACTTCCTTTTCTTTGATCTCATGCCCGAGACTCCTCGCCTTTGAAGCTAACCCGGTAAGTTTAGTTGCAAAATCATCAACTAACTCACCCTCCTTCATGCGTGGTCCTTCGAGTTCCCTCTTAAGTGTTTGAAGCCTAGCCATTCTCACCCGATCCACTCCTAGATACCTTATTTTCAAACCATCCCATACTTGTCTTGGATCAGTGTAATCCGCCATTTCTAACACCATTTCGAAGGGTATGTCTTGAAAGAATAAAGCAAAGGCTTGCTTTGATATCTTTGGATCCACTGCAAGCCCTAACCCCTTGGTTCAATCGCCTCCAATATGCCATACGCATCTATAATTGACTTAACTTTGATATCACACACCAGATAATTCGTTGCGGTCAAAGTCGGACATTGATAGGTCATCATTCACCCTTCATTTTGAATTGTTGGTACAAGCTCCATTCCCTTCTTGTTTTGACAGCCCCAGCCTCTTCCGATCAAGCTTGTTCCGAGAGCTTTCATCCACCGATCAAGAAAACAAGGTCACCACCACCTTTACCGTCTTGTATCACCCGCAAAACAAACCGAATCAACGCCGCATGCGTCGATGTCTTTCTGTCCGTGTTTCCCGCACCTTCGGTTAGTCTCCCACTATCGCAAGAACAAGCTCGATCAAGAGAAATGAGGCTGCTGTTGTGATACTTCAACCCGAGATCAAAATCAACTCATACCCCCTTCAATCGAACATGCTCTGATACCAAAATGATGGTTATAAAGCCTCAAAATAAAACACAGTAACAACTTAAACTTTGTGTACATGAGTTTACAGAAGGGAAAGAAAGAACTTCATTACTTAGAATCGAGAATTACAAGAAATCAATGCATGTTACTACTCCTATTTATAATCAGAAAAACACAAACACATGTTGTAAATACTAAGTCCACATACTCCCCTTTATTCAGCAACCACATGCAACATTCACCTCAACATTCACCTTTTAATCAAGACCCAAAAACCCAATCAAACCCTAACTAAGTCTTCACCCACAACCCGTTAGCTGTTCATAACTCGTTGATATCAATTGGAAAGTACACAAAATCAAAGGCTGAACAAATGGTGTTTCCATCCTTTTCATAACTCGTGAAGTTCACAAACGCTTTGTTACACATCGCCGGCTCAAGGAGCACAAGGTAAATCAACTTTAATAAACAGTTGCAAGAGTATGGATTTCATGTACAGTTGCGAAGAAGAAATGTCGATATTGATTTCTTAATAATAAGATACCTCGTTGGATCTCACTACAAGAAATGTAAACATTAGGGGCGAGGGCAATAGGGGCGATTTTGACCTTTAGGGGCGATACCTACTTTAATCCGCGTGACAAAATCCACGGGTTAAACCATCCGTTGATCTGGATTTGATCTAATGGCTAGGGAATAAAAAGTTTTAGGGGCGATAGCATTAGGGGCGAAAAAACGCCCCTAAAGCCCTATAACCTAAATGGCGGGGGTATTTCCCTCCAAGAAGCCCGCCCCATCTGCCCATCTGCTTCATCGACGCTTTCAGAGCCCTCCCCACTAATTCGCGTTACCACCGACAACCCCCACCACCACGCCGTCGCAACACCCACCACGTCTGCCACCTAGCCGGACCACCATCTGCAAGCACCACCACTCAGCGGTACCACCTGCAACCACCACCACTCGGCGGTTCCACCTGCAACCACCTCCACGTCGCACCACCGCCTTCAACCGGAGGGCTGCTTCTCTATAACAAGTTTTAGGTCAATTTCTTCTTCTTCATCTCACACATTACCACTTTTATTATCAATTTGAGTTTTTAATTCACATTGCTTAGATTTAGTGTGAGAAGGATTTAGCCCTATTGTATGATGGAACCAAACTGGTATGTATTTTGAGTCGTTTGCAGGTGTTGAATCAAGTTTTAGGGTTTTAATCAATGTCAATTATGATTGTTATTGGTGTTGTTTTGTAATAGTTTATAAAATTGAACCAGAATTTGAGTCAATATCTTACAATTGCCACGATTTCCTGTTTGATATGAGAAATTCATTTGTGAATTAGATAGAGCAGATCGTATTTCCAAAGTGCAATCACATTGTCAAATGATTGGCAAGGATTTATTAGATAAATATGGGAATTACTTTTTTGTCATGCTCTGTGTTAACTAGCTTTAAACTATATGTCAATTTGGTGTATGGTAAATGCAATAACGTTATGTCAATTTAAATTTTAAATGAAGTATATGTTTTTAAAATTTTCTCGTACAATGAAAGAAATCGGGTCTAAAAAGATAATATTATGTCAATTTATTCAGCTAAAGATGGTGATTTTATAGGTGGGTTGCTAGATTTATGAATGAACCTAAAAACCTAAAATAAAACACAAAAAGAAATAGGAATAATTTGTTAATTTAGAAGTTTTTTTTTTCTAATTTTTTTTATGTGTGGTTAATGATTAAAGGTAAACGTGTTCATATTGTGTATAGTGTTCATGTGATTAAAGTTGCTATGGTCCAATTTAGATTTGAGATCTTGGTGAGCTGACAACCTAGCCGGCACCACCACGTGCAACCACCACCACGTCGCAAGTTTTATCCTCTCATTTCCTATAACACCCGGTAACTCTCTTTCCCTTATTTACTTATGTCACTACAAGAAATGTAAGCATCAGGGGCGAGGGCAATAGGGGCGATTTTATAAGCTGTTAGGGGCGATACCTACTTTAATCCGCTTGACAAAATCCACCGATTAAACCATCCGTTGATCTGGATTTTTCTTAAACAAACAGTCATGTAATACACATTCATATATGAGATAAAGTATTCAAAAAGTGGGTTTAGCTCACAAGGTTAAACCCTTAATTATGTTTCAGTTGCATCATGCCTATCGACAAAAGCTGGCTTACCAATCCAAACCGTAGCTCACCTGAGTACAAGAAAGGACTCAACTCTTTTATTGAGATGTGCAAAGAACAGGTCGACGACAGAGGCTACGTTAGATGTGCATGTGCAAAATGTCAAAATTCCGTCTTAATATCCTTCACAAAAATGAAATTTCATATGTATTCATTTGGTTTTTGCCGGACGTACACGATGTGGAGCTATCATGGTGAAAGTTCAATTCATCCAGTTATAGTTGTCGATGACGTTGAGCCAAGAAACGATATGGATGACGTTATCGAAGACGTTATGGGGGAGCGTATGGAAGAGGATACGAACACCAACGAAGGGAACTCGGGTACAGAGAGTAGGGGTGTCCGTGATGATTTTGAAGCCTTGTTAAAGGAAGTCCAATCAGAATTATATCCTGGTTGTACTAAGTTTTCTTCCCTTGACTTTTTAGCAAAGCTTATGCATATCAAGGTGAAGAACAAATGGACTAATAGTTCATTTGATGAGCTCCTCGAGTTGTTGCAATCTTCACATCCAGAAGGCAACAAGATTCCCCCTTCGCATTATGTAGCCAAAAAGACATTAAAGAAGATTGGTTTGGGATATGAGTCGATACACGTGTGCAAAAATGATTGTGCTCTCTTCTGGAAAGAGCACCACTCGTCGCAGAATTGTCCTGTATGTAATGAGAGTCGGTGGGTCGATACAAACACAAAGGGCAAGAAGGTAGCTCACAAGGTGTTACGATACTTTCCTTTGACCCCTAGACTACGACGTTTGTACTGTTCAAGGCACACGGCAAAAGATATGATCTGGCACCGGACAATCAGAAGAGGGTACGATGCGTCATCCTGTTGATGGAACTTCATGGAAAGAATTTGATATAAAGTACCCTGACTTCTCGAGGGAGCCCCGAAATGTTCGCCTAGGGCTTGCAGCTGACGGTTTTAATCCATTTGGTAACATGAGTTCGGCTCATAGTACGTGGCCGGTTGTACTCACCACATACAATCTGCCTCCATGGCTATGCATGAAAGAGTCCTCATTCATGTTGTCCTTGTTGATTCCTGGCCCTAAATCACCTGGGAAGGACATGGACGTTTTCCTTAGGCCGTTGGTGGATGAGCTTAAGCATTTGTGGCAGTCAGGCGTACGTACCAAAGACGCAGCGACAAACTCATTCTTCACAATGAAGGCGGCATTGTTATGGACCATAAATGACTTTCCGGCTCGTAGTAGTCTATCAGGTTGGAGCGGACAGGGCTACAAAGCATGCCCGACTTGCAACGAAGACACTTCTTCAATACGTGTAACAAATAAAGTCGTGTATGTCGGTCATCGTCGGTTCTTAGATGCAAAACATCCGTGGAGAACAAGTTTGGACTTTAATGGGGAACCCGAGACAAGAGCCCCTCCGAAACAATTTAGTCCTGCTGACATAGAAGCTCAACTCGATCGTCTACTCCATCGTTTACCGGGCAAGCATCCCGATTTTGGAGGTGTTACAAGAAAGCGGGAGGACTTCGAATTGAACTGGTCCAAACGAAGCATATTTTTCGAACTTGAGTATTGGTCGTCTCTGCAGCTGAAACACAACCTAGATGTAATGCATATCGAGAGAAATGTGTGTGACAGTTTGCTGGGTACTCTTCTAATGAACGATAAGACCAAAGACACGTCAAACGCACGGGTCGATTTGGAAAAGCTAAAGATTCGGAGGACCCAATGCTTGGAAAAAAAGGGTAACAAGATCTTTAGGCCCCACCCAAAATACTCATTCAAGATCACTGATCGAAAGCTTTTCTGTGAGTTTATAAAAGATGTTAAACTGCCGGATGGGTTCGGATCTAATATCCGCAAGAGAGTGACAGATAACAATACTAACATTACCGGCTTGAAATCTCATGACTGTCATATTCTTATGCAACGTTTGATACCAATTGGGGTTAGAGGGTTTTTGACCAAAGATACTTATACACTAATAGTAGACCTTTGCACGTTCTTTAAGCAACTTTGCTCCAGAACACTATTAGTGGAGGACATGAAGAAAGCGAAGGATGCCATTATTACAATCTTGTGCAAGTTAGAGTTAATCTATCCTCCGGCGTTTTTTGACATTATGGTTCACTTAGTTTTGCATTTACCTGATGAAGCGATTCGCGGAGGTCCGGTATGTATGAGATGGATGTATCCGTTTGAAAGATATATGAAAAAACTAAAAAACTATGTTAGAAACATGGCAAGGCCGGAAGGTTGTATAGCTGAAGGTTATGTTGCTGAAGAAGCTTTATCATTTTGTTCGATGTACCTTCGAGATGTTCAGACTCAGTTCAATCGCCCCGATAGAAACGAGGACGTCGTTGTGCAAAAAACAAAGATGTCGATTTTTGAGTCTAAATGTCGTCCGACTAGCGCAACGAAGATCAAACATCTTTCTCCAAGCGAAAAATGCATAATAGAATGGTTTATCCTCGATAGCTGTGAAGAAGTCAGGGACTATATGAAGTAAGTGTTCCTATCTTTAACTTTTCATTATTTGTTAAGTATTTTTCCCTTCCTTACTTCTTGTCATCATTGTAGTGAATTTAAATCTGAACATCCCCAAGATGATGTTAAAACCAAATTTCCGAATTGGTTTCTCGAGAAGGTAATATGTGACACCCGGCAAATTCAGGTTAATATCCATACCCGACTATTACCTGAATTCATGTGATTACACTTGCATCATGCTTAATTATGTAGTAATTAAGTACATATTTCATATAGCAAGTCCATTCGGTTCATTTCATTTCATGCATCGGTAATCGGGCGGATTACCGGGTCACACACGCGTCCTGTCACACGAACGTTAACAAATATTAGAAATAATATTTAGACATATATTTGGTGTGTAAAAATTATATGTAATACTGTGATTTAATATTCCATGCTTATATGAATTTTTTCGGAATTTTTAGAGCAACTTTTATTTTAACGCTTTTTAAGCGGATGCGCGATATGTGCCAACAACTCTAAATTTGGATTTTATAAAAATGATGGTCTTATGCTTTGGACTTAAACAATTCAGCTTTTTAAATAACTAATCCATTTAGGAGCCCATTCTTTCATTAAAAAGCCTTAAAAGATGAAAAAAAGGCCCAAACCCATTCATTTAAACACCCTTAAACCAACTACACTCCACCATTTACCCTAAATGACATTTGCAAAACCCTAGCCTCCCTCTAAAATCTCGGCCACCACCTTCTTTGGAGCCTCCACCCTCTCTCAAGCTTGTTCAATCATTCCAAGTCTCTTTCAAGGTGTTTCAAGGAGATTCAAGAGGATTCAAGCCATCAACACCTTCATTCAAGCACTATACTTGGTTTTGTAAGCCATCTAAACATATTTTTTTTCTTTTATTTCAGCCCTATGAAGTACCACCATCATCCAAACGATTTTCTATGTTAAAAGTGTTCTAATCTATGTTTTTATCAAAGGTTTTCATAATAATGAGTTGTTGATGCACATATGCACATTTTATGTTTTGAAATATTGGTTTATGTCATTATTTGCTCGTTTCTATTTATAGAAACTTTGTTGGATGCATTTTTGCAAAACTTGATGTGTGATATGTTTGTTGGTTTAAATGGTACACATAATAGTAGAATAGATAGGAAATATAAATTTTTTGGTTGAAATGTCGTTTTTCACTCGGTTATGGACCACTTACTATATAAGGAAACTTTAATTTTGCATATTTTGTGTTATGAGTTTCTCATGGATAAAAACTTGATATTATTGTTCTATAATGTATATCAAAGTAGTAAAAAGAGTTATTTGGGGTTACACATATGCAATAGGGTCGTTTGGACCACTTTCCTAAAAAGGAAACTTTATTTGTTCATATTTTGTATGTGTAGGTTATAAATGTTTAAAATGGATTATATAGCTTCATTATCATATGAATAGATGACTTATGCATGAATATGTAATTTGGAGTTGTGTTATGACATGTTTTGGTGAACCTTGCTAAATAAGGAAACTTTATTAATTTGTGAACTTCAACTTTGCTTAGAATAGAAAGTTTGTGTGTAGAATCATGTTTATGGTATGTCACTAGTATAACTTCATGTGTAACTTATTTAGTTGAGCCATGACACTTAAAGTACACTAAAACCCTAATTGTCAAAAATGGAAACTTTGTTATGATAAGAGTTATGGGATTTCTATGACATGTTATGCTACTTGTTTAAAAGTGTTGAAATGATACTAATAGGTTATTAATATGATGACATGAGTTAGGTGTAGGAATAGTTGACATACATGAAATGTGCCATGAAGATGTGCAAATGTTATGTTACTTGTCACATGTTAATTTCTTATGCAACTAGTTGAAACAAGCATGTTATGTCACAAGGTATTACTTACATTACTTAGGTACAACTTGTATGTTCCTTATGTGTCACACATGTATAACTTATGTGCTACTTAGGTGTTACACATGTACAACTTGTATGATGCTTATGTGTTACATGTTTACAACTTATATGTTACTTGTGTGTTGTTTATGCATGACTTCAACATTAGTCAACATTGGTCAACATTGGTCAACATTAGTCAACATTGGTCAACATTGGTCAACATTAGTCAACATTGGTCAACATTGGTCAACATTAGTCAACATTGGTCAACATTAGTCAAACTTGGTCAAAGTTGGTCAAACCTTGGTCAAAGTTGGTCAAACCTTGGTCAAACCTCGGTCAACTTTGGTCAAACCTTGGTCAACCCTCGGTCAACTTTGGTCAAACCTTTTTCAAAATGTCAATGTAACCTTTCAACGTTGAGTCGTTTGGATGAATGTGGTTACATAAACCATGTTTACTTTCATAGACCTTATAGCCTTATTAATTCTTAGGGCTCGGTTAGGTCGGTTACCCGGAGTTACTCGATTTCTCTTGTTGCTTTCATTTCCCATTCACCGCATTTCCAGGTGAGTTTTCACGGCCCCATTTTACTTACTTTTCCAATTGGGGGAGATACATGCTAAACCATTTTCTTACTTAGTCGTATGACAATTACTTTGATTTCGCTTTAATTTATATAAGTGGGTGCATTTCCCGCACATAAAGTCCTCTCATATTCGAACCGTTAATTATTACACAAAGCGAGGTGATTCATGAATAGTACTATTGGGTTTAACAACCCCCACCCGGGTTAGTCGCGCTAACTCTGACTGGGAGTCAAACGGGTGCATAATTGACCTAATCCATTGCGTGCTGGGCACGTAAGAGGCAAAATGCTAGTTTCTGCATTCCTTCGTTGAGCTTCGGTTTCGGTGTTGCTTATATAGTTAATGTTTATTGTCTGATCAACAATCGAATCAATAGTATACATGCGTACTGTTACACTGTTTTCATTTCTGTTTCTGTTACTTAAACCTGTGAACTCACCAACCTTGTGTTGACACTTTAAGCATGTTTATCTCAGGTCGCTAAGCATTCACGCACGGACTAGGACTGCATGTCTGGAGTCGCATATCATGTTTTCATTAGAAGCTAGGTTTATGGGAACCTAATTTGTTATGCTTCTGTATTTTGCTACATTATTATTGCTTCCGCACTTTACATTCCGCATTTTCAAACTCTGTATTACTTAATTTTTGTGTATGATGTTCAAACGGGATGTCTTTTCGAAAACCATTTAGAGGTCGTTCGAAATGACCGGGACTGATGATCCTTGACAGTCACAACCCGCGGGTAACCCGCTGTGGAATTTCAGGGTGTGACAGATTGGTATCAGAGCCAGGTTATAGAGAACTAAGTTGCATTTAGTATACTTAGACTATAACTGTAGGCTCACATAGTTACATCACATCATACATGCACTTTCATACATGAATACAATGGATTACTGGATATTGACTTGTTACAGGATGTCGACCTCATCGGACCCCATTGTGATCTCGGACTCTGAGGAGTACACACCGGCTACCCCATCATCATCAGTGGAGCCATTCACCCCACCCTCATCACCCCACTCATCCACGGATGAGGAACAGACACATGATTCAGTGGATCTTGTAGAGTTGGATTCTGAAGAGGATCCTGAGGAGGATCCTGAGGAGGATCCTGAGGAGGACCCGGAGGAGGATCCTGAGGAGGATCTAGAGGAGGAGGAAGACGACGCACCAGCCCCCGGAGGTGACGGAGACGCCGGCGAGGGGAGCGACTCGGGCGAGACGGTGCCCTACTCCGTACTACACGGGGACTCATCGTCCGACGACGGCTCCATACTACCTTCACCACCTCGTCTGGCGGACCCGACGCCGCCATCACCATTACTTGCACCGGTGGGAGCGAAGACCAAACTCACAACTCGGAAGAAGAACATTCGTAGAGGAAAGCGACCAGCCCACTCCCTTGACGTTACTGGACCATCGGCCAAAAGGGCTCGGATTGCATCATCAGACACCTCATCTACAGGAGAGTCATCTGGACCATCCTACCCACCACCCTATTGGCTCCGGCCTACCCGGGAGGTACTACCGATACTTGCGACGCGCAGCAGGTTACATGACGCTGACATATCATCTCTCCAGGATGAGTTGGCACTGACAGACCAGGCACTACTGATAGTACGAGACCGGATCGAGGCCGCGGAAGAAAAGGCTCGGGAGGCAGAACAGAGGGCCACAGCTACTGAGACTGCACTACAGGCATTGCAGGAACAGGTAGCAGGACTACTTGAGGATCGCCAGAGAGAGACGGATAGGATCACTGCACTATCCAGCCGCCTCCAGCAGACCGAGGAGCAGTTGGGGATGGCACACCAGCGAGCAGCAGTAGCCGAGCATCGAGCCTCACTTGCTGACTCTACAGCCTTAGCGGCAGAGCTTACGGCCAACACGGTCAGAGAGGAGTTGGAACCCGCCAGGGTTCTGATGATTCTCTGTGCCTTGTTACTTTTTACCTTCTTGCAGAGTGGTACTGTTACACCACCCAATTGATTAGCCTATCGTGAGCGGGCTGTGCTCACGCAATATTTTTGAAATATTACTTGTTTTGGAGGAGTGTTTACTCCTGAAAATACTTTGTATTTGGTACAACTTATTTATCAAGTGGTTGTCTTTTGATTATATTGCATGGTTGATTTATTGTTGATTGTTGTGTGTTATCTTATGCACGTGTGTTGATTGTTATTTATTACGCAATATCTAACCTTTATTATCATTATGATTATAAAGAAACATGCCGCCAAGGAGGACACCCCGCAACCCAGGAGAAGGCACCAGTTCCATGACCACTGCCCAAATTGAAGCCCTTATCGCCCAACGCGTGGCAGATGCACTCGCTAACCACGAAGCCAATCGATCCAGCGGAGGGTCGGGAGGCCAAGGCGAGAGCAGAGGTATAGTACAAACCGAAAATAGTATATACTGCAAGTAACATAGCCTTACCTCGGGAAAATTTAACCTAATTACGCTCTATCGTTGACACACAGGAACTGGGCATGGAACAAAGGCTTGCACCTACAAATCCTTTATGGATTGCAAGCCGCACACATTTACCGGGACGGAAGGAGCAGTGGGACTGCTACGATGGATAGAGAAGATCGAATCGGTCTTCAGCATGAGCCAATGCTCGATGGAGAACAGGGTCATGTACGGAGCTGGAACTCTCGAGGGCCAAGCCCTCTCCTGGTGGAACTCTTATATCCAGACTCTGGGCCTGGATAATGCGAACGCCATTCCTTGGGAGGAATTCAAGGAAATGTTGAAAGAGGAGTACTGTCCTCGTAACGAACTCCAAAAGTTGGAACAAGAGTTTTGGAACATAAGGATGGAAGGTGCTGACATCGCGGGATACACCGCCAGGTTCCACGACTTAGCAAGACTACTACCGCATATGGTTACACCGGAATACAAACGAATTGAGCGGTACATTTGGGGTTTGGCACCGCAAATACAAAGCATGGTTACTTCTGCAGAGCCCACAATTATCCACAACACAGTGAGACTGGCTCACAATCTCACGGATCAGGCAGTTCGCCAGGGACTGTTCAACAAGAAAGAAAGTTTTGTGAAAACCTTCGACAACAAGAGAAAGTGGGAAAATGCTCCTGCTAAACCTTATGTGCCTAATAACCAAAAGAAGCAGGAACCGGCCAGGGTGTTTGTGGCTAACCAACCGGATAAAAGGCCAAGAGGGACATACACTGGAACCCTACCTAAGTGCAACAAGTGCCAGTTTCACCACAATGGTACTTGTGAAGATTCTCGATGCCAGAAGTGTAAACGTTTTGGCCACACTGCCCAGAGCTGCCGATCAGTCGAACAAACCCCGGCTGGCGGGGGAAACCGCGGATGTTTCGGGTGCGGTGATCCCGGACATTTCCGCAAGGACTGCCCAAAGAATCGGAAGCCTGGAAATACAAATGCCCGGGGCAGAGCATTCGTGATTGGAGCCGGCGAGGCTAGACAAGACCCCAACATTGTTACTGGTACGTTTCCCGTAAACAACTGCTATGCTTCTATCTTATTTGACACGGGTGCCGATAAGAGTTTTGTATCCACTGAGTTTAGCTCATTACTTGGTGTTACTCCCATCGCCTTAGATTACTTATATACGGTAGAACTAGCAGACGGTAAGCTGATAGAAACTGAGCAAATAATTCCCGATTGTGTCTTAACACTAGCCGATCACCCTTTCACTATAGACCTATTGCCAGTAACATTGGGAAGCTTCGACATAGTAGTCGGTATGGACTGGTTGTCCAAGAACCGAGCCGAAATCGTCTGTCACGAGAAGATAGTCCGCATTCCACTGTCGGACGGAGAAACACTGACCATTCAAGGAGAACGGAGTGGTGCTACGTTAAGGATCATTACCTGCATGAAAGCCCGAAAGTACTTGCGGAAGGGCTATCACGCGATCCTAGCACACGTGACGGAGACGAAAGAAGGAGAAAGGAAGATTAAAGACATACCGATCGTCCGAGACTATCCGGAAGTATTTCCTGACGACTTGCCCGGACTTCCACCGCAGCGACAAGTCGAGTTCCGGATTGATCTCACACCCGGAGCTGCTCCGATAGCGAGGTCACCTTACCGACTGGCGCCATCGGAAATGCAGGAGTTGTCTAACCAATTACAGGAACTGTTAGACAAAGGCTTCATCAGACCAAGCTTCTCGCCTTGGGGAGCACCAGTCTTGTTCGTTAAGAAGAAGGACGGATCATTCCGTATGTGTATCGATTACAGAGAACTGAACAAGGTAACGATCAAGAACCGATATCCACTACCAAGGATCGATGACCTGTTCGATCAATTGCAAGGGTCGAGCTATTACTCAAAGATCGATCTACGGTCGGGATACCACCAGCTAAGGATTCAGGAAGACGATATTCCAAAGACCGCCTTCCGAACTCGTTACGGTCACTACGAGTTCATGGTCATGCCATTTGGGTTAACCAATGCACCAGCGGTATTCATGGACCTCATGAACCGAGTGTGCAAGCCCTACTTGGACAAGTTTGTGATTGTG
Organism: Smallanthus sonchifolius; assembly: GCA_023525975.1. Classification (NCBI taxonomy): domain Eukaryota; kingdom Viridiplantae; phylum Streptophyta; class Magnoliopsida; order Asterales; family Asteraceae; genus Smallanthus; species Smallanthus sonchifolius. The sequence goes on from CM042020.1 coordinate 9,177,280, forward strand.
TTCATAGATGATATCCTGATATACTCACAGAACAAAGAGGAGCATGCCGAGCATTTGAAGTTAATTATGGAGTTGCTGAAAGCCGAGAAACTGTACGCCAAGTTCTCGAAATGCGACTTCTGGATTCGCGAAGTACAGTTCCTTGGACACGTGGTCAACGAGAAAGGCATACATGTTGACCCATCCAAAATCGAGGCGATTAAGAATTGGGAAGCACCTAAGACTCCGACTGAGGTGCGACAGTTCTTAGGTCTTGCGGGCTACTATCGACGATTCATCGAAAATTTCTCTAAGATAGCCCAACCTCTCACCACACTGACACACAAGGATAAGAAATACGAATGGAATGACAAGGCAGAAACCGCTTTTCAATTACTCAAACAGAAACTTTGCAGCGCGCCGATCCTATCGTTACCAGAAGGAACAGACGATTTCGTGGTGTACTGCGATGCGTCACATCAAGGGCTCGGATGCGTGTTAATGCAAAGAGAGAAGGTCATAGCTTATGCTTCTCGACAACTGAAAGTGCACGAGAAAAACTACACTACCCACGATTTGGAGCTGGGAGCGGTAGTATTTGCACTCAAGATCTGGAGGCACTACTTGTATGGCACGAAGTGCACAATTTTCACCGATCATAAAAGCCTTCAACACATCTTCGATCAGAAGGAACTTAACATGAGGCAACGTCGATGGGTCGAATTGCTAAACGACTACGACTGCGCTATCCGTTACCATCCTGGAAAGGCAAACGTCGTGGCTGATGCCTTGAGCAGGAAGGATCAACCCAAACCGCGACGAGTGCGGGCGTTACAGTTGACCATCCACACGAACTTACCCATGCAAATCCGCAACGCCCAACTCGAAGCGATCAAGGAGGTAAACCTATGCCATGAGTCCCTACGTGGTATGGACAAGCAATTTGAGGTCAAATCCGATGACATCCGTTATTTCGTGGATCGGATTTGGGTACCAAGCTTTGGGGATCTAAGGGATCTGGTGATGGACGAGGCACACAAGTCCAGGTACTCGATCCACCCCGGTGCTGACAAGATGTACCATGACCTCAAGGAACATTATTGGTGGCCTAACATGAAAGCCGAAATTGCTACCTACGTCAGTAAATGCTTGACCTGTGCTAAGGTCAAGGTGGAGTATCAGAAACCATCAGGATTACTCCAACAACCAGAGATCCCACAGTGGAAGTGGGAACAAATTTCAATGGACTTCATCACGAAATTGCCCAGGGCCTCTAATGGCTGTGACACAATCTGGGTAATTGTCGACAGACTAACCAAATCTGCGCACTTCCTTCCCATTAAAGAAACGGACAAGATGGAGAAACTAACCAGAACTTACTTGAAGGAAGTAGTCACAAGACATGGAGTGCCAATCTCCATCATTTCAGATAGGGATAGTCGATTCACATCCCGATTCTGGCAATCCTTACAGAAAGCCCTGGGTACTCGACTAGATATGAGTACTGCATACCATCCCCAGACGGACGGTCAAAGTGAAAGGACCATCCAGACCCTGGAAGACATGCTCAGAGCTTGTGTGGTTGACTTTGGGAACGGATGGGATGCCCATCTACCGTTGGTCGAATTTTCATACAACAACAGCTACCACACTAGCATTAAGGCTGCACCATTCGAAGCACTTTATGGACGAAAGTGTAGATCGCCGATTTGCTGGACAGAAGTGGGAGATAGCCAACTCACAGGTCCAGAAATTATTCATGAAACTACGGAAAAGATTGTACAGATACGCGAACGTATCAAGGCCGCGCGTGATCGTCAAAAGAGTTATGCTGACGTGAGACGCAAACCGTTAGAATTTCAAGTGGGAGACAAGGTACTACTGAAAGTCTCGCCATGGAAAGGAGTGATACGTTTCGGCAAGCGTGGAAAACTTAACCCTCGTTACATTGGACCTTTCGAAATTCTGAAAAGGATCGGTCCTGTTGCCTACAAACTCAACCTACCGGAAACCCTCAGTGGCGTTCATGACGTGTTTCACGTGTCGAATCTGAAGAAGTGCTTGTCAGACGAGACACTAGTCATACCATTGGAGGAGATTCAAATAGACGATCAGCTTCACTTCGTCGAAGAACCAGTCGAGATCATGGACCGCGAGGTCAAACAGTTAAAACAAAGCCGCATTCCCATAGTTAAGGTTCGTTGGAATTCTAGACGCGGACCAGAGTTCACTTGGGAGCGCGAGGATCAATTCAAGCGTAAATACCCTCACTTGTTCAAAACTACACCGTCTATCAGTGACGCGAACTGAATTTCGGGACGAAATTCCTTTTAACAGGGGGAGTATGTGACACCCGGCAAATTCAGGTTAATATCCATACCCGACTATTACCTGAATTCATGTGATTACACTTGCATCATGCTTAATTATGTAGTAATTAAGTACATATTTCATATAGCAAGTCCATTCGGTTCATTTCATTTCATGCATCGGTAATCGGGCGGATTACCGGGTCACACACGCGTCCTGTCACACGAACGTTAACAAATATTAGAAATAATATTTAGACATATATTTGGTGTGTAAAAATTATATGTAATACTGTGATTTAATATTCCATGCTTATATGAATTTTTTCGGAATTTTTAGAGCAACTTTTATTTTAACGCTTTTTAAGCGGATGCGCGATATGTGCCAACAACTCTAAATTTGGATTTTATAAAAATGATGGTCTTATGCTTTGGACTTAAACAATTCAGCTTTTTAAATAACTAATCCATTTAGGAGCCCATTCTTTCATTAAAAAGCCTTAAAAGATGAAAAAAAGGCCCAAACCCATTCATTTAAACACCCTTAAACCAACTACACTCCACCATTTACCCTAAATGACATTTGCAAAACCCTAGCCTCCCTCTAAAATCTCGGCCACCACCTTCTTTGGAGCCTCCACCCTCTCTCAAGCTTGTTCAATCATTCCAAGTCTCTTTCAAGGTGTTTCAAGGAGATTCAAGAGGATTCAAGCCATCAACACCTTCATTCAAGCACTATACTTGGTTTTGTAAGCCATCTAAACATATTTTTTTTCTTTTATTTCAGCCCTATGAAGTACCACCATCATCCAAACGATTTTCTATGTTAAAAGTGTTCTAATCTATGTTTTTATCAAAGGTTTTCATAATAATGAGTTGTTGATGCACATATGCACATTTTATGTTTTGAAATATTGGTTTATGTCATTATTTGCTCGTTTCTATTTATAGAAACTTTGTTGGATGCATTTTTGCAAAACTTGATGTGTGATATGTTTGTTGGTTTAAATGGTACACATAATAGTAGAATAGATAGGAAATATAAATTTTTTGGTTGAAATGTCGTTTTTCACTCGGTTATGGACCACTTACTATATAAGGAAACTTTAATTTTGCATATTTTGTGTTATGAGTTTCTCATGGATAAAAACTTGATATTATTGTTCTATAATGTATATCAAAGTAGTAAAAAGAGTTATTTGGGGTTACACATATGCAATAGGGTCGTTTGGACCACTTTCCTAAAAAGGAAACTTTATTTGTTCATATTTTGTATGTGTAGGTTATAAATGTTTAAAATGGATTATATAGCTTCATTATCATATGAATAGATGACTTATGCATGAATATGTAATTTGGAGTTGTGTTATGACATGTTTTGGTGAACCTTGCTAAATAAGGAAACTTTATTAATTTGTGAACTTCAACTTTGCTTAGAATAGAAAGTTTGTGTGTAGAATCATGTTTATGGTATGTCACTAGTATAACTTCATGTGTAACTTATTTAGTTGAGCCATGACACTTAAAGTACACTAAAACCCTAATTGTCAAAAATGGAAACTTTGTTATGATAAGAGTTATGGGATTTCTATGACATGTTATGCTACTTGTTTAAAAGTGTTGAAATGATACTAATAGGTTATTAATATGATGACATGAGTTAGGTGTAGGAATAGTTGACATACATGAAATGTGCCATGAAGATGTGCAAATGTTATGTTACTTGTCACATGTTAATTTCTTATGCAACTAGTTGAAACAAGCATGTTATGTCACAAGGTATTACTTACATTACTTAGGTACAACTTGTATGTTCCTTATGTGTCACACATGTATAACTTATGTGCTACTTAGGTGTTACACATGTACAACTTGTATGATGCTTATGTGTTACATGTTTACAACTTATATGTTACTTGTGTGTTGTTTATGCATGACTTCAACATTAGTCAACATTGGTCAACATTGGTCAACATTAGTCAACATTGGTCAACATTGGTCAACATTAGTCAACATTGGTCAACATTGGTCAACATTAGTCAACATTGGTCAACATTAGTCAAACTTGGTCAAAGTTGGTCAAACCTTGGTCAAAGTTGGTCAAACCTTGGTCAAACCTCGGTCAACTTTGGTCAAACCTTGGTCAACCCTCGGTCAACTTTGGTCAAACCTTTTTCAAAACGTCAATGTAACCTTTCAACGTTGAGTCGTTTGGATGAATGTGGTTACATAAACCATGTTTACTTTCATAGACCTTATAGCCTTATTAATTCTTAGGGCTCGGTTAGGTCGGTTACCCGGAGTTACTCGATTTCTCTTGTTGCTTTCATTTCCCATTCACCGCATTTCCAGGTGAGTTTTCACGGCCCCATTTTACTTACTTTTCCAATTGGGGGAGATACATGCTAAACCATTTTCTTACTTAGTCGTATGACAATTACTTTGATTTCGCTTTAATTTATATAAGTGGGTGCATTTCCCGCACATAAAGTCCTCTCATATTCGAACCATTAATTATTACACAAAGCGAGGTGATTCATGAATAGTACTATTGGGTTTAACAACCCCCACCCGGGTTAGTCGCGCTAACTCTGACTGGGAGTCAAACGGGTGCATAATTGACCTAATCCATTGCGTGCTGGGCACGTAAGAGGCAAAATGCTAGTTTCTGCATTCCTTCGTTGAGCTTCGGTTTCGGTGTTGCTTATATAGTTAATGTTTATTGTCTGATCAACAATCGAATCAATAGTATACATGCGTACTGTTACACTGTTTTCATTTCTGTTTCTGTTACTTAAACCTGTGAACTCACCAACCTTGTGTTGACACTTTAAGCATGTTTATCTCAGGTCGCTAAGCATTCACGCACGGACTAGGACTGCATGTCTGGAGTCGCATATCATGTTTTCATTAGAAGCTAGGTTTATGGGAACCTAATTTGTTATGCTTCTGTATTTTGCTACATTATTATTGCTTCCGCACTTTACATTCCGCATTTTCAAACTCTGTATTACTTAATTTTTGTGTATGATGTTCAAACGGGATGTCTTTTCAAAAACCATTTAGAGGTCGTTCGAAATGACCGGGACTGATGATCCTTGACAGTCACAACCCGCGGGTAACCCGCTGTGGAATTTCAGGGTGTGACATAATACATATATAACACTCAATACAATAAATTTGATTTGGATGCGATTCGGCGACACGCCCTACAAACTAAGTTGCGGGGTGGCCTTGATGCGGTAATACAAAAGCGATACAAAGACCGCAAAAACGATGCAAAAGAATGGTTTCTCAAGGTGGGAGGGTACGATGATTTAGAGAGAGCAAAGGCCAACCCCCCCAAGAATATGAAAGCTGAAAATTGGAAGAAAAGTATAGATTTTTTCTTGTCGGATGCACATATAAAGCGGTCAGCAGTTAACAAAACAGTTCGTCAAAAACAAAAGTACACAAATCGCGGGGGGACAAGCACATATAGTAGTGCTTGTTACAAACAAGTAATGTTATATATATATATATATGTATATATATAAGTGTTTAATTAATATATATAATATTTATATAAGAGTTTGTTTAATGTTAAACAGAATAAGACCAGGCTTGAAGCGTTCCACGATGCACATACTCTTAAAGATGGGACATTTGACAATGAGCTAGCCGAGCAACAATATGTAAGTATTTATTTTAAGTATATAATTTAAATATATATATATATATAAATATATTAAATCATCTTTCTAAAATAAAGCATGAGTTAGCGCGAGAGTTTGAGCTCCAAACACAACGCTCAAACGAAGAGGGTAGTTCGTCACAAACGGATGATGTCGCAATTTTTGAAAAGGTGTTGGGTGCTCGGCTTGGACATACAAGAGGGATTGGGCGTAAACCTCCTTCATCTGCATCGTCGAGTTTCTTTGATGAGGAGGGGCAGACAAATCCATCATCATTGACACAGGTAAAACTAGTTTTTTTTATTTTAAAGTCTTATATCAGGATAAATATATGAATGCATGTTATTTTGGGATTTGATATTGAGAATTAAAACTAGCAACTAGTCGGTGAAATAGTCACCCTTGTATTAAGTGTATAGATATTGATATTCTTGATGAGATTTGATATTGTGATTAAATTAGGACGTGTCGTTTGGGACAACTCCAATTTACAGCTGTTATAATGCCGAAATTTCGTAAAAATATAAAACTTAACTTTTGATGTCATTATAAAACATGAGTAACTGTAATATGGGTATAGCATATTAGGAAATAATTAACAACGTATGACATAAATTATGTATTTATAAAAAAATGGGCATAAAATATGGTTACAATATTATTGTAGGAACCTGACCGATTAAAAATGGGCCATAAGTTCTTTGAACACAGCTTAAATTACTTCATGGCATGAAATTCATATTGTCTTCTGTCATCTCTGCATCTTTCTTGGCACAGACCATGAGTTACTTGATAATCTGGACAGAAGTTCAGAACTACAATGGTCCTGTATAGGTGTACTTGATACCATATGATTTTTTTTATCATGAAGGTTAGGAAGTATTGATACAGTACAACATTTTATACTTTGTGGCCTACCTGATAAGAGTTAATTGTGAACCTCTATTTGTTTATAACATTTTGTTCGAAGTGATAAAACTGCGGTTTATTGTGATTCTGTTGGTAAGCCTTATGGAAAAATACAAATATATTTTTAAAGTCATATATAATATGTAGTTTTGTTTTAACTTATAATGTATACATTTTTTTGTAGGCTCAAATTGCGGCTTTATTCCAGGAGCCTAATTTTAGAGATGAACTCCTAAAATTTATGGCTTCGAATAAGGCACCGAATATAGCACAAGACGACGGCGACGAAGATGATATGGACGAGGGGGATGGGAATGACGATATGCAATAGCGGTTTTATGTGTTTATGACTTAATTAGTATATATTTATGTGTTTTTGGACTTAATTAGTAAGGGTTACATTTCGGAATGTTATTTAGTTTTTTTATGTTTATATCTAGCGACGTAAATTTGCAGATTTGATCTATTTTTATGCTTAAGTTTACTGGTTTATGTCAAAAAAAAACCTGGAAATATTAAAATTAAAAAAAAAAAATGTAAAAAGCTGGGAAGACCATTAGGGGCGATTTTGTAGGCTTTTAGGGGCGATATTATCGCCACTAAAAGTCAAAGGAAAAAGGCGGCAATGAGTTTTAGTGGCGATTTTGTAAGCTGTTAGGGGCGATAATATCGCCCCTAAAGATCATAGCAATAGGGGCGATTTCAGAGAGTAATAGGGGCGATAAATAAGCATTAGCGACGTAGAAATAGGGGCGATCCTTTAGTGGCGATATATCGCCGCTATTATCAATAGGGGCGATTTTGGTGGGCATTAGGGGCGATAATTATCGCCCCTATTGCTTCGTCTCCTTGTAGTGTCTAAATGCTTCTCCATACATTAAAGTTGGTAATCGATTATCATTTGTTATTTGTCAAATAAAACAAAATGAAAATATGGGCTTGATGTCAACCAGAAGATACATGAAATCAAAGGCCGAATGAACGATGCTTCCCTCCATTTCGTTGCTCGTGAAGTTTACAAATGCGTTGTTACCGGTCATTGGCGCTTAAATCTTTCTTATCCATGGTAACAACTGACCGTATCGACAACCAGATCCATCTTTAGATCGTTGCGATAAATCCAAGATCAAGGATGAGGTTGATATTTCCTGTGAAGAGCAGGAGTTGATCTTTAAGAAAGATGAGGTTTGATGTTGTTAATAGACAAGTTCTCTAGGAAGCTAGTGTTTTGTTATATCCTCATGCAAAAGAAGATGGTTGCCAAAAATATTATTGTTACAATGTTTGATACTGTTAAAGTAAACAAAAAAGTTCCTTTTGAAAACCTTATTCTAAACAAGATCTCATTTGCACAAATTGTAGAGAATGTCTAAAAACACATGTTTCAAATAAGAAAATTATCTGATATCGAGTATAACATCATGTAATTTGTCACCCATTGTTTAAATGTCAATATCATTGTGATGAATATATGTATGTTGAAAGTCTTCCTCTTAGTCTGACAAAGATGCTAACCCATTATGTTCACGAACCCATATCCCACATTGCACATGTTCTTGTATTTTAACAAATCAACAAACATGGTATCTGCTCGTTGCATGAATACAATGACTATCATCATCTCATCCCATTTGTACATGATTCTCAAAATGTTTAAATTGCTCAATAACAAACTGTTGCATATAAAGTTCACAAATGCATTGGTATTTTCTCAAAATGTACAAACTTGAAGAATCTCATGTTTCTGGTTTCACATTCTCTCATGACTCGTGTGGCTGTGAAAAATAGAAATCAAATCCGGGGTGTTTCTGGTCTCACCTTGTCTCCCGTTTGACACTAAGGCAAACAACCGGTGGAAACACCTCAATCAATCAAACAACCGGTTCCAATGTTAATAATATTTCGGAAATCAAAACAACCGGCCATCCAACGTTCAGACGGCCGTCGAACGTAAAACGTAGCCGACCGTATCACGATAAGGACTTACATCAAACGTGTTGAAAAACTTTGATAGATTTTAAAAATAAAGCGACCGTTAAATTGTCGTGAGACGGTCGTTTGTTTTGCAGGAATTATGTCATAACAGACAAAAACGCTTGACGATCGTCCATTCTACATTCAAACGGCCGTTTAAAGAGCGGTGGGATTAGATTTGGGAGCGGTGTAGATTTAGCAATCCCTTTATCTATTGTGTATTTTATTTATTTTTTAAAATCTTAAATCAAACTTTGCAAAATTTGTGATGATGATAGCAATTATATTTATATAGATTTACAATAGTAGCAAACTCCTCTATAGATCGAATCGGTACAATTTAAAAAATTGAAATAATTACGTGTTAAGTATCTAAGATTGCGGATTTTATCCATAGTTATAAAAAATTACACATTTAGTTCTCACTATTTGCTCAAATGTAATACAAACGATCTTTAACACTAATTGCTGTTAACAAATCTGTTAACCTTTTATGAAATTACTATTGTATCTCTCTATTATTAAAAAAAACTACCAAAAAAAATAATAAAATAAAAAATATATTATAACCCTTATACAAAAACGAATGTTGTGAACAGTTATATTCAACCAATTTTAAAGATAATATCATATATACCCTTATAAAAATGGCTAAATATCATATATGCCTAACAAAAACTAAAAATATCATATATACTCAATTTAAATAATTTGTTATTTTATGACCCTTCTACCCTTATCTATTATATGATTTTTTATAACCTAATTTTTTTAGTTTTATTCGGTACGTAAAAGATCACTCGTTCTCCTATTCTTGATGACGACTATCGCAGTTTTTCAAACCCATTCAGAAGGCATCGATTCAGAAGAAATGATTGTAAGAATGTTACAAAATGCTAATGTTATAAAAGAAAATTGGTAAAATTAAAAAAAAATGAAAAAAAAAATTCAAAATAGTATTTTGAGAAAACTATTTTTTATGGTTAAATATAAAATTCTAAAGTTGAAAATGTGTAAATATGAAATTTCAATGTTAAAAATGGGTAAATATGAAATATTAAAGTTTAGAGAAATAAGGGTAAAATAATCATCTTTTAAATGGTTTTCAATGAAATGGGTATATATGATATTATTACATATTTGTAAGGGTATATATGATATTTTTAGTTTTTATAGGGTATATATGAAATTGTCCCTTTATTTTATTTCTAATTTTCATTTTAACCCCTTCTACTATATATAATATACAATTTTAACCCGTTTGATTTTGTATTAATTTCGTTTTTCTATAGTACTTTAAGTTCGTTAACTTTTTTAAAAATGCAATGCGCGGTCGATTTTAGTTTTTTTTGTGAATGTTCCGGTATATTTTTTTTAAACGGAGTCGTAATGAAAATCGAGTATATTTTTTTTTGTATCGGCTATAGCAAGCGATGTTAACGTTGTGTAGCCGTGACAAACCCAACCCCTTATGAGCGAACATTGTTGCCGGTATTTTGGTATTATCGTAACCGATATCGGTGCTCGTTTTTATGTTTTTGACAAGCCGAACTGATAAGGACCAAACTCCTCCCGTGTAATGCGGGGAAAAGACTACGACGCTCCCGCCGCGAAGCGCGTATACAATTACTATACAAAAACAGATTGAAGTTCTTCAACTAAAACCCAATTCAAAGATTCAATCCTTTGACTGTAGCACCATGTTTTATGCCAATTCAAGATTGGTAAGGTGTAAACCTCTTTCAAATTGTCCAATTGATTTTGGTATTTCATAACTCTCTTGGCTAACATGACAAAAGCTAGGAATTTTTTTTTAATTATTTTTTTTAATACATATAACTGCGATTTTAATACGAGCGGACGATTACAATGCAATGGCAGGTAAACGGGCAACAAGCTGCGTCGCAACCCCTTTTGGATAGCAAAACCTATCATACTAAAAACAAAGCTTTGGGTCTTAGGGGCTAACAAATTACTCTGCACGACAAATGTTCCTCAATTTGGTATGTGATTTATCGATCGATGGATGGATGGACGTTTATCACATTAGATGGCGCGATTTCAAGCCACTCCGATCGTTAAGCTGCGGTTTCTTTCGTCAAGCTAAATGGGTTCTTGGCTTTCACCAGTGATGTTATCACCTTACTTGTTTTATCATTATTTCTTTTCGGTACTTGGTGAAGTATTTTCTTATGTTTTGTTCATGGGTTAATGGAGGAAGCCATTAAATCAACGGAATGTTAACATTTTTCTTGCACTTGTTGGTCAATTTTTGAACATGTTAATGGAAAACAATAATGTAAAACGTATCTGTTAAGTTAACCGATGAGAGGGAAGATGTCATGATCTCGGATATGGATCGGGTTCCCGTTTAGGGTGTACGGTTAGGATGGCTAAGGTGAGTTCATAAGAACTCACGGTTATAGGAGAGAGAGAGGGACAAATTCTTGAGTGGTGATAGAATTGTTGACTAGTTGATTAGTCTGTTCACTCTAATTATCTATCTATTTAAATGTACAACCAACGGGAAACCTATTAATGGCCTATTAAGAGTAATTAGGCCCATCAACTAATTACTAGCCATATGTTAATAAATAAATCAATTGATCATTTAATAATAAGATAAATGATTATAAGAGGCATATAATAAAACCGTGTCTTACATTCTTCTACTTGGCTGAGTAATCATTTATTATGAGCGTTAATAAGTCTGCAGATTTAATACTCATTTTAGTTTTAAACCAAAACCGTAGTAGAGAAATACAGTCATTGAATCAGTATCCAACTCAAGACCCCCATTAATCATACTACAATCCCAATTTAAGACTTAAGTAAACTTAGCATCAAATTGCTAAATAAGCCCTTTAACGTTGAATTGTATAAGTACTGTCTATACGTCTTTAGGCATGCATAAACGTATTTAGAGACAAACAAATTCAAATAAGTGAGAAGATTTTATTAATAAACGTAAGTAAGTACAATTATGCTACTAAATAAGGTCTTTAGAAAAGCCCATATTCGAAACATGTTCTTTGAAAACTTTAGGTGGGAGACCTTTAGTCATCGGATCCGCAAGCATAACTTTAGTACTTATATACTCAATACAAGGATTATTTTCCTCAACTCGCTCACGTACGAACAAGTACTTTGTATCAAGATATAATCCAGCTGAAGTCGAATTGTTACTGTCCGTGAAACTAACGGCAATTGAGTTATCACAATAAAGCTTCAATGGTATAGAAATGGAATTAACTATTTTGAGTCAAGTGATAAGATTCTTTAGCAACATTCCATGACATGCCGCGTTATACACAACAATGTATTATACCATCATAGTGGATGTTGTGGTCAATTGTTGCTTATGACTCTTCCATGAGATAGGTCCACCGCCTAACATAAAGATATACCCCGAAGTGGATTTCTTGTCATCTTTGCACTTAGCAAAGTCAGAATCAGAATAACCAACCACTTCTAAATTATCACTTATTCTATAGGTCAGTTTATAGTCTTTCGTCCCTTGCAGATATCGAAGTCCTTTCTTAGCTGCTTTCTAGTGATCAAGGCCAGGATTAGTTTGTTAACAGCCTAGCATTGCAGCAATATAAGCGGTATCCGGACGAGTACAGACTTGAGCATGCATAAGACTCCCAACTACTGATGCATAAGGTATCATTCTCATTTGCTCCTTCTCAACCTCTGTTTTTGGACATTGGAAGAACCAAAAACATCTCCCTTAACTACTAGAGCTACAGAAGGAGAGCAGTGTTGCATGTTATAACGTGTGAGGACCCATTCAATGTAGGCTCTTTGAGATAATCCAAAAATTCCCTTAGATCTATCTCCGAGATCCATCATGTCAAAATTATGCGAGAGTAAACGCTTCGACTCATGCAACATGTCTAAACTATTACTTGCCAATAGAATGTCATCTACATAAAGGAAAAGTATAGTAAAGTTGCTCCCACTCATCTTGAGGTAGGTGCATTGATCCACTTGATTCTTAAGGAAACTTTGTTTCTTCATGATTTCATCAAACTTTAGGTGTCACACCCTCAAATTCCACTAACGGAGTTTTACCGTTAGGAATGTGACACACCAGGATCTCAGTCATTAGTTACATCAAACGACACTATATGGGACTTAAAATGTCATAACATAAAAGTTCAGAGTTAATGCGAAAGCATTTAAACAAGTAAGTAAATGCGCAAAACAACACGCCAAAGTTTTGTTTAATAAAAGTAAGTGAATTGCTTTAACGGTTTGCTTATTAGTGAAATGATAGTAGGACTCCATGCATGTCCTAGTTGTGCAACCTGTGCCTTAGCGACCTGAGAAAACATGTACGAAAAGTGTCAACACGAGGTTGGTGAGTTCACAGGTTTCAAGTTTGCAATAAAAGAGTATTTGTTAGATTATGTACATTCAATATGCATATCTATATGTAGCTAGCCTATGTTCATGTCTTACTAAAGCGCTCGCATCCGAAGCTGACAGTGTGTTTGTTTGTTTGCCCCCGGCCAGGTCTATCAACTCTGACTAATGTGTTAAGGTCAATATTTCACCCGTTCGACCTCCAATCGAGTTAGCGCGACTAACGCGGGTGGGGTTTGTTAAACCCAGTAGTACTACCAAAATTACCTCGCTAATTCCATATTAACGGTCCGATGTGTGTGAGGACTTTCATGATAGTGTGTTACGCATAGCCTCAACAGTGATATCATATGAAGTACCATAATCAAAATAGTTTGCGTCATGTTTTCTCCCCCAACGGGAAAACAAGTAAAAGATGTTGATTTGTGTACATGTTTCTCCCCCAACAGGAAAATGAGTAAAAAGAGGCAGTGAAACTCACCTGAGTTACATACGAGTAGTAGATAGCACCACACAAGGATGCAATTGGGACCACAAGTGTTTGCCTGTGAACGGCTTACGTATGCCCTAGAATTATAAGCATAATAGTTAGGGATACAATGGGGTTTTGTGATGATGACACGGGAGATTTGAACGTCTTAAAACATTCAAAGAATTTACGAGTAGACGAGCGTGTCTACGGGAATATAGGTTTCCTAATATAATAATTAAGATAAAAGCGTTTCGTGTCGAACGTTAATAACGAATAATATTAATTAATAAATATTCATGCGTTTGTGCCATTAGAATGGCCTAAGGAAAATAATATAATAATATATTATTTTTGAACTCGTAGAAAAATATACGATAATCATTTACGTGAAAAAAATAATAAATATATTATTTTTATTTGAGGATATTAAACGTGAGTAAATAATATAAATAATTATATTATTAATTAGTTTGAAAAGTTACATGGGATTAATAAACGAGCCGAAATAATATAAAAATATATATTATTTTATAGTAGGAGTCACATGTTGAAAATAATATGAATATATTATTTTATTCGAAGTCGAGGTTTGAAAATAATATAATTATATCATTTTAAAAGTGGAATTAATATTAATTATAAGTTATAAGATCAAACCCGAGCCTACGGGTGATTTCAAGGTTAAAATACATTGATATATTACTTAAAATAATATAGGGGTTGATTTTTGTTAAAAAGAATCCAAGGAAAATGCCCAAAAAAATAATACAGGAGACCGGATTCGAACCCGGGTCTCCTGTGTGCAAGTACAAAGGTTTAACCATGTCCGCCCGCTAGGGTCTCGCAACATAACCCGGTTCTGATTAGATTTAACAAGGAACTGTCCTGTGTTTTTCTCCTTTATGCTAATCCGATTCAAACTCCACCCCTAAAACCACTGATTTCGGCCGCGATTGATCCAATGGGTATAGGGGTTTTGTTAATCGGGAAAAGGCGAACCAGTTGTTTTATTTAATTATAAAAATAACTTGTTTAAGGTCGTTAAATCTCTGTTTTAGAAACTGAAAACCCTAGGTTCTAATCCACAAATCAAAATGATTAAATCTGATAATATAAGTTGTTGGATTCACAAGGCTTTCAAAGAGTTGATGATTACGAATCTATTCATATAATTTAATTGGATTGAGATCAAGTTTAGGCTGGTGTTCGATTAAACCCGAATACACGATGAACCCTAGATTCGGTTCATCAACGATTTGATGTTAAAAGCCCTAGCTTTGATAGGGCTTTCAATGTAGGCATTGAGATGAGTCTAAGGATTTGTTTGATTTCTTTAATCGAAAACAAATTGCTAGGGTTCGACTAAACCAAAATCGTATGAACCCTAGATATTGGTTCATGTACAAATCGATAATATAAGCCCAAATTAGGATAGGGCTTTTGTTCTAGAGACTGTAGCGAAACCAAGGATGTGATCAATTACCAGAATCGAATATGAATTGAAGGTGCTCGACCAAATGGGGTTCCGACTTCGACGGGTTTGGCCTTCGATGACTCCAGCTTTGATTCCGATCGAATTGAGTTGTGCAAAATTTCCAGGGATGCTCTATTATGGTGCGCAGGGTGTTTTCTTGTGAGTTGGTAATTGGAATTTGTCGAATTCGATTGTTTTTCTTAGTGGGTCGACGGTTTTGACTTAAGAGCTCATAATTGGGTTTAAATCGAATCAACGATGTTGTTAATGCTCTAATGATGAGAGTTTATAGTGTTAATGATCTTTATCAGTTACGGATTGGACGAATTTCGGTTATGCAATGCGAATTTGGATCAAAGGGGCTATGGGTTTGACTTTCAAAAGTCAACAGAAGCAATTCTCACTCAATTTTGACTTTTCAAGTCAACATATTTGACTTTTGAGTACTTACGCAACTAGTCCTTGCAGTTTCATGTAATGGAGTTTAGATTATGACAGAATTGGTCCATGGGATTTAAATTGGGTTAATAACTTGTTTGTTTGACTTTCAAAGTCAACAGGAACATAAATAACATGTGGTTTTGACCTCAAGGTCAACATAATGGGTTTGGACTAATGTATCAGCTAGTCCCTATAGTTTCAGTTTAATATTTGACAGAAATAGTCCTTGAGGTTTGAAATGAGTTAACTGAGTTAGGATTTAACTGGATTATAATAATGGAGTTAACCTGGAAAGTTCGGATTGTCACATCATCCTCTAGTTGAAAGAATATTCGTCCCGAAAATTAAAATAAAAAAAAGTTTCTGGGTGTCACATCATCCCCTAGTTGAAAGAATTTTCATCCCGAAAATGGAAATAATACCTTAAGAGTTTGACGTGGAGTGCTTGAACAGATGAGGATACTTACGCATCATCTGATCCTCGCGCTCCCATGTGAATTCCAGTCTGCGTTTCGAGTTCCAACGAACTCTGACAATAGGGATCTTACTGCGTTTGAGCATTTTGACTTCCCTATCCATGATTTCTAGCGGTTCTTCGATGAAACGCAATTGTTCATCGATGTGCAGTTCCTCAAGAGGAACATCGAGTGTCACACCCTCAAATTCCACTAACGGAGTTTTACCGTTTTGGAGGGTGACCAACCAGGATCTCAGACATCAGTTACTTCAAACGACACTATATGGGACTTGAAATGTAATAACATAAAAGTTCAAGGTTCAGAGTGTATATGCGGAAGCGTTAAACGAAAATAAATGCGCAAAACAACGCGCCCAAGTCCAATTACAAACAAAACATAGATATTATTCAATAGATAATTATTCCAATTGAAGTCAAAGACACATGCATGACTTAACGTGATCCTGAGTGCCAACCTGAGAAAACATGTAAGAAAACGAGTCAACACTAGGTTGGCGAGTTCACAGGTTTCAATCATTTCAAATAAAGCATTTGCGGATTATGTACATTCAATATGCATATCAATAGGTTGCATGCCTATATTCATGTTTTGCTAAAGCGCTCGCAACCGAAACTGACAGTGTGTTTGTTTGTTTGCCTCCAGTCAGGTCTATCAACTCTGACTAATGTGTTAAGGTCAATATAACACCCGTTCGACCTCCAATCGAGTTAGCGCGACCAACACGGGTAGGGTTTGTCAAACCCAATAGTACTACCAAAATTACCTCGTTCATACCATATTAACGGTCCGATGTGTGTGAGGACTTTTCATGATAGTGTGTTACGCTTAGCCTCAACAGTGATATCATATGAATTTCAACAAACCAAAAAGTTGTGACATGTTTTCTCCCCCAAATAAAAACAGTAAAAAGGGGCCGTGAAACTCACCTGCGTTGCGTAGTAGGTAGTATCACACAAGTATGAGATTTGAAATCTCAAGTGTTAGCCTGCACGGCTTACGTATGCCCTAGCATTATAAACACATAAGTTAGGGACATATGGGATTTGTGACGACGACACGGAAGTTAGAACATCTTAACGCTTTCTATGGATTTAAGAGTAGACGAACGTGTCTACGGAATTATATAAATTTCTTAATATAATCATTAAGGAAAAAGCGTTACGTGTCGTACGTTAATAACGAATAATAAATAAATAAATACATTCGTACGTTAAAGTCGTTTATAAAGGTTAGGAAAATAATATAATTTAATATATTATTTTTAGGCTCGTCGGATTAACTAAATAATCATTTGCGGAGAAATAATAAATATAGTATTTTTAATCGATGTAATAAACGTGGGTAAATAATATAAAAATTATATTAGTAATTGGTTTGGAACATCACACGAGGTATAAAACGATACGAAATAATATAAACATATATATTATTTAATAAGATTAGTCACGGGTTGAAAATAATATAAACATATTATTTTATACGAAGTTACGGTCTGAAAATAATATAAATATATTCTTTTTATTTGATAATAACCTAAATATATTATTTTTAAAAGTGAAAATAATATTAACTATAAGTTATAAAATCAAACCCGAGCCTACGGGTTGTTTCCGGAGCTAAAACGCGTTAATATACTTTTAAAATAATATAGGGATAGGTTTTTATATTAAGATAATACTAGAAAAGGCCCCAAAAATAAAATGCAGGAGACCGGACTCGAACCCGGGTCTCCTGCGTATGGGTCACGCGTCTTACCAAGTCCGCCCGCTAGGGTATCGCGAACAAAACCCGGATCAATTGCTTTTATCACACAATCCAAGTGGGTTCTCCTCCCTTACGCATGTCGAACCGAAATTCGACTAATTACCCACGAATTCGACCACGGTTGGAATCACGGGTATAGGGGTTTTGTTAAACGAAGGTTTGCGAATCTGTGAATGAGTTTAATTTCAAAAACAAGCAGTTTTAGATCGTTAGATTTGGTTTAAGAAAGCCGAAACCCTAGAAATAGAACTTGGATTCGATTTGGTTAAATCTTGTAATGAAATTTGTTAAATTCATGGGGCTTTTACTAAACAGGACATTTCGAATTATCCCCCATGGTTTAATTTGATTGAAATTAGGTCTAGAGTCAAAAGCCCCAAAACGTTTTGTGATGAACCCTAGTTTAGGGATCATAATCAAATCGATGTTATCCTTTCAAATTAGCATAGGGCTTTCACGTTAAAAAGGATTACGAATCTAGTGGTATAGTTTGATTTTGTTTTGGTTGGGTGTAAGTAGGGTTTCGATTAAACTAAAAATGTATGAACCCTAGGTTCTGAATCTTGATCGAATTGATGTAGATAGCCCAAATTTTCATAGGGCTTTTGTTCCAATGATTAAAAAGAAGCTAAGGAAGAGTCTAGTTACCAGAATTGGTTTGGAATCGACCGAGTTCGACTAACACGGTTGCCGACGGTGATGGGGCTGCTCTCCGGCGACTTCGACTGCTACTCCGGCCAAATTGGTATACGCAGAATCTTCTGGGAGGCTCGTCTAACGTGTGTGGCTGCTTGAATTGAGAGAATGATAGACGAAACGATCGAATCGGTGCCGTATAGAGAGGGCTCAACGGTTTTAATATGAATTCCCATTATTGGGATTTAATTCGATATAATACTAGAATTAAAGGTTTCATGATGATCATGAATGACATTCAAGTCAGTTTCAGTTACGAATTTCAAGCAAAATTCGGTTATAGTTTGCGAATTTGAAACAATTGTTGCGAGTTTGACTTTACAAAGTCAAACAGAACTCTCAATTCCTGATTTTGACTTTTCAGGGTCAACGTAATAGGGTTTAGCAACTTGGCAGAACTAGTCCCTGAAGTTTGAGATATAAAACTGACAGAATTAGTCCTTGGGGTTGGATTTTGTTAAATAAGTTAAGATTTAACTGACTTTGCTAACGGGGTTAAGTTTTTAAGAGAATATTTAACGGGATTGCTAACGGCGTTAACATGAAAGTCGGGTTGTCACATCATCCCCTAGTTGAAAGAATTTTCGTCCCGAAAATTAAACAAAACAAAAAAATTCTCGGGTGTCACATCATCCCCTAGTTGAAAGAATTTTCGTCCCGAAAATTAAAGTAGTACCTTAAGAATTTGACGTGGAGTGCTTGAACAGATGCGGATACTTGCGTATCATCTGATCCTCGCGCTCCCACGTGAATTCCGGTCCACGTTTCGAGTTCCAACGAACTCTGACAATAGGGATTTTACTGCGTTTCAGCGTCTTGACTTCCCTATCCATGATTTCTACCGGTTCTTCAACTAACAGAAGTTGTTCATCGATGTGTAATTCCTCAAGAGGAACCGCGAGTGTTTCGTCTACTAGACATTTCTTCAAGTTCGAGACATGAAAGACATTGTGTACACCACTAAGTCCTTCAGGTTGGTCCAGCTGATACACTACTGGCCAATTCTCCTCACTATCTTGAAAGTTCCAACATAACGAGAATTCAGTTTACCTTGTTTCCTGAAGTGAATTACACCCTTTCAATGTGAGACTTTGAATAGGAACATGTTGCCTATTTGAAACTCTAACGGTTTACGACGCTCATCGGAATAGCTCTTTTGACGCTCACGAGCTGCCTCCATACGGTTTCGGATTTGAACGATCTTTTCAGAGGTTTCGAATATATGTTTGGGACCTGTAAGTTGGCTATCCCCAACTCCAGTCCAACAGATAGAGGATCGACATTTACGTCCGTACAATGTTTCGAATGGTGCCGCCTTGATAATAGTGTGATAACCATTAATGTAGGAGGACTCCACTAGAGGTAAGTGAGACTATTATTTGTGCCTTTATGAAGGATATGATGCCCATAACATCACCACTCCTTTCGTCTTGGGCGGAGAGGGTTTCTCCATTAGGAAGAGGAAGGCGAACGATTTTCTCGCGACAGATAATCTCAGCTTGGTTCTTAGATAATCAGTCCATTTCGACAATCACGTCGAAACTACCGAGTGTGACCGGTATGAGATCAAAGTCAAATTTATGACTAGTCAGTTAAAGTTACAACCCCTAAGATCATGGGTTGCTTATATTACTTGTCCGTTGGTTATTTCTATGATGTACCTGTTTTCTAACAGGGTTGGGGTTTTTCTTAGTAGGTTGCTAAGTTTATTAGTCATGGAATTCCTATCAACATCAGTGTCAAATAGTACGGAAGCAAAATAGTTGTTTAGAAGGAGCTTACCGGTAACCACGTTGTGGTCATAACGAGCTTTTCCGGATCCTAGCACAAAGGCTCGCCCCTTTGCACCATTCCCTGCATTATTGTCCTGGTTGTTATTATTGCCTTGGTGATTGTTGTTGTTGTTGTCGATGTCACCCTTCTTTAACTGTGGACAATCCTTCCGGAAGTGTCCCTCTTTTCCACATTCAAAACAACCCTTGGTAAAACCCGATTGTTGGAAGGGCTGCTTGGCTTGTAATTCCCCTTTGCAGTCTTTGGCAGCATGCCCCACCTTGCCACACCGCTGGCAACGGTTTTTGTCACAAGAACCGAGGTGGTGGTAATTACATTTGTTACACCTGGGGTGTCTCCCAATATAACCATTTTGATGCTGACTTGAAGAAGTCGACTGGTTGAAGTTCTTCGTAGGTTCAAACCTACGCTGTTGTTGTTGCTGTGGCTGATTTGACTGAAATCCCATGTTGTTATTGCTACTGTCAAACTTCCTCTTGTTGTTGTCAGTAGACTTTGATGATGACTTCCTGGGAGGTAGTGTCCCTTGGGTAACGGCTTGGTCCGTCAGTTTGTGAGCAAGACGGATGGTTTGTTGAATGGTAGTGGGGTTGGATGAAGTAACCATGCTCTGGATTTGTGGTACTAATCCACTGATGAACATTTCAATTCTCTTGTAGGGTGGTGTGACCATGTGAGGACACATCCCCGCTAGTTCATGCGAGCGAGTAGTGTAGAGTTCTATTTCAGAACCCTCCATTTTCAGATTCCAGAATTCTCCTTCGAGTTTCTGAATCTCATCTCTCGGACAGTACTCTTCTTTCATCAGGATCTTGAAGTCTTCCCATGGTGATGCATTGGCCATGTCCAAACCTAGCATCTGGACCTGTGCATTCCACCATGTGAGGGCAGGACCCTCTAGAGTTCCCGATGCAAATTTGACTCGGTCGGCTACAGGGCAGTTACACATGGAGAACACAGATTCAATCTTTTCAAACCATCGGAGTAATCCGACAGCTCCCTCAGCTCCACTGAATGTGTGGGGCTTGCAGTCCATAAATGTCTTGAAGGTACAGACATGCTGATTGTTCTGTGGATTGTTCGCTTGCCCTGGATTAGAAAGAGTAGGTTGGGTTTAGGAAAGAGTGGAATAAATGCGTACGGTTGATTGTCTAGATTTAGCGGTTAACAGGTTTACCTGCAATGTGTGCTGCTAAAGCTTCAGCAACACTGTCATTAATTAACGCAGCCAGTTCGGCTGGTGTCAGGTTGATATTTCCACGACCACCGTTGCGACCGCCACGTCCACGTCCGGCCATGTTTCTTCATATTCACAAACACAAGAAATGAGTAAATACATCGCATATTAACATCATTCAAGTGTAAGCAAACAGAAGGAGATGTGTAAAGACATGCAGGTTTATGATTTTAGTACAAGGCTAACTTAAATCATAAGGCCATAGAATAAATGGTTCAACTCAAACAGTTCACTAAGATTTTATTGGAATGGGAACATCCTTACCAATTTAGGTTTTTATTTAAAACATAAGGAAACGACAAAATAAGATAAGATAGAATAGAATGGAATATCAAGCTCCACTGCCGGTGGATGAGATGACTGACTCAGCATCATCCTCCTCTACTTCCTCGGGCTCATCCTCAGGCTCAAAGTTGGGTACTTCGGCTGGCTCTAAAGCTGCTGCAAGTTGTATCTCTAACTCTCCAATTCTTTCCTGAGATTCTACTTCAGCCTCCTCGAGTGCATTCACTCTAGCCTGTAACGCCCTTACCTCGTCCACTAATGCATTATGCAAGCGGTCAGTGCTTGCCAGTTCTGCTACTAGCAGATCTATCCTGTGATCCGTTTGTTTCTCTCCTCTTAACAAACCTGTGATTGCTCCTGCTGCGTCTCTCATATTCCGGATCTCTCGATCCATAGTTGCTACAAATGCTGCAAAGGCTTGCTCCAGGTGGCAAGGTAGTAATGGTAAACGTGGTTCTGATGATGACGAAGCTCCAAAGAATGGTGATGGAACTCGTTCTTGCCTAACCCATTTGCTCAGCAAACCGGGGTACCAATCCCAGTCACTCCCATTCCGGATATGCATGGGCTCCCCATACACAATAGTGTCATTAATGGGCTCAAGCCTACGCCTCTTGGGCTCCGGTGATGCAATAGCAGGAATGTCATGTTCCTGATTGTTAGGTGGTGAAGATGGTGGTGTAGACATAATTCCTGAAACATAAGGAGTAAGTGTCTATGCCAAGTAACTAATGTGTGTGGCTATAGTCTAGAATGCAGTCCTAGTTCTCTATAACCAATGTCTCTGATACCAATCTGTCACACCCTCAAATTCCACTAACGGAGTTTTACCGTTTTGGAGGGTGACCAACCAGGATCTCAGACATCAGTTACTTCAAACGACACTATATGGGACTTGAAATGTAATAACATAAAAGTTCAAGGTTCAGAGTGTATATGCGGAAGCGTTAAACGAAAATAAATGCGCAAAACAACGCGCCCAAGTCCAATTACAAACAAAACATAGATATTATTCAATAGATAATTATTCCAATTGAAGTCAAAGTCACATGCATGACTTAACGTGATCCTGAGTGCCAACCTGAGAAAACATGTAAGAAAACGAGTCAACACTAGGTTGGTGAGTTCACAGGTTTCAATCATTTCAAATAAAGCATTTGCGGATTATGTACATTCAATATGCATATCAATAGGTTGCATGCCTATATTCATGTTTTGCTAAAGCGCTCGCAACCGAAACTGACAGTGTGTTTGTTTGTTTGCCTCCAGTCAGGTCTATCAACTCTGACTAATGTGTTAAGGTCAATATAACACCCGTTCGACCTCCAATCGAGTTAGCGCGACTAACACGGGTGGGGTTTGTCAAACCCAGTAGTACTACCAAAATTACCTCGTTCATACCATATTAACGGTCCGATGTGTGTGAGGACTTTTCATGATAGTGTGTTACGCTTAGCCTCAACAGTGATATCATATGAATTTCAACAAACCAAAAAGTTGTGACATGTTTTCTCTCCCAAATAAAAACAGTAAAAAGGGGCCGTGAAACTCACCTGCGTTGCGTAGTAGGTAGTATCACACAAGTATGAGATTTGAAATCTCAAGTGTTAGCCTGCACGGCTTACGTATGCCC
Organism: Smallanthus sonchifolius; assembly: GCA_023525975.1. Classification (NCBI taxonomy): domain Eukaryota; kingdom Viridiplantae; phylum Streptophyta; class Magnoliopsida; order Asterales; family Asteraceae; genus Smallanthus; species Smallanthus sonchifolius. The sequence continues at coordinate 9,200,771 of CM042020.1, forward strand.
TAGCATTATAAACACATAAGTTAGGGACATATGGGATTTGTGACGACGACACGGAAGTTAGAACATCTTAACGCTTTCTATGGATTTAAGAGTAGACGAACGTGTCTACGGAATTATATAAATTTCTTAATATAATCATTAAGGAAAAAGCGTTACGTGTCGTACGTTAATAACGAATAATAAATAAATAAATACATTCGTACGTTAAAGTCGTTTATAAAGGTTAGGAAAATAATATAATTTAATATATTATTTTTAGGCTCGTCGGATTAACTAAATAATCATTTGCGGAGAAATAATAAATATAGTATTTTTAATCGATGTAATAAACGTGGGTAAATAATATAAAAAATATATTAGTAATTGGTTTGGAACATCACACGAGGTATAAAACGATACGAAATAATATAAACATATATATTATTTAATAAGATTAGTCACGGGTTGAAAATAATATAAACATATTATTTTATACGAAGTTACGGTCTGAAAATAATATAAATATATTCTTTTTATTTGATAATAACCTAAATATATTATTTTTAAAAGTGAAAATAATATTAACTATAAGTTATAAAACCAAACCCGAGCCTACGGGTTGTTTCCGGAGCTAAAACGCGTTAATATACTTTTAAAATAATATAGGGATAGGTTTTTATATTAAGATAATACTAGAAAAGGCCCCAAAAATAAAATGCAGGAGACCGGACTCGAACCCGGGTCTCCTGCGTATGGGTCACGCGTCTTACCAAGTCCGCCCGCTAGGGTATCGCGAACAAAACCCGGATCAATTGCTTTTATCACACAATTCCAGTGGGTTCTCCTCCCTTACGCATGTCGAACCGAAATTCGACTAATTACCCACGAATTCGACCACGGTTGGAATCACGGGTATAGGGGTTTTGTTAAACGAAGGTTTGCGAATCTGTGAATGAGTTTAATTTCAAAAACAAGCAGTTTTAGATCGTTAGATTTGGTTTAAGAAAGCCGAAACCCTAGAAATAGAACTTGGATTCGATTTGGTTAAATCTTGTAATGAAATTTGTTAAATTCATGGGGCTTTTACTAAACAGGACATTGCGAATTATCCCCCATGGTTTAATTTGATTGAAATTAGGTCTAGAGTCAAAAGCCCCAAAACGTTTTGTGATGAACCCTAGTTTAGGGATCATAATCAAATCGATGTTATCCTTTCAAATTAGCATAGGGCTTTCACGTTAAAAAGGATTACGAATCTAGTGGTATAGTTTGATTTTGTTTTGGTTGGGTGTAAGTAGGGTTTCGATTAAACTAAAAATGTATGAACCCTAGGTTCTGAATCTTGATCGAATTGATGTAGAAAGCCCAAATTTTCATAGGGCTTTTGTTCCAATGATTAAAAAGAAGCTAAGGAAGAGTCTAGTTACCAGAATTGGTTTGGAATCGACCGAGTTCGACTAACACGGTTGCCGACGGTGATGGGGCTGCTCTCCGGCGACTTCGACTGCTACTCCGGCCAAATTGGTATACGCAGAATCTTCTGGGAGGCTCGTCTAACGTGTGTGGCTGCTTGAATTGAGAGAATGATAGACGAAACGATCGAATCGGTGCCGTATAGAGAGGGCTCAACGGTTTTATTATGAATTCCCATTATTGGGATTTAATTCGATATAATACTAGAATTAAAGGTTTCATGATGATCATGAATGACATTCAAGTCAGTTTCAGTTACGAATTTCAAGCAAAATTCGGTTATAGTTTGCGAATTTGAAACAATTGTTGCGAGTTTGACTTTACAAAGTCAAACAGAACTCTCATTTCCTGATTTTGACTTTTCAGGGTCAACGTAATAGGGTTTAGCAACTTGGCAGAACTAGTCCCTGAAGTTTGAGATATAAAACTGACAGAATTAGTCCTTGGGGTTGGATTTTGTTAAATAAGTTAAGATTTAACTGACTTTGCTAACGGGTTTAAGTTTTTAAGAGAATATTTAACGGGATTGCTAACGGCGTTAACATGAAAGTCGGGTTGTCACATCATCCCCTAGTTGAAAGAATTTTCGTCCCGAAAATTAAACAAAACAAAAAAATTCTCCGGTGTCACATCGAGTGTCTCGTCTGCTAGAAATTTCTTCAAGTTCAAGACATGAAAGACATCCTGTACACCATTCAGTCCTTCCGGTATGTCCAGTTGGTACGCTACTGGGCCAATTCTCTTCACTATTTTGAACGTTCCAACATAACGAGGATTTAGTTTGCCTCGTTTCCCGAAGCGAATTACACCTTTCCAAGGTGAGACTTTTAATAGTACAATATCGCCCACTTGAAATTCTAATGGCTTACGACGTTTATCGGCATAGCTCTTTTGTCGATCACGAGCTGCCGCCATATGGTTTCAGATTTGAACGATCTTTTCGGAGGTTTCAAATACAAGTTCAGGACCTGTAAGTTGGCTGTCCCCAACTTCAGACCAACAGATAGGAGATCGGCATTTACGTCCGTACAATACCTCGAATGGTGCTCCTTTGATACTAGTGTGATAACTGTTGTTGTAGGAGAACTCCACCAGAGGCAGGTGAGACTCCCAAGTGTTACCGAAATCAATCACACAAGCTCGTAGCATGTCCTCTAAGGTTTGAATGGTACGTTCCGTTTGGCCATCGATTTGAGGATGGTACGCTGTGCTCATATCTAAACGCGTGCCTAAAGCTTTTTGCAATGATTTTCAGAGACGTGATGTGAATCGAGCGTCACGATCCGAAATGATAGAAATTGGCACTCCGTGCCGAGAGACTACTTCCTTCAGGTAAATATGAGTAAGTTCCTCCATTTTGTCGGTTTCTTTGATTGCTAGGAAGTGAGCGGATTTTGTCAAACAATTGACGATCACCCAGATGGTGTCGCATCCGCTAGGAGTTCGGGGTAATTTGGTTATGAAGTCCATAGAGATTTGTTCCCATTTCCGCATTGGGATCTCTGGCTGCTGCAGTAAGCCAGAAGGCTTTTGGTATTCCACCTTGACCTTTGCGCAAGTCAGGAACTTGCTCACATAGGTGGCTATATCCGCCTTCATCTTTGGCCCCCAATATAGCACCTTTAGGTCGTGGTACATCTTGTCAGAACCTGGATGAATAGAGTATCGAGATTTATGAGCTTCATCCATAACCAGTTCTCTTAAGTTCCCATACACCGGAACCCATATTCGCTCTGCCTGGTAGCGAATGCCATCTGATTTGACCTCCAATTGCTCTTCCATACTGCCTGTGGCTTCCAACGGTAGGGTTTCCTCTTTAAGTGCTTTGAGCTGAGCACTACGGATTTTGTCAGGTAGTCTGGTGTGAATAGTAAGCTGTAATGTTCGAACCCGTTTAGGTTTGGTGTCCTTATGGCTTAGGGCATCGGCTACTACATTAGCCTTCCCTGGATGATATCTGATTGCACAGTCATAGTCGTTTAAGAGTTCGACCCAACGACGCTGTCGCATGTTCAACTCTTTCTGTTCAAAGATATGCTGAAGACTCTTGTGATCGGTGTAGATAGTGCATTTGGTACCGTACAAGTAATGTCTCCATATCTTTAGTGCAAAAACCACGTCTCCCAACTCTAAGTCGTGTAGTTCTTCTCATGGATTTTTAGTTGACGAGAAGCGTATGCAATCACTTTCTCGCGTTGCATGAGTACACAACCAAGACCTTGAATGGATGCATCACAATATACCACAAAATCATCCGTTCCCTCAGGAAGAGATAAGATGAGTGCACTGCAAAGTTTATGTTTAAGAAGTTGGAATGCTGACTTCTGGGTGTCACCCTAGTTATATGGTTTACCCTTTTGAGTTAGTGCAGTGAGGGGTTGTGCAATCTTGGAGAATCCTTCAATGAAACGACGATAATAGCCAGCCAATCCCAGAAATTGTCGCACCTCAGTTGGCGTTGTCGGTGCCGCCCAATTCTTGATTGCTTCAATTTTAGATGGGTCGACATGTATCCCTGTCTTGTTGAATACATGTCCTAAAAATTTCACTTCACGAATCCAGAATTCGCACTTGGAAAGTTTTGCATACAATTGTTCTTGTTTCAGCAATTCCAGAATCAAACAAAGATGTTCTTCATGTTCATCCCTATTCTTGGAATAGATGAGGATGTCATCAATGAAAATAATGATGAACTAATCAAGGTACGGTTTACACACATGGTTCATGAGATCCATGAATACCGCAGGTGCGTTGGTCAGTCTGAATGGCATGACCATGAATTTATAGTGACCATACCTAGTCCTGAATGCCGTATTTGAGATGTCCTCCTCTCGGACTCTCAGTTGATAGTAACCGGATCTAAGATCTATCTTGGAATAGAAGCTTGATCCCTGGAGTTGATCAAACAAATCATCGATGCATGATAAAGGATAACGGTTCTTGTTGGTTACTTTATTAAGTTCATGGTAGTCGATGCACATGCAGAAGGTCCCGTCCTTCTTCTTGACAAATAGGACTGGAGCTCCCCATGGCGATGAGCTAGGTCTAATGAAACCTTTATCCAACAACTCTTGCAGTCGTGTGGATAGTTCTGGTAGCTCACTGGGTGCAAGTCTAAATGGTGCCCGAGCAATAGGTGCTGCTCCGGGTGTTAGATCAATTTGAAATTCGACTTGACGGTGAGGTGGAAGGCCAGGAAAGTCTTCGGGAAATACTTATGGATACTCACGTACGATCGGGATGTCGTCAATATTCTTCTCCTCAAATGGTTGCTCGGCGACGAGAGCCAGAATGGCAGTATGTCCTTTACGTAGACACTTTTGTGCTTTCATGAAGGATATGATTCCTATGACTGCACCACTCCTTTTGCCTTAGACAGAAAGGGTTTCTCCACTCGGGAGAGGAAGATGAACAATTTTCTCACGACAGATATTCTCGGCTTAGTTCTTAGATAACCAATCCATACCGACAATTACATCGAAATTGCCAAGTGTGGCTGGCATGAGCTCAATGTCAAGCTTATGAAATTTATTGGTGGAGCGTGAGGAATAACATGTTAGTTTAGAAAGAATTCCTCAAATTCAGCTTACATAGTTGGAGTCGGTGGTTTACCATGAGGTTCTACGAGAGTTTCAATCTAGGTGGTTCCATTGATCGAGTCTGGATGAGAGTCTTAAGTTCACTAAGAAATAAAATGATGGATCCTATTGATGATCGTCCAGTGTAACATCTTCAACCTGATAGTCGCGTCTATCATCTGTTGAACAGGTTTAACGATATCAACTAGTCGTCGAGCGGGTTACGTGAATTTCCTGAGCGTGGAAACTTAAGTCTGTGAATCACTGATTATCCACACACTAGGTTTTCACCAGGACTTACATGCACCTCAAATTACTATTACGTGTGCACCCGTAATGATAATTTGCTTTGCATGCTCACTCTAGCTTCTCCATGTCCTGTGTCAAAATGTCCTTTAATTTGTATTGCCGAGTACAGAGTGTTGTCAGATATGATAAGTCATCGAGAGGCTTAGTCATCAACCATAAATTGATCAACTAGAACTCATATCAGGACGAGTAGTCGAGAATCGTTTGATCCGAGTATTCACTCGAGTTGAAATACACTATGATGGTCCAATCCAGCGAATTGTAGATGGAATCACGCACGCGAAATGCGACTTCGAGAAGTGAAACTAGTTCATGGATATGTGTTACTAGAAGAGGAAAAGTAGCTGTCTTTCCAACTGATTTAGGATATCGTTTGAGTATGCAATGAGCAAGGCGTTCTCAACCTTGTGGTCAATCTTTCTTCAACAAAATATAGACCAAAGCGCGATCCCACGGATCAGGAAAGTGATGAAATCTACGTGTCAATGGATTCTGCAATGATGCGTGCAACAGTCTGCCTTCACACGACGTATTGTTGCTAGTGTGTACAGTAGGGACTCGCCTCCGACGTTCCCAACTCCCAAAGAGATATGTGCTAGTTCGGTGTGTCATCCCCAACACGAACTTGAGAAGACCCACTATTCCCTAATTGTGTCCTTGATAGGCTTAAGCCGGTGTCATCTTCGGCTCTGATGGTGTAACAAAGGTGTAGATGATGGTGGTGTGAGTGACTCCTTCGAAGGCTCCGTCTTGTTGCCCTCGGACATAAGTAGATGTTGTTCTGATGATTCCCCGAGTGTCACCACTGGGAATGATTATGCAATGCGAATGACTTGCCCCTCGTCAGCAGAGGGTGATATGGATGATGTCAACATGCCCGTAATGCAATGTATGTGTAGATGTTAAGTGTAGCATGTATGAGTGTCTGTGTCATGTAACTAATGTATGTGGGTTATAGTCTAGCATGCAGTCCTAGTTCTGTATAATGAATGGCTCTGATAACAATCTATCACACCCCCAAATTCCACTAATGGAGTTTTACCGTTAGGAATGTGACACACTGGGATCTCAGTCATTAGTTACATCAAACAAAACTATATGGGACTTAAAATGTCATAACATAAAAGTTCAGAGTTAATGCGGAAACGTTTAAACTTGTAAGTAAATGCGCAACAACGCGCCAAAGTTTAGTTTAATAAAAGTAAGTGAATTGCTTTAACGGTTTGCTTATGAGTGAAATGATAGTAGGACTCCATGCATGTCCTAGTTGTGCAACATGTGCCTTAGCGACCTGAGAAAACATACACGAAAAGTGTCAACACGAGGTTGGTGAGTTCACAGGTTTCAAGTTTGCAATAAGAGAGTGTTTGCCAGATTATGTACATTCAATATGCATATCTATAGGTAGCTAGCCCATGTTAATGTCTTACTAAAGCGCTCACAACCGAAGCTGACAGTGTGTTTGTTTGTTTGCCTCCAGCCAGGTCTATCAACTCTGACTAATGTGTTAAGGTCAATATTTCACCCGTTCGACCTTCAATCGAGTTAGCGCGACTAACGCGGGTGGGGTTTGTCAAACCCAGTAGTACTACCAAAATTACCTCGCTAATTCCATATTAACGGTCCGATGTGTGTGAGGACTTTCATGATAGTGTGTTACGCTTAGCCTCAACAGTGATATCATATGAAGTACCATAATCAAAATAGTTTGCGTCATGTTTTCTCCCCCAACGGGAAAACAAGTAAAAGATGTTGATTTGTGTATATGTTTCTCCTCCAACAAGAAAACGAGTAAAAAGAGGCAGTGAAACTCACCTGAGTTACGTACGAGTAGTAGATAGCACCACACAAGGATGCAATTGGGACCACAAGTGTTTGCCTGTGAACGACTTACATATGCCCTAGAATTATAAGCATAATAGTTAGGGATACAATGGGGTTTTGTGACGACGACACGGAAGATTTGAACGTCTTAAAACATTCTAAGAATTTACGAGTAGACGAGCGTGTCTACGGGAATATAGGTTTCTTAATATAATAATTAAGATAAAAGCGTTTCGTGTCGAACGTTAATAACGAATAATATTAATTAATAAATATTCGTGCGTTTGTGCCATTAGAATGGCCTAAGGAAAATAATATAATAATATATTATTTTTAAACTCGTAGAAAAATATACGATAATCATTTACGTGAAAAATAATAGATATATTATTTTTATTTGAGAATATTAAACTTGAGTAAATAATATAAATAATTATATTATTAATTAGTTTGAAAAGTTACACGAGATTAATAAACGAGCCGGAATAATATAAAAATATATATTATTTTATAATAAGAGTCACGGGTTGAAAATAATATAAATATATTATTTTATTCGAAGCTGAGGTTTGAAAATAATATAACTATATCATTTTAAAAGTGGAAATAATATTAATTATAAGTTATAAGACCAAACCCGAGCCTACGGGTGATTTCAAGGTTAAAATACATTGATATATTACTTAAAATAATATAGGGGTTGATTTTTATTAAAAAGAATCCAAGGAAAATGCCCAAAAAAATAATACAGGAGACCGGATTCGAACCCGGGTCTCCTGTGTGCAAGTACAAAGGTTTAACCATGTCCGCCCGCTAGGGTCTCGCAACATAACCCGGTTCTGGTTAGATTTAACAAGGAACTGTCCTGTGTTCTTCTCCTTTATGCTAATCCGATTCAAACTCCACCCCTAAAACCACTGATTTCGGCCACGATTGATCCAATGGGTATAGGGGTTTTGTTAATCGGGAAAAGGCGAACCAGTTGTTTGATTTAATTATAAAAATAACTTTTTTAAGGTCGTTAAATCTCTGTTTTAGAAACCGTAAACCCTAGGTTCTAATCCACAAATCAAAATGATTAAATCTGATAATATAAGTTGTTGGATTCACAAGGCTTTCAAAGAGTCGATGATTACAAATCTATTCATATAATTTAATTGGATTGAGATCAAGTTTAGGCTGGTGTTCGATTAAACCCGAATACACGATGAACCCTAGATTCGGTTCATCAACGATTTGATGTTAAAAGCCTTAGCTTTGATAGGGAGACGAGTCTGAGGATGTGTTTGATTTCTTTAATCGATAACAAATTGCTAGGGTTCGACTAAACCAAAATCGTATGAACCCTAGATACCGGTTCACGTACAAATCGATAAAGTAAGCCTAAATTAGGATATGGCTTTTATTCTAGAGACTGTAGCGAAACCAAGGATGTGATCAATTACCAGAATCGAATTTGAATTGAAGGTGCTCGACCAAATGGGGTTCCGTCTTCGACGGGTTTGGCCTCCGACGACTCCGGCTTTGATTCCGATCGAATTGAGTTGTGCAAAAGTACCAGGGTTGCTCTATTATGGTGCGCAAGGTGTTTTCTTGTGAGTTGGTAATTGGAATTTGTCGATTTCGATTGTTTTTCTTAGTGGGTCGACGATTTTTTACTTTAGAGCTCATAATTGGGTTTAAATTCGAATCAATGATGTTGTTAATGCTCTAATGATGAGAGTTTATAGTGTCAATCGTGCAGATCAGTTACGGATTGGATGAATTTCGGTTACGCAATGAGAATTTGGATCAAAGGGGCTACGGGTTTGACTTTCAAAAGTCAACAGAAGCAATTCTCACTCAATTTTGACTTTTCAAGTCAACAGATTTGACTTTTGGGTAGTTACACAACTAGTCCTTGCAGTTTCATGTAATGGAGTTTGGATTATGACATAATTGGTCCCTGGGGTTTGAATTGAGTTAAGAACTTGTTTGTTTGACTTTTAAAGTCAACAGGAACACAAATAACATGTGGTTTTGACCTCAAGGTCAACTGATAGGGTTTGGACTAATGCCTCAGCTAGTCCCTATAGTTTTAGTTTAAAATTTGTACCAAATAGTCCTTGAGGTTTGAAATGAGTTAACTGAGTTAGGATTTAACTAGATCATAATAACGGAGTTAACCTGGAAAGTCCGGATTGTCACATTAGGTACCATTGACATCATGCCTGCTTCAACCCGTATTTGGATTTCTTCAACTTACAGACTAAATGTTCTTGACCTTCAGGTTTAAAGCCTTCAAGCTGTTTCATGAACACGTCTTCATTCAAGTCGCCGTTGAGGAAAGAGGTTTTGACGTCCATCTGATGTAGCTCAAGATTAAAGTGAGCTACTAGGGCCATCACGATCCTTAAAGAATCTTTTCGAGAAACAGGGGAAAAGGTCCCTTGATAGTTGATTCCTTCTTTCTGAGTGAAACCCTTTGCAACCAATCTCGCTTTATAGCGTTCAATGTTTCCATTCGGATCTAGTTTAGTTTTGAAGACCCATTTACATCCTACGGGTTTAGCACCGTTGGGTAATTCAACTAAATCCCAAACATCATTTTTCTTCATAGAGTCAAGCTCTTCAATCATAGCTTTGTTCCATTCAGAAGACTGATCACTGCTAATGGCATCATGATAAGAAGTAGGATCTATAAACTTTTCGGCATCCATTTCAGCTTCAGTCAGGTAGGTAACATGATCATCAAAGTTAGTAGGCCTTTTGGAACTAGATGACCTCCTGAGTTGATTATCGGGTTCGATTTCGTCTTCATTTCGGTCATTTGATGTGCCTTCATTCTCTGGTATAAAAGGAGTAGCATTAAGATCTGAGTGAGGAGGAGGTGGTGTAGTGACGTGCGGTGCAGCGTCGTGTACAAGAGGAGTAATAGGAGGTAAAGTAAGCGGCGAATCTCCCCCCACGCCTTGTACTTCTTGTAGATCTGGATAAGGATTTTCATTGCTCCCACTGACCTTAAAATCCTCAAGTAATTTGGCATGCATGGTTTCTACAATACGAGTGACGTGAGAAAGACAGTAGAATCTATAACTGTAAGGACCAAAAATATAATAGGCTGACGCATCAAAGAATCACTGAGTTGTTCAGAAGTTCGGATGACGAAGACTGGAAGAAGCAAGAAAGTATGCGGCCACATACTTCATCTGGCCGCATACTTCAGGGCCATCAGCATACTTGAAGTATGCGGTATAGGCCCAGGCCCACCGAATACTTTCTGTTTTATAATAAACAGATGTTTTTGTAATAGTATTCGGGTTAGACGACTTATTGAACGTATTGTACTGCATTCTAAGGTGTTATTCAGTAATACAAATCATTTGATAAGTTGATTGCATCTCGTCCTCTTTAATAATCCTACAAGTCATGTGTCGAGTCTATTTACGCCAGGTTCAATACGTCGTTGAATCCGTTGATTGAAGATCCTTAGGAATTTGGACCTTACAATTGGTATCAGAGCGCATTAGCCTACGGGGAGATTATAAGGATCAAACCTAATAGGCTAACACATCAAGAGGTCACCGGATGTTCGAAAGACGAGTTATTGAACGTATTGTACTGTATTCTAAGGTGTTATTCAGTAATACAAATCGTTTGATAAGTTGATTGTGTCTCGTTCTCTTTGTTTAACCTACAAGTCACGTGTCGAGTCTGTTTCCGCCAGGTTCAACACATCGTTGAATCCGTTGATCGAAGATCCTAAGGATTTTGAACATTACAGTTGGTATTAGAGCGCATTAGCTTAAGGGGAGATTTTATGGATCAAACCTAATAGGCTAACGAATTAAGAGGTCACCCGGATGTTCGGAAGACGGGTTATTGAACGTATTGTACTGTGTTCTAAGGTGTTATTTAGTAATACAAATCGTTTGATAAGTTGATTGTGTCTCGTTCTCTTTGTTTAACCAACAAGTCACATGTCGAGTCTTTTTCCACCAGGTTCAACACGTCGTTGAATCCGTTGATTGAAGATTCTCATTATTTCGGACCTTACATGTGGTATTAGAGCCTTAGCGCTCATTCGGTGAAGCTTATAACGGATTTCTTTGACTCGTGAGGTATCAAAGTTACTGTTTTCGTTTGAATAAACTAACTTGTTTGTTTTGGAAGAGTTTCTAAACAGATTCACAGGTTTTGGACCTCGTTTATGTCGTGTTTGTTGAAGAATTGGATCATTTGTTTGATCTTTCCTGCTGTTAATCGAAGTATTCGGTTAGAAAGTCATCTGCAAAGTATACGGTGTTGAAGTATACGGTGTTGAAGTATACGGTGTTGAAGTATACGGTCTTGAAGTATACGGTCTTGAAGTATACGGTCTTGAAGTATACGGTCTTTATAGTATACGGTTTTGAAAGTTTGCGGTTTTCAAAGTTTGCGGTTCTCAATGTTTGCGATTTTTTAAAGTTTGTGGTCTTTCAAAGTTTACGGTTTTTCAAAGTGTCCGGTACGAATACTTTTTGTTACTTATTTTTCCACGTGAACTTGTGACATGGGAGAAAATAGAAATTACATACTGAAGCAAAAGTTTAATATGTTCAATCATGTTCGGGGTGAAAATTTGGACGCTCAAATCAATAGATTCACGCACTTGATGACGGAGATGAAGAGTGCTGAAATAGAGTTGACAAAGGGAGAAATCAATAAAAGGCTACTCAACTCTTTACCAATAACCTGGAACTTCAATTGCATCGCCATCAAGAGAACCAAGGATATGTATCAAACATCCTTGAGTGAGCTGATCTCTATTCTGTACTCTTATGATATGGATGATAAATAGTATCACCTTAATCATATCAGTTCAATGGATGTTTCTGAAATTGCTGGAGCTAGTACACCTACTTCAGGTGAATCAAAGGCACTTGTGATCCAGCAGGACATGAGTGATAAAGTTAAAGATTTGGAAGTGAAACAACATCATGCCTTCGTAGTTGAGATCACCGACACTGAGGTAACCAAAGATCTTTGCTCTGCTATTTGTATTGAGAAAGTCAATCGTTACAAACACGATAACGATATCTTAAATCAAGAAATAACAAAGCTTAGATATTCCAACTCAAAACACAAACGATCAGAAAAGATTTTCAAAGACAAAATTGAAGCAAGCAAAAATGATTTTTCAAACTTGAATTGGATTTTAGCAATAAGGAATGTCTTTATCGTGATGCATTAAAACAGATAGACGATCTTAGCTTAAAATTAAATGATGCTGTGACTGAATTAGCAAACACCAAACTAACAATCGAGAAAATTGAACATTCTCGATCAGTGGCGTATGACATGATAGATTCCCAGGTCAGAAAGAAAGGGAATACAGAGATTGGTTATCATGCCGTTGAACATCCGTTCAATGGAAACTTTACTTCAATGCCCAGTGACCAACTTGAAGATGTAGAAAATGTTTATGATGTAGGTCGTATGCCGGATCAACCTTCATTATCCAAGCAGTCAATACCTGTGACTGCTAGTCCTATATTAGAATATGTGAACGTTACTAACCCATCTAAGTCTTGTGCAACAACATGATTAGTAGAGGGCATAGTGGAAGAATGTGGGAGTGATGATGAGGTGGAGGGTCACGTTTTTGAGTCTAAATCTGTGTCTTTTAAAATTTTTTTGTCTTGTTTTCAAAATTCTGCTACTTCTGTTGATTCTAGTTAACATGTTGGTTTAAACAATGGTACTTTTTCAAAAGGGGATAAGTTGAAAGGGAGTTTGAAATCCACATTTGTTAAAAGTGGTACTTTAGAAAAGGAAGAAAAACAAATTTCCAACGGTAAAAATCATCAGTTTGTCAAGAATAAAAATCGTTCCCTTAATAGAGAAAATAGCAAACCATCTACAAGCTAGTCAAATTCTAAATAATTGCCTTAACGGTTTACCAAAAATGAATTTTATTCAAAATTTGATAATCACCATCATGTTTTTGAACAAAACGTTAAAAATTCTGATAGGAATTGTTTTAGATCGAATCATAGAATTTGTGATAGATAAGATGACCAAGTGTTTGATAGAAGGTTTTCTAGGAACTATGAAAATGCAGGTTACTTCACAGGTTCTCCTCAACAGTCATCATCATGGTTCGACAGATTGGGATATGCTCCTTATGCTAGGAAACAGACATGCTACACTTGTGGAAAAACTGGTCACACTGCAAGAAATTGCATACATCGTGCTTATGAGCCCTATTATTTGCAAAATCAGTGGGCTACACCAAGGGAAAAGTATTATTCTAAGCTAATGAAGGTTGAAAAACTTAAGTCAATGAAGAATAAGCATCCTAAAGTTAAGCCTTCTGATGGTGATTGGAATGCTGCTAAGAACAAACAAAAGGTTTTTTTTGTGAAAACAAGCAATGTAAAAAACCTAAACAGGAAGAGAAACCTAAAGTTGGTGCTCCTCAAGTTACCAAAAAGTTTGTTAAACCTACACCAATTTGGAAAACTAAATCAATAGCAGTTGAATCACCAGTGTTAGAGTACGATAAGGATATGTGCTTACAGGAAGTATCTTACATTGATGCTTTAGGCATACCAGGACCACCATGGCTTGGGTACCTATCTCTAACTAACTTTGTTGAATCATACAGCAATAGCTAAGGAGGACTGTCAACAACCTATGGTACATTGATAGTGGTTGTTGCAGACCTATAATGCGGGACATCTCTCTACTGCTTGATATCAAACACTTTGATGGATGATATGTTTCCTTTGCAAGAGATAAATGAGGTAGGATCATCATAAAAAGGTACGGTCACTAATGGTACTCTTTGCTTTGAGGATGTCAATTATGTTTGAGATGTTTTTATAAAATCCTTTGATCTGACCAGATTCAATTTTTTTGGTTCAGTGTTTGAAAATGTTTTGCTTTGATTAGCAAGTCACAAGTTCGGTCACAAAAAAAATTGTTTATTTTGTCTTTCTTAGGATACAATTTTGTTTTGTTTATTAGTTGTACAAAAGCAAAAGTTAAGGGGGAGAAATTTCCTAAAAACACCAAAAAGATTTTATCTTTAAGTTTTTATTTGCTATATTACTTAGTCTAGTGTCTAAATCAAAAATAGAAAAATACAAAAAAGATTTTATCTTTAAGTTGTGCTTTATTATTGAGAACTCAGTCTAATGGGAAATGATAATACATGATTTTAGAGGTTGGATCATCGTATGTAACGCCTATAGTTGAAAAGATTAGGATCTTAGGGTGATATGTTGATAGGCTCTGTTAAAACTGTAAAGACAGCATGATAGTGTTTCACTTAAACATAAAGGTCATTGTTGAAGTGGGGAACATCTCATAGATTAGTGTAATAAGCTTTCCTATTAATAACTAAGCACTTAAACACAAAGATTGGTGAACTGCGGATGAACATACTATCTCTGGATTACACAAACCGAGACCCTTTACAAAGGGGTTGCGAGCTGACTTGTTGCAAGTCATAGTATATATTATGTAAATAAAAGACATGCGTAGTCATGCAAAATACAAAAGACACTCAATGTAGTGCAAAGCTTATCTGCAAAGCAGAATTTTTGAGCAAAAAGACACGCAATGTCGTGCTATAGGAATAAATAAAAAGATATGCAATGTCATACACCAAAAAAACACATCTAAGTCACACCAAATTAAATGCAGGTTTCAGAGATATGAGTGTGGGACCCACTAAGACATGAATAATTATTACCCGAAGAACATGATAAATTTATTCACTTCTTGTTTGTCAACTGAGGTATAAAAGCTTGAGTTAGAAGGATTCTGTATATTGGCAATCACCGAGACCTATCTAAGGAAATGAACAGCTAATAAGTATGCTTTGGTCTACACTAGAATGATATGATCCGATAATAGAGTTTCTCTAAAAAATCACCGAGTTTAAGTAGTTTAAACTAGTATGTTATTTCTAAAAAGACCAAAAAGATTTTGTGTTTTTAACTTAGTTTGAGTCATTTTGTTTTTGTCTTACTTTTGTGTTTATTCTGTTTTTCATAAAAAAATGACCGTTCTTGTATAATTCAATAATCGTGAAAAAGGAGGTTTTATAAAAATGAGGTTTTCTTAAAAAAATTAGAAATGTTCAAAGTTTTATAAGTTTGAGCATACTTGCATTTTGCACATACTTGTATTTAAAAGAACTTTCAGGAGCAACAAGCTAACATTCGTTATCCAAGGGATGATAAAGAAAGAACAAATCAACACTATTGCACCAAGTGATATCACTGCCGAAAAGCACGATGTACATATGTTTTAAGAAAATGTCTTCAAAGAAGAAAATGAAGAAGAAGATGTTGACTTTTCAGAAATCAAAAGTGACAGAGAGAAAGTACGATCAACAAACATCATAAAGCGATATTGCAAAAGAGAAAGGCTATTGGAAATCCTCCTCCTAACAACTATTCTCAACATGTTGATGAATTTAATGATGCTGATTATGATCTTTTTACGGATCGAACTCCGAAGAAAAGAACGAAAGCAAGTGAACAAAACAACAGCCTCAACAACCGAAAAGTCGTTCGTGAAGGTTTTGGGAATGGCTTTGGCAAAGAAGCTATTGCAAGAAGTGGTGATCGTTCAGTCAATTTTGAAATTTGAAGACTACTTTGAATGCATTAGCCTAGGGGGAGATTGCAAGGACAAAAAATAAAATTGGCTGACGCATCAAAGAATCACCGAGTTGTTCAGAAGTTCGGTAGACGAAGATTGGAAGAAACAAGAAAGTATGCGGCCGCATGCTTCATCTGGCCGCATACTTCAAGGCCAGCAACATACTTGAAGTATGCGATACAACATACTTGAAGTATGCGGTATTGGCCCAGGCCCACCGAATACTTTATGTTTTATTATAAATAGATGTTTTTGTAATAGTATTCGGGTTAGACGAGTTATTGAACTTATTGTACTGTATTCTAAGGTGTTATCCAGTAATACAAATCATTTGATAAGTTGATTGTGTCTCGTCCTCTTTGTTTATCCAACAAGTCACGTGTCGAGTCTTTTTCCGCCAGGTTCAATACGTCGTTGAATCCGTTGATTGAAGATCCGCAGGAATCCGGACCTTACAATTGGTATCAGAGCGCATTAGCCCAGTGGGAGATTGTAAAGATGAAACCTAATAGGCTAACACATTAAGAGGTCACCGGGATGTTTGGAAGACAAGTTATTGAACGTATTGTATTGTATTCTAAGGTGTTATTCAGTAATACAAATCGTTTGATAAGTTGATTGTGTCTCGTTCTCTTTGTTTATCCTACAAGTCACGTGTCGAGTCTGTTTCTGCCAGGTTCAACACGTCGTTGAATCCGTTGATGGAAGATCCTCAAGATTTCGGACCTTACAATGCTCTGATACCAATTGTAAGGACCAAAAGTATAATAGGCTGACGCATCAAAGAATCACCGAGTTGTTTAGAAGTTCGAAAGACGAAGATTGGAAGAAGTAAGAAAGTATGCGGCCACATACTTCAGGGCCAGCATCATACTTGAAATATGCGATACAACATACTTGAAGTACGCGGTATAACATACTTGAAGTATGCGGTACACCATACTTGAAGTACACGGTATAGGCCCAGGCCCACCGAATACTTTCTGTTTTATTATAAATAGATGTTTTTGTAATAGTATTCGGGTTAGATGAGTTGAGACGAGTTATTGAACGTATTGTACTGTAATCTAAGGTGTTATTCAGTAATACAAATCGTTTGATAAGTTGATTGTGTCTCATCCTCTTTGTTTATCCTACAAGTCACGTGTCGAGTCTGTTTCCGCCAGGTTCGATACGTCGTTGAATCCGTTGATTGAAGATCCTCAGGAATCCGAATCTTACAATTGGTATCAGAGCGTATTAGCCTAGGGGGAGATTGTAAGGATCAAACCTAATAGGCTAACACATTAAGAGGTCACCAGGATGTTCGAAAGATGAGTTATTGAACATATTGTACTGTATTCTAAGGTGTTATTCAGTAATATAAATCGTTTGATAAGTTGATTGTGTCTCGTTCTCTTTGTTTAACCTACAAGTCACGTGTCGAGTCTATTTCCGCCAGGTTCAACACGTCGTTGAATCCGTTGATTGAAAGATCCTCAGGATTTTAGACCTTACAATAATCCTTTGAGTGATCAGGATAACCGATGAAGTAACAAGTGAAAATTTTCATGTCAAGTTTCTTTAAGAAAGGATTATAGAGTTTAGCTTTGGTAAGACAGCCCCATACTTTCATATATCTTAAACTCGGTTTCCTTCCTGTCCAGAGTTCATAAGGAGTTTTAAGGACATGCTTTGAAGGAACTTTATTGAGTATATGAACGCCTGCTTTTAAGGCCTCGGTCCAGAGGAATGAGGGTAAACCTGAGTTGGCTAACATACTGCGTACCATGTTCATTAGGGTCCTGTTTCTTCTCTCAGCAACACCATTCTGCTGAGGAGTACCGGGCATAGTGTACTGGTTCACGATTCTCTAGTCCTTACAAAACTCATGAAACGGACCAGGAGCCTGACCTACATCAGTATGTCTACCATAACATTCACCTCCTCTATCTGATCTCACAACTTTTATTGAAAGATCAAGTTGTTTTTCAACTTCAGTTTTATATTCTTTAAAAGTCGCAAGTGATTCGGATTTTTCCTTAATAAGATACAAGTACATATAACGAGAATAATCATCGATAAAAGTGATAAATGAAGCATGTCCTGTTATACCAGCAATGGGGTAAGGGCCACTAATATCAGTGTAAATGAGTTATAATAAATTAGAGCTCCTAGTGGCACCTTTCTTATTTGCTATTGTCATTTTACTGTCACACCCCATATTTAGTCTACCCGGGCGTGCGACCAACGATTGATACATGTTTCTTATTTTATATTATCAGAGTTTTATAAACACAGCGGAATAGTTCATAACTCAGGATCTTTTCAAAAGACTGGGAATCTCCCGTTTCATTTCATTATAACAGGGATAAACCCTGTTATTTTACGCAAACAGTTATTTTACAAAACCAAGGTTTACATGAGCCATTTCTTTCAAACATATGTCTAGGGTGGACGTTCCCTTTTTCATGACATCTTTCATTTCTTGTCATCACATGGCTAAATCAATATCAATTCATCCTAGGTTACCTGTAAAATGTTTGAAAATATTTTATCAGTATAAACGGGTGAATACAAGTATATTGGAATCATAATCTGACAAGCGTGAATAAATAGAACAATTTGCCCATAGTTTCTTGTCAATTTACATAGTCAACGGACTAACCACCAGCCACACCAGGGACCTTGGATATATTTTTATGTCTATCTTCCTTACGCTTTAAGCGATGGGATTTACAACAAACAAGAGTTCAACCCCTAGCCCTGTTACAACCTCTCATCTGTAACATGTCTATATATACATGACTCTATGAGCTGACTGCTATATAGTAAATCACCTTAGGTAACCAATGGTTATATTAATTCATTCAAGTCAGAATATAATCAAAACCATTTTCTGATTTGAAATCATTTTATAAAAATACAAGTATTCACCTTGACAGAGTCTCAACTTAGTAGGCTTAGTGAGTGTTCTAGTGGGCAGCGTCTTTGCTTAGATTGTCTAGCTTGGATTCTCTAAATGAGCGTTTCCTAGCTTCTCGTCTTTCTCTAAAGTGAACCGACAATTCGAAAACTTAAACGTACAAGTGGGAATGGATTAGTGGGAGTGGAATCAGTGTAATTGGCTCTGTCGTACGAGTTTGAGTGTGAGAAAATGTCAAAACCGGACTTGCTATTTATAGTGGATTTTGGCGGCTATGACAGACCGTTATGGGTGGTGACGGTCCGTCACCACTTGAGTCGTAATGGACCGTTACCGATGGTGACAGTCCGTCACCGCACTAAGGTTGCGAAGTCAGCTGACACGCGTCAGCTTCTGGTTGAATTGCGGCATGACAGACCGTTACGGAGCCGTGTCGGTCCGTCATAGGGTTTCCACGCGTCAGAATCAACCTGTTAGTCACCGGACACGTGGCATGCCATCATTGCATGCGTGGCCAACCCGTAACGGACTGTTACGGGCTGTGACGGTCCGTTACCGCCCGATTTTGAAGTTTTTCACTTTTTGGTCTTTGATCTTTTATATTATTACACTTCTAGTCCCTTAACTTTTATTTTTATAATTTTTGGCACGAAAATTTTTCAAATGTTACATTCTTCCCACCTTTTGAATAATCTCATCCTCGAGATTACTGGAACAAGTGCGGATACTTTTTCTTTATTTCTGATTCTAGTTCCCAAGTGTATTCAGGACCATGTCTAGAATTCCACTTGACTTTGACAACCTTTAATATTTCATTCTTCAGCTTTTTAGTCTGACGACCTTCTATTTGTAGAGGTTGTTCTACAAATTTTAGTTTTTCATTTACCTCTATATCTTGTAGAGGCATTATCAAAGATTCACCAGCTAGACATTTACGAATATTAGATATATGGAATACATCATGTATTCCACTCATCTCTTCTGGTAATTCTAATTGATAAGCCACTGGTCCAATTCATTTATTAATTTTGAAGGGTCCAACAAATCGAGAACTTAGTTTACCCTTCTTTCTGAATCGAACAACACCTTTCCAAGGTGATACTTTTTAATAACACCTTGTCTCCAATGTTAAATTCTAGTGGTTTTCTTCTTTTATCTGCGTAGCCCTTTTGTCTATCTCTTGCTGCTTTTAATCTTTATTATATTTGAGCTACCTTGTCAGTTGTTTCCTGTACAAGCTCGGGTCCTAACATTTGGTTTTTTCTAACTTCAGCCCAGCACACAGGAGTTCAACATTTCCTTCCACATAAGGCTTCGAAAGGTGTCGCCTGAATGCTTGTGTGATAACTATTGTTGTATGAGAATTCCATTAGGGGTAGGTGATCATCCTAACTACCACCTAATTCTATCACACACGCTCGAAGCATATCTTCTAAAGTCTGAATTGTTCTTTCACTTTGCCCATCTGTCTGTGGTTGATAGGCAGTGCTCAAGTTCAGACGAGTTCCCATGGCTTTTTGGAAACTTTGCCAGAATCGAGATATAAAACGACTATCTCTATATGATGCTAGGGATAATGGCTCCATGTAACGATACAATTTCATTTACATAAAGACGAGTCATTCTATCCATACTTAAGGTTTCCTTCATTGAGAGAAAATGAGCAGATTTAGTCAATCTATCAATGATAACCCATATAGTATCATTTCCCCGACTGGTTCGAGGAAGTTTACTAATAAAATCCATTGTTATCATCTCCCACTTCCATACTAGTATTTCTAATTGTTACAACAAACCAGAAGGTTTCTAGTGTTCTGCCTTTACTTGGGCGCAAGTAAGACATTTTGCAACATATATGACAATATTTTTCTTCATACCAATCCACCAGTAGTTATCCTTTAGATTTTTATACATTTTATCACTTCGTGGGTACATCATATATTTTGATTTATGTGCCTCTTCGAGTATTCTTTCTCGAAGATTTCCTGTGATCGGAACCCAGATTCTTTTATTCATACGAAGTATTTCATCGTCTCCCTTAACTAATTGCTTAGTCATGCTCTCCATTCCTTCTTGTTCTAAGTCTTCTTCTGATTGAATAGAATGTTGAGCATATTTTATTTGAGACAAGAGATCTACATGAAGTTCAAGTCTGAGAGCACGAACCCGTTTAGGTTTCTCTCTTTCTTTTATACTTAAGGCATCTGCAACAACATTTGCCTTACCTTCGTGGTAATAGATTTAGCAATCCTAGTCACTCAAGATCTCTAACCATCTTCTTTGTCTCATATTTAGTTCCTTCTGACCAAAGATATATTTCAAACTTTTTTGGTCAGTATAAACTATAAATTTAACTCCATAGAGATAGTGTCTCCATAATTTCAGGGCAAAAATTATGGCACCTAACTCTAGATCATGAGTTGTATAGTTCTTTTCATGAGTCTTTAGCTGACGAGATGCATAGGCAATAACTTTGTTCTTTTGCATCAACACACAACCTAGACCATTATGAGAAGCATCACAATAGACTACAAAGTCTTCATTGTTATCTGGCAAAGCCAGTACAGCTGCATGAATCAGTTTCTCTTTTAGAGTTTGAAAAGATTCTTCTTGCTTGGTTTCCCATTCATACTTTACATTTTTGCGAGTTCAGGTAGTCAAAGGAATTGCAATCTTTGAGAAATCTTGAATGAATCGTCTGTAGTATCCTGCAAGACCAAAGAAACTACGAACTTCGGTTGGAGATTTTGGGATTTCCCATTTGGATATAACATCAATTTTGGATGGTTCTACTTGAATACCTTCTGCATTCACTATATGACCCAGAAATTGTACTTTTCTAAGCCAAAATTCACACTTAGAGAATTTAGCATATAATTTCTCTTTTCTTAGAAGTTAAAGCACTATTCTAAGATGATTTCCATGATCTTCTGCATTTATAGAATAAATAAGTATATCGCCAATGAAAACTATTACAAATTTATATAGATAGGGTTTACAGATACGATTCATCATATCCATAACTGCGACAGGAGCATTAGTAAGTTTAAATGGCATAACTGTGAACTCATAATGTCCATATCTGGATCGAAAAGCAGTTTTAGGAATGTCTTCTTCTTGAACTTTTAAATGATGATACCCCGATCGAAGATCTAT
The DNA here is from genome assembly GCA_023525975.1 of Smallanthus sonchifolius. Taxonomy (NCBI): domain Eukaryota; kingdom Viridiplantae; phylum Streptophyta; class Magnoliopsida; order Asterales; family Asteraceae; genus Smallanthus; species Smallanthus sonchifolius. Next base: position 9,222,632 of record CM042020.1, read on the forward strand.
TTTAGAAAAATGGCTTGCGCCTTGTAGTTAATCAAATAGATCATCGATTCTAGGAAGGGGATAACGTTAGCTCCCGATAATCAATGCACATCCGCATTGTACCGTCTTTCTTTTTAACAAAAAGAATTGGAGCACCCCAAGGAGATGAACTTGTGCGAATGAATCCTTTCTCAAGCAATTCATCCAATTAATTCTTCAATTCTCTAATTTCAGTTGGGGCTAATCGGTAAGGAGCTTTGGCAATTGGTGATGTTCCTGGTACCAGATTGATTTTGAATTCTACTATCACACCCTCAAATTCCACCTTCGGGGTTCTACCGCGAGGCACGTGACAAACCAGGATCGTAGTCATCGGTTATGTTGAACGACCACTATATGAATTTAAAAATACTGAATTTGCACATTCAACATGAGTAAAACGCGGTTTCATAGTTTAAGTTGCGAAAGCGTACATTAATATAAAATCCTAAAGTAATTACACGCAAAAAAATGCGAATTAATGTAAATGATATATAATATAACATTATTCATTTATTGATAAAACCAATGCGACTCCTTGATGTATCCTAGTACTGATGTGTACCATAGTGACCTGAGAAAACATGCTTAAAGTGTCAACACAAGGTTGGTGAGTTCACATGTTTGTAAGTAAATAAAATGTTTGAGCATTAGCATGATCCACATACATAAGTCACACCTATTGTTAGCAAGACAATGTACAAGTTACTCTAAGCGTTCACAACAGAAGCTGGCTGTTTGTGTTTGAATGCCTTCCACCATTGCTAACATCAACAATGGTCAAATGTTTAGGGAAATTTACACCCGTTCGACCTCCAATCGAGCTAGCGCTACTAGCCTGGGTGGGGTTTGTCAAACCCAGTAGTACTACTCAAATTTCCTCGCTATACACCTTATACTAACGGTTCGAGAATGTAAGGACTTAGTATGTTATGTTTACGCTTAAGTAAACAAGTGGTAATGAAATATTATGTGATCCGTGTTTGTTTGTGTGCATGTTTCTCCCCCAACAGGAAAACAAATAAAAGGGGCCGTGAAAGTCACCTTAGAGCGCATGCTAGACTGCAAGTGCTGTACCGGTGGCCCGCTAAAGGTTACCTATCATGTATAAGTCTATAAGTGTGTGTTCGCGTTGGTTCATGGAACCCGTTGTATCCAAACAATCCAAATTGTTTATAGGCTTTGAAAAGATTAACATGTTTGACTAGTTTGCCCAAGTTTGACTTTTGTTGATCAAGTTGACCCGACGACCCGTTGGTGACTTGTATAGTGACTTAATGTTTGTTTAGTATACTAATACATATAATATAGAAGTAGTTCATGTTTCATGATACATACATGATTCACAAACTTCCTACCCTGGCAAGTTATGAACATTCAATGTATTTGTATCAACAAAGTTACTATCATTAGTAACGTAAGAACATGGGGTTTCTATAATACGTTTGCATGATTCTTATATGTTTATGTAACCATACTAATGCAAAATCCTAGTAACGTAAGAACATGGACTTCTACAATATAATACTTTAGCATGCTTTAATACATTCCTAATAACATGCTAGCATCATCCTATAACATCATGCACGTGTACTACTCATGTATGAACAAAATCCTTTCAACAAAGTTTTCTCTTTAAGAAAGCCTATGATTTCTAGCTTTGTTAACGAGGTTCAACGCATCACAACAATTAAATACAACCTAACTAGCATAATTACAATCATAAACATCATCAATTACATCTAACATGAAATTCTACAACTTCACATAATCAAAAAGTTTCCTCTTTAGGCATGTTATGGATCATACACATTTAGCGTGTCATCATTAACAATATAATATCAAATGGATACAATAATATCAAACAAATAACAAGTCACCAACTTTAATACAAAATTTCATGTTTGGATGAACTAGGGCTTCATTATAAATCATGAGATCATAAAAGTAACGAAATTGGATAGAATAACTTACGTAGGTGTGTTAGCAATGCCTAAGATAGACCAAATACAAGTTCAATTGCAAGAATTAAGATCAAAGGGATGGTGTTTGGGGTGAATGTTGATCTCGGTTCAGGGGGGGGGGTGTTATGGTTGCGACGACAATGGGAGAAAACAATGAGTTAGGGTTTTTAATTTTTTTTTTGTTATAAGCTTCTATATATATGCATGGGTAAAATCATGGGTTAAGGATAATCCATGGGTCAACAAGAGAATCCATGGATTATTTTTAATGTACCATAAGTATAGAATTACTATTGTATTTATTTAGTCCATTTATTATATACTCTTTGTATTCCCCTCATTATTGAGGAGTTATTTGTATTTATTATTTTATGTATGTATACATGCATCCACTCTTTGGTGATGCATTGAGAGTTAATATCATCATGTTTATGGATAGTGCATGTGTTATTTTAAAATTAAGTTTCAATAATAACAATTAAAATCCATAACTATTATTTTTATAAAACTCTAACGTTTATAAAAATAACAAGCACAATTAATTTTTGATAAAATGCATGATTTCACGAAGGTTCACAAAATTCACATAACATGTAAATTCACATAATTTACATTAATGTAATTGTTCGCAATTATTTTTATTAGTTCACCAATGTTCCGGGTTAGACTCGTGTGTGATCCGGTAATTCTCCGAGTTACCGCTGCGTGAGTGTTTGTGCAATAATTGACACCTTTAATTAATCCTAATTAAATGCAATGTGTAGGTCCCTCGGGTGTGGCGGATCGTCACATGCAAGTGGGTCTACTAGTCGGACCGGGTGCGGAATACCAGTGACCAGGTGGAGAGTCTTACAACACAAAGTAAACCGACAAGAGAATCACATTAAACTTTCGTCTATTATAAACACTTGAAGGTTACAGAGAGAAATACTGAGATTACAAGTTCTGCGTATTTGCTACTATGAATGCGTCTAAGATTGCGTACTTATCTACTGTCAACCATTCCTATTTATACACGACCTGATGCCTGCGCACTTAGCAAGTGCGCAAAGGTATTCTTGCGTACTTGCTAAGTACGCAGGAACTATCTCCTGCGCACATACAAGTGCGCAAAACACTTAGAGAAATCTGCAACAGTCAATATGTAAAAGTAAATACAACTCGATAACTAATACATATAGACACTTACAAACAAAGACAAATACATTCATGAAAGTACAAAACTAAGACTCTATCTATCCAGAGTGTTTGTCACAGGAAAGTGCTTCAACAAACTCCCCCTCGACTGAACCGGTGTCGAGCTGAGCTTCGAAGGATGGAACTTCAAAGATCTCTCCATCTTCTAACTCATACTCTCCTTCCCCGTCGCCCTTGGGAACTTCTATCACTACATCCTCATCATCTTCATCCCAATCATCACCAGATTCGATCTCTCCTTCTTCAAGATTAAAGAGAGCATCGATCTGTGCTTCCTTGGAATAGTCAGGCTCTAAATATAAGATCTCATCGTCAGATAGATCCTTAAGCACATCAGCCGCTGACTTTCCTTTGTCACCACCACTACCAGAAGTATCACCACCCTCCTGATGAGAAGACTCCCCCTGAGCCATTGGAATAGCATAAATGGGCACAATTGCTAAAGCTTGGTGCTCACCTCCACTAGGACCGACTTTGGGATCCTTGTCTTTGTCATCATACTTTGTCCAGTCGACAGGATGACAAGGCTCATCACCAGTAGGTGTCTTTTCTTTCTCTTTCTCCTTCTCCTTATCTTTCTCCCCCTGAGCATCAAGCTTCTTGGTCAGATCAGCAATTAGTTTGACCATCAGCTCATGCTCTTTCCTCTGCATATCAAACCTCAGCTCGAGAGACGACCTGTGCCCCAGAATCATGTTGTTTGTCTTGATTAGAAGCTCATTCTGGGCCATTATGTTCTTCAGTCTCTCGTCTGTCCCCGTTCTCTGGCTTCGTAGAATTCTAACTTCGTCCACCAACGAATTAATCTGTGCTTGTTGAGCATCAGATTCCTCCTTTGACTTCTAAATAGTTTCCAACAGTCCAGCAACTTGGGTTTCTGGAATTACTATCCTTTCTTCATTAGGATCAGGATGTCTGGAGGAGAAGATAGTATCGAAGTCAAACCCTTGAGTAAATTCTCCGTAGTTGAAGGGTTGACTTATTGGTTCAATGGTGGTTGTTGGGATTGAGGATGTGATAACAGTTGAAGGTGTTATGGAAGGGGTGATGGTGACTGACTCCATGAGAATTGGAGTAATCACCGCCACCTGGACAGATGTGACAGGGAGGGTCACTATCACAGGAACCTCCTCTGTGATTGAAGTGACTGCCACCACAGGTTGTACCTGTGGCCTCCTCTTCTGTCTCCGATATAATTACTGTGAAGGTGAGGTAGAGGCTGAATCAGTACTTGCAGCTGGAACTTGTACTTGCTGTAGAGTAGTAACCTCCACCTCACTGGGAATAGCAAGTTGCTGCCTATCCCCTCTGTTCTTGTTAACACTTTCACGCCTATGTCTCTGTATAGCAGCGTCAGAGTCAGAATCTGGCTCATATTCGCTGCTTGAAGCTTGTCGCTTTCTCTTTGAGAACGACTTAGGTAGGGTTACCTTCGTCGTTCTCCTCGTGTGAGCCTGCGATGGTGCATCATCGGAATCAGAAGAATCAGACTCTGTCTCTTCCGAGTTGGATCCCTCAGCACCATCATGACCTTCTTCTTCGTCTCCATTTTCCGACGATCCATCTACACTTTCAACTTCCTCTTGTTGTTGTTGTTCATCTGAATGTTCACTCAACTCTGGCTCTGAATCGTGGCTATACCATCTCCAGTCAGCCGGTGCCACATATGCTTCGTTTATTAGGTGGCCAAAAAGTGATGTATGCTCAGGGGTAGGTTCTACACTGCCTGGCTTTAAAAACTGTGCAAACACTCTTTTGTCCACCCTTTTAACTTGCAATCTCTCCCCAGTTGCACGTAGGTTTGGCAACGCATCGTCAATCAGAAGTTGCACAAACCTTGGGTATAATAAGAACCTGAACCTCTCAGCCGTGTTAATCTGATCATTGATGGCTTTGAATATGTATCGTGAGAAGCTGTAGCCCTTATTGAGAGATAAGCCAACCATGGCAGCAGCAAGGTCATGACCCATTGCATCCTTTCCAGCTTTTCTTAAGGAGATGCACATGATCATGATGTGGACAAAATATCTCCATTGATCAAGCACCCACATTTTCTTGTAAGAAGCGTAGTCTCTCGCACCGACATACCCCATTCGTTGCCTCCAACAGCCATCCACAAAGTAGTCAGGATAGGCTGTCGGGTCGGTCGAAAGATCTCTGAATTGCAAGACCCGTCTAATAGTGTCTTCAGAAAATGCGATATCATGACCCGCAACGGTAGCCCTTATAACATTGGGGGTTACCATGCAATCATGCTTCGCGGTCTCCCAAAATTGCTCAAGATAAGGTCTTGAAACTATAGGGTCAGCTGAAATAGCATAGCTGATTCTTGAACGGTTCAAGAAATCAACTATCTCTCGGTACTGCAGAGCTGCACCCTTCCATTCAGGTTGAGTATGAGCTAGAAGATTGAACTCATTCGTAAACGCACGAGCCATAATCTGCAAAAACACACAGAAAACATAATCAGAACAACAAGTTTCATTGGAATTGAATAAACATGACTCAGTATAGCAGTTACTCTTTGAACTGAATTTCCAGACTTAGAAATTTTTCCCAAGTGTTGGTCCTGCGTACTTAGCAAGTATGCAAGAATTTCCTCTTGCGTACTTAACAAGTACGCATGAATTGCTTCTTGCGTACTTGTTAAGTGCGCAGGAAACGCACTTGTTCAAAATTCCAGAAATCTAAGAAATCAACAGATGTTCAAGAATTGGGTAGATTAGGTCACCACATGGTCGGAGTCAGTGACTACGACCCATGTAACCAACATCAACACCAAATCACTGCTACATAGGTCCAATTTTGACCTAAAAGACGACCGGTCGAACCGACGGTCAAATCCAAGCCCAAGGTCAAAAACAAAGGATTAAACGGACGATTAAGGTCTGATTAAGAGTCGATTTATGATTCTAAGCAAGTTTTAGTTATCATGAATTAACAAAACAACCAATAATTTGTCTAAAATCACGGATTAAACCCTAAATTTTTTAAGTTTCTGAATCGGTCCATAATCGCGATTTTGTGGATGGATTGAGTCTAGATTCTCACCAATGGATTGTAGTACAAAGATGATACTAGTAACGGGACGAAAAATCAGTTTGGAACACTCGGATTTTTGAGGAAAATTTGCGGAGGGAATTGAACAGGCGTTTGAGAGTTTGAATGTGATAAAAATCTGAAAAATTTTCTAACTCTTGTATATATACCCAACACATAATGGTCTTGCGTACTTGCTAAGTGCGCAAGCTTTAACTTCTGCGTACTTACAAGTGCGCAAGACTTAACTCTTGCGTACTTGTTAAGTACGCAGGGCTTACTTCATGCGCACTTGTCAAGTACACAGAAACCCTTAAGTGCGAAAACTTTCAACTCAAATTATGAAGATTTCAAGTCAAATAACGAACAAGATAAACAACATTCAATCAAGAGGATTCAAACTCAATCCAGGAAGGTTAAATACAAATATTTTTGGTTTTTCTGATTAAGATTGAACTATACACAAACTTAAAATCTTTTTGATCTTTTCTAGATAGAAATATACACGTATTCACACAAACTATTTTTGATCAAACACACGAGCAGAGGATCATATCAGGCTAACTTACAGTAAAAACGATACAATATAAACATCAAAGAATATGGGATCATGTCATGGATTACTATTTATTCATACGTAATAAGCACATAAACAAGTAATTCAAGTTGACAATATTATAAGATTTGAAACTATAAGCATCTTTGTATCACGGTCTTGTGTGTTAAGGTATTTGTAACATTTCTGATTTTTAGTATTCATATTTCAATTCAATGTAATGAAATTTCAAGTTCTATACTCGTGCAATGTCTCAATATTTTTCCCGCGGTAAATAAAATGCAATGATTCTATACAAGTTCGCAAGTTTTACTCGATTATATACACATAAACACTATTCAAGTAACTATATATTTCAAATTTATAAAACCTGAAAAGTCAAGGACTAAAATTGAAAATTTATCAAGAAACCCTAGTTAGCACGGTCGTGCTTCGTTCTAGCACGGTCGCGCCAAGTGCCTCGGCACGATCACGCGGCTGGTCCTGGAACGATCGCGCCCGGTTCCTAAGCACGGTCGCGCCTGCGAAACAGTCGAAACGTAAATGTGATTTCAAAACGCTCAATCGTTCGAATTTCAAATCCGATTACGTTTCTTTTTGCCTTTAACGCGAGTTATACCATTTTCAATTACTCAACGCCTCAGTTTTTCTCCATCAATCTCGAATTCTCTCTCGAGCAATCCAAACAAAACTCGAGTCTTCCTCCTGGAACCCAAATTCTCCCGATCAAGAAAGGGTTTATCATCTCCCGGCTCTCTCCAAGACTCTGGACTCTCTGGCCTAGCCGGAATCGCAGTCGAAGTCACCGAAAACCTTTACCTCCGTCGCCGGAACTCATCTCTGCCGTTCTTCATCGATTCGTTACGTTTCAGGGTAAGTATACTCTCCATCTCACTCATTCCAGTATCATTATCAAAAGCCCTCATTCAATTTGGGCTTCCATTATAGAATTCGATCAGAATCAGAAATCATATTTTAATAAAAATGATTTAATCGAACCCAGGCTTAAACTCGATTTCCATACAATTAAGTTATATGAAAAGACTCTTAATAACCCATTAATCAAAAGCCCTAACAATTCATGTGTTCAAAATACAAGAAACTCTCGATTCGTGTCTGATTTGGAATAGACACGGTCGCGCTAGTCATCTAGCGCGGCCGTGCCTCGTTTAGCGCGGTTGTGTCGACTAGCAGCGCGGTCGTGTCATCCGTCCAGACCTTGTCATGCCCTTTGGGCTAGTCTTTGTTGTGTCTAAAAATCATAGACGCGACCGTGCCGGGCTAAGGCACGGTCGTGCCTGATGACTTGTCTAGATTGTGCTCCTGATTGATCAACCCGGTCGCGCCCCGACTAGCGCGGTCGCGCCCGTGGTTTGAGCACGATCGTGCCCTTCCGAGGCACGGTCGTGCTAGACTCAGAATTTTTAACAGAATTATAATTTTTATATTTTAATCAGTAAATGTTTCAGATTTTATAAAAATATGTTTTCTGTATTTAAAAATAGATTAAAAGTTTAATCTTGGCATAAATGTAATTTATTGAAAAGTTTATAAAAATTAAATTTATATTTATCATCTTACACTTAAATGATATTTTAAATAATTAAGTTACAAAATTTATAAATAATGATGACTTATTTACTTTACATTTTAAATCAAAATCGTTTTATTTATTTATACTTAATTACAATTAATATTGACATTATTTCATAAACTATAGTTATACACTTATTTATTTAATTCAAACCTAATTAAATTGTTTCAAACATATTTTACCTCAAACTTTATATATTTTATTCAATCCTTTTTAAATACAAACCAATGGTTTTATAGACAAATCCAACTTTCATTTTTAAACTTTATACATCTATGTGATTCAATGCATATTGCTATTTAGGTTAAAGTGTGCTTTTCAAGGATCTTCTATATTCCTTGTTAGCTTCACTTCCATACCAAGTGAGTATTCACAACCCCTTTTTACTCTTTTACACTTTTGGGGTGGAACATGAACTCTGTACTCATTACACATTACACAATTACATTTACACAAACAACACAAGTGCAAAAATCCTATTTACATACATGTGTGCAAAAATTTGAGCTTTGTGCCCGAGTGCTAGGTGTGTTTAACCTTTGTATGCTCTTATGTGCAATCATTAACTATACAAGCCGACGGTTTTCAATGATGGATCTATTGAGTCTGACAAACCCACCCATGGTACGCGGTGATTGAAACCGACAACACATTTGTTTTGCATGCTAGTTACAAGGTTTGATTGTACATTTGGTTACACAATAGTTACTCCCCATAAACGCCTTATTTATCATGTCATGTAAAGGATTTGTTTTCAACTATATGCTATCTATATACAACTGTGTTATACTCACCAACTTTTTAGTTGACTTTATTTTATTCATGTTTCAGGCCCCAATATGTGAGATTGATTCAAGACGTGTTCAACATAGGATTTGGACTTAGCAAAATAAATCAAGAATTTTATGAATTGTTTATGTTTCTTGTTTGAATTTGATCTTGTACTTGGATTTATCGTAATGCAAATTTGACTTTAATATATTTCAATTTAGTCAACCATGTGCTATGAACAGTCGTACATGTCCCGCCCCGATGATTCCGCCATCGGTCGGGGTGTGACAGATTGGTATCAGAGCCTTGGTTATAGGGAATTAGGTTATTAGACATCTTGACCTAGACTATAACTTTAGGACACCCACTTATACTATGCTTCATGATTTTGTGCTATGTGTTACATGCTATGTGCTACATGCTTACCATGATTAATTATTATTATATTTGCTACCTTCTTTGTTAGAAATGCATGACTTATTAGGATATTCTTAAATAATAATTAAATAAATAATATCCTTCCCTATGTCTTAAACCTCTTATTATTCTTATCTCCTTTTTTCTATCTTTATCCTTTCTAAGCATGTGGAAAATTCTTGAAGCAAAAATCTCTAAAATTTTTATTTCTTCGTTAAAGTTTTTAAACTTGTTAAATTATTTGAGGACACGTGCAATCTGGAAGGGTGACACCTGTATTTTGGGTTTTCTGTCTAGGAAAGCATTTCGCATAAATCCCAATCAACCGAGGGACCCGTATGCTTTCCTGGGAATTCTCGAGATGAGTGTTTACCTATAGGCTAAAGCATGTCTCCTTGAAAATTATATAAGTTTAAATTAACCTTAATGTGCCTTAGTATTCAAGTGATTTTATCACTTTTGAGTACAATCCAAACTATGAATATCTATCTCTTATTTGGTTTTCTCATTCTATTAAATCCTAGCAATTCTCATAAGTTCTTACAACCTTTCTTGTCTTGTGAAAATCTGTAGAATGCCTCCTCGTCGTGCTCCCGCCGCTAACGCCAACTCCGACATTGCTGCTATTCTTACTCAATTGGTGACACAACTCACCCAAGCCAATGGTGCCACTAATGGCAATGGAAGCAATAGTGGTAATAATGGTGGTAATGGTGGAAATGGTGGTAATCCATCCCAATGCACCTTCAAGCACTTCAATTCGTGCAATCCCCTAAAGTTTTATGGAACCGAAGGAGCTACCGGACTCCTCCAATGGTTCGAAAGTATTGAGAATACCTTTCTCAATAGTGACTGTCCCGACAACCTCCGTGTTCGTCATGCTACTAGTGTCCTTCAAAAGCGGGCACTTACATGGTGGAATGGGGAGAAAAGGAATAGGGGTGTTGATGTAGCTATGGCCTTACCTTGGGATGAGGTCAAAAGGCTTATGACCGAGGAGTTCTGTCCTCGCAATGAAGTGAAGAAGTTAGAGGCCGAATTTTGGGATCTTGCCCAAGATAGTGGGGAACACTGGGCTTACACAACTCGGTTCCATGAATTGAGTCTTCTTGTGCCCCACATGGTCACTCCATCATCTCGTTGCATCGAAAAGTACATTGGTGGGCTACCAAGACAAATTCAAGATACTGTCTTAGGTAGAAATCCTGCTACTTTGGAAGATGCCATCCGCCTGTCTGCTACCCTAACCGATAATCATGTTAAAGCTGGAACTCTTACCAAAAAGGGTTCTAAGAAAGTTGCTGAAACCGTAACCCCTCCTAACCACACCAAAGAAGCTACAACCGAGCCCTCTCGCAACACTAGAAAGAGGAAGGTTAGAAATTTTGCTGTGGTTACTCCTGCTGTTCCCGTGAACCAAGCTGCACCTATGGTTCAAGCACCAGTCAAAAAGCCATATGGTGGAATTTACCCACTTTGTGCCACCTGCAACTATCATCATCCCCAAAACATCCCATGTCGCCTTTGTACTTATTGTGGGAGATATGGTCATACGGTTAATGTTTGTAGGACCAAAGCCCTTACGGGCCAAGTCAACCCTCCAAACCAAACCGTACCTCAAGTGGCTAATCAAGGTGCTCCCGCCATTGCTAATGGGCGTGCTTGTTACGAGTGTGGTGACCCGAATCATTTTCGTAATCTATGTCCAAGGCTCGCAAATACTAGACAAGGTGGAGCTCGTGGGCGTGCTTTCAACATTAACGCCAACGAAGCTCAAGCCAACAACGACGTGGTTAATGGTACGTTCCTTGTTAATAGTCAATATGCCTCCATTTTGTTCGATACCGGTGCCGATAAAAGTTTTGTGTCACTTAATTTTGAGCCTTTACTTGCAAAGACACGATCCCAATTAGAGAAAACCTTCACCGTTGAAATAGCAAATGGTGACTCCCTTACAATTGAGTCTATTATCTATGATTGCTCTTTAGAACTTAATGATCATGCATTCCCAATCAACCTTATTCCAATGCCACTAGGAAGCTTTGACATTATCATAGGTATGGATTGGCTATCAAATCATCATGCCGAAGTTATTTGCTTTGAAAAGTGCATCCGAATTCCGCTACCTTCGGGAGAAACCTTAAGGGTTTTTGGTGAAAAGCCTTGCAAGGGTCTTAAATTGATGTCTTGTACTACTGCTCAAAAGTACTTGCGAAAGAAGTACATCGCCTTCCTAGCTCATATTGTTCAAAAGGATGTCAAGGAGAAGAGTATCCAAGACATTCCCATTATTCGAGATTTTCCCGAAGTGTTTCCTAAAGATTTATCCGGTCTTCCTCCTGTTCGTCAAGTCGAGTTCCGTATTGATCTCATGCCCGGAGCTAACCCTGTTGCTAGAGCTCCTTATCGTCTTGCACCTTCCGAAATGCAAGAGCTCGCAAGTCAACTTCAAGAACTCTCCGATAAAGGGTTCATTCGCCCGAGTCATTCACCGTGGGGTGCACCCGTCTTATTTGTAAAGAAGAAGGATGGATCATTTCGCATGTGTATTGACTATCGCGAACTCAATAAGCTTACTATCAAGAATCGCTATCCTTTGCCTAGAATCGATGATCTCTTTGACCAACTTCAAGGTTCTACGTGTTTCTCGAAGATTGATCTTCGATCTGGTTATCATCAGCTCCGTGTTCAAGAAGATGACATTCCTAAGACTGCTTTCCGAACAAGGTATGGTCATTACGAGTTCATGGTTATGCCTTTTGGATTAACCAATGCACCCGCAGTTTTCATGGACCTCATGAATCGTGTGTGCAAACCGTACCTTGATAAATTCGTGATCGTTTTCATTGACGATATCTTAATCTATTCCAAGACTAAAGCCGACCATGAAGAACACCTTAGATTGGTTTTGGACCTTTTAAAGAAAGAACAACTATATGCCAAGTTCTCCAAATGTGAATTTTGGTTAAAAGAAGTTCAATTTCTTGGTCACATCGTCAACGACAAGGGTATTCATGTTGATCCTGCTAAGATTGAAACGGTTAAGAATTGGAATGCCCCGAAGACTCCTACCGAAGTTCGTTCATTTATTGGTCTTGCGGGTTATTATCTTCGTTTCATCTCAAACTTCTCAAAGATTGTTGTCCCTCTTACCGCCTTGACCCATAAGGGTAAAGCTTATGAATGGGGACCGAAACAAGAAGAAGCTTTCCAAACTCTTAAGCATAAGTTGTGCAATGCTCCCATTTTGACTCTCCCCGATGGAAATGATGATTTAGTTGTCTATTGTGATGCTTTTAACCAAGGTCTTGGTTGTGTCCTCATGCAACGAGGAAACGTGATCGCTTATGCATCAAGACAACTCAAAATTCATGAAAAGAATTATACGACGCACGATCTCGAGTTAGGTGCGGTCGTATTCGCGTTAAAGATTTGGAGACATTACCTATACGGCACGAAATGTGTGGTATTCACCGACCACAAAAGTCTTCAACATATCTTCAACCAAAAAGAACTCAATATGAGGCAACGACGTTGGGTCGAACTCCTTAACGACTACGACTGCGAGATTCGTTACCATCCCGGCAAAGCGAATGTTGTAGCCGATGCTTTGAGTCGAAAAGACCATGTTATGCTTCATTGCGCCCGTATTCAATCCGATATTCAAACCCGTATCCTGGAAGCTCAACACGTCTCGGTTACCGAGGGTAACATGTATGAAGAAATGTCGTGTGGTGTTGAACTTCTTCTTGAATCTAAACCCAATGGCTTACTATATTACTTGAACCGTATTTGGGTTCCCGATCGCGATGATCTCCGTACAATTCTCATGAATGAGGCTCATAAGACTCGTTATTCTATTCATCCTGGTGCGGATAAAATGTACCAAGATCTTCGTCAGCTTTATTGGTGGCCCGGTATGAAGAAGGACATTGCTCTTTATGTTGCCAAATGCTTAACTTGCTCCAAAGTCAAAGCCGAACATCAGCGTCCTTCTGGTTTACTCGAACAACCAGAAATTCCCGTGTGGAAATGGGAGAATTTAGCTATGGATTTCATTACCAAGCTCCCTCGCACCTCGAGTGGTTATGATAGTATTTGGGTGATCATTGATCGACTCACCAAATCTGCCCACTTCTTGCCTATTCGTGAAGACTTCAAAGTGGAGAAATTAGCCCGAATTTACATTGATGAAATTGTGAGCCGTCATGGCGTTCCCTTGAACATAATATCCGATAGAGACGCTCGGTTCACTTCTTGATTTTGGCAATCTCTCCAACCTGCTCTTGGTACTCGTTTGGATTTGAGCACGGCTTACCATCCCCAAACTGATGGTCAAACCGAGCGAACAATCCAAACTCTTGAAGACATGCTTAGAGCTTGTGTAATCGATTTTGGTGGCAATTGGGATTCACATTTATCCCTTATTGAGTTTTCTTATAACAATAGCTACCACACAAGTATCAACATGGCTCCATTCGAAGCTCTCTATGGTCGCAAGTGTCGTTCTCCGATCTGTTGGAACGAGATTGGTGAAGCACAAATCACCGGTCCCGAGTTGATTCAAGAAACTTCCGACAAGATTATTCAAATCCGTGACAATATCCGAGTAGCGAGGAGTCGACAAAAGAGTTATGCCGACAAGCGTCGAAAACCCTTGGAATTCCAAGTCGGTGATCTCGTTCTTCTTAAGGTATCTCCATGGAAGGGTGTGATCCGTTTTGGAAAGAAAGGCAAGTTATCACCTCGTTATGTTGGTCCATTCAAAATCCTTGAAAGGATTGGGAAAGTGGCTTACAAGCTCGAGTTACCTCCATCTCTTGGCAATGTGCATCCTACATTTCATATATCTAATCTAAAGAAGTGTCTCGCTGATGAAAATCTCCATATACCACTTGACGACGTGCGCATTGATGAAATGATGCACTTCGTTGAGAAGCCGGTGGAAATTATGGATCGTGAAGTCAAGCAACTCAAGCGAAGTCGTATTCCTATCGTCAAAGTTCGTTGGGAGTCTAAGCGTGGTCCTGAGTTCACTTGGGAACGAGAAGACCAAATGAAGCTCAAGTACCCTCATCTTTTTGCTATTAATGTTGTTTCCTCTAGCTAAATTTCGGGACGAAATTCTCTCAACATGGGGAGACTGTAACATTTCTGATTTTTAGTATTCATATTTCAATTCAATGTAATGAAATTTCAAGTTCTATACTCGTGCAATGTCTCAATATTTTTCCCGCGGTAAATAAAATGCAATGATTCTATACAAGTTCGCAAGTTTTACTCGATTATATACACATAAACACTATTCAAGTAACTATATATTTCAAATTTATAAAACCTGAAAAGTCAAGGACTAAAGTTGAAAATTTATCAAGAAACCCTAGTTAGCACGGTCGTGCTTCGTTCTAGCACGGTCGCGCCAAGTGCCTCGGCACGATCACGCGGCTGGTCCTGGAACGATCGCGCCCGGTTCCTAAGCACGGTCGCGCCAATCTTGGCACGATCACGCCTGCGAAACAGTCGAAACGTAAATGTGATTTCAAAACGCTCAATCGTTCGAATTTCAAATCCGATTACATTTCTTTTTGCCTTTAACGCGAGTTATACCATTTTCAATTACTCAACGCCTCAGTTTTTCTCCATCAATCTCGAATTCTCTCTCGAGCAATCAAAACAAAACTCGAGTCTTCCTCCTGGAACCCAAATTCTCCCGATCAAGAAAGGATTTATCATCTCCCGGCTCTCTCCAAGACTCTGGACTCTCTGGCCTAGCCGGAATCGCAGTCGAAGTCACCGGAAACCTTTACCTCCGTCGCCGGAACTCATCTCTGCCGTTCTTCATCGATTCGTTACGTTTCAGGGTAAGTATACTCTCCATCTCACTCATTCCAGTATCATTATCAAAAGCCCTCATTCAATTTGGGCTTCCATTATAGAATTCGATCAGAATCAGAAATCATATTTTAATAAAAATGATTTAATCGAACCTAGGCTTAAACTCGATTTCCATACAATTAAGTTATATGAAAAGACTCTTAATAACCCATTAATCAAAAGCCCTAACAATTCCTGTGTTCAAAATACAAGAAACTCTCGATTCGTGTCTGATTTGGAATAGACACGGTCGCGCTAGTCATCTAGCGCGGCCGTGCCTCGTTTAGCGCTGTCGTGTCGACTAGCAGCGCGGTCGTGTCATCCGTCCAGACCTTGTCATAACCTTTGGGCTAGTCTCTGTTGTGTCTAAAAATCATAGACGCGACCGTGCCGGGCTAAGGCACGGTCGTGCCTGATGACTTGTCTAGATTGTGCTCCTGATTGATCAACCCGGTCGCGCCCCGACTAGCGCGGTCGCGCCCGTGGTTTGAGCACGATCGTGCCCTTCCGAGGCACGGTCGTGCTAGACTCAGAATTTTTAACAGAATTATAATTTTTATATTTTAATCAGTAAATGTTTCAGATTTTATAAAAATATGTTTTCTGTATTTAAAAATAGATTAAAAGTTTAATCTTGGCATTAATATAATTTATTGAAAAGTTTATAAAAATTAAATTTATAATTATCATCTTACACTTAAATGATATTTTAAATAATTAAGTTACAAAATTTATAAATAATGATGACTTATTTACTTTACATTTTAAATCAAAATCGTTTTATTTATTTATACTTAATTACAATTAATATTGACATTATTTCATAAACTATAGTTATACACTTATTTATTTAATTCAAACCTAATTAAATTGTTTCAAACATATTTTACCTCAAAATTTATATATTTTATTCAATCCTTTTTAAATACAAACCAATGGTTTTATAGACAAATCCAACTTTCATTTTTAAACTTTATACATCTATGTGATTCAATGCATATTGCTATTTAGGTTAAAGTGTGCTTTTCAAGGATCTTCTATATTCCTTGTTAGCTTCACTTCCATACCAAGTGAGTATTCACAACCCCTTTTTACTCTTTTACACTTTTGGGGTGGAACATGAACTCTATACTCATTACACATTACACAATTACATTTACACAAACAACACAAGTGCAAAAATCCTATTTACATACATGTGTGCAAAAATTTGAGCTTTGTGCCCGAGTGCTAGGTGTGTTTAACCTTTGTATGCTCTTATGTGCAATCATTAACTATACAAGCCGACGGTTTTCAATGATGGATCTATTGAGTCTGACAAACCCACCCATGGTACGCGGTGATTGAAACCGACAACACATTTGTTTTGCATGCTAGTTACAAGGTTTGATTGTACATTTGGTTACACAATAGTTACTCCCCATAAACGCCTTATTTATCATGTCATGTAAAGGATTTGTTTTCAACTATATGCTATGTATATACAACTGTGTTATACTCACCAACTTTTTAGTTGACTTTATTTTATTCATGTTTCAGGCCCCAATATGTGAGATTGATTCAAGACGTGTTCAACATAGGATTTGGACTTAGCAAAATAAATCAAGAATTTTATGAATTGTTTATGTTTCTTGTTTGAATTTGATCTTGTACTTGGATTTATTGTAATGCAAATTTGACTTTAATATATTTCAATTTAGTCAACCATGTGCTATGAACAGTCGTACATGTCCCGCCCCGATGAGACAAACCGCATTAATTGTGCTAACGACATAACCCGAAACTGATCTCAGAAGAAAATTATTTCCAAAATCTAACATCCTTTATCTGATAATGATCTTTTCTATTCTTTTATGCACACACACTAGCAAACATGGGTTCAAATCACAGTTGTAATTTAGATTTAGTTTCCACACTACTAGTGATTCAAAGACGCATACAGCCTACTGACAATTCAAATTACTTGTAAATAAGCAGATTAAAACCATAATAATTTACACAATTAAGTAAGCATGACGCAATCATTTCCCATATGAGCAGTCTGTGACGTTTAGATCATTTCTGATGTACTATCATTTCCTCTTTTCTCAAGTTAACTTTGAAATTTTCTCCATTTTCTATTTTGTTTTTGATTTTGTAAAATGTTTCTGAAAGTTAAAATAACTATACAGAAAACTTAAAAGAAAATAAAATTTAACTTTCATGAATTGAATTGATTTAAGAAAAACACGTTTTCACTCAGGATTGAACATTCCTATCAAGTTGACAAGATGCTCAAAACGGGATCGATCAAATGCCTTTGTGAAAAGGTCAGCAAGATTGTCATCCGTGTGAACTTTAACAAGTTCAATTAAATGCTTTTCAGCACAATCATGGATGAAATGATGGTGAATTTCTATATGTTTAGTTTTGGAATGTTTCACCGGGTTATTTGTGATGGACATTGTGGCATTGTTGTCAATGAATAGAGGAGTTCCAGTGAAGTTTAAGCCGTAGTCTCTCAACTGCTGCTGAATCCACAGTATCTGAGAACAACCGCTCGCTGCAGCAATGTATTCTGCTTCACAAGTTGAGACAGAAACAGTTGACTGCTTCTTACTGTTGAAGCACTTTCCTGTGACAACACTCTGGATAGAGTCTTAGTTTGTATTTTCATGCCTGTAATTGTCTTTGTATGTAAGAGTCTTTATGTATTAGTTTATCGAGTTGTATTTACTTTTACATATTGAATGTTGCATTTCTTTCTAAGTGTTTTGCGCACTTACATGTGCGCAGGAGAAAGCTCCTACGTACTTAGCAAGTACGCAAGAATACCTTTGCGTACTTGTTAAGTACGCAAGAGCATTTTGCCCCGCGCACTTGCTAAGTGCGCATGCATCAGGTCAGGTATAAATAGGATATGTTGACAGAAGTTAAGTACGTAGTCCTCATAGCAAATACGTAGATTGTAAACCAAGTGCTTTTCTCTGTAACCTTCAAGTGTTTATAATACAAAGAAAGTTTAAAGTGTCTTCTCTTGTCGGTTTACTTTGTTTAGCTAGACTCTCCACCTAGTCACGGGCATTCCGCACCCGGTCCGACTAGTAGACCCACTTGCATGTGACGATCCGCCACACCCGAGGGACCTACAAGTGGTATCAGAGCACTTGCTCCTGATTTCGAGTGTTGTGAGTGAGTTTGGAGAGTTTTTACAAGCAAAAAGAGGTATTTTTGTTGATTTTTGTGATAAAATAGGGGTAGCTCTTGAGCACTATTTTAGAAGCAAAAATCACTCAAAAAACTGATTTTTGTTGTGTATTTGAGTGATTTAAGCATCAAAGGTTGGTTAGAAACACGTTTCTGACCCTTTGACTCATTTGCATTGATCATCAGACGAATTTTTACCATCTCCGGCGAGTTTCAGGTGACCGGAAAAGTTTGGTGAAAGTTGCTGAAAAGGTATCCTGCGTACTTACCATTTCTGACAAAAAGTACAGTTTTGTGCGTACTTACTAAATACGCAAGACTTATCTCCTGCGTACTTATAAGTGCGCAAGACTGAACTTGTGCGAACTTAAGTTATATCCTGCGTACTTACAAGTACGCAAGAGGAAATCTAAATACGCAAGACTATTTCTCAAGTGCGCAAGGCCAAAACCAAGTGCGCAACTGTGTCTGACTTTTCTGAAATTTGACTAAGTGTTCACTATGTCGAATCTTCAGAATCTTGGAAACCTGCTGAATTATGATAATGAGATCGGTACACCACAGAAACCACCAAAGTTGTTGAACGTGAAGGACTATTCTAATTGGAAAGCACGTTTCGAGCACTACATTTCTTATACCGACTCATCACTATGGATACCAATCCTTAATGGATATAAGCATCCCACACACATCTATCTTGATGAAACCATGCCCAAACCTATCTCTAAGCTTTCTGACGAAGAAAAGAAAGCTTATGATCGTGAAAAGAAGGCACTTGGTTCGATCACTATGACATTAACTCGGGAATTGTTCCACAATTTCCGAGGGTATGACAATTCTAAGGATCTCTGGAAAGCTTTACAGAAGAGATTCGAAGGAAATAGTGATATCAAGAAGAGTAAGCGGGATCTTCTCAGGAAGCAGTATGAGTGCTTCAGATTTTTTGAGAACGAATCTTTAGATGACCTCATCTCTAGGTTCTATCATTTACAGACCGAGTTGAAAGCTTTTGAACTCAGGTATCCGGACGAAGAGATGGTGGAAAAGTTTTTGGATGCTTTACCACCCAAATTTGAGATGTACACAACCCTGAAGAGGGAAAATCCTAAATTCTATGAGCTGACAGTTGAAGAGGCAATAGGAAAGGTTCAAGCTCATGACATGAACCTAAGAAGAAAGGAGAGCTCTGGAAGACCCCATATACAAGACCCTTCTATGTATCATGGGACAACTTCTACATCCAAGTCATCGGGCTCTGGAATTGCCCTCTTCACTGGAAATCCTACTGAAGAAGACCACTCAACTGGGTGTGGTGGTCATGCTTGCTATGCTTCAGGATCAGGGTTGGGGTCTCATCATCAAAATACCTCAAGAAATCCTCCTGCTACGTATTCAGCCAACAACTCAGCTATAGCTAGAATAGCTGAAGATCATGTAGCATTATTCTCATCTTGTATGCTTGCATATGAAAATTTCATAGGTGGCAAGCTTACTGATCCCAAGACGATTGAAGAAGATTTTAATCAAGTGGATCCTGATGACATGGAGGACATGGATATTTAATGGAATATGGCCATGCTATTGAGGAGAGCCAAGCGTTTCCTGAACAGAACAGGAAGAAAGTTTATTGGCGGGCATCCTAATGCCAAGGTCGGATTTGACAAATCCAAGGCCAAATGCTACAAGTGTCTGAACTATGGACACTTTGCTCGTGAGTGTCAGAAAGACAGAGCACCTGCCTCTGGATTTACCCGACCCAGCCAAGGAAACAGCCATGGCCACAACAATCCAAACCACCACAATCAAAGCCAAAGTGGAACGTCCAATGCATTAGTAGCACAACAGGACGACAGCTTTGACTGGGGTGTTCATCTTGAGGATGCCATCATCGCACAAACCCAGGTTAGTCTCATGGCTGAGATCATGGAGATGATGGAAGCAGAGAAAAGGGAAGCTTCTATGGCTGACCTAGAAGAATCTACAACTGCTGCTACAGAGGAGGTGAAGGAAGCTGAAGAAATGGAAGCTCCTGTAGCTGATGAAGAGGAATCGACCACTGCTGTTGCTCTCATGGCCATTGGAGAAGCAACAAGTTCATCGTCTGAGGTAGATTCTAACCCTTTCTCTGTTATTTCATGTTCTAAATGTCTAGGGCTAAAACTTGAAAATTCTAGGCTCCAAGACAAAATCGAACCCCTAAGTTTGGCAGCTCTAAACTATAAAGAAAATGAAAAACGTTTTAAAGATTCTATTGAAACGTTAAAAAAGGAAAAATCTGAATATTCTTTAAAAATAAGTGATCAACAGCTTCACTTAGATGTTGCATACAGGGGGTTAGAAAAACAGAACAATGAAATCAACAAACTGCAAAATGAGATCTTGCAGTTAAAATGCACTAATGAGAAGTTGAAAAACTCTCGCTTTGTGGTGGAACACTACGAGTCTGTGGTGAGACAACTCAATGGGTTAGGTTTGGGTACTAATGCCATTCCTCCACCAGTGAGCGGGAAGTTTGTCAATAGCTTAATAGACATTGATCTCACTTGTCTAGATGAGTCCTCTGATAAGGATGATTCCCCTAAAAAGGATGAATCCTCAAGTAAGGCTAACTCCACATCTAGTGAGGAGTTTGTTACTGCTTCTGAAGACGGGTCGGTTAACTCTTGCCCTGAAGGAGTAGTATCTGAGGAGTTGTTGACTGAACAAAAGGTAAAGAAAAATGTTATCACTAATGGTGATAATTGCATTTTAACTGAACCCGATATCATTGAAACAAATGATAATCTAAAGGTAATGCTTTATGGGGGTATAAAGGTCTTAACCAAGCAAAGAAAGAAGCTTTTTCATCTCATTATGGGCTGGGTATAAAGAAAATTTGGAAAAATATTATACTCCCAAAAACCAAACTGGTAAGGTTCAGACTAATGTTCATAAACCAACTCCTCCTTCTCATAATGCTGAGTTATCTAAGGCCAGAACTAATGAGCCTTACAAGAGAACTTATGTAGACAAGAGGAACTGTTTTCACTGTGGCTTGGTTGGTCACATTTTTGTGAACTGTCCTTCTATGAACCAAGGGAAACGGCCTGTTGTTTCACAACCAGCTGTTATCCCCAGGTCGCCACCAGTGAAACCATCTCCCAAACATCCAAAGCAAAATGTGGTGAAACCACAGGTCAAACCGATGGTAAAGCCTAAGATCATATCTGAAGCTAAACCATCTGTTCCAAGAAAGGTATCGCAACCTGCTGTACCTCGTGTATCTACCTCTGGTAGTACACTTACTGGTGAGAAACCTGTGGCAAGACTCTCTAAGCCACAGAGGAGGAGACGGAACAAGAGGTTGAGAAAGCTTGAACAGCTGACTTCAGTTCAATCAGGTGAAGCTTCCACAAGTTCACCTGCTGTAGTTGAACCAAAGTCCCCGGTTCCGATTAAGAAACAGAAGAGATCATGGACTACCAAATCCAAAACTTCTCAATCTCCTAGTTCTATTTCTTTTAAAGATTCATCAATTTTGAACAGTCATCATGAATGTGAGTTAAAGGAAGTAGTTTATTTTGAAAAGGATGGACGACCCAAGACCACAATGGCTTGGGTCTCCAAATCTAACTAATTCTTTTGTGACTCGAGCAGGGACGTCCGAAGGGCACTATCTCTAACCGCTGGTATGTAGATAGTGGATGTTTCAGGCACATGACAGGAAACATGGCCCTGCTTCAAGATGTTAAACCATTCAGAGGCGGCTATGTGGCCTTTGCTGGAGAAAAAGGCGGCAGCATCACATGTCAAGGCGTGGTTTCGAACGGTTGTGTCAGCTTTGACAATGTCAACTTCTGCGAGCAGCTGAAGCATAACCTGTTGAGTGTCTCCCAAATGTGTGATAAGGAGTACTCGGTGATGTTTGACAAGTCAGAATGCCTGATTCTCAAACCCGGTTTTGAAGTTCCGGAAGATTGGATCCTAATGAGAGCGCCAAGAACAAACGACACCTATCGGATCGATATGAGCGTGGCAACAACCACCTCAAGAATAATTTGATGGAGCTTTTCTGTCTCAAGAAAGAGATCCGTCACGAATTCAGTGCGCCGTACACGCCTCAGCAGAATGGAGTTGCTGAACAGAAGAACAGATCAGTGATTTAGACTGCAAGGACTATGCTGTCGGATGCAAAGCTTCCTGTCACTTTCTAGGCAGAAGCCGTTAATACAGCTTGTCACGTCTTAAATAGAGTTCTGGTTATGAAGAGGCACAACAAGACTTGTTACGAGTTGATCAACAATCGACTTCCCAATCTTGATTACCTAGTTCCTTTCGGTAGTCCTTGTTCCTTGTTGCCACAATACAAAGACCGCCAGTCTAAGTTTCATGCAAAAGCGGTGGAAGGCATCTTCTTAGGATACGTTGCCAACTCGCCTTGCAAGAGAGTGTACAACATAGGAACTCGTACTGTCGAGGAATGGTTTGAAGTGGATTGTAGTAAACACAGCATTCCACCCGAACCAACAGGTCCAGCTTGGGGTTTTGATTATGATGCGCTATTTAAGTCATTCAATCTTCCTGATCTATCTGCAGTTGACGCCGCAAATGTTTATGAATTATTAGGTGGCGGTGATGACTCCAGCTTCTCTACTCGTGCTACTGTACCAATTATAACTCCTGATTCCAATGCTGCATCTGCATCTGGAACTCATGACAGTGATGACAATGAAGATGTTCTTGTTGTTGGAGATGACGCTCAAGCCAATCCTAACACAACTGTAGGAAATGAAGCTCCAGCTGATCCAATTAACATTGAATCTTCTTCCTCTGGAACACAGGAAATAGGGGAGTTAAGCACGAATCTAGATCCATAAATTCAGGAACCGATTGTACAAGAGACGAGAGTGCATAGGAATCATCCAATCGACAACATTATTGGTGATCCTTATGCCAGTGTTCAGACTCGTCATCGAACCATCACTGAGAACACCAGTCTTTACACAGAGATATTTGACACTGATGTCATGGAAACATGTCTGCATGCTGCATTCGTGTCCCAGTTAGAGCTGAAGAATGTGAAGGAGGCTCTCGCTAACAACTGTTGGATTGAGGTGAAGCAAGATGAATTGTCTCAATTCCAAAAGTTGCACGTGTGGGATTTGGTTGACTTGCCAAAGGGCTTTCAACCAATTGGAACCAAATGGGTGTTCAAATGCAAGACGATGATCGTCATGTTGTTGTGAAGAACAAAGCAAGATTGGTTATTCAGGGTTTTTATCAGCAAGAGGGCTTAGATTACACAGAAGTATATGCCCCAGTTGCTAGAATTGAGGCCATTAGACTGTTCTTGGCTTATGCCACATATGTCGGCTTCAAGGTCTATCAACTTGATGTGAAGAGTATTTTCCTTTATGGTAAAGTTCATGAAGAAGTCTATGTCACTCAACCTCCCGGCTTTGAAGATCCGCATAATATCCATAAAGTGTACAAGCTCGACAAAGCACTTTATGGTCTTCATCAAGCACCGCGGGCATGGTATGAGACATTATCTAAGCATTTACTGTCTAATGGTTTCAACAGTGGACAGATTGACTCGACCCTCTTCGTTAGGAAAGCAGGAGGTGACATTCTTCTTGTACAAGTATATGTCGACGACATCATTTTTGGGTCTACCAATGAAGGGATGAGTAGGGAATTCGAGAAGGTGGTGAAGTCCAAGTTTGAAATGAGTAATATGGGTGAACTGTCATTCTTCCTGGGTCTGCAAGTCAGTCAAAGAGAGGATGGCATTTATCTACATCAAACCATGTATGTGCAGGACATCTTATCAAAAACAAGATGAATGATAACAGTACTTATGGCACACCTATCCCAGTCAATCATGGTTTGCATCCTGACAAAGATGGAAAGGATGTAGACAACAGATTGTATCATGGGATGATCGGATCACTTATGTATCTCACAGCTTCAAGACCCGATATAATGTTTGTTGTGTGCTTGTGCTCAAGGTTTCAGTCTCAACCGAAGGAGTCACATATGATAGCCGTGAAGAGAATTTTCAGATACCTGAAAGGGAAACCCCGATTAGGTCTCTGGTACTCTAAGCAGCAGTCATTCGACTTCAAAGCCTACACTGATTCAGATTATGGCGGTTGTAACCTTGACAGAAAGTCAACTTCTGGTGGATGTCAATTATTAGGAGATAGACTGGTCTCCTGGCAGTGTAAGAAGCAGTCAACGGTTTCTGTCTCAACTTGTGAAGCAGAATACATTGCTGCAGCGAGCGGTTGTTCTCAGATACTGTGGATTCAGCAGCAGTTGAGAGACTACGGCTTAAACTTCACTGGAACTCCTTTATTCATTGACAACAATGCCACAATGTCCATCACAAATAACCCGGTGAAACATTCCAAAACTAAACATATAGAGATTCGCCATCATTTCATCCGTGATTGTGCTGAAAAGCATTTAATTGAACTTGTAAAAGTTCACACGGATGACAATCTTGCTGACCTTTTCACAAAGGCATTTGATCGATCCCGTTTTGAGCATCTTGTCAACTTGATAGGAATGTTCAATCCTGAGTGAAAATTAATTTTTCTTAATTCAATTCAATTCATGGAAGTTAAACTTTATTTCTTTTAAATTTTCTGTATAGTTCTTTTAAGTTTCAAAATATTTTACAAAAACAAAAACAAAAATAGAAAATGGAGAAAATTTCAAAGTTAACTTGAGAAAAGAGAAAATGATAGTACATTAGAAACGATCTAAACGCCATAGACTGCTCATATGGGAAATGATTGCGTCATGTTTACTTAATTGTTTAAATTATAATGTTTTTAATCTGTATATTTACAAGTAATTTGAATTGTCAGTAGGCTGTATGCGTCTTTGAATCACTAGTAGTGTGAAAACTAAATCTAAATTACAACTGTGATTTGAACCCATGTTTGCAAGTGTTTGTGCGTAAAAGAATAGAAAAGATCATTATCAGATAAAGGATGTTAGATTTTAGCAATAATTTTCTTTTAAGGTCGGTTTCGGGTTATGTCGTTAGCACAATTAATGCGATTCATCTAACTGCCCATACTCACAAGTATGCAATGAGAGATTGAATCAAGACATGTCTCTACATTAACCGTTGAGCATGTATTCACCCTTGAATCACTCCTGATTCATTGAAATCAAATCCAGATAAAAGTTGGATCCCCTTACCTTATTCAAACACCATATATATTATCTTGAATCATCATTCCGATATTCAATAGAGAAAATCAAATAAAACCAAGACAACTGAATCACTCGATTCTGAATCTTATGATTTCTGATAATCCTTATGGATTCTGCTTGATTTTTCCTGTGCTAATAGATGTAGCTTCATTATGAAAATCTAGAAAATCATTGGGAAAATCTTAGATGCCTTGAGATAGTGCAAGTTAGAATAGCATATCAGTGGGGTACACGTTGTATATCTTATAATTAATACCTTAATACACAATAATTTGATACAAAGATGCGTATAGTTATAAATATTATAATATTGTCAACTTGAATTACTTGTTTATGTGCTTATTACGTACGGATAAAGAGTAATCCATGACATGATCCCAGATTCTTTGATGTTTATTTTGTATCGTTTTTGCTAAAAGATAGCCTGATATGATCCTCTGCTCGTGTCTTTGATCAAAAATAGTTTGTGTGAATACTTGTATATTTCTATGAGAAAAGATCAAAAATATTTGTGTTTAACCTTCCTGAATTGTATTTGAAACCTCGTGATTGAATATTTTTATCTTGTTCGTTAGTTGATTTGAAAAAAAAAACTTCATAAATTCTGAGTTGAAATTTTGCGTACTTAATCGTTGTGCGTACTTGTCAAGTTCGCACGAAGTAAAGCTTGCGCACTTGTAAATGCGCAAGAGTAAAACTTGCGCACTTATAAATGCGCAAGAGTTAAAGCTTGCGTACTTGTAAGTACGCAAGAGTTAACTCGTGCGCACTTAACAAGTACGCATGACTGATTGTGGCTGGGTATATAAGGGACACTTAGAAATTTTTCTCAGTTTCATCGCATTCAAACCAAATTTTTCCCTCTGCAAATTTCACTCAAAATCAAAGTGTTCCTAAACCATCTTTTCGTCCCGTCTATTGTTTCATCATCTTATTTCATCGACTTGGTGAGATTCTAGGCTAAATCCATCCGTAATTTCGTGACTTTTGGACCGATTGTAGACTTAAAAAAAAATTAGGGTTATTCTTGAATTTTTGGGTAAAATTGGGGATTGTTTGGGTAATTTCTTATCACTAATCCGGATTAGAAAACTTAATCGACTCTTAATCATCCCATTTGGTCCTTGATTTGATCCGTCGGTTGAAGTTGAATCGACAGTGGGTCGAGGGCCGTTTTAGGTCAAAATTTGGTCCGGGTTAGGTAGTTTGTGGTGTTGATACTGGTCCCATAGGTTAGAATAATTGATTTCGACCTAGTGGTGACCTATTCGACCCGCTTTTTGAACGATCAATCAAATTCTAAACTTTCTGGAATTTTTCTTAAGTGTTGTTCTTGCGCACTTAGCAAGTACGCAAGAGGTAGTTCTTGCGTACTTGTTAAGTACGCAAGAGGAAAAAGCTGCGCACTTGCTAAGTGCGCAGCACCAACACTTAGGAAATTTTCTAAGTCTGAAATTTATGTTCAAAGAGTAACTACTATACCGTGTCATGTTTGTTCATTTCCAATGATACGTGTTGTTCTGATTATGCTTTCTGTGTGCTTTTGCAGATTATGGCTCGGGCGTTTACTAACGAATTCAACCTGTTAGCGAACACTCAACCCGAATGGAAAGGTGCAGCATTGTAATATAGGGAGATAGTTGACTTCTTGAACCGCTTAAGAGTCAGCTATGCTATCTCAGCTGACCCGACCGTGTCAAGACCTTACTTGGAACAATTCTGGGAGACGGCGGAGCACGACTGCACGGTATCCCCCAATGTCATTAGGGCTACCATTGCAGGTCATGATATTGCTTTCTCTGAAGATACTATAAGAAGGGTCCTGCAGTTCAGATACCTCGCGACCGACCCGACAGCCTATCCAGACTACTTTGTGGATGGCTGTTGGAGGCAAAGAATGGGATACGTCGGAGCGAGGGACTATGCTTCATACAAAAAGATGTGGGTATTAGACCAATTGCGGTATTTCGCCCACGTCATGATCGTGTGCATCTCGTCAAGGAAAGCTGGTAAAGATGCCATGGGTCATGACCTTGCAGCAGCCATGGTGGGCTTGTCTCTTAATAGGGGCTACAACTTCTCGCGCTACATCTTCAAAGCAATCAATGACCAGATCAACACAGCGGAGAAGTTTAGATTCTTATTGTACCCTAGGTTTATGCAACTCTTGATTGATGACGCGTTGCCAAACCTTCCTGCTATATGGGAGAGACTGCAAGTCAAGTGGGTGGACAAAAGAGTATTTGCTAAATTCCTGAAGCCAGGCAGTGTAGAACCTACCCCTGTGCACACAGAACTCTTTGGCCACCTTCTAAATGAAGCATATATGGCACCTGAAGACTGGAGATGGTACAGCCATGACTTGGAACCTGAATTGAGTGAACATTCCAATGAACAGCAGGAACAACACGACGAGGAGAATGATAGTGATGATGGTTCGTCTGAGGATGGAGACAACGAAGGCGGTGATGGTGGTGCTGAGGAATTCGATTCAGAAGCAACAGAATCAGATTCTTCTGATTTCGATGACGCACCATCACATGCACACCCCAGGAGATCGGCACAGGTATCCCTACCTGAGTCGTCCTCCAAAAGAAAGCGACAGAGTTCGAGCAGCGAATATGAGCCAACATCTGACTCTGACGCTGCTCTACAAAGACAAAGACGAGAGCGTGTTCATAAGAACAGGGGAGATATGCAAGAGGTTGCTATCCCCATTGTGGTAGAGGCCCCGGCTCAGCAGCAAGTACAGGTTCAAGCTGCCAGTACAGATTCAGCCTCTACCCCACCAGCACAGCAATTGTACCGTAGGAGGAGAAGACCACAAGTTCAAGCTGACGTGGTAGTCACGGCAGTCACAGAGGAGGTTCCTGTGACGGTGACCCTCCCTACAACATCAGTCCAAGTGGCGGTGACTACTCCAATTGTCACGGAGTCTGTCACCATCACCCCTACCATAACACCCACTCCCATCATCTCATCCCAAATCCCAACACCCACCATTGATCCTCCAAGTCAACCCTTCACTTATGAAGATTTCTCACAAGGGTTTGACTTTGGTACCATCTTCTCCTCCCCTATCCATAATGCTAAAGCGTCATCGTCTAGGCATCCTGATCCGAATGAGGCAAGGATCGATGTGCTAGAAACCCAAGTTGCTGGACTGCTGAACACTATTCAGAAGTCAAAGGAGGAATCTGATGCTCAATAAGCACAGATTAATTCACTGGCCGATGAAGTTAGAATTCTACATAGCCAGAGAACGGGGACTAATGAGCGACTGAAGAACGTAATGTCACAGAATGAGCCGTTAATGAAGACAAATGAAATGATTCTAGGCCACAGAACATCACTTGAGCTAAGGCTGGATTTACAAAGAAAAGAGCACGAAGCGATGGTCAAATTAGTTGCAGAACTGACCAAGAAGCTTGATGCTCAGGGGGAGAAAGAGAAGGAGAAAGAGAAAGAGAAAGAGAAAGAGAAAGAGAAAGAAAAGAAATCCACTGGTGCTGAGCCTTGTCATCCAGTCGACTTGACTAAGGATGACGATAAACACAAGGATCCTGAAGCGGGTCCTAGTGGAGGTGAGCACCAAGCTTTGGCAAATGTGCCCATCTCTGCTATTCCAATGCCTGAGGGGGAGTCTACTCAGCAAGAGGGTGGTGATACCTCTGGTGGTGGTGGTGATAAAGGGAAGTCAGCAGCCGATGTACTCAAGGACTTATCTGATGATGAGATCCTTTATCTTGAGCCTGACTATTCCAAGGAAGCACAGATCGATGCTCTCCTTAATCTGGAAGAAGGAGAGATCGACTCTGGTGATGACTGGAATGATGATGATGAAGACGTGGTGATAGAGATTCCCAAGGGTGACGGGGAAGGAGAATACGAGTTAGAAGATGGAGAGATCTTTGAGTTTCCATCCTTCGAAGCTCAGCTTGATACAGGTTCAGTCGAGCAAGCTAGAAATGAGGAATCCTCGACTGAAGCCTCCCTAGTCGACCCTGCACCTGTGGACCCAGAGGCACCAAAAGAGACAGATATGCCTTCTACTAGTTCAAAGGGTCCAGCTCCGGTCTGGCAAAAGACGTCTATCATAGATAAGCACGGAGCAACAGGGATGATCTTGGCTGTAAGGTTCGAGGAGGATAAGCAGTTGTTCGCTATCAAAAGATCTGGCGGGGTTCAATACTTGAAACCCACCAGTGAAGCGTTCAGCTCTTTACCCAAATATGACCTTGCGAACCTAGCAAACCGAGAGCTACTGGGTCAGTGTAATCATGCAGTGGCGATGGGTTTGTGGGTGGTTCTGCAGCGTGAAGCAAGATCTAGGAACTTTGAAATGTTCAAGCCTCAGGTGCCTAAGAGAGTCAAGGATAAGCACGCTGCACATCCTGTGACTAAGAAGCACTTAAAGAAATTGGTATACAAGCCAGTGTGATGTGAAACTAAGATTCCCCTGAGCAAGTTATCTCAGGATATTCTTGGTGACATGTGGTACTGGTACGTAGATCCAAAAACGGGCGAGGCTGTGATCATGGGAAAGGGACGTTCTGAGAGTGGGTACATAGTGCTAAAAGAACTGATCAGAATATTTGATGAAGTTTGCTTCATCAAATTTTCTGTGAAATATCTGGAGGTACTAGCTGATAGGTATTGTGTCCACACGGACGAATGGACAAAGCTCCTTGCTTCTAAATATGACAAGGTGATTAAGTTCTGCCTTGATTACAAGAAGAAGATGGAAGCTGAAGACTGAAGCTGTGAAGACTGAAGATTGAAGACTGAAGACGATGAAGATCCAGAGCTGTTGTCAAGGGGGAGTTTGTTGAAGCACTTTCCTATGACAACACTCTGGATAGAGTCTTAGTTTGTATTTTCATGTCTGTAATTGTCTTTGTATATAAGAGTCTTTATGTATTAGTTTATCGAGTTGTATTTACTTTTACATATTGAATGTTGCATTTCTTTCCAAGTGTTTTGCGCACTTACATGTGCGCAGGTGAAAGCTCTTGCGTACTTAGCAAGTACGCAAGAATACCTTTGCGTACTTGTTAAGTACGCAAGAGCATTTTTCCCTGCGCACTTGCTAAGTGCACAGACATCATGTCAGGTATAAATAGGATAGGTTGACAGAAGTTAAGTACGCAGTCCTCATAGCAAATACGCAGATTGTAAACCAAGTGCTTTTCTCTGTAACCTTCAAGTGTTTATAATACAAAGAAAGTTTAAAGTGTCATCTCTTGTCGGTTTACTTTGTTTAGCTAGACTCTCCACCTAGTCACGGGCATTCCGCACCCGGTCCAACTAGTAGACCCACTTGCATCTGACGATCCGCCACACCCGAGGGACCTACACTTACACTGCCAGGAAACCACTGTCTCTTAAGAATTGACATCCACCAGAAGTTGACTTTCTGTCAAGGTTACAACCGCCATAGTCTGAATCAGTGTAGGCTTTGAAGTCGAATGACTGCTGCTTAGAGTACTAAATACCCAATCGAGGTTTCCCATTCAAGTATCTGAAAATTCTCTTCACGGCTATCATATGTGACTCCTTCGGTTGAGACTGAAACCTTGAGCACAAGCACACAGCAAACATTATATCGGGTCTTGAAGCTGTGAGATACATAAGTGATCCGATCATCCCACGGTACAATCTGCAATCCACATCCTTTCCATCTTTGTCAGGATGCAGACCATGATTAACTGGGATAGGTGTGCCATAAGTACTGCTATCATTCATCTTGTATTTTGACAAGATGTCCTGCACATACTTAGTTTGATGTAGATAAATGCCATCCTCTCTTTGACTGACTTGCAGACCCAGGAAGAACGACAATTTAACATTTCTGATTTTACTATCTTTATTTTCAATTCAATGTAACACATTTCAATTCCAAAATCTAGTACATTGGTTTATTCTATTCGTACCAACAATTAAACACTAGGTTCCAATGCAAATTCACGAGTTTTACACGAGTATACATTATTAAAATCCTATATATATGGATATATCTATGTAAATATCAAACAAATACATACTCACATACATACTTTTATCCAATTAACAAGGAATTACTCATTTGCTTGAACCCCAAAACATTTGAACCTTAGTTTGAACCCCGCACTCTCAAATTTTGACTTCGAAACCTCAATTTTGACTTTCCTTTGACTCAATTGAATTTCAAAAGTCAAAGTAGCCAAATTCGTGAGAATCCAAGGCTGCCTTCGACGATTTCTGGTTGGTTTGGACTACTTGTGATTACCCAAACAAAAATCGACCCCATCTCGGCCCAAGTAACATCTCATTTCGATCGATTAGGCGGCATATTCAAATTTCAAACGGATTTGACTTTGGATAGTCAAAATCCATGTCAATCCACATTCAATTCAAGGTATTAACGCGTTCAAATTGCGAGATTCACTCGCCAGTCAACCCCGAGTGTACTTGGACCATTATCATACCCAATTCATTGCCAAATCGATGGATTAACGCGTAATCAGTCGCCCGTAACCATTATGGACAAAATTAAATTCGAATCGGTTATTACACACAAAATTAATCAAATTAAACCTCTCTCTCACTCGCGTATACCTCCCCACAAACCCTCCCAACCTCTTTTTAATCCGCATTCCACCTTTGGACGCCTGTCGACCATCAAGAACAACCGTAACAAAATTGTAGCCGTCTGCATTCGTGCCCAAACCAATCAAGTAAGTTCTTACATCATTCGGTTCGTTTTTCAGTGCACATCAATAGCCCCTTACCAATTCGTGTCCACAGAACATATCGAGACAGATTGGGGCTAGGGTTCATGGCGGGTTGGATCGCATTTGAATTCTGGTTTGTATAATATCGTGTTTTAATCATTTCGAATCCGTATTCAATCAGCGAAACCACCTGATCCGGCCGGTAAGTCACTGCGTCGCCGAACCAGGTGGCGTGGGTTCGAAACCCACAAACACCAGACCTTTTTGCGAAAGCCTCAAACCCAAACCCGGTTCCCACGTAGACCCACGTTAATACATTAAGGAACCATCCAAGTACACGGGAGTGTCCCCTGGTCTAGTGGTCTTTGTGCACTAACTATACAGAAACCACCCGGGTTCGAACCGGGTGGTCTGCATTATTTTTTTTAAATCAGTTTTAAAGCTTCGAAAATTTTAAAAAAATTATTTTTATAAACTTTACAAATATTAGAACAGATTGAAACCAGTTTTACAATTTTTACATAAAAATGCCTATTTTTATAAAATTATGTATTGAATACTCAATTAAAATTTTGTATTTATTTTGAGTAAATTATTTATAAAAATTGGGGACAATTTTATAAACACTTTATACAAAGTTGTATAAAAAATTAAACTTTATTTTAACACAATAAAATCAGACTTATAAATTTTCAATATGAATTCATTTTATTTTGAAATTATAACAAAAAAAATTTGTACACTAAATAATTAATGCAAAAATCTAAATATTTAAATTTATTTGCCAAATAAAAAAATTGATTTAATAAAATTTATAAAATATCAACTTTATTTAAAACGAGCAATGAGCAAATATTTATTGCTAAATGGTAAATAAATAAATAAAAGTTAATTATTATAAAGGTAAATGTATATTTTACTGTACACATAAATATTATTTACACAACTTTATATTTACGCATCGTTATAAATAAATAAATAAAGTAAAAATTATTTATTTAACTTATATTTAATATAATACACACACTATTTTATAACTAAATAAATAAATAACAACTATTTAATTTTATTTAGTTATTCAAACCCAAACCCTAACTTCAATCGTTTTAAACTATTCATTTCAAACTTTCGTTTTATAAAAACACCCATTCAAGTACAAACACAATAACCTACACACTTCCTTTCAATCTACAACTCAAACCCTTCGTACACACATCCATACCAATCCTAGACTTGACCATAGACTATTGTGCATATTGTTTAACCTAGATTTATATACATTACACTCTAGGTTGACGTTGTAAGTTACAAGGAACACCTTGCTACCTAGACTCTTGTGCTAGCAACATCTTTGATACAGGTGAGTATTACATAGCCCATTTTACTCTTTACACTTTTTAGGGTGAAACATGAACTCTATACACATAATTATTTACATTTACACAAACTACACAAACACAAATCCTCTTTACATTCATGTATACAAAATTTGAGCTTTATGTTTGAGTGCTAGGTGTGTTAACTGTTTGTGTGCAATTTATGTGCAATCATTAACTATTCAAGCCGACGGTTAACAATGTTAGATCTATTGAGTTTGACAAACCCACCCAGATTAGGGTGATTGTTACCGACAACACAATTTGAATGCTAGTTACAAAGGTTTGATTGTACTTTGGTTACACAATAGTTGCTCCCCATAAATGCCTTATTTTATCATGTTATGTAAGGATTTGTTTAATCACATCTATACACTATCTATGTGCAAAACTATGTATGCTCACCAACTTTTTAGTTGACCTTATTTTATTCATGTTTCAGGTGCTAATGTGTGAGTTTGATCAAGACATGCTACACTTAAGTTTCGACTTAGTTAATTTAAATTCAAAGAACAATTTGTATTTTCATTTATGTACTTGTTGAATTATGCTATTTTTGTTTGAACGGAAATGAATTTAATGATTAATATATTACAAGTTAGACAACCTTGAGCTCATGGACAGTCTACATGTCCCGCCCCGACGTTTCCGCCGTCGGTTGGGGTGTGACAGATTGGTATCAGAGCCTAGGTTATAGGGATCTAGGTTATTAGACACCCTTGAACTAGACTATAACTTTAGGACACCCACTTATGCCATGCTTTATGATTATGTGATATGTGCTACATGGTATGTGCTACATGGTATGTGCTACATGCTTAGTATGGTTAGTTATTATTTCATTTTGATGCCTTACTTGTTAAAATTCATGACTCATTAGACTATACTTAAATAATAAATTAAATAAACAATATCCCTACCTATACCCTAAAGCCGCATAACCTTCTTACCTACTTCTCTGTCATTATCATCATAGCATGTGGAAACTTCATGGATCTAAATCTATAAAAAATTTCTTCATTCCCTCGTTAAGTTTTTTAAACTTTGTTAATTATTTGAGGACACATGCAAT
Source organism: Smallanthus sonchifolius (assembly GCA_023525975.1). Classification (NCBI taxonomy): domain Eukaryota; kingdom Viridiplantae; phylum Streptophyta; class Magnoliopsida; order Asterales; family Asteraceae; genus Smallanthus; species Smallanthus sonchifolius. Next base: position 9,257,621 of record CM042020.1, read on the forward strand.
CTGGAAGGGTGACACTTGTATTCTGGGTTTTCTGTCTAGGAAAGCATTTCGTATAAATCCCAATCAACCGAGGGACCTGTATGCTTTCCTGGGAATTCCCGGGATGAGTGTTTACTTATAGGCTAAATCATGTCTCCTTGAAAGTTATATGAGTTTAATTAACCTTAATGTGTCATCGTATTCAAATGATTATGTCACTAATCGAGTACAATCCAAACTATGATTAACTATTTTATTTATTATCTTATCCCCTTTAAATTCAATCAACTTTCATAAGTTCTTACATCTTTTCTTGTGTTATGAAAAATCTGTAGAATGCCTCCCCGTCGTGCTACCGTGGCCAACAACAACACCGATATTGCTGCCATCCTTGCCCAACTTGTAAATCAACTCACTCAAGCTAATGGGGCCGCCAATGGTAACCATGGAGGTAATGGTGGTGGTGGTGCTAACCCATCACAATGCACCTTCAAACACTTCAACTCATGTAATCCTCTTAAGTTCTATGGTACCGAGGGAGCCACAGGACTCCTTCAATGGTTCGAAAGTATTGAGAGCACTTTCCTCAATAGTGACTGCCCCGATAACCTTCGTGTTCGTCATGCCACAAGTGTCTTTCAAAAACGGGCACTCACGTGGTGGAATGGGGAAAAGAGAACTAGAGGCATGGAGGTAGCAATGGCCTTACCATGGGATGAGGTTAAGAGACTAATGACCGAGGAGTTCTGTCCTCGAAATGAGGTGAAGAAACTGGAAGCTGAGTTTTAGGATCTTGCCCAAGATAGTGGTGAGAGTCTGGCTTATACAACTTGGTTCCATGAGTTGAGTCTCCTTGTGCCCCATATGGTCACATCGTTATCCCGCTGCATTAAGAAGTACATTGGTGGATTACCTAGGCAGATTCAGGATACCGTCTTAGGGAGAAATCCCGCAACACTCGAAGATGCTATCCGCCTATCTGCTACTTTAACCGACAACCATGTGAAAGCAGGGACTCTGATTAGAAAAGGCACCAAGAAAGCTCCCGACACCACAACCCCTCCTACACACGTCAAAGAAGCCAAAACTGAACCCTACCACAATAATAAGAAAAGAAAGGCTAGGAATTTTGCTATGGTCACTCCTGCTATGCCTGTTAACCAAGTTGCTCCCATGGCTCAAGCACCAGTCAAGAAGCCATATGTGGGGACCTACCCACTCTGTGCCACATACAATTATCACCACCTCCAAAATATTCCCTGTCGCCTTTGCACAAACTGTGGGAAATATGGCCATACGGTTAACGTTTGTAGAGCCAAAGCACTTGCGGGTCAAGTCAACCCACCAACCCGATCTAACCAACAAGTGGCTAATCAAGGTGTTCCCGCTATTGCAAATGGCCGTGCATGTTATGAATGTGGCAACCCAAATCATTTCCGTGACCAGTGCCCGAAGTTCAGCAATACTAGACAAGGCGGAGCTCGCGGGCGTGCTTTCAAAATAAACACCAATGAAGCTCAAGCTAACAATGATGTGGTCAATGGTACGTTTCTTGTTAATAGTTAATATGCCTCCATTTTATTTGATACCGGTGTAGATAAAAGTTTTGTGTCACTTAACTTTGAACCCTTACTTGCAAAAACACGATCCAAATTAGAGAAAACCTTCACTGTCGAAGTAGCAAATGGTGACTCCCTTACAATTGACTCCGTTATCCACGACTGTTCTCTAGAACTTAATGATCATACATTTCCAATCAACCTCGTGCCAATGCCACTAGGAAGTTTTGATATCATCATAGGCATGGATTGGCTGTCAAATCACCATGCCGAAGTCATCTGTTTTGACAAGTGCATCCAAATACCCCTTCCGTCGGGGGAAACGTTAAGAGTCTTTGGTGAAAAGCCTTGCAAAGGGCACAAGTTAATGTTATGCACTACCACCCAAAAGTACCTACGAAAGAAGTACGTAGCCTTCCTAGCCCATATTGTTCAAAAGGATGTCAAAGAGAAGAATATTCAAGACATCCCCATCATCCGAGACTTTCCCGAAGTATTCCCCGAAGACTTATCCGGTCTTCCACCCGTTCGACAAGTAGAATTTCGCATTGACCTTGTACCCGGGGTTAACCCTGTGGCTAGGGCTCCATATCGTCTTGCACCTTCTGAATTGCAAGAAATTGAAAGCCAACTCCAAGAGCTCTCCGACAAGGGCTTCATCCGTCCAAGTCATTCACCGTGGGGTGCACCCGTCTTATTCGTCAAGAAGAAGGATGGATCATTCCGCATGTGTATTGACTACCGCGAACTCAACAAGCTTACCATCAAGAACCGTTATCCATTGCCTAGGATTGATGACCTCTTCGATCAACTTCAAGGCTCTACTTGCTTCTCGAAGATTGATCTTCGATCTAGTTATCACCAACTCCGTGTACAAGAGGAAGATATTCCAAAAACTGCCTTTCAAACAAAGTATGGTCACTACGAGTTCATGGTCATGCCTTTTGGGCTAACCAATGCACTCGCAGTTTTCATGGACCTCATGAATCGTGTGTGCAAACCGTATCTTGATAAATTCTTGATCGTCTTCATTGATGTTATCTTAATCTACTCCAATACTAAATCCGATCATGAGCAACACCTTAGGTTGGTTTTGGACCTCTTGAGGAAAGAGCAACTATATGCCAAGTTCTCCAAATGTGAATTTTGGCTAAAGGAGGTTCAATTCCTGGGTCATATCGTCAAGGAAAAAGGAATTCATGTTGACCCTGCTAAGATCGAAGCTATTGAGAATTGGAATGCCCCTAAGACCCCCACCGAAGTTCGTTCATTTCTTGGTCTTGCGGGATATTATCGTCGTTTCATTTCAAATTTCTCTAAGCTTGCTGTTCCTCTCACCGCTTTGACCCACAAGGGTAAACCTTATGAATGGGGACCAAAGCAAGAAGAAGCTTTCCAAACTCTCAAGCAAAAGTTGTGCAATGCTCCTATTTTGACTCTCCCTGATGGGAATGATGATTTAGTCGTCTACTGTGATGCCTCCAACCAAGGTCTCTGTTGTGTCCTCATGCAACGAGGCAAGGTAATCGATTATGCATCGAGGCAACTTAAGATTCATGAGAAGAATTATACAACGCACGACCTCGAATTGGGTGCGGTTGTATTCGCATTGAAGATTTGGAGACATTACCTCTATGGCACAAAATGTGTGGTGTTCACCGACCATAAAAGTCTCCAACACATCTTCAACCAAAAAGAACTCAATATGAGGCAAAGACGTTGGGAATGATGATTTAGTCGTCTACTGTGATGCCTCCAACCAAGGTCTCGGTTGTGTCTTCATGCAACGAGGCAAGGTAATCGTTAATATGCCTCCATTTTATTTGATACCGGTGCAGATAAAAGTTTTGTGTCACTTAACTTTGAACCCTTACTTGCAAAAACACGAGCCAAATTAGAGAAAACCTTCACTGTCGAAGTAGCAAATGGTGACTCCCTTACAATTGACTCCGTTATCCACGACTGTTCTCTAGAACTTAATGGTCATACATTTCCAATCGTCCTCGTGCCAATGCCACTAGGAAGTTTTGATATCATCATAGGCATGGATTGGCTGTCAAATCACCATGCCGAAGTCATCTGTTTTGAGAAGTGCATCCAAATACCCTTTCCGTCGGGGGAAACGTTAGGAGTCTTTGGTGAAGAGCCTTGCAAAGGGCACAAGTTAATGTCATGCACTACCACCCAAAAGTACCTACGAAAGAAGTACGTAGCCTTCCTAGCCCATATTGTTCAAAAGGATGTCAAAGAGAAGAATATTCAAGACATCCCCATCATCCGGGACTTTCCCGAAGTATTCCCCGAAGACTTATCCGGTCTTCCACCCGTTCGACAAGTAGAATTTCGCATTGACCTTGTACCCGGGGATAACCCTGTGGCTAGGGCTCCATACCGTCTTGCACCTTCTGAATTGCAAGAAATTGCAAGCCAACTCCAAGAGCTCTCCGACAAGGGCTTCATCCGTCCAAGTCATTCACCGTGGGGTGCACCCGTCTTATTCGTCAAGAAGAAGGATGGATCATTCCGCATGTGTATTGACTACCGCGAACTCAACAAGCTTACCATCAAGAACCGTTATCCATTGCCTAGGATTGATGACCTCTTCGATCAACTTCAAGGCTCTACTTGCTTCTCGAAGATTGATCTTCGATCTAGTTATCACCAACTCCGTGTACAAGAGGAAGATATTCCAAAAACTGCCTTTCGAACAAGGTATGGTCACTACGAGTTCATGGTCATGCCTTTTGGGCTAACCAATGCACTCGCAGTTTTCATGGACCTCATGAATCGTGTGTGCAAACCGTACCTTGATAAATTCTTGATCGTCTTCATTGATGTTATCTTAATCTACTCCAAGACTAAATCCGATCATGAGCAACACCTTAGGTTGGTTTTGGACCTCCTGAGGAAAGAGCAACTATATGCCAAGTTCTCCAAATGTGAATTTTGGCTAAAGGAGGTTCAATTCATGGGTCATATCGTCAACGAAAAAGGAATTCATGTTGACCCTGCTAAGATCGAAGCTATTGAGAATTGGAATGCCCCTAAGACCCACACCGAAGTTCGTTCATTTGTTGGTCTTGCGGGATATTATCGTCGTTTCATTTCAAATTTCTCTAAGCTTGCTGTTCCTCTCACCGCTTTGACCCACAAGGGTAAACCTTATGAATGGGGACCAAAGCAAGAAGAAGCTTTCCAAACTCTCCAGAAAAAGTTGTGCAATGCTCCTATTTTGACTCTCCCTGATGGGAATGATGATTTAGTCGTCTACTGTGATGCCTCCAACCAAGGTCTCGGTTGTGTCCTGATGCAACGAGGCAAGGTAATCGTTAATATGCCTCCATTTTATTTGATACCGGTGCAGATAAAAGTTTTGTGTCACTTAACTTTGAACCCTTACTTGCAAAAACACGATCCAAATTAGAGAAAACCTTCACTGTCGAAGTAGCAAATGGAGACTCCCTTACAATTGACTCCGTTATCCACGACTGTTCTCTAGAACTTAATGATCATACATTTCCAATCAACCTCGTGCCAATGCCACTAGGAAGTTTTGATATCATCATAGGCACGGATTGGCTGTCAAATCACCATGCCGAAGTCATCTGTTTTGACAAGTGCATCCAAATACCCCTTCCGTCGGGGGAAACGTTAGGAGTCTTTGGTGAAGAGCCTTGCAAAAGGCACAAGTTAATGTCATGCACTACCACCCAAAAGTACCTACGAAAGAAGTACGTAGCCTTCCTAGCCCATATTGTTCAAAAGGATGTCAAAGAGAAGAATATTCAAGACATCCCCATCATCCGGGACTTTCCCGAAGTATTCCCCGAAGACTTATCCGGTCTTCCACCCGTTCGACAAGTAGAATTTCGCATTGACCTTGTACCCGGGGCTAACCCTCTGGCTAGGGCTCCATATCGTCTTGCACCTTCTGAATTGCAAGAAATTGCAAGCCAACTCAAAGAGCTCTCCGACAAGGGCTTCATCCGTCCAAGTCATTCACCGTGGGGTGCACCCGTCTTATTCGTCAAGAAGAAGGATGGATCATTCCGCATGTGTATTGACTACCGCGAACTCAACAAGCTTACCATCAAGAACCGTTATCCATTGCCTAGGATTGATGACCTCTTCGATCAACTTCAAGGCTCTACTTGCTTCTCGAAGATTGATCTTCGATCTAGTTATCACCAACTCCGTGTACAAGAGGAAGATATTCCAAAAACTGCCTTCCGAACAAGGTATGGTCACTACGAGTTCATGGTCATGCCTTTTGGGCTAACCAATGCACTCGCAGTTTTCATGGACCTCATGAATCGTGTGTGCAAACCGTACCTTGATAAATTCTAGATCGTCTTCATTGATGTTATCTTAATCTACTCCAAGACTAAATCCGATCATGAGCAACACCTTAGGTTAGTTTTGGACCTCTTGAGGAAAGAGCAACTATATGCCAAGTTCTCCAAATGTGAATTTTGGCTAAAGGAGGTTCAATTCCAGGGTCATATTGTCAACGAAAAAGGAATTCATGTTGACCCTGCTAAGATCGAAGCTATTGAGAATTGGAATGCCCCTAAGACCCCCACCGAAGTTCGTTCATTTCTTGGTCTTGCGGGATATTATCGTCGTTTCATTTCAAATTTCTCTAAGATTGCTGTTCCTCTCACCGCTTTGACCCACAAGGGTAAACCTTATGAATGGGGACCAAAGCAAGAAGAAGCTTTCCAAACTCTCAAGAAAAAGTTGTGCAATGCTCCTATTTTGACTCTCCCTGATGGGAATGATGATTTAGTCGTCTACTGTGATGCCTCTAACCAAGGTCTCTGTTGTGTCCTCATGCAACGAGGCAAGGTAATCGATTATGCATCGAGGCAACTTAAGATTCATGAGAAGAATTATACAACGCACGACCTCGAATTGGGTGCGGTTGTAGTCGCATTGAAGATTTGGAGACATTACCTCTATGGCACAAAATGTGTGGTGTTCACCGACCATAATAGTCTCCAACACATCTTCAACAAAAAAGAACTCAATATGAGGCAAAGACGTTGGGAATGATGATTTAGTCGTCTACTGTGATGCCTCCAACCAAGGTCTCGGTTGTGTCCTCATACAACGAGGCAAGGTAATCGTTAATATGCCTCCATTTTATTTGATACCGGTGCAGATAAAAGTTTTGTGTCACTTAACTTTGAACCCTTACTTGCAAAAACACGATCCAAATTAGAGAAAACCTTCACTGTCGAAGTAGCAAATGGTGACTCCCTTACAATTGACTCCGTTATCCACGACTGTTCTCTAGAACTTAATGATCATACATTTCCAACCAACCTCGTGCCAATGCCACTAGGAAGTTTTGATATCATCATAGGCATGGATTGGCTGTCAAATCACCATGCCGAAGTCATCTGTTTTGACAAGTGCATCCAAATACCCCTTCCGTCGGGGGAAACGTTAGGAGTCTTTGGTGAAGAGCCTTGCAAAGGGCACAAGTTAATGTCATGCACTACCACCCAAAAGTACCTACGAAAGAAGTACGTAGCCTTCCTAGCCCATATTGTTCAAAAGGATGTCAAAGAGAAGAATATTCAAGACATCCCCATCATCCGAGACTTTCCCGAAGTATTCCCTGAAGACTTATCCGGTCTTCCACCCGTTCGACAAGTAGAATTTCGCATTGACCTTGTACCCGGGGCTAACCCTGTGGCTAGGGCTCCATATCGTCTTGCACCTTCTGAATTGCAAGAAATTGCAAGCCAACTCCAAGAGCTCTCCGACAAGGGCTTCATCCGTCCAAGTCATTCACCGTGGGGTGCACCCGTCTTATTCGTCAAGAAGAAGGATGGATCATTCCGCATGTGTATTGACTACCGCGAACTCAACAAGCTTACCATCAAGAACCGTTATCCATTGCCTAGGATTGATGACCTCTTCGATCAACTTCAAGGCTCTACTTGCTTCTCGAAGATTGATCTTCGATCTAGTTATCACCAACTCCGTGTACAAGAGGAAGATATTCCAAAAACTGCCTTCCGAACAAGGTATGGTCACTACGAGTTCATGGTCATGCCTTTTGGGCTAACCAATGCACTCGCAGTTTTCATGGACCTCATGAATCGTGTGTGCAAACCGTACCTTGATAAATTCTAGATCGTCTTCATTGATGTTATCTTAATCTACTCCAAGACTAAATCCGATCATGAGCAACACCTTAGGTTAGTTTTGGACCTCTTGAGGAAAGAGCAACTATATGCCAAGTTCTCCAAATGTGAATTTTGGCTAAAGGAGGTTCAATTCCAGGGTCATATTGTCAACGAAAAAGGAATTCATGTTGACCCTGCTAAGATCGAAGCTATTGAGAATTGGAATGCCCCTAAGACCCCCACCGAAGTTCGTTCATTTCTTGGTCTTGCGGGATATTATCGTCGTTTCATTTCAAATTTCTCTAAGATTGCTGTTCCTCTCACCGCTTTGACCCACAAGGGTAAACCTTATGAATGGGGACCAAAGCAAGAAGAAGCTTTCCAAACTCTCAAGAAAAAGTTGTGCAATGCTCCTATTTTGACTCTCCCTGATGGGAATGATGATTTAGTCGTCTACTGTGATGCCTCCAACCAAGGTCTCTGTTGTGTCCTCATGCAACGAGGCAAGGTAATCTATTATGCATCGAGGCAACTTAAGATTCATGAGAAGAATTATACAACGCACGACCTCGAATTGGGTGCGGTTGTAGTCGCATTGAAGATTTGGAGACATTACCTCTATGGCACAAAATGTGTGGTGTTCACCGACCATAATAGTCTCCAACACATCTTCAACAAAAAAGAACTCAATATGAGGCAAAGACGTTGGGAATGATGATTTAGTCGTCTACTGTGATGCCTCCAACCAAGGTCTCGGTTGTGTCCTCACGCAACGAGGCAAGGTAATCGTTAATATGCCTCCATTTTATTTGATACCGGTGCAGATAAAAGTTTTGTGTCACTTAACTTTGAACCCTTACTTGCAAAAACACGATCCAAATTAGAGAAAACCTTCACTGTCGAAGTAGCAAATGGTGACTCCCTTACAATTGACTCCGTTATCCACGACTGTTCTCTAGAACTTAATGATCATACATTTCCAATCAACCTCGTGCCAATGCCACTAGGAAGTTTTGATATCATCATAGGCATGGATTGGCTGTCAAATCACCATGCCGAAGTCATCTGTTTTGACAAGTGCATCCAAATACTCCTTCCGTCGGGGGAAACATTAGGAGTCTTTGGTGAAGAGCCTTGCAAAGGGCACAAGTTAATGTCATGCACTACCACCCAAAAGTACCTACGAAAGAAGTACGTAGCCTTCCTAGCCCATATTGTTCAAAAGGATGTCAAAGAGAAGAATATTCAAGAAATCCCCATCATCCGGGACTTTCCCGAAGTATTCCCCGAAGACTTATCCGGTCTTCCACCCGTTCGACAAGTAGAATTTTGCATTGACCTTGTACCCGGTGCTAACCCTATGGCTAGGGTTCCATATCGTCTTGCACCTTCTGAATTGCAAGAAATTGCAAGCCAACTCCAAGAGCTCTCCGACAAGGGCTTCATCCGTCCAAGTCATTCACCGTGGGGTGCACCCGTCTTATTCGTCAAGAAGAAGGATGGATCATTCCGCATGTGTATTGACTACCGCGAACTCAACAAGCTTACCATCAAGAACCGTTATCCATTGCCTAGGATTGATGACCTCTTCGATCAACTTCAAGGCTCTACTTGCTTCTCGAAGATTGATCTTCGATCTAGTTATCACCAACTCCGTGTACAAGAGGAAGATATTCCAAAAACTGCCTTCCGAACAAGGTATGGTCACTATGAGTTCATGGTCATGCCTTTTGGGCTAACCAATGCACTCGCAGTTTTCATGGACCTCATGAATCGTGTGTGCAAACCGTACCTTGATAAATTCTTGATCGTCTTCATTGATGTTATCTTAATCTACTCCAAGACTAAATCCGATCATGAGCAACACCTTAGGTTAGTTTTGGACCTCTTGAGGAAAGAGCAACTATATGCCAAGTTCTCCAAATGTGAATTTTGGCTAAAGGAGGTTCAATTCCTGGGTCATATCGTCAACAAAAAAGGAATTCATGTTGACCCTGCTAAGATCGAAGCTATTGAGAATTGAAATGCCCCTAAGACCCCCACCGAAGTTCGTTCATTTCTTGGTCTTGCGGGATATTATCGTCGTTTCATTTCAAATTTCTCTAAGATTGCTGTTCCTCTCACCGCTTTGACCCACAAGGGTAAACCTTATGAATGGGGACCAAAGCAAGAAGAAGCTTTCCAAACTCTCAAGCAAAAGTTGTGCAATGCACCTATTTTGACTCTCCCTGATGGGAATGATGATTTAGTCATCTACTGTGATGCCTCCAACCAAGGTCTCGGTTGTGTCCTCATGCAACGAGGCAAGGTAATCGATTATGCATCGAGGCAACTTAAGATTCATGAGAAGAATTATACAACGCACGACCTCGAATTGGGTGCGGTTGTAGTCGCATTGAAGATTTGGAGACATTACCTCTATGGCACAAAATGTGTGGTGTTCACCGACCATAATAGTCTCCAACACATCTTCAACCAAAAAGAACTCAATATGAGGCAAAGACGTTGGGAATGATGATTTAGTCGTCTACTGTGATGCCTCCAACCAAGGTCTCGGTTGTGTCCTCATGCAACGAGGCAAGGTAATCGTTAATATGCCTCCATTTTATTTGATACCGATGCAGATAAAAGTTTTGTGTCACTTAACTTTGAACCCTTACTTGCAAAAACACGATCCAAATTAGAGAAAACCTTCACTGTCGAAGTAGCAAATGGTGACTCCCTTACAATTGACTCCGTTATCCACGACTGTTCTCTAGAACTTAATGATCATACATTTCCAATCAACCTCGTGCCAATGCCACTAGAAAGTTTTGATATCATCATAGGCATGGATTGGCTGTCAAATCACCATGCCGAAGTCATCTGTTTTGACAAGTGCATCCAAATACCCCTTCCGTCGGGGGAAACGTTAGGAGTCTTTGGTGAAGAGCCTTGCAAAGGGCACAAGTTAATGTCATGCACTACCACCCAAAAGTACCTACGAAAGAAGTACGTAGCCTTCCTAGCCCATATTGTTCAAAAGGATGTCAAAGAGAAGAATATTCAAGACATCCCCACCATCCGAGACTTTCCCGAAGTATTCCCCGAAGACTTATCCGGTCTTCCACCCGTTCGACAAGTAGAATTTCGCATTGACCTTGTACCCGGGGCTAACCCTGTGGCTAGGGCTCCATATCGTCTTGCACCTTCTGAATTGCAAGAAATTGCAAGCCAACTCCAAGAGCTCTCCGACAAGGGCTTCATCCGTCCAAGTCATTCACCGTGGGGTGCACCCGTCTTATTCGTCAAGAAGAAGGATGGATCATTCCGCATGTGTATTGACTACCGCGAACTCAACAAGCTTACCATCAAGAACCGTTATCCATTGCCTAGGATTGATGACCTCTTCGATCAACTTCAAGGCTCTACTTGCTTCTCGAAGATTGATCTTCGATCTAGTTATCACCAACTCCGTGTACAAGAGGAAGATATTCCAAAAACTGCCTTCCGAACAAGGTATGGTCACTACGAGTTCATGGTCATGCCTTTTGGGCTAACCATTGCACTCGCAGTTTTCATGGACCTCATGAATCGTGTGTGCAAACCGTACCTTGATAAATTCTAGATCGTCTTCATTGATGTTATCTTAATCTACTCCAAGACTAAATCCGATCATGAGCAACACCTTAGGTTAGTTTTGGACCTCTTGAGGAAAGAGCAACTATATGCCAAGTTCTCCAAATGTGAATTTTGGCTAAAGGAGGTTCAATTCCTGGGTCATATCGTCAACGAAAAAGGAATTCATGTTGACCCTGCTAAGATCGAAGCTATTGAGAATTGGAATGCCCCTAAGACCCCCACCGAAGTTCGTTCATTTCTTGGTCTTGCGGGATATTATCGTCGTTTCATTTCAAATTTCTCTAAGATTGCTGTTCCTCTCACCGCTTTGACCCACAAGGGTAAACCTTATGAATGGGGACCAAAGCAAGAAGAAGCTTTCCAAACTCTCAAGCAAAAGTTGTGCAATGCTCCTATTTTGACTCTCCCTGATGGGAATGATGATTTAGTCGTCTACTGTGATGCCTCCAACCAAGGTCTCTGTTGTGTCCTCATGCAACGAGGCAAGGTAATCGATTATGCATCGAGGCAACTTAAGATTCATGAGAAGAATTATACAACGCACGACCTCGAATTGGGTGCGGTTGTAGTCGCACTGAAGATTTGGAGACATTACCTCTATGGCACAAAATGTGTGGTGTTCACCGACCATAATAGTCTCCAACACATCTTCAACCAAAAAGAACTCAATATGAGGCAAAGACGTTGGGAATGATGATTTAGTCGTCTACTGTGATGCCTCCAACCAAGGTCTCGGTTGTGTCCTCATGCAACGAGGCAAGGTAATCGTTAATATGCCTCCATTTTATTTGATACCGGTGCAGATAAAAGTTTTGTGTCACTTAACTTTGAACCCTTACTTGCAAAAACACGATCCAAATTAGAGAAAACCTTCACTGTCGAAGTAGCAAATGGTGACTCCCTTACAATTGACTCCGTTATCCACGACTGTTCTCTAGAATTTAATAGTCATACATTTCCAATCAACCTCGTGCCAATGCCACTAGGAAGTTTTGATATCATCATAGGCATGGATTGGCTGTCAAATCACCATGCCGAAGTCATCTGTTTTGACAAGTGCATCCAAATACCCCTTCCGTCGGGGGAAACGTTAAGAGTCTTTGGTGAAAAGCCTTGCAAAGGGCACAAGTTAATGTCATGCACTACCACCCAAAAGTACCTACGAAAGAAGTACGTAGCCTTCCTAGCCCATATTGTTCAAAAGGATGTCAAAGAGAAGAATATTCAAGACATCCCCATCATCCGGGACTTTCCCGAAGTATTCCCCGAAGACTTATCCGGTCTTCCACCCGTTCGACAAGTAGAATTTCGCATTGACCTTGTACCCGGGGCTAACCCTGTGGCTAGGGCTCCATACCGTCTTGCACCTTCTGAATTGCAAGAAATTGCAAGCCAACTCCAGGAGCTCTCCGACAAGGGCTTCATCCATCCAAGTCATTCACCGTGGGGTGCACCCGTCGTATTCGTCAAGAAGAAGGATGGATTATTCCGCATGTGTATTGACTACCGCGAACTCAACAAGCTTACCATCAAGAACCGTTATCCATTGCCTAGGATTGATGACCTCTTCGATCAACTTCAAGGCTCTACTTGCTTCTCGAAGATTGATCTTCGATCTAGTTATCACCAACTCCGTGTACAAGAGGAAGATATTCCAAAAACTGCCTTCCGAACAAGGTATGGTCACTACGAGTTCATGGTCATGCCTTTTGGGCTAACCAATGCACTCGCAGTTTTCATGGACCTCATGAATCGTGTGTGCAAACCGTACCTTGATAAATTCTTGATCGTCTTCATTGATGTTATCTTAATCTACTCCAAGACTAAATCCGATCATGAGCAACACCTTAGGTTAGTTTTGGACCTCTTGAGGAAAGAGCAACTATATGCCAAGTTCTCCAAATGTGAATTTTGGCTAAAGGAGGTTCAATTCCTGGGTCATATCGTCAACGAAAAAGGAATTCATGTTGACCCTGCTAAGATCGAAGCTATTGAGAATTGGAATGCCCCTAAGACCCCCACCGAAGTTCGTTCATTTCTTGGTCTTGCGGGATATTATCGTCGTTTCATTTCAAATTTCTCTAAGCTTGCTGTTCCTCTCACCGCTTTGACCCACAAGGGTAAACCTTATGAATGGGGACCAAAGCAAGAAGAAGCTTTCCAAACTCTCAAGCAAAAGTTGTGCAATGCTCCTATTTTGACTCTCCCTGATGGGAATGATGATTTAGTCGTCTACTGTGATGCCTCCAACCAAGGTCTCTGTTGTGTCCTCATGCAACGAGGCAAGGTAATCGTTTATGCATCGAGGCAACTTAAGATTCATGAGAAGAATTATACAACGCACGACCTCGAATTGGGTGCGGTTGTATTCGCATTGAAGATTTGGAGACATTATCTCTATGGCACAAAATGTGTGGTGTTCACCGACCATAAAAGTCTCCAACACATCTTCAACCAAAAAGAACTCAATATGAGGCAAAGACGTTGGGAATGATGATTTAGTCGTCTACTGTGATGCCTCCAACCAAGGTCTCGGTTGTGTCTTCATGCAACGAGGCAAGGTAATCGTTAATATGCCTCCATTTTATTTGATACCGGTGCAGATAAAAGTTTTGTGTCACTTAACTTTGAACCCTTACTTGCAAAAACACGAGCCAAATTAGAGAAAACCTTCACTGTCGAAGTAGCAAATGGTGACTCCCTTACAATTGACTCCGTTATCCACGACTGTTCTCTAGAACTTAATGGTCATACATTTCCAATCGTCCTCGTGCCAATGCCACTAGGAAGTTTTGATATCTTCATAGGCATGGATTGGCTGTCAAATCACCATGCCGAAGTCATCTGTTTTGAGAAGTGCATCCAAATACCCTTTCCGTCGGGGGAAACGTTAGGAGTCTTTGGTGAAGAGCCTTGCAAAGGGCACAAGTTAATGTCATGCACTACCACCCAAAAGTACCTACGAAAGAAGTACGTAGCCTTCCTAGCCCATATTGTTCAAAAGGATGTCAAAGAGAAGAATATTCAAGACATCCCCATCGTCCGGGACTTTCCCGAAGTATTCCCCGAAGACTTATCCGGTCTTCCACCCGTTCGACAAGTAGAATTTCGCATTGACCTTGTACCCGGGGCTAACCCTGTGGCTAGGGCTCCATACCATCTTGCACCTTCTGAATTGCAAGAAATTGCAAGCCAACTCCAAGAGCTCTCCGACAAGGGCTTCATCTGTCCAAGTCATTCACCGTGGGGTGCACCCGTCTTATTCGTCAAGAAGAAGGATGGATCATTCCGCATGTGTATTGACTACCGCGAACTCAACAAGCTTACCATCAAGAACCGTTATCCATTGCCTAGGATTGATGACCTCTTCGATCAACTTCAAGGCTCTACTTGCTTCTCGAAGATTGATCTTCGATCTAGTTATCACCAACTCCGTGTACAAGAGGAAGATATTCCAAAAACTGCCTTCTGAACAAGGTATGGTCACTACGAGTTCATGGTCATGCCTTTTGGGCTAACCAATGCACTCGCAGTTTTCATGGACCTCATGAATCGTGTGTGCAAACCGTACCTTGATAAATTCTTGATCGTCTTCATTGATGTTATCTTAATCTACTCCAAGACTAAATCCGATCATGAGCAACACCTTAGGTTAGTTTTGGACCTCTTGAGGAAAGAGCAACTATATGCCAAGTTCTCCAAATGTGAATTTTGGCTAAAGGAGGTTCAATTCCTGGGTCATATCGTCAATGAAAAAGGAATTCATGTTGACCCTGCTAAGATCGAAGCTATTGAGAATTGGAATGCCCCTAAGACCCCCACCGAAGTTCGTTCATTTCTTGGTCTTGCGGGATATTATCGTCGTTTCATTTCAAATTTCTCTAAGATTGCTGTTCCTCTCACTGCTTTGACCCACAAGGGTAAACCTTATGAATGGGGACCAAAGCAAGAAGAAGCTTTCCAAACTCTCAAGCAAAAGTTGTGCAATGCACCTATTTTGACTCTCCCTGATGGGAATGATGATTTAGTCATCTACTGTGATGCCTCCAACCAAGGTCTCTGTTGTGTCCTCATGCAACGAGGCAAGGTAATCGATTATGCATCGAGGCAACTTAAGATTCATGAGAAGAATTATACAACGCACGACCTCGAATTGGGTGCGGTTGTAGTCGCATTGAAGATTTGGAGACATTACCTCTATGGCACAAAATGTGTGGTGTTCACCGACCATAATAGTCTCCAACACATCTTCAACCAAAAAGAACTCAATATGAGGCAAAGACGTTGGGAATGATGATTTAGTCGTCTACTGTGATGCCTCCAACCAAGGTCTCGGTTGTGTCCTCATGCAACGAGGCAAGGTAATCGTTAATATGCCTCCATTTTATTTGATACCGGTGCAGATAAAAGTTTTGTGTCACTTAAATTTGAACCCTTACTTGCAAAAACACGATCCAAATTAGAGAAAACCTTCACTGTCGAAGTAGCAAATGGTGACTCCCTTACAATTGACTCCGTTATCCACGACTGTTCTCTAGAATTTAATGGTCATACATTTCCAATCAACCTCGTGCCAATGCCACTAGGAAGTTTTGATATCATCATAGGCATGGATTGGATGTCAAATCACCATGCCGAAGTCATCTGTTTTGACAAGTGCATCCAAATACCCCTTCCGTCGGGGGAAACGTTAAGAGTCTTTGGTGAAAAGCCTTGCAAAGAGCACAAGTTAATGTCATGCACTACCACCCAAAAGTACCTACGAAAGAAGTACGTAGCCTTCCTAGCCCATATTGTTCAAAAGGATGTCAAAGAGAAGAATATTCAAGACATCCCCATCATCCGGGACTTTCCCGAAGTATTCCCCAAAGACTTATCCGGTCTTCCACCCGTTCGACAAGTAGAATTTCGCATTGACCTTGTACCCGGGGCTAACCCTGTGGCTAGGGCTCCATACCGTCTTGCACCTTCTGAATTGCAAGAAATTGCAAGCCAACTCCAAGAGCTCTCCGACAAGGGCTTCATCCGTCCAAGTCCTTCACCGTGGGGTGCACCCGTCTTATTCGTCAAGAAGAAGGATGGATCATTCCGCATGTGTATTGACTACCGCGAACTCAACAAGCTTACCATCAAGAACCGTTATCCATTGCCTAGGATTGATGACCTCTTCGATCAACTTCAAGGCTCTACTTGCTTCTCGAAGATTGATCTTCGATCTAGTTATCACCAACTCCGTGTACAAGAGGAAGATATTCCAAAAACTGCCTTCCGAACAAGGTATGGTCACTACGAGTTCATGGTCATGCCTTTTGGGCTAACCAATGCACTCGCAGTTTTCATGGACCTCATGAATCGTGTGTGCAAACCGTACCTTGATAAATTCTTGATCGTCTTCATTGATGTTATCTTAATCTACTCCAAGACTAAATCCGATCATGTGCAACACCTTAGGTTGGTTTTGGACATCTTGAGGAAAGAGCAACTATATGCCAAGTTCTCCAAATGTGAATTTTGGCTAAAGGAGGTTCAATTCCTGGGTCATATCGTCAACGAAAAAGGAATTCATGTTGACCCTGCTAAGATCGAAGCTATTGAGAATTGGAATGCCCCTAAGACCCCCACCGAAGTTCGTTCATTTCTTGGTCTTGCGGGATATTATCGTCGTTTCATTTCAAATTTCTCTAAGATTGTTGTTCCTCTCACCGCTTTGACCCACAAGGGTAAACCTTATGAACGGGGACCAAAGCAAGAAGAAGCTTTCCAAACTCTCAAGCAAAAGTTGTGCAATGCTCCTATTTTGACTCTCCCTGATGGGAATGATGATTTAGTCGTCTACTGTGATGCCTCTAACCAAGGTCTCTGTTGTGTCCTCATGCAACAAGGCAAGGTAATCGATTATGCATCGAGGCAACTTAAGATTCATGAGAAGAATTATACAACGCACGACCTCGAATTGGGTGCGGTTGTAGTCGCATTGAAGATTTGGAGACATTACCTCTATGGCACAAAATGTGTGGTGTTCACCGACCATAATAGTCTCCAACACATTTTCAACCAAAAAGAACTCAATATGAGGCAAAGACGTTGGGAATGATGATTTAGTCGTCTACTGTGATGCCTCCAACCAAGGTCTCGGTTGTGTCCTCATGCAACGAGGCAAGGTAATCGTTAATATGCCTCCATTTTATTTGATACCGGTGCAGATAAAAGTTTTGTGTCACTTAACTTTGAACCCTTGCAAAAACACGATCCAAATTAGAGAAAACCTTCACTGTCGAAGTAGCAAATGGTGACTCCCATACAATTGACTCCGTTATCCACGACTGTTCTCTAGAACTTAATGGTCTTACATTTCCAATCGTCCTCGTGCCAATGCCACTAGGAAGTTTTGATATCATCATAGGCATGAATTGGCTGTCAAATCACCATGCCGAAGTCATCTGTTTTGAGAAGTGCATCCAAATACCCCTTCCGTCGGGGGAAACGTTAAGAGTCTTTGGTGAAAAGCCTTGCAAAGGGCACAAGTTAATGTCATGCACTACCACCCAAAAGTACCTACGAAAGAAGTACGTAGCCTTCCTAGCCCATATTATTCAAAAGGATGTCAAAGAGAAGAATATTCAAGACATCCCCATCATCCGGGACTTTCCCGAAGTATTCCCCGAAGACTTATCCGGTCTTCCATCCATTCGACAAGTAGAATTTCGCATTGACCTTGTACCCGGGGCTAACCCTGTGGCTAGGGCTCCATACCGTCTTGCACCTTCTGAATTGCAAGAACTTGCAAGCCAACTCCAAGAGCTCTCCGACAAGGGCTTCATCCATCCAAGTTATTCACCGTGGGGTGCACCCGTCTTATTCTTCAAGAAGAAGGATGGATCATTCCGCATGTGTATTGACTACCGCGAACTCAACAAGCTTACCATCAAGAACCGTTATCCATTGCCTAGGATTGATGACCTCTTCGATCAACTTCAAGGCTCTACTTGCTTCTCGAAGATTGATCTTCGATCTGGTTATCACCAACTCCGTGTACAAGAGGAAGATATTCCAAAAACTGCCTTTCGAACATGGTATGGTCACTACGAGTTCATGGTCATGCCTTTTGGGCTAACCAATGCACTCGCAGTTTTCATGGACCTCATGAATCGTGTGTGCAAACCGTACCTTGATAAATTCTTGATCGTCTTCATTGATGTTATCTTAATCTACTCCAAGACTAAATCCGATCATGAGCAACACCTTAGGTTGGTTTTGGACCTCTTGAAGAAAGAGCAACTATATGCCAAGTTCTCTAAATGTGAATTTTCGCTAAAGGAGGTTCAATTCCTGGGTCATATCGTCAACGAAAATGGAAATCATGTTGACCCTGCTAAGATCGAAGCTATTGAGAATTGGAATGCCCCTAAGACCCCCACTGAAGTTCGTTCATTTCTTGGTCTTGCGGGATATTATCGTTGTTTCATTTCAAATTTCTCTAAGATTGCTGTTCCTCTCACCGCTTTGACCCACAAGGTTAAACCTTATGAATGGGGACCAAAGCAAGAAGAAGCTTTCCAAACTCTCAAGCAAAAGTTGTGCAATGCTCCTATTTTGACTCTCCCTGATGGGAATGATGATTTAGTCGTCTACTGTGATGCCTCCAACCAAGGTCTCTGTTGTTTCCTCATGCAACAAGGCAAGGTAATCGATTATGCATCGAGGCAACTTAAGATTCATGAGAAGAATTATACAACGAACGACCTCGAATTCGGTGCGGTTGTATTCGCATTGAAGATTTGGAGACATTACCTCTATGGCACAAAATGTGTGGTGTTCACCGACCATAAAAGTCTCCAACACATCTTCAACCAAAAAGAACTCAATATGAGGCAAAGACATTGGGAATGATGATTTAGTCGTTTACTGTGATGCCTCCAACCAAGGTCTCGGTTGTGTCCTCATGCAACGAGGCAAGGTAATCGTTAATATGCCTCCATTTTATTTGATACCGGTGCAGATAAAAGTTTTGTGTCACTTAACTTTGAACCCTTACTTGCAAAAACACGATCCAAATTAGAGAAAACCTTCACTGTCGAAGTAGCAAATGGTGACTCCCTTACAATTAACTCCGTTATCCACGACTGTTCTCTAGAACTTAATGATCATACATTTCCAATTAACCTCGTGCCAATGCCACTAGGAAGTTTTGATATCATCATAGGCATGGATTGGCTGTCAAATCACCATGCCGAAGTCATCTGTTTTGAGAAGTGCATCCAAATACCCCTTCCTTCGGGGGAAACGTTAGGAGTCTTTGGTGAAAAGCCTTGCAAAGGGCTCAAGTTAATGTCATGCACTACCACCCAAAAGTACCTACGAAAGAAGTACGTAGCCTTCCTAGCCCATATTGTTCAAAAGGATGTCAAAGGGAAGAATATTCAAGACATCCCCATCATCCGGGACTTTCCCGAAGTATTCCCCGAAGACTTATCCGGTCTTCCACCCGTTCGACAAGTAGAATTTCGCATTGACCTTGTACCCGGGGCTAACCCTGTGGCTAGGGCTCCATACCGTCTTGCACCTTCTGAATTGCAATAACTTGCAAGCCAACTCCAAGAGCCCTCCGACAAGGGCTTGATCCGTCCAAGTCATTCACCGTGGGGTGCACCCGTCTTATTCGTCAAGAAGAAGGATGGATCATTCCGCATGTGTATTGACTACCGCGAACTCAACAAGCTTACCATCAAGAACCGTTATCCATTGCCTAGGATTGATGACCTCTTCGATCAACTTCAAGGCTCTACTTGCTTCTCGAAGATTGATCTTCGATCTGGTTATCACCAACTCCGTGTACAAGAGGAAGATATTCCAAAAACTGCCTTCCGAACAAGGTATGGTCACTACGAGTTCATGGTCAAGCCTTTTGGGCTAACCAATACACTCGCAGTTTTCATGGACCTCATGAATCGTGTGTGCAAACCGTACCTTGATAAATTCTTGATCGTCTTCATTGATGTTATCTTAATCTACTCCAAGACTAAATCCGATCATGAGCAACACCTTAGGTTGGTTTTGGACCTCTTGAGGAAAGAGCAACTATATGCCAAGTTCTCCAAATGTGAATTTTGGCTAAAGGAGGTTCAATTCCTGGGTCATATCGTCAACGAAAAAGGAATTCATGTTGACCCTGCTAAGATCGAAGCTATTGAGAATTGGAATGCCCCTAAGACCCCCACCGAAGTTCGTTCATTTCTTGGTATTGCGGGATATTATCGTTGTTTCATTTCAAATTTCTCTAAGATTGCTGTTCCTCTCACCGCTTTGACCCACAAGGGTAAACCTTATGAATGGGGACCAAAGCAAGAAGAAGCTTTCCAAACTCTCAAGCAAAAGTTGTGCAATGCTCCTATTTTGACTCTCCCTAATGGGAATGATGATTTAGTCGTCTACTGTGATGCCTCCAACCAAGGTCTCTGTTGTGTCCTCATGCAACGAGGCAAGGTAATCGATTATGCATCAAGGCAACTTAAGATTCATGAGAAGAATTATACAACGTATGACCTCGAATTGGGTGCGGTTGTATTCGCATTGAATATTTGGAGACATTACCTCTATGGCAAAAAATGTGTGGTGTTCACCGACCATAAAAGTCTCTAACACATCTTCAACCAAAAAGAACTCAATATGAGGCAAAGACGTTGGGAATGATGATTTAGTCGTCTACTGTGATGCCTCCAACCAAGGTCTCGGTTGTGTCCTCATGCAACGAGGCAAGGTAATCGTTAATATGCCTCCATTTTATTTGATACCGGTGCAGATAAAAGTTTTGTGTCACTTAACTTTGAACCCTTACTTGCAAAAACACGATCCAAATTAGAGAAAACCTTCACTGTCGAAGTAGCAAATGGTGACTCCCTTACAATTAACTCCGTTATCCATGACTGGTCTCTAGAACTTAATGATCATACATTTCCAATTAACCTCGTGCCAATGCCACTAGGAAGTTTTGATATCATCATAGGCATGGATTGGCTGTCAAATCACCATGCCGAAGTCATCTGTTTTGAGAAGTGCATCCAAATACCCCTTCCTTCGGGGGAAACGTTAGGAGTCTTTGGTGAAAAGCCTTGCAAAGGGCTCAAGTTAATGTCATGCACTACCACCCAAAAGTACCTACGAAAGAAGTACGTAGCCTTCCTAGCCCATATTGTTCAAAAGGATGTCAAAGGGAAGAATATTCAAGACATCCCCATCATCCGGGACTTTCCCGAAGTATTCCCCGAAGACTTATCCGGTCTTCCACCCGTTCGACAAGTAGAATTTCGCATTGACCTTGTACCCGGGGCTAACCCTGTGGCTAGGGCTCCATACCGTCTTGCACCTTCTGAATTGCAATAACTTGCAAGCCAACTCCAAGAGCCCTCCGACAAGGGCTTGATCCGTCCAAGTCATTCACCGTGGGGTGCACCCGTCTTATTCGTCAAGAAGAAGGATGGATCATTCCGCATGTGTATTGACTACCGCGAACTCAACAAGCTTACCATCAAGAACCGTTATCCATTGCCTAGGATTGATGACCTCTTCGATCAACTTCAAGGCTCTACTTGCTTCTCGAAGATTGATCTTCGATCTGGTTATCACCAACTCCGTGTACAAGAGGAAGATATTCCAAAAACTGCCTTCCGAACAAGGTATGGTCACTACGAGTTCATGGTCAAGCCTTTTGGGCTAACCAATACACTCGCAGTTTTCATGGACCTCATGAATCGTGTGTGCAAACCGTACCTTGATAAATTCTTGATCGTCTTCATTGATGTTATCTTAATCTACTCCAAGACTAAATCCGATCATGAGCAACACCTTAGGTTGGTTTTGGACCTCTTGAGGAAAGAGCAACTATATGCCAAGTTCTCCAAATGTGAATTTTGGCTAAAGGAGGTTCAATTCCTGGGTCATATCGTCAACGAAAAAGGAATTCATGTTGACCCTGCTAAGATCGAAGCTATTGAGAATTGGAATGCCCCTAAGACCCCCACCGAAGTTCGTTCATTTCTTGGTATTGCGGGATATTATCGTTGTTTCATTTCAAATTTCTCTAAGATTGCTGTTCCTCTCACCGCTTTGACCCACAAGGGTAAACCTTATGAATGGGGACCAAAGCAAGAAGAAGCTTTCCAAACTCTCAAGCAAAAGTTGTGCAATGCTCCTATTTTGACTCTCCCTAATGGGAATGATGATTTAGTCGTCTACTGTGATGCCTCCAACCAAGGTCTCTGTTGTGTCCTCATGCAACGAGGCAAGGTAATCGATTATGCATCGAGGCAACTTAAGATTCATGAGAAGAATTATACAACGTATGACCTCGAATTGGGTGCGGTTGTATTCGCATTGAATATTTGGAGACATTACCTCTATGGCAAAAAATGTGTGGTGTTCACCGACCATAAAAGTCTCTAACACATCTTCAACCAAAAAGAACTCAATATGAGGCAAAGACGTTGGGAATGATGATTTAGTCGTCTACTGTGATGCCTCCAACCAAGGTCTCGGTTGTGTCCTCATGCAACGAGGCAAGGTAATCGTTAATATGCCTCCATTTTATTTGATACCGGTGCAGATAAAAGTTTTGTGTCACTTAACTTTGAACCCTTACTTGCAAAAACACGATCCAAATTAGAGAAAACCTTCACTGTCGAAGTAGCAAATGGTGACTCCCTTACAATTAACTCCGTTATCCATGACTGGTCTCTAGAACTTAATGATCATACATTTCCAATTAACCTCGTGCCAATGCCACTAGGAAGTTTTGATATCATCATAGGCATGGATTGGCTGTCAAATCACCATGCCGAAGTCATCTGTTTTGAGAAGTGCATCCAAATACCCCTTCCTTCGGGGGAAACGTTAGGAGTCTTTGGTGAAAAGCCTTGCAAAGGGCTCAAGTTAATGTCATGCACTACCACCCAAAAGTACCTACGAAAGAAGTACGTAGCCTTCCTAGCCCATATCATTCAAACGGAAGTCAAAGAGAAGAATATTCAAGACATCCCCATCATCCGGGACTTTCCCGAAGACTTATCCGGTCTTCCACCCATTCGACAAGTAGAATTTCGCATTGACCTTGTACCCAGGGCTAACCCTGTGGCTAGGGCTCCATACCGTCTTGCACCTTCTGAATTGCAAGAACTTGCAAGCCAACTCCAAGAGCTCTCCGACAAGGGCTTCATCCGTCCAAGTCATTCACCGTGGGGTGCACCCGTCTTATTCGTCAAGAAGAAGGATGGATCATTCCGCATGTGTATTGACTACCGCAAACTCAACAAGCTTACCATCAAGAACAGTTATCCATTGCCTAGGATTGATGACCTCTTCGATCAACTTCAAGGCTCTACTTGCTTCTCGAAGATTGATCTTCGATCTGGTTATCACCAACTCCGTGTACAAGAGGAAGATATTCCAAAAACTGCCTTCCGAACAAGGTATGGTCACTACGAGTTCATGGTCATGCCTTTTGCGCTAACCAATGCACTCGCAGTTTTCATGGACCTCATGAATCGTGTGTGCAAACCGTACCTTGATAAATTCTTGATCGTCTTCATTGATCTTATCTTAATCTACTCCAAGACTAAATCCGATCATGAGCAACACCTTAGGTTGGTTTTGGACCTCTTGAGGAAAGAGCAACTATATGCCAAGTTCTCCAAATGTGAATTTTGGCTAAAGGAGGTTCAATTCCTAGGTCATATCGTCAATGAAAAAGGAATTCATGTTGACCCTGCTAAGATCAAAGCTATTGAGAATTGGAATACCCCTAAGACCCCCACCGAAGTTCGTTCATTTCTTGGTCTTGCGGGATATTATCGTCGTTTCATTTCAAATTTCTCTAAGATTGCTGTTCCTCTCACCGCTTTGACCCACAAGGGTAAACCTTACGAATGGGGACCAAAGCAAGAAGAAGATTTCCAAACTCTCAAGCAAAAGTTGTGCAATGCTCCTATTTTGACTCTCCCTGATAGGAATGATGATTTAGTCATCTACTGTGATGCCTCCAACCAAGGTCTCTGTTGTGTCCTCATGCAACGAGGCAAGGTAATCGCTTATGCATCGAGGCAACTTAAGATTCATGAGAAGAATTATACAACGCACGACCTCGAATTTGGTGCGGTTGTATTCGCATTGAAGATTTGGAGACATTACCTCTATGGCACAAAATGTGTGGTGTTCACCGACCATAAAAGTCTCCAACACATCTTCAACCAAAAAGAACTCAATATGAGGCAAAGACGTTGGGTTGAACTCCTTAACGACTATGACTGCGAGATTTGTTACCATCCCAGCAAAGCGAATGTTGTAGCTGACGCTTTGAGTCGAAAGGACCATGTCATGCTTCATTGTGTCCAAATTCAAACCAACATGCAGAATCGTATCCTAGAAGCTCAACACGTCTCGGTCACCGAGGGTAACATGTACGAGGAAATGTCGTGTGGTGTTGAACTTCAGCTTGAATCAAAACCCAATGGCTTACTTTATTACTTGAACCGTATTTGGGTTCCCGGTCGCGATGATCTCCATGCATTTCTCATGAACGAGGCACACAAGACTCGTTATTCTATCCATCCTGGTGCAGATAAAATGTACCAAGATCTTCGCCATCAATATTGGTGGCTCGGTATGAAGAAAGAGATTGCCCTCTATGTTGCCAAATGTCTAACTTGCTCCAAAGTCAAAGCCGAACATCAACGTCCTTCCGGTTTACTTGAACAACCGGAAATTCCCATGTGGAAATGGGAGAACTTAGCTATGGATTTTATTACCAAACTCCCTCGCACCTCAAGTGGTTATGATAGCATATAGGTGATCATTGACCGCCTCACCAAATCTGCTCATTTCTTGCCTATCCGTGAAGATTATCGGGTTGGGAAATTGGCCCGAATCTACATTGACGAAATTGTGAGCCGTCACGGTGTTCCCTTAAACATAAACTCCGATAGAGATGCTCGGTTCACCTCCCGTTTCTGGCAATCTCTCCAAACTGCTCTTGGCACGCGATTGAATTTGAGCACGGCTTACCATCCCCAGACTGATGGTCAGACCGAGGGTACAATTCAAACTCTTGAGGACATGCTTAGAGCTTGTGTAATTGATTTTGGTGGTAGTTGGGATTCACATCTATCCCTAATTGAGTTCTCTTACAACAATAGCTACCACACAAGTATCAACATGGCTCCATTTGAAGCTCTCTATGGTCGTAAGTGTCATTCTCCTATCTGTTGAAACGAGATTGGTGAAGAACAAATCATCGGTCCCGAGCTAATTCAAGAAACATCCGACAAGATTATCCAAATACGTGACAACATTCAAGTAGCGAGGAGTCGGCAAAAGAGTTATGCCGACAAACGACGAAAACCCTTGGAATTCCAAGTCGGTGACCTGGTTCTTCTAAAGGTGTCTCCGTGGAAGGGTGTGATTCATTTTGGAAAGAAAGGCAAGTTAGCACCTCGCTATGTGGGTCCATTCAAGATCCTTGAAGGGATTGGAAAAGTGGCTTACAAACTCGAGTTACCTCCATCACTTGGCAATGTGCATCCTACATTTCATGTGTCTAATCTGAAGAAATGCCTTGCTGATGAGAATCTCCATATACCTCTTGACGACGTGCGCGCTGACGAAACGATGCACTTCGTTGAGAGACCGGTAGAAATCTTGGATCGTGAGATCAAGCAGCTCAAGTGAAGCCGTATCCCTATTGTCAAAGTTCGTTGGGAATCAAAACGTGGTCCTGAGTTTACATGGGAACAGAGGACCAAATGAAGCTCAAGTACCCCCACCTCTTTGCTGATACAGTCGCCCCAACTAGCTAAATTTCGGGACGAATGTCCCTCAAAATGGGGATACTGTAACATTTCTGATTTTACTATCTTTATTTTCAATTCAATGTAACACATTTCAATTCCAAAATCTAGTGCATTGGTTTATTCTATTCATACCAACAATTAAACACTAGGTTCCAATGCAAATTCACGAGTATACATTATTAAAATCCTATATATATGGATATATCTATGTAAATATCAAACAAATACATACTCACATATATACTTTTATCCAATTAACAAGGAATTACTCGTTCGCTTGAACCCCAAAACATTTGAATCTTAGTTTGAACCCCACACTCTCAAATTTTGACTTCGAAACCTCAATTTTGACTTTCCTTTGACTCAATTGACTTTCAAAAGTCAAAGTGGCCAAATTCGTGAAAATCCAAGGCTGCCTTCGACGATTTCTGGTTGGTTTGGACTACTCGTGATTACCCAAACAAAAATCGACCCCATTTCGGCCCAAGTAACATCTCATTTCGATCGATTAGGCGGCATATTCAAATTTTGAACAGATTTGACTTTGGATAGTCAAAATCCGTGTCAATCCACATTCAATTCAAGGAATTAACGCGTCCAAATCCCGCGATTCACTCGCCAGTCAACCCCGAGTGTACCTGGACCATTATCATACCAAATTCATTCCCAAATCGATGGATTAACGCTAAATCAGTCGCCCGTAACCATTGCGGACAAAATTGAAATTGAATCGGTTATTACACACAAAATTAATCAAATTAAACCTCTCTCTCACTCGCGTATACCTCCACACAAACCCTCCCAACCTCTGTTTAATCCGCATTCCACCTTTGGACGCCTGTCGACCATCAAGAACAGCCGTAACAAAATTGTAGCCGTCTGCATTCGTGCCCAAACCAATCAAGTAAGTTCTTACATCATTCGGTTCGTTTTTCAGAGCACATCAATATCCCCTTACCAATTCGTGTCTACAGAACATATCGAGACTGATTGGGGCTAGGGTTCATGGTGGGTTGGATCGCATTTGAATTCTGGTTTGTTTTAGTATCGTGTTTTAATCATTTAGAATCCGTATTCAATCAGTGACACCACCTGGTCCGGCCGGTAAGTCACTGCGCCGCCGAACCAGGTGGCGTGGGTTCGAAACCCACAAACACCGGACCTTTTTGCGAAAGCCTCAAACCCAAACCCGGTTCCCATGTAGACCCGCGTTAATACATTTAGGAACCATCCAAGTACACGGGAGTGTCCCCTGGTCTAGTGGTCTTTGCGCACTAACCATACAGAAACCACCCGGGTTCGAACGGGGTGGTCTGCATTATTTTTTTTAAATCAGTTTTAAAGCTTCGAAAATTTTAAAAAAATTATTTTTATAAACTTTACAAATGTTAGAACAGATTGAAACCAGTTTTATAATTTTTACTTAAAAATCCCTATTTTTATAAAATTTTGTATTGAATACTCAATTAAAATTTTGTATTTATTTTGAGTAAATTATTTATTAAAATTGGGGACAATTTTATAAACACTTTATACAAAGTTGTATAAAAATTTAAACTTTATTTTAACACAATAAAATCAGACTTATAAATTTTCAATATGAATTCATTTTATTTTGAAATTATAAAAAAAAAATTTGTACATTAAATAATTAATGCAAAAATCTAAATATTTAAATTTATTTGTCAAACAAAAACAATTGATTTAATAAAATTTATAAATAATCAACTTTATTTAAAACGAGCGAATATTTATTGCTAAATGGTAAATAAATAAATAAAAGTTAATTATTATAAAGGTAAATGTATATTTTACTGTACACATAAATATTATTTACACAACTTTATATTTACGCATCGTTATAAATAAATAAATAAAGTAAAATTTATTTATTTAATTTATATTTAATATAATACACACACTATTTTATAACTAAATAAATAAATAACAACTATTTAATTTTATTTAGTTATTCAAACCCAAACCCTAACTTCAATCATTTTAAAATATTCATTTCAAACTTTCGTTTTATAAAAACACTCATTCAAGTACAAACACAATAACCTACACACTTCCTTTCAATCTACAAATAAAACCCTTCGTACACACATCCATACCAATCCTAGACTTGACCATAGACTATTGTGCACATTGTTTAACCTAGATTTATAAACATTACACTCTAGGTTGACGTTGTAAGTTACAAGGAACACCTTGCTACCTAGACTCTTGTGCTAGCAACATCTTTGATACAGGTGAGTATTACATCGCCCCTTTTACTCTTTACACTTTTTGGGGTGAAACATGAACTCTATACACATAATTGTTTACAATTACACAAACTACACAAACACAAATCCTCTTTACATTCATGTATACAAAATTTGAGCTTTATGTTTGAGTGCTAGGTGTGTTAACTGTTTGTGTGCAATTTATGTGCAATCAATAACTATTCAAGCCGACGGTTAACAATGATAGATCTATTGAGTCTGACAAACCCACCCAGATTGGGGTGATTGTTACCGACAACACAATTTGCATGCTAGTTACAAAGGTTTGATTGTACTTTGGTTACACAATAGTTGCTCCCCATAAATGCCTTATTTTATCATGTTATGTAAGGATTTGTTTAATCACATCTATACACTATCTATGCACAAACCTATGTATGCTCACCAACTTTTTAGTTGACCTTATTTTATTCATGTTTCAGGTGCTAATGTGTGAGTTTGATCAAGACATGCTACACTTAAGTTTGGACTTAGTTAATATAAATTCAAAGAAAAATTTGTATTTTCATTTATGTACTTGTTGAATTATGCTATTTTTGTTTGAATGGAAATGAATTTACTGATTAATATATTACAAGTTAGTCAACCTTGAGCTCATGAACAGTCTACATGTCCCGCCCCGACGTTTCCGCCGTCGGTTGGGGTGTGACAGACAATTCACCCATGTTACTCATTTCAAACTTGGACTTCATCACCTGCTCGAATTCCCTACACATCCCTTCATTTGTAGATAAAAAAATAATGTCGTCGACATATACTTGTACAAGAAGAATGTCACCTCATGCTTTCCTAATGAAGAGGGTCGAGTCAATCTGTCCAAGGTCGAAACCATTAGACAATAGATGCTTAGATAATGTCTCATACCGCGGTGCTTGATGAAGACCTTAAAGTGCTTTGTCGAGCTTATACACTTTATTGATATTATGCGGTTCTTCAAAGCCGGGAGGTTGAGTGACATAGACCTCTTCATTTACTTTTCCATATAGGAAAGCACTCTTTACATCAAGTTGATAGACCTTGAAGCCGATATATGTGGCATAAGCCAAGAACAGTCGAATGGCCTCAATTCTAGCAACTGGGGCATATACTTCCGTGTAATCCAAGCCCTCTTGTTGATAAAAACCCTGAACAACCAATCTTGCTTTGTTCTTCACAACCACATGACGATCATCCGTCTTGCATTTGAACACCCATCTGGTTCCAATTGGTTGAAAGCCTTTTGGCAAGTCAACCAAATCCCACACGTGCAACTTTTAGAATTGAGACAATTCATCTTGCATCGCCTCAATCCAGCAGTTGTTCGCGAGAGCCTCTTTCACATTTTTCGGCTCTAACTGGGACACGAATGCAGCATGCAGACATGTTTCCATGACACCAGTGTTAAGTATCTCCGAGTAAAGACTAATGTTCTCTGTAATGGTTCGATGACGAGTCTGAACACCGGCATGAGGATCACCAATAATGATGTCGATTGGATGATTCTTATGCACTCTCATCTCTGGTACATTCGGTTCCTGAATTTCTGAATCGAGATTAGTGCTTAACTCCCCCATTTCCTGTGTTCCAGAAGAAGAAGATTCAATGTTAATTGGATCAGCTGGAGCTTCATTTCCTACAGTTGTGTTAGGATTAGCTTGAGCATCATCTCCATCAACATGAACATCTTCACTGTTATCACTGTCATGAGTTCCAGATGCAGATGCATCATTGGAATCAGGAGTTGCAATCGGTACAGTAGCACGAGTAGAGAAACTGGAGTCATCGCCGCCACCCAATAATTCATAAACATTTGCGGCGTCAACTGCAGATAGATCAGGAAGATTGAATGACTTGAATAGCGCATCATAAACAAATCCCCAAGCTGGACCTGCTGGTTCTGGTGGAATGCTATGTTTACTGCAATCCACTTCAAACCATTCCTCGACAGTACGAGTTCCTATATTGTACACTCTCTTACAAGGCGAGTTGGCAACGTATCCTAAGAAGATGCCTTCCACCACTTTTGCATGAAACTTAGACTCGCGGTCTTTGTATTGTAGTAATAAGGAACTGGGACTACCAAAAGGAACTAGGTAATCAAGATTGGGAAGTCGATTGTTGATCAACTCGTAACAAGTCTTGTTGTGCCTCTTCACAACTAGAACTCTGTTTAAGACGTGACAAACTGTATTAACTGCTTCTGCCCAGAAAGTGACATGAAGCTTTGCATCCGACAGCATAGTCCTTGCAGTCTCAATCAATGTTATGTTCTTCCGTTCTGCAACTCCATTCTGCTGAGGTGTGTACGGGGTGCTGAATTCGTGACGGATCCCCTTCTTGAGACAGAAAAGTTCCGTCAAATTATTCTTGAACTTAGTTCCGTTGTCACTCCTTATTCTTCTAACCTTCAGCTTGCAAAGAGATTCCAAGCTCAGGATCAGGTATTGAAGAATATCAACAGTCTCGTCCTTTTTACCTAAAAAATGCACCCAAGAAAAACGTGAGAAATCATCAGTTACAACCAGACAGAACGACTTACCTCCAATACTCCTGATACTTATGGGGCCAAACAGATCCATGTGTAATAGCTCCAAAGGGGTATTAATGGAGTTTTGGAGCTTGGGCTTGTAAGACTTCCGCTGCTGTTTGCCCTTTTTATAAGGCATACAGTCATCTGCAACGGTAAATCTCAGCTTAGGAACCCCTGTTACCAAACCGTTTCGGACCAGATGATTCATTTTACGATAAGAAATATGTCCGATTTTCCTATGCCACAAGATAGAGTCAAGCTCTGTCTCTTTTGTAAGCAAACAAGTAGCAACTGATGAGGTGGTTGTTGCCACGCTCATATCAATCTGATAGGTGTCGTTTGTCCTTGGCGCTCTCATCAGAATCCAGTCTTCAGGAACTTCAAAACTAGGCTTGAGAATCAAGCATTCATTCTTATCAAACATCACTGAGTACTCATTGTCGCACATTTGGGAGACACTCAGCAGGTTATGCTTCAGCTGCTCGCAAAAGTTGACATTGTCAAAACTGACACAACCATTTGATACCACGCCTTGACACGTGATACTGCCGCCTTTCTCTCCAGCAAAGGCCACATCGTCTTGAAGCAAGGCCATGTTTCCTGTCATGTGTCGGGAGCATCCACTATCTACATACCAGCGGTTAGAGATAGTACCCTTTGGACGTCCCTGCACGAGTAACAAGAAGAATTAGTTAGATTTGCAGACCCAAGCCATAGTGTCTTGGGTCGTCCATCCTTTTCAAAATAAGCTACCACTTTAACCTCACAGTCCTGATGACTGTTCAGTATGGATGAATCTTTAAAAGAATTAGGACTAGGAGATTGAGAATTTTTAGATTTGATAGTCCAGGACCTCTTCTTTTTCTTAACCGGAACAGTAGACTTATGTTCAACAACAGCAGGTGAACTAGTGGAAGCTTCACCTGATTGAACTCCAGTCAGCTGTTCTAGCTTTCTCAACCTCTTATTCCTTCTCCTTCTCGGTGGCTTAGAGAGTTTCACCACAGGTTTCTCACCAGTACATGTACTACCAGAGGTAGATACACAAGGTACAACAGGTTGCTTTACCTTTCTTGAAACAGATGGTTTGGCCTCAGATTTGATTTTTGGCTTTGCCATCAGTTTAACTGGTGGTTTCACCACATTTTGTTTTGGACATTTGGGAGGTTTCACTGATAGCGACTTAGGGATGACAGCCGGTTGTGAAACAATAGGCCATTTCCCTTGGTTCTTTGAAGGACAGTTCACAAAAATGTGACCAACCAAGCCACAGTGAAAGCAAGTCCTCTTGTCTGTATAAGTCCTTTTGTAAGGCTCATTAGATCTGGCCTTAGATAACTCAACATTATGAGCAGGAGGAGTTGGTTTGTGAACAGGAGTCTGACCCGATACAGATTGGTTCTTGGGAGTATAGTATTTTTGCAAATTTTCTTTGTAACCAAGCCCATAGTGAGCTGAAAAAGCCTTTTTCTTTACTTGATTAAGATTTTTATACCCCCGATAAAGCATTACCTTTAATTTATCATTAGATTCAAAGATATCGGGTTCAGTTAAAATACGGTTATCACTATTAGTGATAATGTTTTTCTTGACTTTCTGTTCATATAACAATTCCTCAGATACTACTCCTTCAAGGCAAGTGTTAACCGACCCATCATCAGAAGCAGTAAAGAACTCCTCATTAGATGTGGAGTTAGCCTTACTTGAGGAATCATCCTTTTTAGAGGAATCATCCTTTCCCGAGGACTCATCAAGACAAGTTAGATCAATGTCTACTAAGTTGTTGACAAACTTCCCGCTAACCGGTGGAGGAATGGCACTAGTACCCAGCCCTAAGCCATTCATTTGCCTCACTACAGATTCGTAGTGTTCCACCACAAAACGAGAGTTTTTCAACTTCTCATTAGTACATTTCAACTTCAAGATCTCATTTTGCAACTTGTTGATCTCATTGTTCCTTTTCTCTAACCCCTTATATGCAATATCCAAGTGAAGCTGTTGATCGCTCATTTTTAGTGAATAATCACGTTTTTCCTTTTTCAACGTTTCAATTGAATCTTTAAATCGTTTTTCATTTTCTTTGTAGCTTAACGCTGCAATACGAAGGGGTTCGACCATGTCTTGAAGCTTAGAATTTTCAATTTTTAAGCCTAGACATTTAGAACAAGAAATAACAGAAAAAGGATTAGAATCTACCTCAGTTGATGAACTTGTTGCTTCTCCAATAGCCATGAGAGCAACAACGGTAGTAGATTCCTCTTGATAAGCTACAGAAGCTTCCTTTTCTTCATCTTCCTTCTCCTCAGCTTCCTTTTTCTCAGCTTCCATCAACTCCGTGATCTCAGCCATGAGACTAACCTGAGTTTGTGCAATGATGGCATCTTCCAGATGAACACCCCAATCAAAGCTGTCGTCCTGTTGAGCTACCAGTGCATTGGACGAACCACCGTGACTTTAATTGTGGTTGTTTGTGTTGTTATAGCCATGGCTGTTTCCTTGGCTAGGTCTGATGAAACCCGAAGCCGATGCTCTGTCTTTCTAACATTCACGAGCAAAGTGTCCAAAGTTTAGACACTTATAGCATTTGGCCTTGGATTTGTCAAAACCAACCTTGGCATTAGAATGTCCGCCAATGAACTTTCTTCCTGTTCTGTTCAGGAAACGCTTGGCTCTCCTCATTATCATGGCCATATTCCATTGAATATCCATGTCCTCCATGTCATCAAGATCCACTTGATTAAAATCTTCTTCAATTGTCTTGGGATCTGTAAGCTTGCCACCTATGAAGTTCTCGTAGGCCAGCATACAAGATGAAAATAGTGCTACATGATCTTCAGCTATTTTGGCTATAGCTGATTGGTTAGCTGAAGTTGTAGCGGGAGAATTTCTTGAGGTATGTTGTTGATGAGATCCAGAACCTGATCCAGATGCATAGCATGCATGACCACCACAACCATTTGAGTGGTCTTCTTCAGTAGAGTTTCCAGAGAGAAGGGCAATTCCAGAGCCCGAAGATTTGGTTGTAGAAGACGTCCCATGATACATAGAAGGGTCTTGTATCTGAGGTCTTCCTGAGCTCTCCTTCTTTCTAAGGTTCATGTTATGAGCTTGAACCTTTCCAATTGCCTCCTCCACTGTCATTTCATAGAATTTTGGATTCTCTCTCATCAGGGTTGTGTACATTTCAAACCTAGGTGGCAAAGCATCCAGAAACATTTCCACCAACTCTTCATCGGGATACTTGAGCTCAAAAGCTTTCAATTCTGTCTGCAGATGATAGAATCTAGAGATGAGGTCATCTAAAGACTCATTCTCCAAAAATCTGAAGCATTCATACTGCTTCCTAAGTAGATCCCGTTTACTCTTCTTGATATCACTATTCCCCTCGAATCTTTTCTGTAACGCCTTCCAAAGATCCTTAGAGTTGTCATAACCTCTGAAGCTATGGAACAACTCCCGAGTTAATGTCATAGTGATAGAACCAAGAGCATTCTTCTCTCGATCATAAGCTTTCTTTTCTTCTTCATCTAGTTTAGAGATAGGCTTAGGCAGTTCATCATCAAGATAAATGTGTGTGGGATGCTTATATCCCTCTAGAATTGGTATCCATAACGAAGAATCGGTATAAGAAATGTAATGCTCAAAACGTGCTTTCCAGTTAGAATAATCATTTACATTTAGCAACTTTGGCGGTTTCTGAGGAGTACCGATCTCATTGTCATAGTTTAAAAGGTTTCCAAGGTTCTGAAGATTCGACATGGTGAACACTTAGTCAAACTTCAGAAAAATCAGAGACACTTGCGCACTTGATATTGGTCTTGCGCACTTAGAGGAATGGTCTTGCGTATTTAAGATTTGCTCTTGCGTACTTGATAAGTACGCAGGAGTAAATGATAAGTACGCAGGATATAACTTAAGTACGCACAAGATTAGTCTTGCGTATTTAGTAAGTACGCAAGAGATTAGTCTTGCGTATTTAGTAAGTACGCAGCAAGACTGTACTTTTTGCCAGATATGGTAAGAACGCAGAACACCTTTTCACCAACTCTCACCAAACTATTCCGGTCACTGGAAACACACCGGAGATGGCAAAAATTGGACGGATGAACAATCAAAATAAGCCAAAGGGTCAGAAATTGTTTTCTAACCAACCTTTGATGCTCAAAACACTCAAAATACACAACAAAAGTCGGTTTTTGAGTGATTTTTGCTTCTAAAATAGTGCTCAAGAGCTACCCCTATTTTATCACAAAAATCAACAAAAACAACTCCTTTTACTTGTAAAACTCTGTAGAAAACTCTCCAAACTCAGTCACAACACTCGAAATCAAGAGCAAAAGCTCTGATACCACTTGTAGGGCCCTCGGGTGTGGCGGATCGTCACATGCAAGTGGGTCTACTAGTCGGACCTGGTGCGGAATACCCTGACCAGGTGGAGAGTCTTACAACACAAAGTAAACCGACAAGAGAATCACTTTAAACTTTCGTCTATTATAAACACTTGAAGGTTACAAAGAGAAATACTGAGATTACAAGTTCTGTGTATTTGCTACTATGAATGCGTCTAAGATTGCGTACTTATCTACTGTCAACCATTCCTATTATACACGATCTGATGCCTGCGCACTTAGCAAGTGCGCAGGGCAATTTGCTCATGCGTAGTTAGCAAGTACGCAAAGGTATTCTTGCGTTCTTGCTAAGTACGCAGGAACTATCCACTGCGCACATACAAGTGCGCAAAACACTTAGAGAAATCTGCAACAGTCAATATGTAAAAGTAAATACAACTCGATAACTAATACATGCAGACACTTACAAACAAAGACAAATACATTCATGAAAGTACAAAACTAAGACTCTATCTATCCAGAGTGTTTGTCACAGGAAAGTGCTTCAACACAATGTATAAATGACTAACTAAGATAATAGAGTTTGCATAAACAAATGCTTGAGATAACGGTGCTTGTGTTAACGGAGTTAACCTGAAAATGTCGGATGTTACATCTACTTCTCTCTCGGGTGGTATACCCGGTAATTCATCTGGGAATACATCAGCATAATCAACTACTACCGATACATTTTTAATCTTCTTTTCTTTTGTACTTGTAGAAATCTGAACCAAGTATGCAATGCATCCTTTTTGAAGGCATTTGGTTGCTTTCAACATCGAAATAATTCCTAGGGGTCCGTTTTGTTTGTCGCCATAAATTGTGAAAGATTTTCCAGGAGGAATTCGAATTTCTATAGCCTTTTTATCACAAAGGATATGGGCTTGGTTACTTGCTAACCAATCCATTCCTAAGACAACATCAAATCCTGCTAATGTCATAGGCATTAATTGCACAGGCATGACGTGTCTAGATATTGTGATAGTACAGTCATCTAAGAATTCAGAAATTTTAACGAGATTTCCGTCGGCCGTTTCTATTTTATAAATCTTATATAATGTAACTAAGGGTTTGTTTAATAGATTACAAAATTTATAATCTATAAAACTCAAATTTGCACCAGAGTCAAATAATAATCTAGCATAAATATTGTCAATGAGGAATGTACCAGTGACTGCATCTGGAACAGCTGCAGCATCACGAGTATTAAGTACGAAAGCTCGTACATTTTTCTTGTTTCCTTCATTGGCCTTTGTCCCACTAGATCATGCGGAAATAAGCTTTGGGCAGGATGATTTAAAATGGCCAGTCTTTCCACAATTGAAATAGGAGATGTTTTTGGCAGTTTTCAAAGGCATGCCCATTCTTCTTACAAAAGTGGCAATAGTATTTCTTGAAGAAGCATTCTCTTATATGCCTTTTCTTGCAGATTTTGCATTCAGGGATGGAAGGGTTAAATCCTCCTTTGGCAGGATGATTTTTCTTCTTCCAGGGAGAATTATTTTTCTGACTATCCGTACCTCTTTTGGCCAATTCTCTTGCCTTTCCTTCTTCTTGTTTTCTTATCATACCGTCAGTCAGAATTCCTCCTAACTGTACGGCAAAAGCAATGGTCTGAGGCAAAGTAGCCTTGACTCACCACTCCCAAGAACACCAAGTACTCGAAAACAGTTTCACCTCTCAGTCTCAACCGTTACAATACCCAGAGACTATCCTAGACAGACCTAAGGGCAAGGAGTAAGCACTAAAATACTGACTATGACACGAAATTGCAAGTGATAAAGCTAACCTGGACAACTCACTTTCGTGCAATTGCTACCCAAATCACCAAAACCAAGAGACAACCTGACAACCTATCTCCTCTCAGACTCAAGGTTGGTAAAACATTGATTTTTAAAGACCTACACAACTGCTCCTACGACCGATCGAATCGTTTAGACCAAAAACACTAAGTAAATGACCCAAAACTCGAAACCCTACTCGAAACACATGAAGGAAACGAACAAGATGACAAGCGGAACAAGTTCATGCAAGATTATTAAAAAACTCATCATTCATACACATTCATAATCAATAAAATAGAAACCTTGACAATATCATTTGTCATACGAATAATTAAAAACCAAAAAACATTCAAACAACGTCAATAATCATCTTAATCTAGGTAGCACACTAGTTTAGCTACTCATAATCAACCAAAATATTGAAGAACAGAAGATAAACATGATAGAAACTCGAAAAAAAGTTCTAGAAACGAATACGAATTGTAAACCAAACGATCTCAAACCAAAAACGATCTTCCAACGTCGATTCGGGTGTTCACAGGGCTCCAAAGCTTGTATCCAATCTTACTTAGTCTTCCTCAATTGAACTCAGGTCGAACCCCCTTTCAAATTGCCGTCAAAAGGGTTTTAATAGCTAAAAAATGCGAATCTGCCCCGGTGAGTCGATATCAGACCGCTATGGTCAAGGATGTCGGTCCGCTACGGGTGGAATTTCGGGATTTTATCTGCACTGGGCTTTGGGAATTTCCGAGACACCCAAGATTCATATATTATGGGCCCGGTAACTCATTTTCTAGCCTGCGATATGCCCATATGAAGTTAGGACTTTTTTTTCCTGTCGATTTTGTTTATTCCTTCATTCCCGCAACTCGTTTACTCGCTTAGTCTTCTCGTTTACTCGCTTAGTCTTCTCGTTTCTCGTATAATACCTACAATTCCATCATATATAGACATAAGTATCATAATCCAATGAATTCTCAATCAAAACCTATTTAAATGTGGTGAAATATGCTTTATTAACATGCGTGTTTTGCACCACATCAAATATCCTCACCCTTGAAGTTTTCTTGTCCCTAAGAAAAGCCCTATGCAACGCATCCAAATATGTAAT
Organism: Smallanthus sonchifolius; assembly: GCA_023525975.1. Classification (NCBI taxonomy): domain Eukaryota; kingdom Viridiplantae; phylum Streptophyta; class Magnoliopsida; order Asterales; family Asteraceae; genus Smallanthus; species Smallanthus sonchifolius. Next base: position 9,295,840 of record CM042020.1, read on the forward strand.
TAAACAAATACGATCACATCTAGCAAGATCAAACCCATACCATGAAATCCAAAGACACAGTTAACTCCTCAAAATTTACACGTTCAATAGATTTACGACCCAACAAGTCAAGATGATATTAATTTTTGAAAAACATGGGCACACCTATTCAAGTTTCATCTACCTTCAATACTCTAACCATACACAGCTCATACCCCTCACAATGTTTCTCTTTACTCAGTTTTATATCTGTAACTAGCAAAGGATGTGCCAGTACCTAATCTAAACTCTCAAACCTAAAGGGAAACATTAATGTCATAAGCTTGAACATCAATCAAATCTCCACCCAAATGTATAAGACAAACACACAGAACAAAAAGGACTTTAAAAGGGTTGTAGTGTAAGGCTAGGGTTTAGGTACGGATAAAGGGTATAAAAGTGGCTAAGGTGAAACTAATCCAGGACTAGTCAAGCTAAGCACGAACAAACAAGCACAACTAAAAATTTGAGGATCTTTGATCCTCACACTTATTCTTTTGACTATCTATTTTTTTCTTTTCTCATCATTTTTCTCTTTTTTTCTTTATATACCTTTTCTTTTCAAACACAATTCAACTAATTTTTTTTACATAAGCTATATTGCCAAAACACACACATACTAACACAACTAACTCGAACTGGATTAGTTACATGGGTTTAAAAAGAAAAAGGCTAAAAGGCTCAAGGGTGATATAGGGTTATCAAAACGAAAGGGTATAGGCTTAAATTGGGTTCACTAAGGGATATTGTTGGGTAAGGGGAAACAAAAGAAAAGGGCTAAACAAATGGGTTTAATCATAATGCCTCTATCATTTCTGTGTGTTATCTCAGCCTAGGGTCTCAAAATGCATCAAAATGTCCAAGTTCTAACAAAATATAACATGTAGGTAAACACTCAACAAACGAAATAGTGAATATATATGAAAATATAAAAGGCTCAAAATCTCACTGAAAACATGTGGAATAGGGTTAGTGATATAAGCCATGTACAATTATCATTATCCAGCTTGTTAAACAATCCAAGGCATCCCAAACAATTTTATTACTGAAAACCGACTCTGTTGTGCCTACTTAATCCCGATACTTAAAGAATACCGCGCTAAGGAAACGCAAACCCGCACCTGATCCGCCTTTAGCTTTCGATTTACATTAAATAAAAACCGGTCTTTTGTGCGCATTAGACTCAAAAAATATGTTACATCAGGACTCGCAAAAACAACTCTTTATTTATTTCTTCAAAATTTTCAATTTTGTTAATTTTTTTTCATTTTCTCATGCTAACATCCTCACAATTGAAATAAACATTATACCTAATGTGTCTAAAGAAAGGGGTAAAAATCGATAAAGTCTATATCAATCACGTTCCCATCCCCACACTTAAACATCACATTGCCCTCAATGTGCATTTGAAAACAATGTAAAGTAAAAATGCAAATGAATAAAAGTAAAAGAGATAGAACGGGACTCCCCTACGGATGTAGCAACCAATCCACCATAATACGAGCAAACCTCGACCGACAATCCTCAGAATGAACAACTTCTCAAAGCCCGGAGTGAAAACCTGCACACAAAGGAAAACCAACAGCACACAAAACAAAATAAAGAAAATAAAAACATACCCGCGGGTTACCTCCCGGAAGTGCTAAGTTTACAGAAGAGTCTTCAGTCAGACTCAAAAGCTATGTTAATCAGGTGACTTCTCCTTTATTCGCATTCCACTCATTTTGCTCAGTCTCCTCCTCCTGCCGTATACTAGGAAGAATGCGACGGTAGGGCTCAAACTGACTCGGACAGATATAACCGAGTCGACCAACCGGTCCTTAAACCTACCTAGACCAAATCTGATGTGAGGCATGTAATGAGGTAATCGGTCATCTCTAAAATATGGTGTCATCCTATGATCCTTATGTGACCATCTCAGCACCTTCAAATCATGTCGGTCCTTACGTCTCTGTGCCCTATCCCGTGGTCGTGTTGGTTGGGGTGGCGATCCACTATCTCTTTCCTCCATAGGCCGGCTATCCTTAACATGAAGTGGTTGCTCTGGTTCCTCAACCACTTCCTCCTGCTCTCCTTCTTCTTTCTCTGCCTCACCATGGTGTAGTGATTCTTTCGTCTCCCTCTCTAGCTCCCCGAATAGTAATGTTTATAACTCAGCAAGGTCACCCAGAGGGTCAAACTCTCCTTCGTCTAAAGCTGTGACATCCACCAACTCCTCACCAAACTCATCTAGCAACGAGGGAACATACTCCTCCTCGATATCATCAGCAACAAACTCAGCATCCTCAATCTCATCAACAATATCGGCATCCTCCTGTGTGTCCTCGACACTTGAATCCTGCATTAAAACATCCTCCCAAAGCAAGTGTGACATATCAAATGAGATAAATGAATTATGTATGGAACTGGATGCAATCAAATGTGTATCATCCACACACTCATGATCAATATAGCTAGAGGTGGGATACTTACCTGACTCAAGGTTGGGTAGATGGTCCACTTCGACATTGGACTCAATATCGGTTGAACATACGTGTTCAAAGAATTGTGGCTCATAGTAACTGAACTCGTGCTGAACAGGAGGTGGGACTTGTGCGGTACTTTGTGAGCTTGGTAATTACACCTCGTCCGTTATCTTGTCTCGTTGATAATTAGCATAAATCTCATGAACCTTAATGCCCAATGCCTCTATTCTACGGGTTGTTCCTCAGATTCCTTGATAAAAAGCTTACGTTGTTCAGCTTCAACCTTTTGTTGTTCATCTTCCCGTTCAAATATCTCGCATACTTGTTGCATTAACTCGATTAGGGACAAGGTAGGTTTGAATCGATATGGTACTATTCTAGGAGGCTCATATAATGCTTCTGTTCTTCGAGCTAGTTCTTCAGCATCCCTGAGATCATGCCTACGGATCATATGAGCGAGCATTGCCTCCACATTCTCATAACAAAAATTTTATATCCAATGATTTTCTCCACAACGTTCGCACCAGGGTTTCTCGAACCGCCCAACCTGTTGTCTGTACATACTCAACGTAGCAGGTGAGATAATAACAAAACAAAAAAAATCAAAAACTAATAAATAAATCCTAGAAAAAAACTATCAAAAAGAAAATAACCCTAGCAAAATCACACAAAAACTAATTCTAGAAAAGTAGAATCACACCAAAAAAATAAAAACAGAAATCCTAAAAACACTAAAAATCACACAAATACGTACAAAAATGGCTAGATCCCCAACTCGGGTCGTTCTCGAAATCACCAATGCAGTGTTCCCGGCAAGGGCGCCAAAAACTTGATGCGTGTAAAGTATATATTTAAAATTAAGTCAATTCACACAATAGTTTTAAAAAGGAATTACCAATCCTAAAACACACAAACGGCAAGTGTACCGGTCGCACGTAGTAAAGACAGTAAGCCAGAGTTATCGAACCGTGGACACAAAAGGCGGCGGCCCTCGATACTAGACCTTTATCGACTCCTAACCGATGGAAAAAAAGTGATGATTTTATTTTTATTATTTTTTAAAACATATAATTAAACGGAAACAAATAGGAGAGAAATAAATAAATAAACTGACCTATAAACGAACAAGACACTGGAAAAAAATAGACAAAGATGAGAAACTAAAAACACCAAACGAACTAAGACACGAGCAAAGATCAAATGTGAGATAAACACTACCTAGACCAGGAATCCTATTGACTAGTTTAAATGCTTTCGGGAACAACTAACCGTACGACACCGACTCTTAAGATAGACTAACTCAGGAATCGCTAAGACACGTAGGATCTCCTCTCAGACTCACCTACACACCGCAACTATCCTAAGGGTCAAGATAAGCTCAGAAGTAAGACAGTGGATCTCTTCTCAGACTCACCACTCCCTAGAACACCAAGTACTCGAAAACAGTTTTACCTCTCAGTCTCAACCGTTACTATACCGAGAGACTATCCTAGACAGATCTAAGGGCAAGGAGTAAGCACTAAAATACTGACTATGACACGAAATTGCAAGTGATAAAGCTAACCTGGACAACTCACTTTCGTGCAATTGCTACCCAAATCACCAAAACCAAGAGACAACCCGACAACCTATCTCCTCTCAGACTCAAGGTTGGTAAAACATTGATTTTTAAAGACCTACACAACTGCTCCTATGACCAACCGAATCGTTTAGACCAAAAACACTAAGTAAATGACCCAAAACTTGAAACCCTACTCGAAACACACGAAGGAAACGAACAAGATAACAAGCGGAACAAGTTCATGCAAGATTATTAAAAACTTAGCATTCATTCACATTCATAATCAATAAAATAGAAACCTTGACAATAGCATTCGTCATGCGAGTAATTAAAAACCGAAAAACATTCAAACAACGCCAATAATCATCCTAATCTAGGTAGCACACGAGTTTAGCTACTCATAATCATCCAAAATATCAAAGAACAGAAGATAAACATGATAGAAACTGGAAACAAAATTCTAGAAACGAATACGAATTGCAAACCGAACATTCTAAAACAGAAAACGATCTTCCAACGTCGATCCGGGTGTTCACAGGGTTCCAAAGCTTGTATCCAATCTTCCTTAGTCATCCTCAATCGAACTTAGTTCGAACCCCCTTTCAAATTGCCGCCAAAAGGGTTTTAATAGCCAAAAATTGCGAATCTGCCCTACTTAGTCGATATCGGACCGCTATAGTCAGGGATGTTCATCCTCTATGGGTGGAATTTCGGGATTTTATCCACGTCGGGCTTTGGGAATTTCCAAGACACCCAAGATTCATATATTATGGGCCCGGTAACTCATTTTCTAGCCCGAGATATGCCCATCTGAAGTTAGGACTTTTTTTTCCTGTCGATTCCGTTTATTCCTTCATTCCCGCAACTCGTTTACTTGCTTATTCTTCTCGTTTCTCGTATAATACCTACAATTCCATCATATACAGACATAAGTATCATAATCCAATGAATTCACAATCAAAACCTATTTAAATGTGGTGAAATATGCTTTATTAACATGTGTATTTTGCACCACATCATGGACGTTTCCTTTTTCATGACATCTTTCATTACTTGTCATCACCTGACTAAATCAATATCAATTCATCCTTGGCTACATGTAAATGTTTGAAAATATTTTATCAGTATAAACTAGTTAATACAAGTATATTGGAATCATAATATGACAAGCGTGAATAAATAGAACAATTTGCCCATAGTTTCTGGTTAATTTACACAATCAACGGACTAACCACCAGCCACACCAGGGATCTTGCATATATTTTTATGTGTATCTGCCTTACGCTTTAAGCGATGGGCTTTACAACAACCAAGGGTTCAACCCCTAGACCTGTTACAGCATCTCATATGTAACACGTGTATATATACGTGACTCTATGGGTTGACTGCTATATAGTAAATCACCTTATGCAACCATTGGTTATATTAATTCATTCAAATTAGAATATAATCAAAACCATTTTCTGTTTTGAAATCATTTTATAAAAATACAAGTATTCACCTTGACAGAGTCTCGACATAGTAGGCTTAGTGAGTGTTCTAGTGGGCAGCGTCTCTGCTTAGATTGTCTAGATTGGATTCTCTAAATGAGCGTTTCCTAGCTTCTCGTCTTTCTCTATAGCGAACCGACACTTTAGAAACTTAAACGTACAAGCGGGAATGGATTAGTGGGAGTGGAATCAGTGTAATTGGCTCTACAATACGAGTTTGAGTGTGAGAAAATGTGAAAATGGACTTGCTATTTATAGTGGATTTTGGCGGCTGTGACGGACCGTTATGGGTGGTGACGGTCCGTCACCACTGGAGTCGTAACGGACCGTTACCGATGGTGACGGTCCGTCACCGCACTAAGGTTGCGAAGTCAGCTGACACGCGTCAGCTTCCGGTTGAATTGCGGCGTGACGCAGCGTTACGGAGTCTTTACGGTCCGTCATAGGGTTTCCACGCGTCAGAATCAACCCGTTAGTCACCGGACACGTGGCATGCCATCATTGCATGCGTGGCCAACTCGTAACGGACCGTTACGGGCTGTGATGGTCCGTTACCGCCCGATTTTAAAGTTTTTCACTTTTTGGTCCTTGGTCTTTTATATAATTACACTTCTAGTCCCTTAACTTTTAGTTTTATAATTTTTGGCATGAAAAATTTTCAAATGTTGCATTTACCTTTAAGGCATTTAACACATGTTCCAAAATCATTGAAATCGAGAGATGGTAACACTTCATCCTTCACGAGACGAGATAAGCGTTCTCGTGAAATGTGGCCTAAGAGTTGATGCCACAACATGGATAAAGTTTCTAAGTCTCGTTTTCGTTTAGTCTTTGTTAAGTTCTCATTGATGTTATATGATAACAAAGACTTTGAGAATTTAACATAATATAAAGTTTGCCATGACCATGATGACAAACAAAACCGTCAATGTCTAACTTTGGTCCTGATACTAGATTCCGAGTAATCTCAGGAATATATAAGGTATCATAAAGTTTAATACATAAACAGTTTTCATTATTAATTTTAAGGTTCCCACGGCTTCGACAACTAGTTCTTCTCCATTTACCATTTTAAGTGTTCTTCGATTTCTTTCCAGCTTCTGGATTGTAAGGAATCTCTGTAATGAGTTGGTTACATGAACCATAGAACTAGAATCAAACCACCATGTATTAGTTAAAACATTTAAATTATAGGACTCATGTATCATATAAAGATTATTACCTCTCTTGCTCAGCCACTCTTTAAAGTCTGGGCAGTCTTTCTTCCTATGTCCAGCCTTGCGACAGAACTTTTAGTGAGACTTCCCTTTGAAGTTCTTAGAGCTGGAAGCAACACTTGCATCTTGTTTCTGGACCTTAGTAAATTCCTTCTTACGAAAATTGCTCTTCCTCTTCTTTGAATCAGCAGTCATGAAATAAGAAACATCCGGTTTCTCTAGCTTCAGACGCTCTCCTTCTTGGACGCACATTTAAATCAACTCACTCATCGTCCACTTGTATTTTTGTGTGTTATAGTTGATCTTGAAAGCTTCAAAAGACTTAGGAAGAGATGTCATGATAAAGTGCACCACGAAACCTTCACTGATCTCCATGTCTAATCCCTTGAGTTTACGGGACATGTCGTTCATCATCATTATGTGCTCACGAATAGCGCTAATCCCGTCATATTTTGTAGTCACCAGCTTCAGAATTAGAGTGCTAGATGTGCCTTAGATGTCCCCTTGAACTGATCCTCCATAGAAGCCAAATACGTCATAGCATCTTTAGAATCTGGTATAGCTCCTTTGATGATCGGACTGATGGAGTTCTTCATTAAGACAAGAGCCATGTAGTTACATCTCGCCTATTTCTCATGCACTATGATTTCTTGAGTAGTACTTTTTTCAGTGAGATCAGCAGGTGCAGGCTTTTCAAGTGCATGATCGAATTCCATCAAGCCAAGAGACAGCATCAGTGAATCTTTCCAAGAAGAAAAGTTTGCACCATTCAAAGTTTCGATTCCCAAATTAGGAGCTGCAGTGGATTTTATATGACAAAAATTAAGATACTAATAGCTAAAGAAGAACTTAGAGTGTCTATGGGGTAACTTAGACTAAGACAGTCGAAAATAAGGACCATTATATTAATGGAGCTGTGATAAAAGTCTATTATAATCACCAAAATAATAGATTAATTAGGTTCTACTTAAACAACGGGTGTTCACTTTCGTTAATGACCAATTGTTTAAGCATTAGGAACAATTTAAGTTTAAATAGTAAGTATGTACAATAAGAATGTAACACGTCACCTTTGGGCCGAAATGAGACATTATTTAGTATGCACATAATTAGGTTCGCGGAACACAAATGTAACACATCACCTTTGGGCAGAAGTAGAAACATTTATGTATTTTAGGTGAACTAGTGCTTAATTAGACTTAAATAACTTTACGAGCGTGACATATCACCTTTTGGAAGAAGTGAAACTTTAGGTGGTATTTAAGTTAAGCATATTTTCTAATTTAAGGTTTTGTAAAGTATAAGATTTTAACAAAACAATTAGTTAATATTAGGACAATGCTTAATTAGGCTTGAATAAATTTACACATGCATCACATCACCTTTCGGCAGAAGTGAAACAATTAGGTGTTATTAAAGTAAGTTTCTAAGGTTTTGTAAAACATTCAAATTTAAGGTTTTGACAAAACAAAAGCATTTATTAATAGCAAACCACCCGAGGGAAAAATTTTAGGCACATATAAGGCTAGGTTCACGGCTTCAAGATATGTTCTCGGGAAGAGTAAGGTTCACGGCTCCAGAAATGTTCTCGGGAAAAGTAATGTTCACGGCTTCAGAAATATTCTCTGGGAAAGTAAGGTTCACAGCTCCAGATATGTTCTCGGGTAAAATTTAGACCGTGAACTTTAAACCCATGAACTATAACACATGAACTATAACCCGTGAACTTAGAACCCGTGAACTATACCCGTGAACTTAGAACCCGTGAACTAAGATACCCGTGAAGTTAAAATCGTGAGGTATCTCGCCGTGAACTGTTAAGCTAACTCGTGAACATAAACCGTGAATTTAAACCCGATAAGGCATGCGCGAAAATAAGGGATTTTTGATTATATTTTTTATTTCGAAAATCTTTTAGGTGTTTAATATATCCAAGTTTCATTATTTCGCAAAATTTAAAATAATAAAATCAATATTTTAATGCGAAAACTTGGAGATAACTTTACACAATTTTAAGAAACATAATCAAAATTTTAACTCATCCCAAATTAAGGGGATTTCATTGAATCTTATGATGAACACGAAGAACAGTTTCATGAACATTAGATAAAACCGTTCTTCAATATTATCAGATTTAAGCCTGGAACCAAAATCTTGAAATATTATCTTTAACAGATTTCGAAAACTTAATAGATCTAGATTTTAGGAGATCAAAAAACGTGATATATTAACATAAACAGAAAACCGTGAAACTGATGAGGACGATTTTCATTAGGTTTAATTAAAACTATTGTTCTTCCCATTTTAATTCCAGTTTAGGGAATGTAACAATAATTGATTAATCAACATCCACTCTGATACCACATGTTGATTAATTTTTGAACATGTTAATGGAAAACAATAATGTAAAACATACATGTTAAGCTAACCGATAAGAGGAAAGACGTCATGATCTCGGACATGGATCGGGTTCCCGTTTAGGGTGTACGATTAGGATGGCTAAGATGAGTTCGTAAGAACTCATGGTTATAGGAGAGAGAGAGGGATGAATTCTTGAGTGGTGATAGAATTGTTGATTAGTTTATTAGTCTATTTCCTATAATTATCTCTCTATTTATATGTACACCCAAGGAAAAACCCATTAATAACCCATTAAGAGTAATTAGGCTCATCAACTATTTACTAGTCATAGGTTAATAAATAAATAAACAAATTGATCATTTGAATAAAATAAATGATTATAAGAGCCACATAATAAAACTATGTCTTACAGCACTGTGTTTTGACATTGTTCTTTCATAAAGCCGTCCGTTCAGTTATGTTTTTTTCATGTAGGTTTTTCAATTTTGAATGTTTGTTCGATCAAAATGTTGAATGTATGTTCAGACGTGAGGCAAGAATTGAAGGTGTTTGTCTTCCAGAATCCATCACAGGCAAGAATCGACTATTTATGGTGATGTATGTCGGTGTATGTTCGATTCTAGTGAAGGTTGTGCCAGTGGCAGAGGTGAATGGAGAAGATGACCGGAATGGAGGGGAGGGTAACCGGAGAGTTTTTATATTTTTTATTTTTAAGTAAAGGGCAAAATGGTCTTTTTTATTTTTATTTTAACTTAACACTGAAAGTAGACGAACATCCACTCTATGAACCAATTTGTAACGGGTTTACAATCAGTGAGGACCAAATCCATAAAACACGTATACCACGAGACTTTCTAATTTAAAAAAAATATGAAAAAATCATGAATAGTAACCAAGTTTTCTATGTGTTTACTAAAATCACTTAAAGTTTTTTTACTTCTATATAGTGACTCAACTTTTACTAAATATTCGAGTATTATGAATTTTTTTTTGTAAATATTATTAATTTTTTTTAAATTAAAGGATCCAAAGAATAGTGTAGTTCCGTTTTAAATTCTAGCTAGCTACTTGTAATTCGTAATAAAATTTCAAACGGTTTGAAAAAAGTTTATTTCAACACACTTTTATATTGATCTTTTAACATAAAAGTGCAACGATTTTATTACATAAAGTGAATTGATTTATTACATAAGATATAAATACGAAACAATGATATCTTCTTAACGAAACCTTGCAACCATTGAATTACTCACATGGAGTTGCTTTGACAAGTAAAGGAAACTTCTTACTAACGGTGACACCATCGTTCTCACTCATGTCCAAACTCTTTTCACCCGACAACGCAAATTCAAACTCATACACTAAATTTGCCAAAGCAAGCTCGTTAATAGTTACCGCAAAGCTAATACCAGGACACTTGCGTCGTCCACCACCAAATGGTAACAACTCGTAATCTAAACCTTTGTAATCTATAGGGCTGTTCAAGAACCTCTCTGGTTTAAATTCTTCGGGTTCTTCCCATACCGAGGGATCTCTTGAAATGGCCCATGCGTTAATAATTACTTGTGTTCCTGATGGGATGTCGTAGCCTAGTAGTTTGACCTCTTTTGTTGATTCACGGGGAATGAGCAGTGGAGCTGGAGCGTGCAATCGTAGGGCTTCTTTGAAGACGGCTTTTAGGTAGGGCATTTTGTCTATGTCTTCTTCGGGGATCACTGATCTTCCTTGTCCTATTTTACGCGCCTCTTGTTGCAATTCTTTCATCGTACGTGGGTTTCGTAATAACTCGAAAAGTGCCCACTCTAGGCTGGTGGATGTGGTTTCAGTGCCAGCACCAAACAAGTCCTAGGAATCATGAATCCGATAGCACACAGAATATAGGTGATGGTTAAAAGGAGAACAATACATATATGTGTATATGATATTTCATATGCGATGGCAACAAGTGACATCCAAACACTTGTAAATAAACTTTCAAGTGCCAATGTTTGATGTAACGGTCTAGATTAGTTTCTCTAGTTCTCACACAGATGTGCATGCATACACATATACGCACACGCGCTCATACACAAAATATACATATGTGTTTGTGTGTACATTTATATGTATGAATAAATTCATGCAATATATATTTTTCAATATATATATATAAGACACCGTATAATAATGAGGGCGGCTCAACATGTTTTGGGGACCATTGAAATTGAGGCCTTTTTATCAAAGTTTTCTAAATACATGAAAATTTTTAAAATGTAATTTTATAGAGCGTTAAAATGTATAAGACTATCCGTAGTACCTGGGTGAGGGTGATAGATATTCAATGCCACGTAGGCGCCACGTAGACACTGCTTTCCCTCACCTTCACTCAAGTGCGTAATGGTAGAGTGAGGGTGACCAGTTTTATAGTGTGTGTGTGTGTGAGAGAGAGAGAGAGAGGGCTCCTTTTGACCATTTTCATCATTAACGCCCGTGAACACCACCACCTTGCCCCCACCACGCCCACCCTCACCCCCAACCGGTGCGGTGTTCCACGCCCGTGGTGGGTGAGGTGGCACCACGCCCCCACCACCACCCAGATACTACGGATAGTCTAATATTAATGTTTAGACCGAATATTATCACATTTCACCATAAATATATCTTTAATCATTTTGTTATTTTTTCTTACTTCTCTCTAAAATCACAAAAATTGATGGATTGTGACATACTTTAAGCTTAAAATATAGATTAAAGTAACTTTTTTAATCTTTTGGGCCCTTGACCTAAAATGATTGATTTAGTTGCTTGCACTGTAGAGACGTCCACGATAAGAACTTAAATAATTTTATGAGCTAAATATCTCATTAAAATTGTAAAAGCTTAATATATTTTGCTAAAAAATTTATAAAAGTAATTTCTGAACACTCATTTCATACGCATATGTTATAAAATTTAATGCATATACAACTAAAGTAGATGTTTATAGTTTTAGAAACTTTTACCAAATATTTTATGGTAAAAATTCTCTAAATGGTGTCTATATAACACACATATACATGAATCCAAAAGAAAGACACATTACCATGATGATAGCCTTAATTGTATATCTTTCAAGACGAAAATCCGTAGAGGTATCTCTTTGAAGTTCTAATAAGACATCAACAAGATCTTGGTTGTCGTCACCAAGCTTTTTTCTGTTTATATGTTCGTCAAGGACACCCTCATAAAAGTCATCAATATCTTTAGCAAGTTCATCAGCTTCTCGTTCTAATCCACTCAATTTATCTACCCAACCTAGCCATGGAACATAACTCCCAACAGAAAAACGTCCCAATATCTTTGCAATCCGGACAGGCAGGTTAATCCCTAACCCTTCATATATCCTTCCCAAAGCCGCCCTACAAACCACATTATTTGTAAGTGAAATAAGCAAGTCACTCAAATTAACAACGGAATCACCGGCTCCTTGAATCTGTTTGATCATATGAGCCACCTCTTCCTCTCTCACTTGTCGAAACGACCGGACCCTTTGGTTGCTTAAAAGATGGAATACAGAAATGCTTTTCACTTGCCTCCAATGCTCTCCATATGGGGCAAAACCTATATCTTTGGATTGATAAAAAAGTCTATTAGCGATGTTTACAAACGGTCTGTTTGAAAATATTACATCATGAGTTTTCAAAATCTCTCTAGCTCCTTCTACAGAAGAGGCTACAATTACTGGTACTGTACCAAAGTGAAGCAACATAAGTGGACCATAGGTCTTAGCCATGGACTGAAGGACACGATGTGTGCCCGCCCCCAATTGGTGAAGGTTTCCTATCAGTGGCAACTTTGGTGGAGATGGTGGTAGTTTTTTGTGGGATTTTAAAGAAGAGAAATATGATTTCAATAGTAAAGCAATAAGTAAGGCAAGAGAAGAGAAGAGAAAAACTTGCACGTCGAAATACATTTTATCGATTGATGTTCTTAGTAAGTTTCGAGAAAACGTTATACGAGTTCGCTTATGTTACATGTCATATTTATATCATAATCAAAGTGTCCTCAAATACTAACTAAAAAGTTTATGCTTCTAGAAATCTCAAATAAGTCAGCAAGAGACGCTTGTCATCATAATTATTGTTAAGAACACAGTCAACAGCTAGATACCCTAAATATTATAAAAATAAAATATTAAAATAGGTTTTGGGTTTCACTGGTCGAGTTCTATCGCATCTCTGGATTACTAATCTCGAATACTAGACAGTTTCTGTTCCATAGAGTGTCTGGAAGGTGAAAACAAAGAGCGTTTCGTGGTCGGAAGGTGAAAACAAAGAGCGTTTCGTGGTCGGATGGCTTTGGTCTATGTAGTTTCTGTTCCATCCTTGTTATAGCAAATTTTAAATGACAATTTTTTTTTTATCAAACACTATATTTAATCGTTCAAACAAATCTAATGTTAAAACAATATTCACCGAAAGTTGCTTTGTGGTCCAATTTTCTGATGAATGAGCATTTATATACCAACAGTCTACTCCGAAATTGACTCATTCTTCATCAAGCAAATGAGTCTACATTGTCGTTTCAAAATTACATGTGTTTTTTAAGCCAGAAATAGAATTGTTCCTTGTTTCATAAACATTTGTTGCATTAATAGGGATATATAGAGGGAAGTTCATAAACAATATGTATGTTTATGTACATAAAAAACCATTAAACTAGTTTTTTCATATGTTTTATATATTTAAAAGTTTCCTACACATGTGTAGGTAAAAACTACATGAATTACACATGTGCAAGTATGTATAGAAACGAAATTTGTTCATATTTTTTTGGTGGAATTTAATTAAAAACGAATAAACATTACATTTATATCATTTTCTTATACTTTAAAACTTTTTAACATTGAAAAAGTGAATGATTCGTTTTGTTCTACGTGTTCTCGCAATATTTAGTGTTCTGAATTAAACTCTCCCCTAACGTTATATAGTTTAAATGTAATTGTTTTATATACATTTGTACTTTTTTTCTAAAATTGTAACATTAAAATATTAAAATTCAAAAAAAAAATAAAAAATGTGTGTTAAACACGTCTCAACCCTCGACGTGCCATGTTTGGGTTCATGCATGCTTGGACCAAAGGTCCAAAATGCCAATCTACAAACACGACCCGTGTATCACCAGTACCTATGTCCTCCTATTTTCTGTTCATTTTGTAGTTTAAATTTTCAGTCAACCACTTTGACATAAAACACACATTTATAATTAATCAAATGGGTAGAAATTTACATATCCAATTTACATAGTTCTTTTTTTCATAAAAAGAAATCAGCAATGTTCCTTATTTCAACCTGATTTGTTGCACTGTTTGCCAAGCATGATTTAGTTGTCACATGGTTGCTTATAAGTTTCAACTAGTCGACCATTTTACTTATGAGCGAGTTGATTTGGGCTTTGTTTGTCTCAAACGGGTCAAATCCCGAAAGTTAGCTAGAAGGGTAACACTATAAGGAAATGACCCTGTGCCGACGTCGCCTATACCGACGACATTTGTCGTCGGCATAGGCCACCCTATACCGACGACATTTCGTCACTATAGGTTAATTGTGATTTTCTTTTTGTTTTTTTTATTTAATCAATTTTCGTCGGTAAAATTTTTCTTTTTAAATTAAAATAAATTCTGGAAACCATATGGCGACGACATGTCGTCGCTATAAGTTAATTTTGATTTTGTTTTTGTTATTTTTATTTAATCAATTTCCGTCGGTCAAAAAAAAATTTTAAATTAAAAAAAATTCTCGAAAACCATATGGCGACGACATGTCGTCGGGATATGTGAAAACCAAAATTTTGAATGAGACACCCTATAGCGACGACATGTCGTCGCTATAGGTTTGAGGCAAATTGGAGGGAAAGCTGCCTCCCAATGAATTTTTGGGGAAAACCTATAGCGACGACATGTTTGGATGTATATGTTTGTAAATATGTAATTGGACATTTATTTATGTATGTATGTTTGTATGTATATGTTTGTAATTATGTAATTGGGCTTTTATTTATGTATGTAATTGTGATGTTTAGGTATATAAGATGGAATTTATTGGTAGCAACTTTCACAAAAACTCTCGGGATTTAAGGTGAGCTAACATCTGTGTTTCATATTTTAGCTACTTTTTCAAGATTTTGAAGTTTTGTTTGTTTATTTTGGTTAGGTTTTGGAGGAATTTCATCATCTCTTTGATTTCTAGCTTTGTGAAGGTAAACACCGGTTTTAATTACTAATTTGTGATGAAATTTGGTTTAGATCTAAGATTTTTATGATTTTGTATGTATGTGTTATGTATGTACGTTTGTATGTATGAGTATGTATATTTGTATGTATAATGGAATTATTAAATTATGATTAGTTTAGGTCATTTGGTTTAGATGTGTGCTTAGTTTATATAATTTAATTTATGTAAATTAGTGTTTGTATGTATATGTATGTATGTGTGTAATTTGTGTATCGAACAAGTTTATGTTTTGAATGTTTGATTTGTCGGACAAGTTTGTGTGTTGAACAATTTGTATGTTTGGTTTATGTTTCGGATATTAGTTTTTATCTGATTTTAATGTTTGAATGGTTTATATTTAGTAATTTGTAAGTTTTTGTTTTTAGAAATTTAATATTTCTGGATAAAATATTAAAAATTAAAAAATTAAAAAATTAAAAAAAAAAAGAAAAGACCTATAACGACGACATGTGGTCGCTATAGGCCTTTTTCAAAAATTATTAAAAAAAACAAAAAACCCTATACCGACGACATGTTGTCGCTATAGGCATTTTTCAAAAATTATTAAAAAAAACCCTATTCCGACAACATGTCTTCGCTATAGGCCTTTTTAAAAAATTATTAAAAAAGAAATCCTATACCGACGACATGTCGTCGCTATATTTTCAAAAATTATTAAAAAAACAAAAAACCCTATACCGACAACATGTCGTCGGTATAGAATTTCTTTTTGAAAATTTTAATTAAACCATATAGCGACGACAAGTCATCGGTATAGGCTGACCTATCCCGAAGATACCTTTCCCGACGACAACCTTGGCTATTGGGACGAGGCAATACCGCCAACATCTATACCGACGACATGTCGTCGGTATAGGCGTTGGTCTATGTAGTTTCTGTTCCATCCTTGTTATAGCAAATTTTAAATGAAAATTTTTTTTTATCAAACACTATATTTAATCATTCAAACAAATCTAATGTTAAAACAATATTCACCGAAAGTTGCTTTGTGGTCCAGTTTTCTGATGAATGAGCATTTATATACCAACAGTCTACTCCAAAATTGACTCATGCTTCATCAAGCAAATGAGCCTACATTGTCGTCTCAAAATTACATGCGTTTTTTAAGCCAGAAATAGCAATGTTCCTTGTTTCATCAACATTTGTTGCATTAATAGGGATATATAGAGGGAAGTTCATTTCAGAACAAGCAAATTTTGCGTAAAAAGAGGGAACAAACCTAAATCATTAATTTTTTTGATCCATGTTAAAGATTTTAAAAAATTTATACTTCCTCCAATATGTATGTTTATGTACATAAAAAACCATTAAACTAGTTTTTTCATATGTTTTATATATTTAAAAGTTTCCTACACATGTGTAGGTAAAAACTACATGAATTACACATGTGCAAGTATGTATAGAAACGAAATTTGTTCATATTTTTTTGGTTGAATTTAATTAAAAACGAATAAACATTACATTTATATCATTTTCTTATACTTTAAAACTTTTTAACATTGAAAAAGTGAATGATTCGTTTTGTTCTGCGTGTTCTCGCAATATTTAGTGTTCTGAATTAATCTCTCTCCTAATGTTATATAGTTTAAATGTAATTGTTTTATATACATTTGTACTTTTTTTCTAAATTTGTAACATTAAAATAGTAAAAATCAAAAATAAAATAAAAAATGTGTGTTAAACACGTCTCAACCCTCGACGTGCCATGTTTGGGTTCATGCATGCTTGGACCAAAGGTCCAAAATGCCAATCAACAAACACGACCCGTGTATCACCAGTACCTATGTCCTCCCTCCTATTTTCTGTTCATTTTGTAGTTTAAATTTTCAGTCAACCACTTTGACATAAAACACACATTTATAATTAATCAAATGGGTAGAAATTTACATATCCAATTTACATAGTTTTTTTTTCATAAAAAGAAATCAGCAATGTTCCTTATTTCAACCTGATTTGTTGCACTGTTTGCCAAGCATGATTTAGTTGTCACATGGTTGCTTATTAGTTTCAACTAGTCGACCATTTTACTTATGAGCGAGTTGATTTGGGCTTTGTTTGTCTCAAACGGGTCAAATCCCGAAAGTTAGCTAGAAGGGTAACACTATAAGGAAATGACCCTGTGCCGACGTCGCCTATACCGACGACATTTGTCGTCGGCATAGGCCACCCTATACCGACGACATTTGTCGTCGGCATATGTCACCCTATACCGACGACATGTCGTCGGTATAGGTGAAAACCAAAATTTTGAATGAGACACCCTATAGCGACGACATGTCTTCGCTATAGGGTTGAGGCAGATTGGAGGGAAAGCTGGCGCCCAATTAATTTTTAGGGAAAACCTATAGCTACGACATGTCGTCACTATAGGTTAATTGTGATTTTCTTTTTGTTTTTTTTTATTTAATCATTTTTCGTCGGTAAAATTTTTCTTTTTAAATTAAAATAAATTCTGGAAAATCATATGGCGACGACATGTCGTCGCTATAGGTTAATTTTGATTTCGTTTTTGTTATTTTTATTTAATCAATTTATGTCGGTCAAAAAAAAATTTTAAATTAAAAAAAATTCTCGAAAACCATATGGCGACGACATGTCGTCGGGATATGTGAAAACCAAAATTTTGAATGAGACACCTTATAGCGACGACATGTCGTCGCTATAGGTTTGAGGCAGATTGGAGGGAAAGCTGCCTCCCAATGAATTTTTGGGGAAAACCTATAGCGACGACATGTTTGGATGTATATGTTTGTAATTATGTAATTGGACATTTATTTATGTATGTATGTTTGTATGTATATGTTTTTAATTATGTAATTGGGCTTTTATTTATGTATGTAATTGTGATGTTTAGGTATATAAGATGGAATTTATTGGTAGCAACTTTCACAAAAACTCTCGGGATTTAAGGTGAGCTAACATCTGTGTTTCATATTTTAGCTACTTTTTCAAGATTTTGAAGTTTTGTTTGTTTATTTTGGTTAGGTTTTGGAGGAATTTCATCATTTCTTTGATTTCTAGCTTTGTGAAGGTAAACACCGGTTTTAATTACTAATTTGTGATGAAATTTGGTTTAGATCTAAGATTTTTATGATTTTGTATGTATGTGTTATGTATGTACGTTTGTATGTATGAGTATGTATATTTGTATGTATAATGGAATTATTAAATTATGATTAGTTTAGGTCATTTGGTTTAGATGTGTGCTTATTTTATATAATTTAGTTTATGTAAATTAGTGTTTGTATGTATATGTATGTATGTGTGTAATTTGTGGGTCGAACAAGTTTATGTTTTGAATGTTTGATTTGTCAGACAAGTTTGTGTGTCGAACAATTTGGATGTTTGGTTTATATTTCAGATATTAGTTTTTATTAGATTTTAATGTTTGAATGGTTTATATTTAGTGATTTATAGGTTTTTGTTTTTAGAAATTTAATATTTCTGTATAAAATATTAAAAAAAAAGATAAAAAAGAAAAGACCTATAACGACGACATGTGGTCGCTATAGGCCTTTTTCAAAAATTATTAAAAAAAACAAAAAACCCTATATCGACGACATGTCGTCGCTATAGGCCTTTTTCAAAAATTATTAAAAAAAACCCTGTACCGACGACATGTCGTCGCTATAGGCCTTTTTCAAAAATTATTAAAAAAAACCCTATACCGACGACATGTCGTCGCTATAGGCCTTTTTAAAAAATTATTAAAAAAACAAAAAAACCCTATACCGACGACATGTCGTCGGTATAGAATTTCTTTTTGAAATTTTTAATTAAACCCTATAGCGACGACAAGTCGTCGGTATAAGCTGACCTATCCCGACAACACCTATCCCGACGACAATCTAGGCTATTGGGACGAGGCAATACCGACGACATGTCGTCGGTATAGGCTTTGGTCTATGTAGTTTCTGTTTCATCCTTGTTATAGCAAATTTTAAATGACAAATTTTTTTTATCAAACTCAATATTTAATCGTTCAGACAAATCTAATGTTAAAACAATATTCACCAAAATTTGCTTTGTGGTCCAATTTTCTGATGAATGAGCATTTATATACCAACAGTCTACTCCGAAATTGACTCATTCTTCATGAAGCAAATGAGTCTACATTGTCGTCTCAAAATTACATGTGTTTTTTAATCCAGAAATAGCAATGTTCCTCGTTTCATCAACATTTGTTGCATTAATAGGGATATATATAGGGAAGTTCATTTCAGAACAAGCAAATTTTGCGTAAAAAGAGGGAACAAACCTAAATCATTAATTTTTTTGATCCATGGTAAAGTTTTTAAAAAATTTATACTTCCTCCAATATGTATGTTTATGTACATAAAAAACTATTAAACTAGTTTTTTCATATGTTTTATATATTTAAAAGTTTCCTACACATGTGTAGGTAAAAAACCTACATGAATTACACATGTGTAAGTATGTATAGAAACGAAATTTGTTCATATTTTTTTGGTTGAATATAATTAAAAACGAATAAATATTACATTCATATCATTTTCTTATACTTTAAAACTTTTTAACATTGAAAAAGTGAATGATTCGTTTTGTTCTGCGTGTTCTCGCAATATTTAGTGTTCTGAATTAATCTCTCCCCTAATGTTATATAGTTTAAATGTAATTGTTTTATATACATTTGTACTTTTTTTCTAAATTTGTAACATTAAAATAGTAACAATCAAAAATAAAATAAAAAATGTGTCTTAAACACGTCTCAACCCTCGACGTGGCATGTTTGGGTTCATGCATGCTTGGACCAAAGGTCCAAAATGCCAATCTACAAACACGACCCGTGTATTACCGGTACCTATGTCCTCCTATTTTCTGTTCATTTTGTAGTTTAAATTTTCAGTCAACCACTTTGACATAAAATACACATTTATAATTAATCAAATGGGTAGAAATTTACATATCCAATCTACATAGTTTTTTTTTCATAAAAAGAAATTAGCAATGTTCCTTATTTCAACCTGATATGTTGCACTGTTTGCCAAGCATGATTTAGTTGTCACATGGTTGCTTATTAGTTTCAACTAGTCGACCATTTTACTTATGAGCGAGTTGATTTGGGCTTTGTTTGTCTCAAACAGGTCAAATCCCGAAAGTTAGCTAGAAGGGTAACACTACAAGGAAATGACCCTGTGCCGACGTCGCCTATACCGACGACATATGTCGTCGGCATAGGTCACCCTATACCGACGACAAATGTATAGGTGAAAACCAAAATTTTGAATGAGACACCCTATAGCGACGACATGTCTTCGCTATAGGGTTGAGGCAGATTGGAGGGAAAGCTGGCGCCCAATGAATTTTTGGGGAAAACCTATAGCGACGACATGTCGTCACTATAGGTTAATTGTGATTTTCTTTTTGTTTTTTTTTATTTAATCAATTTTCGTCAGTAAAATTTTTTTTTTAAATTAAAATAAATTCTGGAAAACCATATGGCGACGACATGTCGTCGCTATAGGTTAATTTTGATTTTGTTTTTGTTTTTTTTATTTAGTCAATTTGCGTCGGTCAAAAAAAAATTTTAAATTAAAAAAAATTCTCGAAAACCCTATGACGACAACATGTCGTCGGGATAGGTGAAAACCAAAATTTTGAATGGGACACCCTATAGCGACGACATGTCGTCGCTACAGGGTTGAGGCAGATTGGAGAGAAAGCTGGCACCCAATGAATTTTTGGGGAAAACCTATAGCGACGACATGTTTGTATGTATATGTTTGTAATTATGTAATTGGACATTTATTTATGTATGTATGTTTGTATGTATATGTTTGTAATTATGTAATTGGGTTTTTAGTTATGTACGTAATTGTGATGTGTAGGTATATAAGATGGTATTTATTGGGAGCAACTTTCACAAAAACTCTCAGGATTTAAGGTGAGCTAACTTTCGGGTTTCATATTTTAGCTACTTTTTCAAGATTTTAAAGTTTTGTTTGTTTATTTTGGTTAGGTTTTGGAGGAATTTCATCATTTCTTTGATTTCTAGCTTTGTGAAGGTAAATACTCGTTTAAATTACTAATTTGTGATGAAATTTGGTTTAGATCTAAGATTTTTATGATTTTGTATGTATGTGTTATGTATGTATGTTTGTATGTAAGAGTATGTACATTTGTATGTATGATGGAATTATTTAATTATGATTAGTTTAGGTCATTTGGTTTAGATGTATGCTTATTTTATATAATTTAGTTTATGTAAATTAGTGTTTGTATGTATATGTATGTATGTGTGTAATTTGTGTGTCGAATAAGTTTATGTTTTGAATGTTTGATTTGTCAGACAAGTTTGTGTGTCGAACAATTTGGATGTTTAGTTTATGTTTCGGATATTAGTTTTTATCTGATTTTAATGTTTGAATGGTTTATATTTATTGATTTGCAGGTTTTGTTTTTAGAAATTTAATATTTCTCGATAAAATATTAAAAATTAAAAAAAAAACATAAAAGACCTATACCGACGACATGTCGTCGCCATAAGCCTTTTTTAAAAATTATTAAAAAAACAAAAAACCCTATACCAACGACATGTCGTCGCAATAGGCCTTTTTCAAAAATTATTAAAAAAAACCCTATACCGACGACATGTCGTCGCTATAGGCCTTTTTCAAAAATTATTAAAAAAAAAACCCTATACCGACGACATGTCGTCGCTATAGACCTTTTTAAAAAATTATTAAAAAAACAAAAAACCCTATGACGACATGTCGTCGGTATAGAATTTCTTTTTGAAATTCTTAATTAAACCCTATAGCGACGACAAGTCGTCGGTATAGGATGACCTATCCCGACGACACCTATCCCGACGACAATCTTCGCTATTGGGACGAGGCAATACCGACGACATCTATACCGACGACATGTCGTCGGTATTGGCTTTGTTCTATGTAGTTTCTGTTCCATCCTTGTTATAGCAAATTTTAAATGACAAATTTTTTTTATCAAACACTATATTTAATCGTTCAAACAAATCTAATGTTAAAACAATATTCACCGAAAGTTGCTTTGTGGTCCAATTTTCTGATGAATGAGCATTTATATACCAACAGTCTACTCCGAAATTGACTCATTCTTCATCAAGCAAATGAGTCTACATTGTTGTCTCAAAATTACATGTGTTTTTAAGCCAGAAATAGCAATGTTCCTCGTTTCATCAACATTTGTTGCATTAATAGGGATATATAGAGGGAAGTTCATTTCAGAACAAGCAAATTTTGCGTAAAAAGAGGGAACAAACCTAAATCATTAATTTTTCGATCCATGGTAAAGTTTTTAAAAAATTTATACTTTCTCCAATATGTATGTTTATGTACATAAAAAACCATTAAACTAGTTTTTTCATATGTTTTATATATTTAAAAGTTTCCTACACATGTGTAGGTAAAAATCCTACATGAATTACACATGTGTAAGTATGTATAGAAACGAAATTTGTTCATATTTTGTTGGTTGAATTTAATTAAAAACGAATAAACATTACATTTATATCATTTTCTTATACTTTAAAACTTTTTAACATTGAAAAAGTGAATGATTCGTTTTGTTCTGCGTGTTCTCGCAATATTTAGTGTTCTAAATTAAACTCTCCCCTAATGTTATATAGTTTAAATGTAATTGTTTTATATACATTTGTACTTTTTTTCTAAATTTGTAACATTAAAATAGTAAAAATCAAAAATAAAATAAAAAATGTGTCTTAAACACGTCTCAACCCTCGACGTGCCATGTTTGGGTTCATGCATGCTTGGACCAAAGGTCCAAAATGCCAATCTACAAACACGACCCATGTATTACCAGTACCTATGTCCTCCTATTTTCTGTTCATTTTGTAGTTTAAATTTTCAGTCAACCACTTTGACATAAAACACACATTTATAATTAATCAAATGGGTAGAAATTTACATATCCAATTTACATTGTTTTTTTTTCATAAAAAGAAATTAGCAATGCTCCTTATTTCAACCTGATTTGTTGCACTGTTTGCCAACCAGGATTTAGTTGTCACATGGTTGCTTATTAGTTTCAACTAGTTGACCATTTTACTTATGAGCGAGTTGATTTGGGCTTTGTTAGTCTCAAACGGGTCAAATCCCAAAAGTTAGCTAGAAGGATAACACTACAAGCAAATGACCCTGTGCCGACGTCGCCTATACCGACGACATTTGTCGTAGGCATAGGTCACCCTATACTGACGACATGTCGTCGGTATAGGTGAAAACCAAAATTTTGAATGAGACACCCTATAGAGACGACATGTCGTCGCTATAGGGTTGAGGCAGATTGGAGGGAAAGCTGGCGCCCAATTAATTTTTGGGGAAAACCTATAGCGACGACATGTCGTCACTATAGGTTAATTGTGATTTTCTTTTTGTTTTTTTTTATTTAAGCAATTTTCGTCAATCAAATTTTTTTTAAATTAAAAAAAATTCTGGAAAACCTTATGGTGACGACATGTTGTCGCTATAGGTTAATTTTGATTTTCTTTTTGTTTTTTTTATTTAGTCAATTTGCGTCGGTCAAAAAAAATTTTAAATTAAAAAAAATTCTCGAAAACCCTATGACGACAACATGTCGTCGGGATAGGTGAAAACCAAAATTTTGAATGGGACACCCTATAGCGACGACATGTCGTCGCTACAGGGTTGAGGCAGATTGGAGGGAAAGCTGGCACCCAATGAATTTTTGGGGAAAACCTATAGCGACGACATGTTTGTAATTATGTAATTGGACATATATTTATGTATGTATGTTTGTATGTATATGTTTGTAATTATGTAATTGGGTTTTTAGTTATGTATGTAATTGTGATGTGTAGGTATATAAGATGGTATTTATTGAGAGCAACTTTCACAAAAACTCTCAGGATTTAAGGTGCGCTAACTTTCGGGTTTCATATTTTAGCTACTTTTTCAAGATTTTAAAGTTTTGTTTGTTTATTTTGGTTAGGTTTTGGAGGAATTTCATCATTTCTATGATTTCTAGCTTTGTGAAGGTAAATACTCGTTTAAATTACTAATTTGTGATGAAATTTGGTTTAGATATAAGATTTTTATGATTTTGTATGTATGTGTTATGTATGTATGTATGTATGTAAGAGTATGTACATTTGTATGTATGATGGAATTATTTAATTATGATTAGTTTAGGTCATTTGGTTTAGATGTGTGCTTATTTTATATAATTTAGTTTATGTAAATTAGTGTTTGTATGTATATGTATGTATGTGTGTAATTTGTGTGTCGAACAAGTTTATGTTTTGAATGTTTGATTTGTCAGACAAGTTTGTGTGTCGAACAATTTGGATGTTTGGTTTATATTTCAGATATTAGTTTTTATCAGATTTTAATGTTTGAATGGTTTATATTTAGTGATTTGTAGGTTTTTGTTTTTAGAAATTTAATATTTCTGGATAAAATATTAAATATTAAAAAAAAAGACCTATACCGACGACATGTGGTCGCTATAGGCCTTTTTCAAAAATTAATAAAAAAAACAAAAAACCCTATACCGACGACATGTCGTCGCAATAGGCCTTTTTCAAAAATTATTAAAAAAACCATAAACCGACGACATGTCGTCGCTATATGCCTTTTTCAAAAATTATTAAAAAAACCCTATACCGACGACATGTCGTCGCTATAGGCCTTTTTAAAAAATTATTAAAAAAACAAAAAACCCTATGACGACATGTCGTCGGTATAGAATTTCTTTTTGAAATTCTTAATTAAACCCTATAGCGACGACAAGTCGTCGGTATAGGCTGACCTATCCCGACGACACCTATCCTGATGACAATCTTCGCTATTGGGACGAGGCAATACCGACGACATCTATACCGACGACATGTCGTCGGTATTGGCTTTGTTCTATGTAGTTTCTGTTCCATCCTTGTTATAGCAAATTTTAAATGACAAATTTTTTTTATCAAACTCTATATTTAATCGTTCAAACAAATCTAATGTTAAAACAATATTCACCGAAATTTGCTTTGTGGTCCAATTTTATGATGAATGAGCATTTATATACGAAGAGTGTACTCCGAAATTGACTCATTCTTCATGAAGCAAATGAGTCTACCTTGTCGTCTCAAAATTACATGTGTTTTTTAATCCAGAAATAGCAATGTTCCTCGTTTTATCAACATTTGTTGCATTAATAGGGATATATAGAGGGAAGTTCATTTCAGAACAAGCAAATTTTGCGTAAAAAAAGGGAACAAACCTATATCGTTAATTTTTTTGATCCATGGTAAAGTTTTTAAAAAATTTATACTTCCTCCAAGATGTAAGTTTATGTACTTAAAAAACCATTAAACTAGTTTTTTCATATGTTTTATATATTTAAAAGTTTCCTACACATGTGTAGGTAAAAAACCTACATGAATTACACATGTGTAAGTATGTATAGAAGCGAAATTTGTTCATATTTTTTTGGTTGAATTTAATTAAAAATGAATAAACATTACATTTATATCATTTTCTTATACTTTAAAACTTTATAAAATTGAAAAAGTGAATGATTCGTTTTGTTCTGCGTGTTCTCGCAATATTTATTGTTCTGAATTAAACTATCCCCTAATGTTATATAGTTTAAATGTAATTGTTTTATATACAATTGTACTTTTTCTCTAAATTTGTGACCATTAAAATATTAAAATTCAAAAATAAAATAAAAAATGTGTGTTAAACACGTCTCAACCCTCGACGTGCCATGTTTGGGTTCATGCATGCTTGGACCAAAGGTCCAAAATGCCAATCTACAAACACGACATGTGTATCACCGGTACCTATGTCCTCCTATTTTCTGTTCATTTTGTAGTTTAAATTTTCAGTCAACCACTTTGACATAAAACACACACTTATAATTAATCAAATGGGTAGAAATTTACATATCCAATTTACATAGTTTTTTTTTTCATAAAAAGAAATTAGCAATGTTCCTTATTTCAACCTACGACATGTCGTCGGTATAAGTGAAAACCAAAATTTTGAATGAGACACCCTATAGCGACGACATGTCGTCGCTATAGGGTTGAGGCAGATTGGAGGGAAAGCTGGCGCCCAATGAATTTTTGGGGAAAACCTATAGCGACGACATGACGTCACTATAGGTTAATTGCGATTTTCTTTTTTGTTTTTTTTTTATTTAATCAATTTTCGTGGGTCAATTTTTTTTTTAAATTACAAAAAATTCTGGAAAACCCTATGGCGACGACATTTCGTCGCTATAGGTTAATTTTCATTTTCTTTTTGTTTTTTTTATTTAATCAATTTCCGTCGGTCAAAAAAAAATTTTAAATTAAAAAAAATTCTAGAAAACCCTATGGCGACGACATGTCGTCGGGATAGGTGAAAACCAAAATTTTGAATGGGACACCATATAGCGACGACATGTCGTCGCTATAGGGTTGAGGCAGATTGGAGGGAAATATGGCGCCCAATTAATTTTTAGGGAAAACCTATAGCGATGACATGTTTGTATGTATATTTTTGTAATTATGTATTTGGACATTTATTTATGTATGTATTTTTGTATGTATATGTTTGTAATTATGTAATTGGGCTTTTATTTATGTATGTAATTGTGATGTGTAGGTATATAAGATGGTATTTATTGGGAGAAACTTTCACAAAAACTGTCGGGATTTAAGGTGATCTAACATACGGGTTTCATATTTTAGCTACTTTTTCAAGATTTTGAAGTTTTGTTTGTTTATTTTGGTTAGCTTTCGGAGGAATTTCATCATTTCTTAGATTTCTAGCTTTGTGAAGGTAAATACTCGTTTTAATTACAATATTCGTCGAAAGATGCTTTGTGGTCATGAATGAGCATTTATATACCAACAGTCTACTCCGAAATTGACTCATTCTTCATCAAGCAAATGAGTCTACATTGTCGTCTCAAAATTACATGTGTTTTTTAACCCATAAATAGCAATGTTCCTCGTTTCATCAACATTTGTTGCATTAATAGGGATATATAGAGGGAAGTTCATTTCAGAACAATTAAATTTTGCGTAAAAAGAGTGTAACATCCCGTTTTCAGAAGCAAATATAAAATAAAAAAAACATGAAATTGTAATTTAAAGTAAAGTCTGGGGTAGAAAACGTAAAAAAATAAATGAATTGAAAAGGAAGCTAGGGTTATATTAGTAGGCTTAAATAGGTGCAACCCACCTATTTTTCTCCTTCATATTTAGACCAAGAGAAAAGAGAAGAGAAGAAGGTAAGAAATCCCGTTTTTAGGGTACATAACTTTAAAGATCGGATGATCCTAGGAGATTTAACCGTCGGATCATTCTCAAAATTGTACTGGAGCTTCATAGAATATAAAGGAAGATTTAACCGTCGGGTTTTTTATTTGGATAACTGGATGTAGGGTTTTGCTATCACAAACAGTACAGCGATTTTTAAGAGATTCCTACGACTGTTTCGGTTTTCCGGTGACGTCGGATGTCACACCCCGACCGATGGCGGAATCATCGGGGCGGGACATGTACGACTGTTCATAGCACACGGTTGACTAAATTGAAATATATTAAAGTCAAATTTGCATTACAATAAATCCAAGTACAAGATCAAATTCAAACAAGAAACATAAACAATTCATAAAATTCTTGATTTATTTTGCTAAGTCCAAATCCTATGTTGAACACGTCTTGAATCAATCTCACATATTGGGGCCTGAAACATGAATAAAATAAAGTCAACTAAAAAGTTGGTGAGTATAACACAGTTGTATATAGATAGCATATAGTTGAAAACAAATCCTTTACATGACATGATAAATAAGGCGTTTATGGGGAGTAACTATTGTGTAACCAAATGTACAATCAAACCTTGTAACTAGCATGCAAAACAAATGTGTTGTCGGTTTCAATCACCGCGTACCATGGGTGGGTTTGTCAGACTCAATAGATCCATCATTGAAAACCGTCGGCTTGTATAGTTAATGATTGCACATAAGAGCATACAAAGGTTAAACACACCTAGCACTCGGGCACAAAGCTCAAATTTTTGCACACATGTATGTAAATAGGATTTTTGCACTTGTGTTGTTTGTGTAAATGTAATTGTGTAATGAGTATAGAGTTCATGTTCCACCCCAAAAGTGTAAAAGAGTAAAAAGGGGTTGTGAATACTCACTTGGTATGGAAGTGAAGCTAACAAGGAATATAGAAGATCCTTTAAAAGCACACTTTAACCTAAATAGCAATATGCATTGAATCACATAGATGTATAAAGTTTAAAAATGAAAGTTGGATTTGTCTATAAAACCATTGGTTTGTATTTAAAAAGGATTGAATAAAATATATAAAGTTTGAGGTAAAATATGTTTGAAACAATTTAATTAGGTTTGAATTAAATAAATAAGTGTATAACTATAGTTTATGAAATAATGTCAATATTAATTGTAATTAAGTATAAATAAATAAAACGATTTTGATTTAAAATGTAAAGTAAATAAGTCATCATTATTTATAAATTTTGTAACTTAATTATTTAAAATATCATTTAAGTGTAAGATGATAAATATAAATTTAATTTTTATAAACTTTTCAATAAATTACATTTATACCAAGATTAAACTTTTAATCTATTTTTAAATACAGAAAACATATTTTTATAAAATCTGAAACATTTACTGATTAAAATATAAAAATTATAATTCTGTTAAAAATTCTGAGTCTAGCACGACCGTGCCTCGGAAGGGCACGATCGTGCTCAAACCACGGGCGCGACCGCGCTAGTCGGGGCGCGACCGGGTTGATCAATCAGGAGCACAATCTAGACAAGTCATCAGGCACGACCGTGCCTTAGCCCGGCACGGTCGCGTCTATGATTTTTAGACACAACAGAGACTAGCCCAAAGGGCATGACAAGGTCTGGACGGATGACACGACCGCGCTGCTAGTCGACACGACCGCGCTAAACGAGGCACGGCCGCGCTAGATGACTAGCGCGACCGTGTCTATTCCAAATCAGACACGAATCGAGAGTTTCTTGTATTTTGAACACAGGAATTGTTAGGGCTTTTGATTAATGGGTTATTAAGAGTCTTTTCATATAACTTAATTGTATGGAAATCGAGTTTAAGCCTGGGTTCGATTAAATCATTTTTATTAAAATATGATTTCTGATTCTGATCGAATTCTATAATGGAAGCCCAAATTGAATGAGGGCTTTTGATAATGATACTGGAATGAGTGAGATGGAGAGTATACTTACCCTGAAACGTAACGAATCGATGAAGAACGGCAGAGATGAGTTCCGGCGACGGAGGTAAAGGTTTCCGGTGACTTCGACTGCGATTCCGGCTAGGCCAGAGAGTCCAGAGTCTTGGAGAGAGCCGGGAGATGATAAATCCTTTCTTGATCGGGAGAATTTGGGTTCCAGGAGGAAGACTCGAGTTTTGTTTGGATTGCTCGAGAGAGAATTCGAGATTGATGGAGAAAAACTGAGGCGTTGAGTAATTGAAAATGGTATAACTCGCGTTAAAGGCAAAAAGAAACGTAATCGGATTTGAAATTCGAACGATTGAGCGTTTTGAAATCACATTTACGTTTCGACTGTTTCGCAGGCGCGACCGTGCTTAGGAACCGGGCGCGATCGTTCCAGGACCAGCCGCGCGATCGTGCCGAGGCACTTGACGCGACCGTGCTAGAACGAAGCACGACCGTGCTAACTAGGGTTTCTTGATAAATTTTCAACTTTAGTCCTTGACTTTTCAGGTTTTATAAATTTGAAATATATAGTTACTTGAATAGTGTTTATGTGTATATAATCGAGTAAAACTTGCGAACTTGTTTAGAATCATTGCATTTTATTTACCGCGGGAAAAATATTGAGACATTGCACGAGTATAGAACTTGAAATTTCATTACATTGAATTGAAATATGAATACTAAAAATCAGAAATGTTACAGTCTCCCCATGTTGAGAGAATTTCGTCCCGAAATTTAGCTAGAGGAAACAACATTAATAGCAAAAAGATGAGGGTACTTGAGCTTCATTTGGTCTTCTCGTTCCCAAGTGAACTCAGGACCACGCTTAGACTCCCAACGAACTTTGACGATAGGAATACGACTTCGCTTGAGTTGCTTGACTTCACGATCCATAATTTCCATCGGCTTCTCAACGAAGTGCATCGTTTCATCAATGCGCACGTCGTCAAGCGGTATATGGAGATTTTCATCAGCGAGACACTTCTTTAGATTAGATATATGAAGTGTAGGATGAACATTGCCAAGAGATGGAGGTAACTCGAGCTTGTAAGCCACTTTCCCAATCCTTTCAAGGATTTTGAATGGACCAACATAACGAGGTGATAACTTGCCTTTCTTTCCAAAACGGATCACACCCTTCCATGGAGATACCTTAAGAAGAACGAGATCACCGACTTGGAATTCCAAGGGTTTTCGACGCTTGTCGGCATAACTCTTTTGTCGACTCCTCGCTACTCGGATATTGTCACGGATTTGAATAATCTTGTCGGAAGTTTCTTGAATCAACTCGGGACCGGTGATTTGTGCTTCACCAATCTCGTTCCAACAGATCGGAGAACGACACTTGCAACCATAGAGAGCTTCGAATGGAGCCATGTTGATACTTGTGTGGTAGCTATTGTTATAAGAAAACTCAATAAGGGATAAATGTGAATCCCAATTGCCACCAAAATCGATTACACAAGCTCTAAGCATGTCTTCAAGAGTTTGGATTGTTCGCTCGGTTTGACCATCAGTTTGGGGATGGTAAGCCGTGCTCAAATCCAAACGGGTACCAAGAGCAGGTTGGAGAGATTGCCAAAATCGAGAAGTGAACCGAGCGTCTCTATCGGATATTATGTTCAAGGGAACGCCATGACGGCTCACAATTTCATCAATGTAAATTCGGGCTAATTTCTCCACTTTGAAGTCTTCACGAATAGGCAAGAAGTGGGCAGATTTGGTGAGTCGATCAATGATCACCCAAATACTATCATAACCACTCGAGGTGCTAGGGAGCTTGGTAATGAAATCCATAGCTAAATTCTCCCATTTCCACACGGGAATTTCTGGTTGTTCGAGTAAACCAGAAGGACGCTGATGTTCGGCTTTGACTTTGGAGCAAGTTAAGCATTTGGCAACATAAAGAGCAATGTCCTTCTTCATACCGGGCCACCAATAAAGCTGACGAAGATCTTGGTACATTTTATCCGCACCAGGATGAATAGAATAACGAGTCTTATGAGCCTCATTCATGAGAATTGTACGGAGATCATCACGATCGGGAACCCAAATACGGTTCAAGTAATATAGTAAGCCATTGGGTTTAGATTCAAGAAGAAGTTCAACACCACACGACATTTCTTCATACATGTTACCCTCGGTAACCGAGACGTGTTGAGCTTCCAGGATACGGGTTTGAATATCGGATTGAATACGGGCGCAATGAAGCATAACATGGTCTTTTCGACTCAAAGCATCGGCTACAACATTCGCTTTGCCGGGATGGTAACGAATCTCGCAGTCGTAGTCGTTAAGGAGTTCGACCCAACGTCGTTGCCTCATATTGAGTTCTTTTTGGTTGAAGATATGTTGAAGACTTTTGTGGTCGGTGAATACCACACATTTCGTGCCGTATAGGTAATGTCTCCAAATCTTTAACGCGAATACGACCGCACCTAACTCGAGATCGTGCGTCGTATAATTCTTTTCATGAATTTTGAGTTGTCTTGATGCATAAGCGATCACTTTTCCTCGTTGCATGAGGACACAACCAAGACCTTGGTTAGAAGCATCACAATAGACAACTAAATCATCATTTCCATCGGGGAGAGTCAAAATGGGAGCATTGCACAACTTATGCTTAAGAGTTTGGAAAGCTTCTTCTTGTTTCGGTCCCCATTCATAAGCTTTACCCTTATGGGTCAAGGCGGTAAGAGGGACAGCAATCTTTGAGAAGTTTGAGATGAAACGACGATAATAACCCGCAAGACCAAGAAATGAACGAACTTCGGTAGGAGTCTTCGGGGCATTCCAATTCTTAACCGTTTCAATCTTAGCAGGATCAACATGAATACCCTTGTCGTTGACGATGTGACCAAGAAATTGAACTTCTTTTAACCAAAATTCACATTTGGAGAACTTGGCATATAGTTGTTCTTTCTTTAAAAGGTCCAAAACCAATCTAAGGTGTTCTTCATGGTCGGCTTTAGTCTTGGAATAGATTAAGATATCGTCAATGAAAACGATCACGAATTTATCAAGGTACGGTTTGTACACACGATTCATGAGGTCCATGAAAACTGCGGGTGCATTGGTTAATCCAAAAGGCATAACCATGAACTCGTAATGACCATACCTTGTTCGGAAAGCAGTCTTAGGAATGTCATCTTCTTGAACACGGAGCTGATGATAACCAGATCGAAGATCAATCTTCGAGAAACACGTAGAACCTTGAAGTTGGTCAAAGAGATCATCGATTCTAGGCAAAGGATAGCGATTCTTGATAGTAAGCTTATTGAGTTCGCGATAGTCAATACACATGCGAAATGATCCATCCTTCTTCTTTACAAATAAGACGGGTGCACCCCACGGTGAATGACTCGGGCGAATGAACCCTTTATCGGAGAGTTCTTGAAGTTGACTTGCGAGCTCTTGCATTTCGGAAGGTGCAAGACGATAAGGAGCTCTAGCAACAGGGTTAGCTCCGGGCATGAGATCAATACGGAACTCGACTTGACGAACAGGAGGAAGACCGGATAAATCTTTAGGAAACACTTCGGGAAAATCTCGAATAATGGGAATGTCTTGGATACTCTTCTCCTTGACATCCTTTTGAACAATATGAGCTAGGAAGGCGATGTACTTCTTTCGCAAGTACTTTTGAGCAGTAGTACAAGACATCAATTTAAGACCCTTGCAAGGCTTTTCACCAAAAACCCTTAAGGTTTCTCCCGAAGGTAGCGGAATTCGGATGCACTTTTCAAAGCAAATAACTTCGGCATGATGATTTGATAGCCAATCCATACCTATGATAATGTCAAAGCTTCCTAGTGGCATTGGAATAAGGTTGATTGGGAATGCATGATCATTAAGTTCTAAAGAGCAATCATAGATAATAGACTCAATTGTAAGGGAGTCACCATTTGCTATTTCAACGGTGAAGGTTTTCTCTAATTGGGATCGTGTCTTTGCAAGTAAAGGCTCAAAATTAAGTGACACAAAACTTTTATCGGCACCGGTATCGAACAAAATGGAGGCATATTGACTATTAACAAGGAACGTACCATTAACCACGTCGTTGTTGGCTTGAGCTTCGTTGGCGTTAATGTTGAAAGCACGCCCACGAGCTCCACCTTGTCTAGTATTTGCGAGCCTTGGACATAGATTACAAAAATGATTCGGGTCACCACACTCGTAACAAGCACGCCCATTAGCAATGGCGGGAGCACCTTGATTAGCCACTTGAGGTACGATTTGGTTTGGAGGGTTGACTTGGCCCGTAAGGGCTTTGGTCCTACAAACATTAACCGTATGACCATATCTCCCACAATAAGTACAAAGGCGACATGGGATGTTTTGGGGATGATGATAGTTGCAGGTGGCACAAAGTGGGTAAATTCCACCATATGGCTTTTTGACTGGTGCTTGAACCATAGGTGCAGCTTGGTTCACGGGAACAGCAGTAGTAACCACAGCAAAATTTCTAACCTTCCTCTTTCTAGTGTTGCGAGAGGGCTCGGTTGTAGCTTCTTTGGTGTGGTTAGGAGGGGTTACGGTTTCAGCAACTTTCTTAGAACCCTTTTTGGTAAGAGTTCCAGCTTTAACATGATTATCGGTTAGGGTAGCAGACAGGCGGATGGCATCTTCCAAAGTAGCAGGATTTCTACCTAAGACAGTATCTTGAATTTGTCTTGGTAGCCCACCAATGTACTTTTCGATGCAACGAGATAATGGAGTGACCATGTGGGGCACAAGAAGACTCAATTCATGGAACCGAGTTGTGTAAGCCAAGTGTTCCCCACTATCTTGGGCAAGATCCCAAAATTCGGCCTCTAACTTCTTCACTTCATTGCGAGGACAGAACTCCTCGGTCATAAGCCTTTTGACCTCATCCCAAGGTAAGGCCATAGCTACATCAACACCCCTATTCCTTTTCTCCCCATTCCACCATGTAAGTGCCCGCTTTTGAAGGACACTAGTAGCATGACGAACACGGAGGTTGTCGGGACAGTCACTATTGAGAAAGGTATTCTCAATACTTTCGAACCATTGGAGGAGTCCGGTAGCTCCTTCGGTTCCATAAAACTTTAGGGGATTGCACGAATTGAAGTGCTTGAAGGTGCATTGGGATGGATTACCACCATTTCCACCATTACCACCATTATTACCACTATTGCTTCCATTGCCATTAGTGGCACCATTGGCTTGGGTGAGTTGTGTCACCAATTGAGTAAGAATAGCAGCAATGTCGGAGTTGGCGTTAGCGGCGGGAGCACGACGAGGAGGCATTCTACAGATTTTCGCAAGACAAGAAAGGTTGTAAGAACTTATGAGAATTGCTAGGATTTAATAGAATGAGAAAACCAAATAAAAGATAGATATTCATAGTTTGGATTGTACTCAAAAGTGATAAAATCACTTGAATACTAAGGCACATTAAGGTTAATTTAAACTTATATAATTTTCAAGGAGACATGCTTTAGCCTATAGGTAAATACTCATCTCGAGAATTCCCAGGAAAGCATACGGGTCCCTCTTCCAGATTGCGAAATGCTTTCCTAGACAGAAAACCCAAAATACAGGTGTCACCCTTCCAGATTGCATGTGTCCTCAAATAATTTAACAAGTTTAAAAACTTTAACGAAGAAATAAAATTTTTAGAGATTTTTGCTTCAAGAATTTTCCACATGCTTAGAAAGGATAAAGATAGAAAAAGAAGATAAGAATAATAAGAGGTTTAAGACATAGGGAAGGATATTATTTATTTAATTATTATTTAAGAATATCCTAATAAGTCATGCATTTCTAACAAAGAAGGTAGCAAATATAATAATAATTAATCATGGTAAGCATGTAGCACATAGCATGTAACACATAGCACAAAATCATGAAGCATAGTATAAGTGGGTGTCCTAAAGTTATAGTCTAGGTCAAGATGTCTAATAACCTAATTCCCTATAACCAAGGCTCTGATACCAATCTGTCACACCCCGACCGATGGCGGAATCATCGGGGCGGGACATGTACGACTGTTCATAGCACACGGTTGACTAAATTGAAATATATTAAAGTCAAATTTGCATTACAATAAATCCAAGTACAAGATCAAATTCAAACAAGAAACATAAACAATTCATAAAATTCTTGATTTATTTTGCTAAGTCCAAATCCTATGTTGAACACGTCTTGAATCAATCTCACATATTGGGGCCTGAAACATGAATAAAATAAAGTCAACTAAAAAGTTGGTGAGTATAACACAGTTGTATATAGATAGCATATAGTTGAAAACAAATCCTTTACATGACATGATAAATAAGGCGTTTATGGGGAGTAACTATTGTGTAACCAAATGTACAATCAAACCTTGTAACTAGCATGCAAAACAAATGTGTTGTCGGTTTCAATCACCGCGTACCATGGGTGGGTTTGTCAGACTCAATAGATCTATCATTGAAAACCGTCGGCTTGTATAGTTAATGATTGCACATAAGAGCATACAAAGGTTAAACACACCTAGCACTCGGGCACAAAGCTCAAATTTTTGCACACATGTATGTAAATAGGATTTTTGCACTTGTGTTGTTTGTGTAAATGTAATTGTGTAATGTGTAATGAGTATAGAGTTCATGTTCCACCCCAAAAGTGTAAAAGAGTAAAAAGGGGTTGTGAATACTCACTTGGTATGGAAGTGAAGCTAACAAGGAATATAGAAGATCCTTGAAAAGCACACTTTAACCTAAATAGCAATATGCATTGAATCACATAGATGTTTAAAGTTTAAAAATGAAAGTTGGATTTGTCTATAAAACCATTGGTTTGTATTTAAAAAAGATTGAATAAAATATATAAAGTTTGAGGTAAAATATGTTTGAAACAATTTAATTAGGTTTGAATTAAATAAATAAGTGTATAACTATAGTTTATGAAATAATGTCAATATTAATTGTAATTAAGTATAAATAAATAAAACGATTTTGATTTAAAATGTAAAGTAAATAAGTCATCATTATTTATAAATTTTGTAACTTAATTATTTAAAATATCATTTAAGTGTAAGATGATAAATATAAACTTAATTTTTATAAACTTTTCAATAAATTATATTTATGCCAAGATTAAACTTTTAATCTATTTTTAAATACAGAAAACATATTTTTATAAAATCTGAAACATTTACTGATTAAAATATAAAAATTATAATTCTGTTAAAAATTCTGAGTCTAGCACGACCGTGCCTCGGAAGGGCACGATCGTGCTCAAACCACGGGCGCGACCGCGCTAGTCGGGGCGCGACCGGGTTGATCAATCAGGAGCACAATCTAGACAAGTCATCAGGCACGACCGTGCCTTAGCCCGGCATGGTCGCGTCTATGATTTTTAGACACAACAGAGACTAGCCCAAAGGGCATGACAAGGTCTGGACGGATGACACGACCGCGCTGCTAGTCGACACGACCGCGCTAAACGAGGCACGGCCGCGCTAGATGACTAGCGCGACCGTGTCTATTCCAAATCAGACACGAATCGAGAGTTTCTTGTATTTTGAACACAGGAATTGTTAGGGCTTTTGATTAATGGGTTATTAAGAGTCTTTTCATATAACTTAATTGTATGGAAATCGAGTTTAAGCCTGGGTTCGATTAAATCATTTTTATTAAAATATGATTTCTGATTCTGATCGAATTCTATAATGGAAGCCCAAATTGAATGAAGGCTTTTGATAATGATACTGGAATGAGTGAGATGGAGAGTATACTTACCCTGAAACGTAACGAATCGATGAAGAACGGCAGAGATGAGTTCCGGCGACGGAGGTAAAGGTTTCCGGTGACTTCGACTGCGATTCCGGCTAGGCCAGAGAGTCCAGAGTCTTGGAGAGAGCCGGGAGATGATAAATCCTTTCTTGATCGGGAGAATTTGGGTTCCAGGAGGAAGACTCGAGTTTTGTTTGGATTGCTCGAGAGAGAATTCGAGATTGATGGAGAAAAACTGAGGCGTTGAGTAATTGAAAATGGTATAACTCGCGTTAAAGGCAAAAAGAAACGTAATCGGATTTGAAATTCGAACGATTGAGCGTTTTGAAATCACATTTACGTTTCGACTGTTTCGCAGGCGCGACCGTGCTTAGGAACCGGGCGCGATCGTTCCAGGACCAGCCGCGCGATCGTGCCGAGGCACTTGACGCGACCGTGCTAGAACGAAGCACGACCGTGCTAACTAGGGTTTCTTGATAAATTTTCAACTTTAGTCCTTGACTTTTCAGGTTTTATAAATTTGAAATATATAGTTACTTGAATAGTGTTTATGTGTATATAATCGAGTAAAACTTGCGAACTTGTATAGAATCTTTGCATTTTATTTACCGCGGGAAAAATATTGAGACATTGCACGAGTATAGAACTTGAAATTTCATTACATTGAATTGAAATATGAATACTAAAAATCAGAAATGTTACATCGGAGGTGGTTTCTGGTGGAGGCTAAGTGAGGATCTGGTAGATATCATCGAGACGGTTCCGTGGACGCTTGAATCATCTCAATCGGAGTTCGTTTGCTATAGTTTTGAGCTACTCGTATGTTTGTCAGCAAAATCTTTCAAAGGTAACAACTTTACATAAAGTTTACGCTTTTAGCAAAGAGTGGTATATGAGTTACGGATATATGATGATATCAAGTGTTTTGAACGATTAAAGTTGGAAGCTTTACGTATTTAAAGATCAGATCCGAATTTTTTCTTGAGATACTAGTTTCTATTGAACAAATAGTTTCTATTGAAGAAAGTAGTTTCTATTGAAGAAAGTAGTTTCTATTGAGCAAAATAGTTTCTATTGAACAAATAGTTTCTATTGAAGAAAGTAGTTTCTATTGAACAAAGTAGTTTCTATTGAACAGATTAGTTTCTATTGAACAAGTAGTTTCGATTGAACAAGTAGTTTCGATAGAACAAAATAGTTTCGATTGAACAAGTAGTTTCGATTGAACAAAATAGTTTCTATTGAACAAAGTAGTTTCTATTGAACAAAGTAGTTTCTATTGAACATAGTAGTTTCTATTGAACAAAATAGTTTCTATTAAACAAAGTAGTTTCTATTGAACAAAGTAGTTTATATTGAACAAAGTAGTTTCTATTGAACAAAGTAGTTTTTATTGAACAAAATAGTTTCTATTGAACAAAGTAGTTTCTATTGAACAAAGTAGTTTCTATTGAACAAAGTAGTTTCTGTTGAACAAAGTAGTTTCTGTTGAACAAAATAGTTTCTATTGAACAAAGTAGTTTCTATTGAGCACATAGTTCGATATGAACCACGACCCGAAACTACTCTAGTTTCGATGTGAACTATGACCTGAAACTACGATAGTTTCGATATGAACCCATGACTCGAAACTACCAAGTTTCGAGATAAGCAACCTATCAAAACTACCAAGTTTCGATATAAGCAACCTATCGAAACTACCAAGTTTCGATATAAGCATATCCATCGAAACTACTAGGTTCAAACATAGTAATGTCTAGTGTAATCTAGGAGCACTACCTTACGTGTATGACTTTATTATACAGATCGTGAGTGACATTAGTGACGCTCAGTAACCAGCTAAGTGTATTTCAGAAACTACTCATCAGGTGAGTTCTATGTGCCCCCTCTATGTTATGTACAAACCTTATTAAATGTTTTGGGACTGAAGTGTATACACTAAATGAATGAATGATAAGAATGCTAATATGATCATACGTGTTACATGAAAGTAATGATGAACAAAGAATGGACCCAATAACTACAAGGAATGAAATGAAAGTATGACATAACTTATAAGAATGAAATCTTTCTTTATATCCATGTATATATTGCTTGCCAAGTAAGAAAAGTATGACATAACGTATAAGAAGGAATCTTGCTTTATATCCATATATATATTGCTTGCTACGAATGAATAAACGTTATGAATAGAACAATGATAACGGCTACCTCGGTAGACCGACGACCACTCGACTATTATGCAGCCAGAAATGAAAGTCTAGAAAGGTAGACTAAACAGGCCACTACGGTGGAGAAAGTCCCGAAATTGATGCACGAGTGTATAATTAGTTCGGGTGGGAGACGGATACCTTAGGGCAGTCAGACAAATATGACGGACTACGACGGTAGGACGGTTGTAAGTATGATGGACTACTTCGGTAGGACGGTTGTAAGATAATGACGGACTACTTCGGTAGGACGGTTGTAAGTATGACGGACTACTTCGGTAGGACGGTTGTAAGATAATGACGGACTACTTCGGTAGGACGGTTGTAAGATAATGACGGACTACTTCGGTAGGACGGTTGTAAGATAATGACGGACGGACACTTGTTGTCGGACGGTTGTAAGTATGGTGGACTACGACGGTAGACCGCGACGTTTGTCTTTGTGACTCACGTAATCATTGATGGGCCGATCCCCCTAATGAGTAAGACCAGCAAAGGCACAAATAAATGTAAGAATGTATGTATCTATATATGTACCCACAAAGATTAAAAATATGAGGGAAAGAATTGAAACGTTAAATATATATACATGAATACTTATGAAAATTATGACAAGAATTAATGTTTAAAACTAGAACTCACCAGCGTTAGCTGACTTTTAGTATACATTTCAGGTGACAAAAGGAAGGGTCGTGCGATGGCGTGATAGTTACCCGACAAGCGACTGACATCCCACTTTTATATATGTTAAGACAAATGTTATGTTTTTAATTGTTAAGACTTCCGTTGTTATGTTAATTAATTCGAATGATGTTTGCTTCCGCTACTCTCAAATGTTATTAATTTAAGCTCAGTATTTATGACTATGTTTATGAGTAAATCCAACAAGTGAGGTTACCCGGGAAAGGGGCCTTACAAGTTGGTATCAGAGCAATAGTTTGAGAGATTTAGACATCCCTAAATGTCTAGACTCAAGCTGATAATGGGACCAACGCAAGGATGTCAGTACGGGTAGCCAACGCCAACGCCAAAACAAGTAAGTAAGTATCAATGTCAATATATATAACTCAGGGTAGATGTCTTAGCATAGGACACATGCCTTAGTTACCAATATCACTACTGATATGAATAGTTACACATAGGACATAAGATGGTAGACAATTTGAGCACATGAGTACAGTAAATGATTAATAATAACACGTAGCTACTGTTATCAAACTTTTACTGTGTGAGGGTGTCTCAATCTGTCATCCGTCGTATGTACTCACCATAGAGAGTGAATGGGATGTTAGTCTAATACTACGAAATGCACACAAATTATAAGAACGGTGAGATCCATGTGAGGTGAATCACAAACAACGAGCAAAAGTTCAATAAACCACAAAGAAACAAAGATGACGAAATATCAACGGTCCGAGTAGACTAATAACGAACATTCACGAACGACTTCCATCAAAAAGGAGTTCAGAAAGGGAAGAATGATACATGGATTAAACACCGTTTATAAAAGACATTTAAATTATTAAGCATTATAAGACGAGTCAGGAATTCACAAGTAAGGTAAGTTGGCAATTACGTCAGGATCCATGTAATTGTAATTTTACATGTGATTGTGCATACTGATGAACCTTATCATGTAGATTAATACACATGTCACCAAAAACAATTAAATCACTCCAAGTAGGACTATGAGATTAGTCACTTAAGTAATGATGATCGCAACGGATTAGCAAGACGAATGATGACAACAACGGCATAACAAAGGTGGAACGAGAAGGAACGAGGCTTTAAATGGAGTTGTTGAAGTTGAGTAACACTAAGGAACAAGTTTAGAAAGACTGAAGAAACCTGGTTCGGAACCAGATGCAACAACTAACAAAGTAGTAAGTCAAGCAAAGACAAAGGAACAAGAAAGATTGCACCGAAAGAGAATTAGTATAAGGACGATAAGAGAGCCTGTCAAGCCCAGTGAGAAGATTACTTCGCATGACAAACCGCGAACGACGAGACTGATTAAGTAGAATTTGAAGAACTCAACACTTGTTTGATTCAAATTGAGAAAGTAGCTGTCAAGGATCACAACTTAACACGAGATATGAGTACTACATATGTTAGATTAACATGCGTTTAGAAACTGCTTCTGAACATGAATTGTCAATGCTTAAAGCAAACGCGATACGATGAATGGTCGTGGACCTACGGTCAAGTGTACATAAAAATGAATAAAATAACCATACAACTATATGTTCAAAGAAAATACGAGTACTCGAATGCAAAAATGACATTTTTCCATGAAGAATACAATCTTAGATAAACTACTAAGAGTATTCACTGAGATGATAAAATAGATATATCAACGAAAACAAATGACTGGAACCACGATGCTAATTAGGGCGTGCAGGCAAAACCAAATGAAAACAGATCCAACCTAGGGTTTGAATGTTTAGAATAATTGTGAAGTTCAAGTTCTGAACAATGATGTGAAGAAAGAAATGAGTACTAGCAAGGACTCAAGAGTCAGAAAGCACTCTACAGTGATTAAGACAAGACAATAGAACGTGACTACTCAAATTGAAAAGCCAATAAGGAACACAATGAGACTAGAAAGGGAAGGAATGATCGAGTATCACCACACGTGTCATCTATCCGTAATGAAACCTATGAACGAAATCCTAAAAGAATCACATACAGAAAATGTTAACGACCATGAAAAGTTAGAAAATGTATGCTTAGGTCACAAGGGATGCCAAGAAGGGAGTTTCGTGTACAGGAATATGAATGTAAGGATTGTATACCTAGTGTTTCGTCTGAATGAGTACCTTCCCGACAAGTTTGAATACGATAGAGTAATGCTTCATATGGTTCCTTCGGGAACGAAACAATATGGTTCCTTCAGGAACGCAACGGAATGGTTCCTACGAGGACGAAATAATATGGTTCCTTCGGGAACAGAACATA
Organism: Smallanthus sonchifolius; assembly: GCA_023525975.1. Taxonomy (NCBI): domain Eukaryota; kingdom Viridiplantae; phylum Streptophyta; class Magnoliopsida; order Asterales; family Asteraceae; genus Smallanthus; species Smallanthus sonchifolius. The sequence continues at coordinate 9,338,361 of CM042020.1, forward strand.
ATGGTTCATACGGGAACGAAATGATATGGTTCATTTGGGAACGAGATAGTAGAACTCATTCAGGAGTAAAATAGTATGATTCATTCGGGAACGACATAGTATGGCCCTTCGTGGGCGAATACACCAAGGATAATTTATGAGGTGCACGTAATGACCAAAGCAACTTAGAAAGAGGTTGATAGCAACTGCCTAAAGAACATAGTGGACAATTTCAACAAGGATACTAGGATTTATAAATGTTGAAACAAGTTCATGGCCGCTTGGCATGACAAATCTACGCAAGTACTTGGTGGATTCAAGTTAAGTCCACCCACGAGATCTGCATAAGAGTGAAGTAGGGTTTACTATTTAATTTAACATCCGAAGTGTTTATGGAGTGTAACAGCCCAAATTATCTACTACATAAAACACGAGATTTCGATTGGGATTAAGATTACCAAAGAAACACTCCTAAGTGTTGAAGAGAGTTCATCAGAAGAGTTAGCCAGAGTAGTCATTAGTGTGATGATAGCACGAAATTGGGTACCATTGTCGATTGTACCTAACTGAGACACACAATTCATGTCAATGTTCTGAAAAGAACTCGAGAATGAATCGGCACGAGATTGAAAATCATCACATGTGCAAATTATGGACATCAAGGTAGGTAACAATTTGAACTACATTGAAGAGCACATGGAAATCCTAGACAAGAGAGGGAAGCGTATACGCAGCCATGTAATCCGACAAGTTTAAAGTATAGTGGAAAGATAGACAGGGATCAGAAACTGTTTGAGAAACCAAAGCACAGATGAGAGAAGTATGCCCTCAACATTTTACTTGTAACAGGTTTCGAGGACGAAACCTTTTTTTAAGTTGGGTAGACTTGTAACATCCCGTTTTCAGAAGCAAATATAAAAAAAAAAACATGAAATTGTAATTTAAAGTAAAGTCTGGGGTAGAAAACGTAAAAAAATAAATGAATTCAAAAGGAAGCTAGGGTTATATTAGTAGGCTTAAATAGGTGCAACCCACCTATTTTTCTCCTTCATATTTAGACCAAGAGAAAAGAGAAAAGAGAAGAAGGGAAGAAATCCCGTTTTTAGGGTACATAACTTCAAAGATCGGATGATCCTAGGAGATTTAACCGTCGGATCATTCTCAAAATTGTACTGGAGCTTCATAGAATATAAAGGAAGACTTCCACCGTCGGGTTTTTTATTTGGATGACTGGAGGTAGGGTTTTGTTGTCACAAACAGTACATCGATTTTTAAGAGATTCTGGCGACTGTTTCGGTTTTCAAAGCTAAGTGGGGATCTGGTAGATATCATCGAGACGGTTCCGTGGACGCTTGAATCATCTCAATCGGAGTTCGTTTGCTATAGTTTTGAGCTACTCATATGTTTGTCAGCAAAATCTTACAAAGGTAACAACTTTACATAAAGTTTACGCTTTTAGCAAAGAGTGGTAAATGAGTTACGGATATATGATGATATCAGTATTTTGAACGATTAAAGTTGGAAGCTTTACGTATTTAAAGATCAGATCCGAATTTGTTCTTGAGATACTAGTTTCTATTGAACAAATAGTTTCTATTGAAGAAAGTAGTTTCTATTGAACAAATAGTTTCTTTTGAAGAAAGTAGTTTCTATTGAACAAAGTAGTTTCTATTGAACTGATTAGTTTCTATTGAACAAGTAGTTTCGATTGAACAAGTAGTTTCGATTGAACAAAATAGTTTCGATTGAACAAGTAGTTTTGATTGAACAAAATAGTTTCGATTGAACAAAGTAGTTTTGATTGAACAAAGTAGTTTCTATTGAACATAGTAGTTTCTATTGAACAAAATAGTTTCTATTGAACAAAGTAGTTTCTATTGAACAAAGTAGTTTCTATTGAACAAAGTAGTTTCTATTGAACAAAGTAGTTTCTATTGAACAAAGTAGTTTCTATTGAACATAGTAGTTTCTATTGAACAAAGTAGTTTCTATTGAACAAAGTAGTTTCTATTGAACAAAGTAGTTTCTATTGAACAAAGTAGTTTCTATTGAACAAAGTAGTTTCTATTGAGCATATAGTTCGATATGAACCACGACCCGAAACTACTCTAGTTTCGATGTGAACTATGACCCGAAACTACCATAGTTTCGATATGAACCCATGACTCGAAACTACCAAGTTTCGAGATAAGCAACCTATCGAAACTACCAAGTTTCGACATAAGCAACCTATCGAAACTACCAAGTTTCGATATAAGCAAATCCATTGAAACTACTAGGTTCAAGCATAGTAATGTCTAGTGTAATCTAGGAGCACTACCTTACGTGTATGACTTTATTATACAGATCGTGAGTGACATTAGTGACGCTCAGTAACCAGCTAAGTGTATTTCAGAAACTACTCATCAGGTGAGTTCTATGTTCCCCCCTATGTTATGTGCAAACCTTATTAAATGTTTTGGGGATGAAGTGTATACACTAAATGAATGAATGATAAGAATGCTAATATGATCATACGTGTTACATGAAAGTAATGATGAACAAAGAATGGACCCAATAACTACAAAGAATGAAATGAAAGTATGACATAACTTATAAGAATGAAATCTTGCTTTATATCCATGTATATATTGCTTGCCAAGTAAGAAAAGTATGACATAACGTATAAGAAGGAATCTTGCTTTATATCCATATATATATTGCTTGCTCGGTAGACGGACGACCACCCGACTATTATGCAGCCAGAAATGAAAGTCTAGAAAGGTAGACTAAACAAGCCACTACGGTGGAGTAAGTCCTGAAATCGATGCACGACTGTATAATTAGTTCGGGTGGGAGACGGATACCTTAGGGCAGTCAGACAAATATGACGGACTACGACGGTAGGACGGTTGTAAGATAATGACGGACTACTTCGGTAGGACGGTTGTAAGTATGACGGACTACTTCGGTAGGACGGTTGTAAGATAATGACGGGCTACTTCGGTAGGACGGTTGTAAGATAATGACGGACGGACACTAGTTGTCGGACGGTTGTAAGTATGGTGGACTACGACGGTAGACCGCGACGTTTGTCTTTGTGACTCACGTAAACATTGATGGGCCGATCCCCCTTATGAGTAAGACCAGCAAAGGCACAAATAAATGTAAGAATGTATGTATCTATATATGTACCCACAAAGATTAAAAATATGAGGGAAAGAATTGAAACGGTAAATATATATACATGAATACTTATGAAAATTATGACAAGAATTAATGTTTATGCCTACTTGATTTAAACTAGAACTCACCAGCGTTAGCTAAATTTTAGTATACATTTCAGGTGACAAAAGGAAGGGTCGTACGAAGGCGTGATGGTTACCCGACAAGCGACTGACATCCCACTTTTATATATGTTAAGACAAATGTTATGTTTTTAATTGTTAAGACTTCCGCTGTTATATTATGTAATTCGAATGATGTTTGCTTCCGCTACTCTCAAATGTTATTAATTTAAGCTCAGTATTTATGCCTATGTTTATGAGTAAATCCAACAAGTGAGGTTACCCAGGAAAAGTGCCTTACAAAGAGGGAACAAACCTAAATCATTAATTTTTTTGATCCATGATAAAGTTTTTAAAAAATTTATACTTCCTCAAATATGTATGTTTATGTACATAAAAAACCATTAAACTAGTTTTTTTCATATGTTTTATATATTTAAAAGTTTCCTACACATGTGTAGGTAAAAAACCTACATGAATTACACATGTGTAAGTATATGTATATAAACGAAATTTGTTCATATTTTTTTGGTTGAATTTAATTAAAAACGAATAAACATTACATTTATATCATTTTCTTATACTTTAAAACTTTTTAACATTGAAAAAGTGAATGATTCGTTTTATTCTGCGTGTTCTCGCAATATTTAGTGTTCTGAATTAAACTCTCCCCTAATGTTATATAGTTTAAATGTAATTGTTTTATATACATTTGTACTTTTTCTCTAAATTTGTGAACATTAAAATATTAAAATTCAAAAATAAAATAAAAAATGTGTGTTAAACACGTCTCAACCCTCGACGTGCCATGTTTGGGTTCATGCATGCTTGGACCAAAGGTCCAAAATGCCAATCTACAAACACGACCCGTGTATCACTTGTACCTATGTCCTCCTATTTTCTGTTCATTTTGAAGTTTAAATTTTCAGTCAACCACTTTGACATAAAACACACATTTATAATTAATCAAATGGGTAGAAATTTACATATCCAATTTACATAGTTTTTTTTTCATAAAAAGAAATTAGCAATGTTCCTTATTTCAACCTGATTTGTTGCATTGATTTAGTTGTCACATGGTTGCTTATTAGTTTCAACTAGTCGACCATTTTACTTATGAGCCAGTTGATTTGGGCTTTGTTTGTCTCAAACGGGTCAAATCCCCAAAGTTAGCTAGAAGGGTAACACTACAAGGAAATGACCCTTTGCCGACGTCGCCTATACCGACGACATTTGTCGTCGGCATAGGTCTCCCTATACCGAGGACATGTCGTCGGTATAGGTGAAAATCAAAATTTTGAATGAGACACCCTATAGCGACGACATGTCGTCGCTATGGAGTTGAGGCAGATTGGATGGAAAGCTGGCGCCCAATAAATTTTTGGGAAAAACCTATAGCGACGACATGTCGTCACTATAGGTTAATTCTGATTTTCTTTTTGTTTTTTTTATTTAATCAATTTTCGTCGTTCAATTTTTTTTTAAATTAAAAAAAATTCTGGAAAACCCTATTCGATGACATGTCGTCGCTATATGTTAATTTTGATTTTCTTTTTATTTAATCAATTTCTGTCGGTCAAAAAAAAAATTTTAATTAAAAAAAAATCTCGAAAACCCTATTGCGACGACATGTCGTCGGGATAGGTGAAAATCAAAATTTTGAATGGGACACCCTATAGCGACGACATGTCGTCGCTATATGGTTGAGGCAGATTGGAGGGAAAGCTGGCGCCCAATGAATTTTTGGGGAAAACCTATAGCGACGACATGTTTGTACGTATATGTTTGTAATTATATAATTGGACATTTATTTATGTATGTATGTTTGTATGTATATGTTTGTAATTATGTAGTTGGGCTTTTATTTATGTATGTAATTGTGATGTGTAGGTATATAAGATGGTATTTATTGGGAGCAACTTTCACAAAAACTCTCGAGATTTAAGGTGAGCTAACATCCGGGTTTCATATTTTAGCTACTTTTTCAAGATTTTGAAGTTTTGTTTGTTTATTTTGGTTAGGTTTTGGAGGAATTTCATCATTTCTTGGATTTCTAGCTTTGTGAAGGTAAATACTCGTTTTAATTACTAATTTATGATGAAATTTGTTTTGATCTAAGATTTTTATGATTTTGTATGTATGTGATATGTATGTATGTTTGTATGTATGAGTATGTATATTTGTATGTATGATGGAATTATTAAATTATGATTAGTTTAGGTCATTTGGTTTAGATGTGTACTTATTTTATATAATTTTGTTTATGTAAATTAGTGTTTGTATGTATATGTATTTATGTGTGTAATTTGTGTGTCGAACAAGTTTATGTTTTCAATGTTTGATTTGTCGGACAAATTTGTTTGTCGAACAATTTGTATGTTTGGTTTATGTTTCGAATATTAGTTTTTATCTGATTTTAATGTTTGAATGGTTTCTATTTAGTGATTTACAGGTTTTTGTTTTTAGAAATTTAATATTTCTGGATAAAATATTAAAAATTAAAAATAAAAAAAAACAGAAAAGACCTATACCGACGACATGTCGTTGCTATAGGCCCTTTTCAAAAATTATTCAAAAAACAAAAAATCCTATACCGACGACATGTCGTCGCTATAGGCCTTTTTAAAAAATTATTAAAAAAAACCTATTCCGACGACATGTCGTCGTTATAGGCCTTTTTCAAAAAAATTATTAAAAAAAACCTATACCGACGACATGTCGTCGCTATAGGCCTTTTTCAAAAATTATTAAAATAACAAAAAACCCTATACCGACGACATGTCGTCCGTATAGAATTTCTTTTTGAAATTTTTAATTAAACCCAATAGCTACGACAAGTCGTCAGTATAGGCTGACCTCTCCCGACGACACCTATCCCGACGACAATCTTGGCTATTGAGACGAGGCAATACCGACGACATCGATACCGACGACATGTCGTTGGTATAGGCTTTGGTCTATGTAGTTTCTGTTCCATCCTTGTTATAGCAAATTTTAAATGACATATTTTTTTTTATCAAACACTATATTTAATCGTTCAAACAAATCTAATGTTAAAACAATATTCACCGAAAGTTGCTTTGTGGTCCAATTTTCTGATGAATGAGCATTTATATACCAACAGTCTACTCCGAAATTGACTCATTCTTCATCAAGCAAATGAGTCTACATTGTCGTCTCAAAATTACATGTGTTTTTTAAGCCAGAAATAGCAATGTTCCTCGTTTCATCAACATTTGTTGCATTAATAAGCATATATAGAGGGAAGTTCATTTCAGAACAAGCAAATTTTGCATAAAAAGAGGGAACAAACCTAAATTATTTAATTTTTTTATCCATGGTAAAGTTTTTAAAAAATTTATACTTCCTCCAATATGTATGTTTATGTACATAAAAAACCATTAAACTAGTTTTTTCATATGTTTTATATATTTAATAGTTTCCTACACATGTGTAGGTAAAAAACCTACATGAATTACACATGTGTAAGTATGTATAGAAACGAAATTTATTCATATTTTTTTGGTTGAATTTAATTAAAAACGAATAAACATTACATTTATATCATTTTCTTATACTTTAAAAGTTTTTAACATTGAAAAAGTGAATGATTCGTTTTGTCCTGCGTGTTCTCGCAATATTTAGTGTTCTGAATTAAACTCTCCCCTAATGTTATATAGTTTAAATGTAATTGTTTTATATACATTTATACTTTTTTTCTAAATTTGTAACATTAAAATATTAAAATTCAAAAATAAAATAAAAAATGTGTGTTAAACACGTCTCAACCCTCGACGTGCCATGTTTGGGTTCTTGCATGCTTGGACCAAAGGTCCAAAATGCCAATCTACAAACACGACCCGTGTATCACCAGTACCTATGTCCTCCAGTTTTCTGTTCATTTTGTAGTTTAAATTTTCAGTCAACCACTTTGACATAAAACACACATTTATAATTAATCAAATGGGTAGAAATTTACATAGTTTTTTTTTCATAAAAAGAAATTAGCAATGTTCCTTATTTCAACCTGATTTGTTGCACTGTTTGGCAACCATGATTTAGTTGTCACATGGTTCCTTATTAGTTTCAACTAGTCGACCATTTTACTTATGAGCGAGTCGATTTGGGCTTTGTTTGTCTCAAACGGGTCAAATACCAAAAGTTAGCTAGAAGGGTAACAATACAAAGAAATGATCTTGTGCCGACGTCGCCTATACCGACGACATTTGTCATCGGCATAAGTCACCCGACGACATGTCGTCGGTATAGGTGAAAACCAAAATTTTGAATTAGACACCCTATAGCGACGACATGTCATCGCTATAAGGTTGAGGCGGATTGGAGGGAAAACTGGTGCCCAATGAATTTTTGGGGAAAACCTATAGCGACGACATGTCGTCACTATAGGTTAATTTTGATTTTCTTTTTGTTTTTTTTATTTAATCAATTTTCGTCGGTCAAATTTTTTTTTAAATTAAAAAAAATTCTGTAAAACCGTATGACGTCGACATGTCGTCGCTATAGGTTAATTTTAATTTTTTTTTTTTATTTAATCAATTTCCGTCGGTCAAAATTTTTTTTTTTTTAAATCCTGTGGCGACGACATGTCGTCGGGATAGGTGAAAACCAAAATTTTAAAAAGGACACCCAATAGCGACGACGTGTCGTCGCTATAGGGTTGAGGTAGATTGGAGGGAAAGCTTGCGCCCAATGAATTTTTGGGGAAAACCTATTGCGACGATATGTTTGTATGTATATGTTTGTAATTATGTAATTGGACATTTATTTATGTATGTATGTTTGTATATATATGTTTGTAATTATGTAATTGGGCTTTTATTTATGTATGTAATTATGATGTGTAATTATATAAGATGATATTTATTGAGAGCAACTTTCACAAAAACTCTCGGGATTTAAGGTGAGCTAAAATCCGGGTTTCATATTTTAGCTAATTTTTCAAGATTTTGAAGTTTTGTTTGTTTATTTTGGTTAGGTTTTGGAGGAATTTCATCATTTCTTTGATTTCAAGCTTTGAGAAGGTAAATATTCGTTTTAAATACTAATTTGTGATGAAATTTGGTTTAGATCTAATATTTTTATGATTTTGTATGTATGTGTTATGTATGTATGTTTGTATGTATATTTGTATGTATGATGGAATTATTAAATTATGATTACTTTAGGTCATTAGGTTTAGATGTGTGCTTATTTTATATAATTTAGTTTATGTAAATTAGTGTTTGTATGTATATGTATGTATGTGTGTAATTTGTGTGTCGAACAAGTTTATGTTTTGAATGTTTGATTTGTCAGACAAGTTTGTGTGTCGAACAATTTGATTATTTGGTTTATGTTTCAGATATTAGTTTTTATCTGATTTTAATGTTTGAATAGTTTATATTTAGTGATTTGCAGGTTTTGGTTTTTAGAAATTTAAGATTTCTGGATAAAATATTAAAAATTAAAAAATAAAAAAAACAGAAAAGACTTATACCGACGACATGTCGTCGATATAAGCCTTTTTCAAAAATTATTAAAAAAACAAAAAACCCAATACCGACGACATGTCGTCGCTATAAGCCTTTTTCAAAAATTATTAAAAAAAACCCTATACGGACGACATGTCGTCGCTATAGGCCTTTTTCAAAAATTATTAAAAAAACAAAAAACCCTATACCGACGACATGTCGTCGGTATAGAATTTCTTTTTGGAATTTTTAATTAAAACCTATAGCGACGACAAGTCGTCGGTATAGGCTGACCTAACCCGACGACAATCTTGGCTATTGGGACGAGGCAATACGGACGACATCGATACCGACGACATGCCGTCGGTATAGGCTTTGGTGTATGTAGTTTTTGTTCCATCCTTGTTATAGCAAATTTTAAATGACAGATTTTTTTTTTATCAAACACTATATTTAATCGTTCAAACAAATGTAATGTTAAAACAATATTCACCGAAAGTTGCTTTGTGGTCCAATTTTCTGATGAATGAGCATTTATATACCAACAGTCTACTCCGAAATTGACTCATTCTTCATCAAGCAAATGAGTCTACATTGTCGTCTCAAAATTACATGTTTTTTTAAGCCAGAAATAGCAATGTTCCTCGTTTCATCAACATTTGTTGCATTAATAGGGATATATAGAGGGAAGTTCATTTCAGAACAAGCAAATTTTGCGTAAAAAGAGGGAACAAACCTAAATCATTTAATTTTTTGATCCATGGTAAAGTTTTTTAAAAATTTATACTTCCTCCAATATGTATGTTTATGTACATAAAAAACCATTAAACTATTTTTTTCAAATGTTTTATATATTTAATAGTTTCCTACACATGTGTAGGTAAAAAACCTACATGAATTACACATGTGTAAGTATGTATAGAAACGAAATTTGTTCATATTTTTTTGGTTGAATTTAATTAAAAACGAATAAACATTACATTTATATCATTTTCTTATACTTTAAAACTTTTTAACATTGAAAAAGTGAATGATTCGTTTTGTTCTGCGTATTCTCGCAATATTTAGTGTTTTGAATTAAACTCTCCCCTAATGTTATATAGTTTAAATGTAATTGTTTTATATACATTTGTACTTTTTTTCTAAATTTGTAACATTAAAATATTAAAATTCAAAAATAAAATAAAAAATGTGTGTTAAACACGTCTCAACCCTCGACGTGCCATGTTTGGGTTCATGCATGCTTGGACCAAATGTCCAAAATGCCAATCTACAAACACGACCCGTGTATCACCAGTACCTATGTCCTCCTATTTTCTATTCATTTTGTATTTTAAATTTTCAGTCAACCACTTTGACATAAAACACAAAAATTATAATTAATCAAATGGGTAGAAATTTACATATCCAATTTACATAGTTTTTTTTTTCATAAAAATAAATTAGCAATGTTCCTTATTTCAATCTGATTTGTTGCACTGTTTGCGAACCATGATTTAGTTGTCACATGGTTGCTTATTAGTTTCAACTAGCCGACCATTTTACTTATGAGCGAGTTGATTTGGGCTTTGTTTGTCTCAAACGGGTCAAATCCTAAAAGTTAGCTAGAAGGGTAACACTACAAAGAAATGATCTTGTGCCGACGTCGCCTATACCGACGACATTTGTCGTCGGCATAGGTCACCCTATACCGACGACATGTCATCGGTATAGGTGAAAACCAAAATTTTGAATGAGACACCCTATAGCGACGACATGTCATCGCTATAAGGTTGAGGCAGATTGGAGGGAAAGCTGGCGCCCAATGAATTTTTGGGAAAACCTATAGCGACGACATGTCGTCACTATAGGTTAATTTTGATTTTCTTTTTGTTTTTTTTTATTTAATCAATTTTCGTCGGTCAAAATTTTTTTTTAAATTAAAAAAAATTCTGGAAAAACCTATGGCGACGACATGTCATCGCTATAGGTTAATTTTGATTTTTTTTTATTTTTTTATTTTATCAATTTCCGTCGGTCAAAATTTTTTTTTAAAACCCTATGGTGACGACATGTCGTCGGGATAGATGAAAACCAAAATTTTAAATGGGACACCCTATAGCGACGACATGTCGTCGCTATAGGGTTGAGGTAGATTGGAGGGAAAGCTGGCGCCCAATGAATTTTTGAGGAAAACCTATTGCGACGATATGTTTGTAATTATGTAACTGGACATTTATTTATGTATGTGTGTTTGTATGTATATGTTTGTAATTATGTAATTGGGCTTTTATTTATGTATGTAATTGTGATGTGTAGGTATATAATATGGTATTTATTGGGAGCAACTTTCACAAAAACTCTCGGGATTTAAGGTGAGCTAACATCCGGGTTTCATATTTTAGCTACTTTTTCAAGATTTTGAAGTTTTGTTTATTTATTTTGGTTAGGTTTTGGAGGAATTTCATCATTTCTTGGATTTCTAGCTTTGTGAAGGTAAATACTCATTTTAATTACTAATTTGTGATGAAATTTAGTTTAGATCTAAGATTTTTATGACTTTGTATGTACGTGTAATGTATGTATGTTTGAATGTATGAGTATGTATATTTGTATGTATGATGGAATTATTAAATTATGATTAATTTAGGTCATTTGGTTTAGATGTGTGCTTATTTTATATAATTTAGTTTATGTAAATTAGGGTTTGTATGTATGTGTGTAATTTGTGTGTCGAACAAGTTTATGTTTTGAATGTTTGATTTGTCAGACAAGTTTGTGTGTCGAACAATTAGGATGTTTGGTTTATGTTTCGGATATTAGTTTTTATCTAATTTTAATGTTTGAATTGTTTATATTTAGTGATTTGCAGGTTTTTGTTTTTAGAAATTTAATATTTTCGGATAAAATATTAAAAAATAAAAAAAACAGAAAAAACCTATACCGACGACATGTCGTCGCTATAGGCCTTTTTAAAAAATTATTAAAAAAAACAAAAAACCCTATACCGACGAAATGTCGTCGCTATAGGCCTTTTTAAAAAATTATTAAAAAAAACCCTATACCGACGACATGTCGTCGCTATAGGCCTTTTTCAAAAATTATTAAAAAAACAAAAAACCCTATACCGAGGACATGTCGTCGGTATCGATGTCGTCCGTATTGCCTCGTCCCAATAGCCAAGATTGTCGTCGGGTTAGGTCAGCCTATACCGACGACTTGTCGTCGGTATAGGCTTTGGTGTATGTAGTTTCTGTTCCATCCTTGTTATAGCAAATTTTAAATGACAGATTTTTTTTTATCAAACACTATATTTAATCGTTCAAACAAATGTAATGTTAAAACAATATTCACCGAAAGTTGCTTTGTGGTCCAATTTTCTGATGAATGAGCATTTATATACCAACAGTCTACTCCGAAATTGACTCATTCTTCATCAAGCAAATGAGTCTACATTGTCGTCTCAAAATTACATGTTTTTTTTAAGCCAGAAATAGCAATGTTCCTCGTTTCATCAACATTTGTTGCATTAATAGGGATATATAGAGGGAAGTTCATTTCAGAACAAGCAAATTTTGCGTAAAAAGAGGGAACAAACCTAAATCATTTAATTTTTTTATCCATGGTAAAGTTTTTAAAAAATTTATACTTCCTCCAATATGTATGTTTATGTACATAAAAAACCATTAAACTAGTTTTTTCATATGTTTTATATATTTAATAGTTTCCTACACATGTGTAGGTAAAAAACATACACGAATTACACATGTGTAAGTATGTATAGAAACGAAATTTGTTCATATTTTTTTGGTTGAATTTAAATTAAAACGAATAAACATTATATTTGTATCATTTTATTATACTTTAAAAGTTTTTAACATTGAAAAAGTGAATGATTCGTTTTGTTCTGCGTGTTCTCGCAATATTTAGTGTTCTGAATTAAACTCTCCCCTAATGTTATATAGTTTAAATGTAGTTGCTTTATATACATTTGTACTTTTTTTCTAAATTTGTAACATTAAAATATTAAAATTCAAAAATAAAATAAAAATGTGTGTTAAACACGTCCAAATGCCAATCTACAAACACGACCCGTGTATCACCGGTACTTATGTCCTCCTATTTTCTGTTCATTTTGTAGTTTAAATTTTCAGTCAACCACTTTGACATAAAACACACGTTTATAATTAATCAAATGGGTAGAAATTTACATATCCAATTTACATAGTTTTTTTTTCATAAAAAGAAATTAGCAATGTTTCTTATTTCAACCTGATTTGTTGCACTGTTTGCCAACCATGATTTAGTTGTCACATGGTTGCTTATTAGTTTCAACTAGTCGACCATTTTACTTATGAGCGAGTTGATTTGGGCTTTGTTTGTCTCAAACGGGTCAAATCCAAAAAGTTAGCTAGAAGGGTAAATGCGTTGGTCAAATCGGTTAAAAATTGTTCAAAGTCTATGTTTAGATTATTAATGTAATAATATTGGTTATGTTTATTTATTTAATGGTTTTTTATTGAATTTTATTTTTGTCGCTGTGACGGGTAACATTGAATTCCTTGAAAAGCTTAGAGAGAGGATATGTATTTGCTTTCATCACTGATTTTCATGACACTTACACTGATCTATGAAAAAATACCCGTTTTGCACACCTGTGCAATTTCCGCGACCATTATGTGCATAGGTGTATATGTATAACTAATTTTTGGTGGTGTAGATGACCATATATGTAGTTATTTTGTTCAAGAAAGTATTCACTTTGTATGAAAATTTATTAGACATTGCCTTTGTATTTGACCATTTCGAAGCAGAATGCTTCACATTTTTCCGAAAGCACCACTATTTCCTGTCGCAGCGCGCGGAATGGATAATACTAGTTAGTTTCAAAGTATGAGTATAACTACTAAACACGAGTTAGTTAAATGGAAAACCAACCAAACCGATTAACTAGGCTTCCATTAGAAAGCAAATATAACTAGGGGTTAGGGCTGAGCATTTTCCACTAACTGGACTATAGTGGACCTACCCAACTCGAGACCCATAAGGGCAAGAAAAAGGGAACCAAGGACCGCACTTACAATTGCATTAGGCTTACGGTTTCGATTTCAGTTATAAGTCAGTTATAAGCTGCATAGGACTGAGACTGAAATACATGGTGGCAGAACGGTAGACAAATCCAACACCTAGATCAATGCATCTCAATCACCAACTAAGAAATCAAGTAACAGTAAGAACAAAATCTGAATACAAAAATAAGCAACAGTTAGAAACAAAATGCGATACAGAGCACCTCCAACGTTGGATGCAACAAACACCGATAAATACGTCACATCAGGTGGCACATTAGATTTCCACTCATCCTTTAAAAACACTCATTTTTACTAAAACACTCATTTTTACTCTAACACTACATCTTTTTTCAAACACCCACTTTTTTTTATAAAACAATAATTAAATACGGCTATGTGAGATAGGGTGGCTCACCATTTTACGTTTGTAGGACTTTGGAATATCAAACGCAACCAGAAGAACGCCTATACAAACGTACAACTCCTCCAACGCCATGCTCGAGCTGCTATTAGGAGGTTTATTCAATAATAACACATGGACGAATTTTTGACGGATTCCTTTCTAGATAATATTTTAATGCTACAAGAAAACAGGGGGACGGACGGTTCCGTCGAAAACCGTCGGTGTAAGTCATCACTGACAAGAATCTGTCGGTGATGCTCCATCGACAAAACGGCCGTGAGTAATACGTTTTCCGATGGAATTACATCGGTGTTTACCGACGGATCAGCGACGACAAAGTTACCGTCGTTTTTTCTCCGGCCACAGTTGGACTAATTGCCGACGAGTTACCGATGGATTACCACCGACGGAACTTTGAAATATTACCGACGGATGGCAACCCGTCAGTAATTATTATTTTAATATAAAATTTTAATTTTTCTATTTCATGCAAATTTAAATGCATATTAAAATTTTAAATTATGAAATTTATAATAAATAAACAAATAAACCGTAATACTATAAAAATTATTTATAACAAAAGTAAATAAAATATTGTTTTTTACAAAAATAAAAGAGGTCTTCTCGTCGTTTTTGTGCTCGGGGTTGTTATAGTTCGGTAAAGTATAAAGACGTAGCGTTCCCAACATGAAATCATCAATTCTTGGTCACATAAGAAGTTCGTATAAAGACGTATGACCTTAATAATGTTAACCAAGCCTTGGATTATCAATCTTTGCTTGTATAAAAACGTACAAGTTTCAAAAAAAGTTTGATTAAAAAGGTTTTACGATCTTACGCTTTAAAATCAAGAACACTCACAAATATAAAGACGGATTTAGACAATAATAAAAGCCCACCAAATGGTGGTTTTAAGGACGAATAATTAAATATATAAACATACCACTAGATTAATACGTCAAATATTAAAATGCACCGAACATCATCTTCACCCTAGCAATACAAAGAGTTTAGCCACGAATGGCCATACTAACTAGCATAACGCTGAGTTTCGTAGGCTCCCCTATTGCGGAACAAGGAGGAATACCCCTCTACTCTCTACTCTAACTACGAAATAAGCTCTCTCTAGTGTGTTCTTGAGGTATGGATGGATGTGTTGAGGTGTGTGGAATGAAGAACCCAAGCCTCCTATTTATAGGCCTCAAAATGAGCAATGCACGGCCATGCATTGGATTGCACGGGCGTGTAAACACCTCGGGAATCAAACAGGGTACAAAATACAGTGTACCGGAGCCTAGGGAAGCAGGACAAGCAATGCACGGCCGTGCATGGCATTGTACGACCGTGCAATGCCTTGCCAACTCCCCAACTTCATCTTTTAGCTGCTAGTTGACTTGTGTTGACTAATTTTGACTTCGTGGGGGGTCAATGCTCGGGTTTGGTCATCCGAAAGCTTGATTTCTTCATGTTTTAAGCTGGTTTTTGCTCTGTTTATCTAGGAACACCGAATAACCTGCAATTGTGAAATATTAACGCATTAAGTATCATTTGCAAGGCTTTTGTTTGATTAATACCATAATATGGGGATTATTATGCATGCAAAACATGTATAATTTAGGACATATCATAATACCCCACACTTAGACTTTGCTTGTCCTCAAGCAAACTCATGCATGATCAGACCCATAACTAAAACTTTACAAAGGGTAATGGAGCCCCAAGTAGAGGGAAACTCCGGGATAACTCTTGAGTTGCTTATTCTATTTTTGTGTTTTTCTATGATGGAATCCATGACAAGCCTATTGGAGCTTCAATTATGCATAAACTTTCACTCCTCACAATGTTCACTCAAATTTAGGGTTATATATGTATGGATAATATAGGTTAAGTGGAACACTCAAGTTCGAATCGAATTATGCAATGGTCATAAGTTTCTATGCAGATCAAGTCTCCACCAACTAACTAAGTAGTATGCATGAATCAAGAGGACTTTATAGGGTTGTAATGTGGCTAAATAAAAATAAAGGGTGAAAATTAAAATCTTTTTGAATTTTTAGGGATTTAAAGGGTTGAAGGGCTGCAGCTATCGTGAAACACACAGCTACGGCTTCATGGCTTAAAATGGAAAATACTAGCAGGTCCCTCTACAGTACTCAAATCATGAGGGTATAACTAATATGAGGGCTCGTTTTATGGTCTGATTTCTAAGACCAATATCTCTTATCATTCTCAACTTTTTTCTCACTGCGTAGTACACATTACTGCCTTTCCGTACGGATCTTTCGGCATGTAGCATAACAGCTCTAACTTTGATCAGATGTGTATACTCATGCTGGGAATGAGTTTGATTCTTGCTACACTTTCCATCGTGGCTCCAGTTGCTACACTTTCCATCGTGGCTCCAGTTGCCACACTTCACACATTTGTTGTATCTTTTGGCGGCAATTTTTGACAAGCCGCAGAATGCTGGCAGTTGTTTTTGCTTGCGCCACCGTTTTCTTACATCACTAGTTGCTTTGAAAACTTTCTCTCAGAGTTCCGGGCGGTAATTCAGGCTTTACGAAATGAAGACAGAAAAACAAATTAAAATCAAAATAATGCATATCCAGTTCTTTAATGTCTAGCTGGTAAAAGACACACTTCTTTCTTTCTTTTTCTTTTCTTTTTTTTTTGTGTATCAAGACAAATTCTTCAATAACTCTTTTCCCACAATTTCCTTGAAATAATATTTCCATAAATTACTTGCAGATAGTTCAGCTGTTTCTTCCTAATACATCCACCTTCTTGTATATTCCAATTCATTTGAGTGAAACAGATTCTTTCCAAATTGCCTTAATTGTAATGAACTTGAAATAACGACATAAGATAATTTTCGAACTTTAAAGACATTAAGCCAATAACCGGTGTTTACGAAAAGCTGGTTGTTGATAAATGTGGGTAGTAGAAAAGAAAAGGCTAAGGCTCAGAGGGCTATTTAGGCGGCTTATATTTTTTGGATTTTTGGGTTTAAGGATAATATATAGGGGTAATAAATTCCTAGGTGTCTCAATAATTTTCATACTTCTACTAGTTCATGGTCTTGATATGTATCAGTCACACAAGTTCTAATTATGCATAAAATCCGATTGAAAAACATTCAATATACCAAACGAAAAAGCATGCGAAAAATAATGATAATAATGCTCGTGAAAAGGCTCAGATTATTCTCACATGGAAACGGATGGGATAGAGTTTAGTGATTTGTTATGAATAATATCCATTTGTTTCTACTTGCCATGTATTCGTTTTATTTAATTAAGTGCGAACTCAAAGAGGTTTAGATTTTAGGGTTTAAAATTTTTGAAAATTTTTCGGGTTTTACAAAAGGTAGGGTTTTGTAATGTCTTAGTCAAATGGTTAGAAAATCACGAGTTAAAATTTTACTGCTTTTAGGTTACAAGTAGTCCTGAATCTCTATTTCCCCATCCCACACTTAAAACTTTGCATTGCCCTCAATGTACAAATGCATGTATTGGAATGATATGCAAGAATTTAAATGCATGAAGTTTTAAGGGAAAAGAAACTGGTACTCCCCCGTCAATTCGGTGTATAACCTAAGGCCAAAACTTATTGCCGTTGTTAGGCTGTGCCTATCAGTTGCTTGTCAACACGTTGCTTCAAAAGACTTCATCGAATTTCAAAAAAAAATTGATGTGATTTTCGATTCCTCGGGTTGTAGAGATGGAGTGTGATTCCTCAAGAAGTAGAGAGACTATCTGGTGATGTTATTCTAGCTGACACACAAAGGAAAACATAAAATCAGACAAGGAAAATAAAAGGTAGTAGTTAAGCTACAAAGGTCCTAGTATCGAGAAAGCATTCCTGGGGACCGAAGTAATAGAAACTTAAATTTGAAAACCAAACGTGAGGTCCATGCTTTTTGCCGTATGCACCATCTTTTCAATTTATTCATGATCATCGGGTTACTTCCCGGAAGCGCCACGTTTATTTAAGGGTCGTTGGCCAGACCCGTACGTGCTTCGTGAATTTCTAGTTTAGTGCTCGTGGTGGAATAATCAGTCAAATGAGTGGCTTGAAATATGGAGAGGTTCATCAAACCCATTTGATAACCATCATACAATGATAATAAGCTAATCCAGGAATCAGTGGAGTCCATCCTGGACCAGCTAGACAGAGAAAAACAGGGTAAAAAGTATTCAAACTTGAAACGGTCATAACTTGAGCTACGTTTGGAGTTAGAGGGCCCCCGACCAGGGGACGGAAAGGTTTCGACGAGCTGGATCATGTGGCAAACCGCCATAGGTGGTTTATCCCAATGGTCCGAGCCAAATTCCCCCATTAAGTGACCCAATTTCATAAATCAAAGATTTTTCCCAATTTTCTATTTTTGATACCTTCAACTTTTTATGCTAAAAACGGGTGAATCATTGATTTATGTATTTTCAAAGTCTATTTTTAGTTTTAATTTTAGTTTGAATGGATTGATTTGAAATTTTGAAATTTTTTTGTAAACCTGTCAAATTTTGAATGCTCTATAAAAGAGCACCTAAAGAAAACAATGCGATAAAATCACGCTACCACCATTTGAAATTTCCTGGACCAAAATTCAAAAAAACCATGTAGTGAAGGAGACAGTCACCCCGGTATGATAATTTTGTCACGTAATCTTCATTGGACGAACGTTGTTTCTTCCATGAGAAGTGGTCCTCAGAGTGATGTGCCCCATCCCGTGGCTTATGTGATTCATGGAATGATTCACTGATATGCTTGGCCACAGGCCAGTTATCACTGTTGCAAGGAAGAGGTGCTACCATTATCATTTGTTTGTTGGTGATTACTTCCTCTTGCATAATCTCCTCCTGGATGTTGGTTTCACAGCCTGGTTCTTCATATGATGTTGTCTCTAAAGTGACAAGAACTCCAGACTGTTCCATACATCCTTCTTGTGCTTCCATATTTAGGATTCCCATCAATTCTTCTTCTGACTCCTTTATTTGTTTAGCTTCCAGCCTCTCAGAGAAGTCAAAAAGTGATTGGAAAGTTGCAGTAACATTTTCCTCTGAATCATCCGGTCTCACTTTCGATTGATCCATGCTTGTGAAAATGGAAGGTTTTTGCTCCTTAGAGTCACTTAACCTTACTTCAGATGTTGGAACTACAACTTTAGATTCTTGAACTTTGAAGGAATCATCTTGTTGTTCAGTTGGAAAGCTCTTTAGGATTTGAACCTTAATTTCTTCCAAATGACAAAATACTTGTTGTTCAGTTGGACAGCTCTTTAGGAGTTGAACCTTAATTTCCTCCAAATGACAAAACAGATTTCCTGGGGTCCATGAGTGGGATTCTAGAGCTGAGTGTTGAATTTCTTGGGGCGGTGTGGTTTCTTCATATGGTTGCCAGTAGGTTTGGTGGAAATCTGTGGAATACCCTTGATAGTGATAACAATCTTGAGTGTAGTGGGGTTCCCTACATATCTCACACCAAACCTCTGAACAGTGGTACTCACAGTCTTCTTGGTATCCTCTATAACAACCCTCGTAGTTGTCATCCATGAAAGTTGATGTAAGGAATAATCAAAACAAACCATAAAAGTAATTGTTAACGTTAAAAAGGCTAATCCGTTAACTTGAATTTTTCTTGAAATCATCGTGTCCCTGGCAACGGCGCCAAAAACTTGACGTGTCGTTTTTAATATATAAAAATATAATATATTTTTACTAAGGTTTTACGAGATCAGGTTTTAAATTTATAAAATGATAATTAGTTTAATTTAAAAACACACAATAGGCAAGTGTACATATCGCAACGTAATATAGTTTAGGTAATAACCAAGTATCGAACCAATGGACACGGTCGAGTTCCGGTACTCAACTTTTGTTATCATTTAGCCGGATCAATTAGTGAGTGGTTTTGTGTGCTTATGAAGCAGAATAGTAAATGACAAAAAAGTAAATAACAGTAAAGTAAATAACATAAAAGTAAAAACGTGCGTGATGTATGTAACAGGAATGTAAATAGCAGAATAGTAAATAGCAAGAAAGTAAATACCTCATAAATGATCAGGTCATGAAGAGTATTGCTTCGGGCTTCGAATCACCTTGGTACGTGATAATGTTAAATTGACTAATCAAATGATATGACTACTACAAACTTGTGACCCGTGTCACTGCTAGAGCCTCGTCCTCACCACATGTGATTCACGAATTAAAATCTTTAAATTAAAATGCTAGTGCCTCCTGTTAAGGAAAACAGTTACCCTCAACCCTTCGAATGGTCATCTCCGGGTTGGTTTAAGACGTCGAATATAAATGCTTTCTATTAAGGTTAAATAGGATATTATATTTTGCTCACCGGGAGGCGGTGTAAAAATGGGACCAAATATAAAGATGTACCAATCCCAACATAATTTCACCAATTCTTGGTCGCATAAGAAGTTCGTATAAAGACGTACGACCTTAATAATGTTGACCAAGCCTTGGCTAATCAATCTCTGCTTGTATAAATACATACAAGTTTCAAAATAAGTTTGATTAAAAAGATTTTACGATCTTACGCTTTAAAATCAAGAACACTCACAAATATAAAGATGGATTTAGACAATAATAAAAACCCACCAAATGGTGGTTTTAAGGACGAATAATTAAAGACATAAACATACCACTAGATTAATACGTCAAACATTAACATGCACCAAACTTCATCTTCACCCTAGCAATACAAAGAGTTTAGCCACGAATGGCCATACTAACTAGCATAACGCTGAGTTTCGTAGGCTCCCCTATTGCGTAACAAGGAGGAAGAGCCCCTCTACTCTCTAGTCTAACTACGAAATAATCTCTCTTTGGTGTGTTCTTTAGGTATAGATGGGTGTGTTGAGGTGTGTGGAATGAAGAACCCAAGCCTACTATTTATAGGACTCAAAATGATCAATTCACAACCGTGCATTAGATTGTACGGGCGTGCAAACACCTCGGGAATCAAACAGGGTACAAAAGACAGTGTACCGGAGCCTAGGGAAGCATGACAAGCAATACACGGTTGTGCATGGCATTGCACGATCGTGCAATGCCTTGCCAGCTCCCAAGCTTCGTCTTTTAGTTGCTGGTTGACTTGTGTTGACAAATTTTGACTTCTTGGGAGTCAATGCTCGGGTTTGGTCCTCCGAAAGCTTGATTTCTTCATGTTTTAAGCTGGTTTTTGCTCTGTTTATATTGGGACACCAAATAATCTGCAATTGTGAAATATTAACGCATTAAGTATCATTTGCAAGGCTTTTGTTTGATTAATACCATAATATGAGGATTTTTATGCATGCAAAACATGTATAATTTAGGACATATCATAATACCCCACACTTAGACTTTGCCTGTCCTCAAGCAAACTCATGCATGATCAGACCCATAACTAAAAACTTTACAAAGGGTAATGGAGCCCCAAGTAGATGGAAACTCCGGGATAACTCTTGAGTTGCTTATTCTATTTTTGTGTTTTTCTATAATGGAATCCATGACAAGCCTATTGGAGCTTCAATTATACATAAACTTTCACTCCTCACACTGTTCACTCAACTTTAGGGTTATATATGTATGGATAATGTAGGTTAAGTGGAACACTCAAGTTCGAATCAAACTACGCAATGGTCATAGGTTTGTATGCAGATCAAGACTCCCCAACTAACTAAGTATTATGCATGAATCAAGAGGACTTTAGAGGGTTGTAATGTGGCTAAAATAAAAATAAAGGGTGAAAATGAAAATATTTTTGGATTTTTAGGGATTTAAAGGGTTGAAGGGCTGCAACTATCGTGAAACACACAGCTACGACTTCATGGATTAAAATGGAAAATACTAGAAGGTCCCTCTACAGTACTCAAATCATAAGGGTATAACTAATCTGAGGGCTCGTTTATGGTCAGATTGCCAAGAACAAGATCTTTTATCATTCTCAACTTTTTCCTCACTGCATAGTACACATTACTGCCTTTCCGTATGGATCTTTCGGCATGTAGCCTAACAGCTCCAACTTTGATCAGATGTGTATACTCATGCTCGGAATGAGTTTGATTCTTGCTACACTTTCCATCGTGGCTCTAGTTGCCACACTTCACACATTTGTCGTATCTTTTGGCGGCAATTTTTGACAAGCCGGAGAATGGTGGCAGTTGTTCTTGCTTGCGCCACTGTTTTCTTACGTCACTAGTTGCTCTGAAAACTTTTTCTCGGAGTTCGGGCAGTAACTCAGGCTTTGCGAAATGAAGGCAGAAAAGCAAATTAAAATAAAAAAGAATGCATATCCGGTTCTTTATGGTCTAGTCGGTAAAAGACCCACTTCTTTCTTTCTTTCTCTTTTCTTTTTTTTTCTATTTTTTTCTTTTTTTTTTGTATTAAGACAAATTCTTCAATAACTCTTTTTTCTCAATTTTCTTGAAACAATAATTCCATAAATTCCTTGTAGATAGTTCGGATGTTTCTTCCTAATACATCCACATTCTTGTATATTCCAATTCTTTTGAGTGAAACAGATTATTTCCAAATTGCCTTAATGGTAATGAACTTGAAATAACGACATAAGATAATTTTTCCACTTTGAAGACATTCAGCCAATAACCGGTGTTTACGAAAAGCTGGTTGTTGATAAATGTGGGTAGTAGAAAAGAAAAGGCTAAGGCTTAGAGGGCTATTTAGGCGGCTTATATTTTTTGGATTTTTGGGTTTAAGGATAATATATAGGGGTAATAAATTCCTAGGTGTCTCAATAACTTTCATACTTCTACTAGTTCATGGTCTTGATATGTATCAGTCACACAAGTTCTAATTATGCATAAAATCCGATTGAAAAACACTCAATATACCAAACGAAAAAGCATGCGAAAAATAATGATAATAATGCTCGTGAAAAGGCTCAGATTATTCTCACATGAAAATGGATGGTATAGGGTTTAGTGATTTGTTATGCATAATATTCATTTGTTTCTACTTGCCATGTATTCGTTTTATTTAATTATGTGCGAACTCCAAGAGGTTTAGATTTTAGGGTTTAAAATTTTTGAAAACTTTTCGGGTTTTACAAAAGTTAGGGTTTTATAATGTTTTAGTCAAACGGTTAGAAAATCACGAGTTAAAATTTTACTGTGTATAACCTAAGGTCAAAACTTATTGCCGCTGTTAGGATGTGCCTATCAGTTGCTTGTCAACACGTTGCTTCAAAAGTCTTCATCGAATTTCAAAGAAATTTGTTGTGGTTTTCGATTCCTCAGGTTGTAGAGATGGAGTGTGATTCCTCAAGAAGTAGAGAGACTATCTGGTAATGTTATTGTACCTGACACACAAAGAAAAACATAAAATCAGACAAGGAAAATAAAAGGTAGTAGTTAAACTACTAAGGTCCTAGTATCGAGAAGGCATACCTAGGGGCTGAAGTAATAGAAATTTAAATTTGAAAACCAAACCTAAGGTCCATGCTTTTTGCCGTATGAACCAACTTCTCAATTTATTCATGATCATCGGGATGCCTCCCGAAAGCGCCACGTTTATTTAAGGGTTGTTGGCCAGACCCGTACGTGCTTCGTGAATTTCCAGTTTAGTGCTCGTGGTGGAATAATCAGTCAAATAGGTGGCTTGTAATATGGAGGGGTTCATCCAACCCATTTGATAACCATGCATACAATGATAATAAGCTGATCCAGAAATTAATGGAGTCCATCTTGGACCATCCAGACAGAGAAAAACAGGGTAAAAGGTGTTCAAATTTGAAACAGTCGTAACTTAAGCTACGTTTGGAGTTAGAGGGCCCTGACCATGGGACAGAAAGGTATCGACGAGCCGGATCATGTGGCAAACCGCCATAGGTGGTTTATACCAATGGTCCGAGCCAAATTCCCCCTATAAGTGACCCAATTTCATAAATCAAAGATTTTCCCCAATTTTCTATTTTTGATACCTTCAACTTTTTATGCTAAAAACGGGTGAATTATTGATTTATCTATTTTCAAAGTCTCTTTTTTAGTTTTAATTTTAGTTTAGATGGATTGATTTGAAATTTTGAAAATCTGTCAAAATTATAATGCTCTATAGAAGAGCAACTAAAGAAAACAATGCAATAAAATCACGTCACCATCATTTAAAATTTCATGGACCAAACTTCAAAAAACCCATGTAGTGAAGGAGACGATCACCCCGGTATAATAATTTTGTCACGTAATCTTCACTGGATGAATGTTGCTTCTTCCATGAGAAGTGGTCCTCAGTGTGATGTGCCCCATCCTGTGGCTTATGTGATTCATGGAATGATTCACTGATACGCTTGGTCACAGGCCAGCTATCACTGTTGCAAGGAAAAGGTGCTACCATTGTCATTTGTTTGTTGGTGATTACTTCCTCCTGCTTAATCTCCTCCTGGATGTTGGTCTCACAGCCTGGTTCTTCATATGATGTTGTCTCTGAAGTGTCAGAAACTCTAGACTATTCCATACATCCTTCTTGTGCTTCCATATTTATGATTCCCACCAATTCTTCTTCTGAATCCTTTGTTTGTTTAGCTTCCAGCCTCTCAGAGAAGTCAAAAAGTGATTGGAAAGTTATAGTAACCTTTCCTCTTAATCATCCGGTCTCACTTTCGATTGAGTCACTTGACCTTACTTCTGATGTTGGAACTATGACTTCCGATTCTTGGACTTTGAATGAATCATCTTGTTGTTCAGTTGGATAACTCTTTAGTATTTGAACCTTAATTTCTTCTAAATGACGAAACACTTGTTGTTTAGTTAGACAGCTCTTTAGGAGTTGAACCTTAATTTCCTTCAAATGACAAAACAGATTTCCTGGGGTCCATGAGTCGGAATCTAGAGCTGAGTGTTGAATTTCTTGGGGCGGTGTTGTTTCCTCATATGGTTGCTAGTAGGGTTGGTGGAAATCTGTGGAATACCCTTGATAGTGATAACAATCTTAAGTGTAGCGGGGTTACCCACAGATCTCACACCAAACCTTCGAATAGTGGTACTCATAGTTGTCTTGGTATCCTCCATAACAACCTTCGTAGTTGTCATCCATGAAAGTTGCTATAAGGAATAATCAAAACAAACCATAAAAGTAATTGTTAACGTTAAAAAGGCTAATCCGTTAACTCGAATTTTTCGTGAAATCACCGTGTCCGCGGCAAAAACTTGACGTGTCGTTTTTAATATATAAAAACATAATATATTTTTACTATGATTTTACGAGATCAGGTTTTAAATTTATAAAATGATAATTACTTTAACTTAAAAACACACACAATAGGCAAGGGTACCTATCGCAGCGTAATATAGTTTAGGTAATAACCAAGTATCGAACCAATGGACACGGTCGAGTTCCAGTACTCAACTTTTGTTATCGTTTAGCCGGATCAATTAGTGAGTGGGTTTTGTGTGCTTGTGAAGCAGAATAGTAAATGACAGAAAAGTAAATAACTGTAAAGTAAATAACAGAAAAGTAAAATATGCGTGATGAGTGTAACAGGAATTTAAATAGTAGAATAGTAAATAGCAAGAAAGTAAATATCTCGGAAATTATCAGGTCACGAATAATATTTCTTCGGGCTTCGAATCAACTTGGTACGTGATAATGTTAAGTTGACTAATCCAGTAGAGTCTCGTCCTCATGACATTTGATTCACGAATTAAAATCTTTAAACTAAAATGGTAGTACCTCCCGTTAAGACAACAGTTAACCTCAACCCTTCGAATGGTCATCTCCGGGTTCGTTTAAGACATCGAATGTAAATGCTTTGTATTAAGGTTAAATAGGTGATTATAATTTGCTCACCGGGAGGCGGTGTAATAATGGGACCATGAATAAAGACGTACCGTTCCCAACATGAGTTCACCAATTCTTGGTCGCATAAGAAGTTCGTATAAAGACGTTAGACCTTAATAATGTTGACCAACCTTGGCTTATCAATCTCTGCTTATATAAAGACGTACAAGTTTCAAAAGAAGTTTGATTAAAAAGGTTTTACGATCTTACGCTTTAAAATCAAGAACACTCACAAATATAAAGACGGATTTAGACAATAATAAAAGCCCACCAAATGGTGGTTTTAAGGACGAATAATTAAAGACATAAACATACCACTAGATTAATACGTCAAACATTAACATGCACCAAATATCATCTTCACCCTAGCAATACAAAGAGTTTAGCCACGAATGGCCATACTAACTAGCATAACCCTGAGTTTCGTAGGCTCCTCTATTACGCAACAAGGAGGAATAGCCCCTCTAATCTCTACTCTAACTACGAAATAAGCTCTCTCTGGTGTGTTTTTGAGGTATGGATGGGTGTGTTGAGGTGTGTGGAATGAAGAACCCAAGCCTCCTATTTATAGGCCTCAAAATGAGCAATGCACGGCCGTGCATTGGATTGCACGTGCATGCAAACACCTCGGGAATCAAACAGGGTACAAAAGACAGTGTACCGGAGCCTGGGGAAGCAGGACAAGCAATGCACAGCTGTGCATTGCATTGCACGACCGTGCAATGCCTTGATAGCTCCCCAGCTTCGTCTTTTAGCTACTGGTTGACTTGTGTTGACCAATTTTGACTTCTTGGGGGTCAATGCTCGGGTTTGGTCCTTCGAAAGCTTGATTTCTTCATGTTTTAAGCTGGTTTTTTCTCTGTTTATCTTGGGACACCAAATAACCTGCAATTGTGAGATATTAACGCATTAAGTATCATTTGTAGGGCTTTTGTTTGATTAATACCATAATATGGGGATTATTATGCATGCAAAACATGTATAATTTAGGACATATCAGCCACCAACTGTATCTATTGTTATACGAAAATTCTACCAAAGGTATATGATTATCCCAACTCCCACCAAAGGCAATGATGCAAGCATATAACATATCCTCAAGTGTTTATATCATTCTTTCACTTTGTCCATCAGTTTGATGATGATATGATGTGCTAATCAATAACCTAGTTTCAATTTCCTCATGGGACTTCTTACAAAAACACGGTGTAAAGCGCGTATCTCTATCAGAGAAGTTTGAAATCGGCACTCCATGCCGTGAGACAATTTCCTTGATAAACGCTTCTGCTAACTTCTCCAAAGAGTTAGTCTCACGTATAGGTAAGAAGTGAGAACTTTTAGTTAGCTTATCTACTATCACCCATATGGTATCATAACCATTAGTTGTCTTTGGTAGCTTTGTTATGAAATCCATAGTGATATGTTCTCACTTCCATTCTGGGATATCTAGTGGTTCTAATCTGCCATAAGACTTTTGATGTTCTACTTTAACTTGTGAACAAGTTAAGCACTTAGCCACATATTTCATGATATCGAATTTTATACCGGGCCACCATTAATCTCTCCACAGATCATGGTACATCTTCGTAGACCCGAATGAATGGAATAACGCGTTTTGTGTTCTTCATCCAGAATTATAATTATGAATTAACCTATATGTGGTATGTACATACGGCCAAATCGAGTTTTGAGTCTGTATTCATTTTCTTCTAAATATTCTTCTTTACAGACCATTCTTTCCTTCTTCACATTTTCTAGTTTTAGTGCTTCTAAATGCATATTTCTGAGTTGACTCGTAAAGTCAGGAGTTACGACTAACTTATATGACTTCACCTTAATGGGAGGATGCTCTTCCTTTTGGCTTAAAGCATCAGCTACAACATTAGCTTTTCCCGGGTGCTATAAGATTTCACGATCGTAATTATTTATTAGCTCTAGCCATCTACATTGCCTCATATTCAGATCCTTCTGCTCAAAAAACACTTCAAGCTTTTATGATCTGTGTAGATTGTGCACTTAACTCCATACAAATAATGTCTCCCTATCTTAAGTGCAAATACTACAACATCAAATTCTAAATCGTGAGTTGAGTCGTTAGCTTCATGGGGTATAAGCTATCGTGATGCATAGGCAATTACCATGCATATCTACATGAGTACACACCCCAATCCCTGATACGAAGCATCCAAGTAAATTACCAGATCTTTTGTACCATCCGACAATGATAACACTGGAGCTTGAGTTAATTTCTTCTTTAGCTTCTGAAAAGCATTCTCCTACTCTTCACCCCATACGAATTTTGTCTCTTTCTTTGTGAGTTTTGTTAATGGGGAAGCAATCTTAAATAAATCGTCTGTAGTAACAGGCCAAACCTAAGAAACTACGAATTACTGTAGGTGTCTTAGGCGGGTTCCATTTCATTATTGTCTCTACTTTTGATGGATCCACAAGGATTCCATCTGCGTTTATTACATGGCCTAAGAATTGCACTTCTCCAAGCCAAAACACACATTTAGATAACTTTGCATATAACTTTTCTTTTCTCAACAATTCCAGTACTTCTATGAGATGACACTCGTGATCTCCTTCACTATTTGAGTAGATTAGAATGTCATCCGGGGGCGGATCTACTTGTTCTTCAGCGGGGGGCGAGGCACCCCAGAGATTCATCCGAGTAGTAGAAAATTTTCAATTTTTTAAGCAGACCCCTTTACAAAACTCGAGAGGCACCTATGGGTCTGTGACACCACAAACAAAGAGAGAAGGAAATGAAGATATAGTGTTATTCACCGGTATTTTTTTCCTGCTGGCGTGGCAATTCCAGCGGCGAAAGGGAGAAAATGGGGACGAAGGAGTTTCTTTATGTCAAATTGGATTTAGGGTTATTTTATTGTTGTTTATTACTTTTTTTAAATTAAAAGTATAAATTATTTTTTTTCCAAAAGGCAAAAAAAAAGTATAAAATATTTGATAATGATAAAAAAAACTTAAAGTTGGATTTTTACATATTATTTATTTGCAATGTAATTTTGTTAGTTTGTTTAATTTAGCTTATTTTTATATTTTATTTTGAATTTATTAAAAAAATTATATAGTAACAAATATAAAAAAATATATGATGATGATCCTCTGGTTGTGAGATACACTATTTAACCACCAGTATGTCCCTCGGAACAACTGGCATAACTAATTAAATATATAAGTATTAATCATAACAAATTAAACTAGTTGTGATTAATTTATTATGTTTAGTTGAATAAACTATCAGCATTTGACCTGTTTTGTCTGGGCCATTTTTACCATATTTGACCCGTTTTGATTGGGCCATATTTATCATATTTGACCCATTTTGACCGATCCATTTTTTTCCCATATTTGACTCGTTTTGATCAGTTCATTTTTGCACTCGCTAACCCAAATTCCTGGATCCGCCACTGATGTCAGTGAAAATGATCACAAATCGGTCCAACATTGGTCAACATATCCTATTCATGGGGTGCATGAATGCAGCAGGGGCATTGGTCAAACCAAATGACATTACTAAAAAATCATAATGTCCATATGTCGTACGGAATGATGTCTTCGGAATATCTTCATTTCTAACATTCAATTGAAGATAACTTGACCTTAAATCTATCTTGGAGAACCAGCTTGCTTGTAACGAACCAAAAACCTAAAATATAATATTATTTGCTTAAAATAATATTATATAGGTGAAGAATAAATAAAACCAAGTGGAGAGTTTGTTTTAAATGGTGCATTTCTTTAACTTTGAAAGAAGGAGTCAGAAATGGAAGTTCAGGGGGGCTGTTTGTAACAAAATCAATTTTGTTTTTGGTCTTAAGGCAAAAAACACAGGAACACGCACATGGGGTCTTCCATGCAAATATTCAAGAGGAGGAAGATAGGGGACAGAAGCAATCTTGAAATTGATACTTGCATGCTCGGTTTTGAAGGTTTTGGCTAACTCATCTCCTTTCTGACACCAAGTAATCTTCTACTCCTTCATTTATTCACCATCAATAGTGTTCTTGGTGGGTTTTGAGTGAATTAAGTGTTGGGGCTGATGTGGTTGATTTAAATGGTTAAATACTTTTTAAAAGTAATAACCTATCTTGATTTACAGTAATGGAAGGTAGATTACATCATTTCAACATCGAATTTGATGATTCAAGAATTAAGGTTCTTGAGGGTGAATTGGGGGTTTTCAATTTAATATGTTTAAATGATGAATTGGTGGTTGGAAAGTGTCTATGGTGTTAATAGAAACATTATTATGTAAGAAACCTAATCCAATTTTATGATTTGAAATTTAGGGTTCTTGAGGTGAAATTTGGGGTTTTTTTTATTGGGATTGTTTAAATGGTGAATTGGTAGTTGGTAAGGGTTTATGGTGTTAATAAACACATTATTTAGTAGAAATCCTCAATTAATTTGGTAAATCAAGAACCTTGAGGAATTGGGTGAACTTGGATAAACCTTAACGGGTCAAATGGGTTGAAAGGTTGTTTTTTAGTGTTGGAGGTTTGGTTAAAGTTGTGTTAACCAAATTAAGTTGGGGTGTTGATCTTTAGATCATAGGTGTGTCTTGAATCTCAATTTGGTGTATAGATTGAGAACATAGGATTGCTAATTGCAATTGGATTGTTTAGGTGATTAAGGTATAAAGGAGCTAGCTTTAAAGATCAAGTTGTTTCCTCTTTAGCTAAAGGTAATTGATTTGCACTTACTTAGTAATGATAGGAGTAGGTCATACAAATGTTCATTGCAATGTGTTTATGTAGAGGTGTTTGTATAACCATGTCGTATGCAAGGGTGGGAGTGAATTGTTTGTAATTGAAGTCTTTGAACTTCACAAGTTTAAATGGTGAATTTGGGATATTTGAATCCCACATGTTGGTAAATAATGCAAGGGTTATAAAATTTGAATGGTGTTGTGTGTGTACACTTGTATGTATGTTAAAGATTCGGTGTTTTAAGTCTAAGAGCCTCACTCGGTAGTTAATTGAGGTCGTGAACTTCACTTATGTCGTCTTTTGAAGTCAATGAACTTCACATATGTCGTTGTTGTTTGAGGTCTAGGAACCTCACCCAGTAGTTAATTGAGGTGATGAACTTCACTTATGTCGTTGTCGTTTCAAGTCAATGAAATTCACTTATGTCGTTGTTGTTTGAAGTCTAAGAACCTCACCTGGTGGTTAATTGAGGTCATGAACTTCACAATGTCGTTGTGGGGCGTTTGAGGTCTTTAGAAGCTCACAAAGGAGTAAGATCGGGTTAATAGGAGGAAAACTAAACCAAATATTATATACTTGGGTGTATTGAATGTATTAGATATGTTTTGGGTGATAAAACAAGTAAGAATGATGCAAACGGGTCGGACGATAGGTTGAAAAAGGCTGAAAATTTGCAAAACGTTTT
Organism: Smallanthus sonchifolius; assembly: GCA_023525975.1. Taxonomy (NCBI): domain Eukaryota; kingdom Viridiplantae; phylum Streptophyta; class Magnoliopsida; order Asterales; family Asteraceae; genus Smallanthus; species Smallanthus sonchifolius. The sequence continues at coordinate 9,369,744 of CM042020.1, forward strand.
GACTGATTTTGGACCGGAGTAATTTACGCCGCCCCCGGAGTAAATTATGCCCAAAGTAGTCAAATTGCTCAATTAAGAGCTTGGGGGCTCATTTGACCTATTTACGCCCAAAGTACAAATTGCTCGTTTGTGGTCGGTTATTATTGTAAGAGCTTGGGGGCTCATTTGTTGGTTGTATATCATTACTAATGGTGAAATATGGGTGTTTTATTTGTAGGTAAAGCTCCGGTATGATGTCTCGGGTGACGCATTCTTTTGGATTGTATTCTCACTTGTCTTTGGCGATTGTCGGTTGTTGGGGTTGAATCTCTTTGCAAGGAGTTTTTAAACTGTTTTTGGGATGTCGTTTGATGTTAAACTTGTTCTCATTTAAAATTTTGGTTTGTTGTTCTTAAACAAAAAATTTGTCGTTGTTGGGTTGTTTTCAAACAACATAGTGGTGTTTAATCAAAGATGTTATTGGGACCTATTTTCCACATGATTTTGAAAGTTAAAATCGATTGGAATTTTTGGGTGTTACAACTTGGTATCAAAGCAATGGTTTGAGGGATTCGGGTGTGCGAGACACCGAACTCAAACTTATATGCTCTTGATAAGGGTGGGTGTAATGAGAATCCAACGGAGGCATGACTCAGACACAGGGCTAAGGTGAAGGTTAGTAATGATATTGGTTAGTAGTGTAATTTGTGTTCAAGGTGTTTATGTGTGCCGAAACTTGTCTTGGGGATTATCGCATGGGGACAATGAATATACTTAGGCATAGTATATTACTAATCATGTCTGGTCAGGATTATTTGTAATGTAATATGACTATGTGTCTTCATGGTGGCCATGTAACTTGATGTAGTGCAAAACAAACATCTTTATTCCTAGTGTTTTGTGCGTTTTTAACTAGTTTTGTGTTTGTTTTGAGTCATTTTAATGTACATTTGCGTCTTTGTTTTGTTTGCAGGTGCTCGTATGAATTACAAGTGAATATATGAAGAAACCGAGCAAGAGAACGAATCCGGAAGAAAATCCATGGATCAAAAGTGAAAAATGAAGAAAATAGGTCCATCGCGATACGCGAAGAGTGGAGACCAAGAACCTCGCGGTACGCGAGGGAATCCAGAAGTGGCCGCGACTATTTTGTTCCTCGCGGTACGCGAGGAACCCAACCCAAATGTCTCACGGTACGCGAGAGAGCTATTTTCCGCAAAACCCTAGTTTTTCAAATTAAATAGAATTCTTATTCCATTATTCAAGGAATTCGATTCTTAGCCGTCCATAGAAGGGTTTAGGGCGATTTTGGAGCATAGGAGGCTGATTGGAGTGAAAAGGTGAAGCTTTGAGATCCGGGTTCATTGTTTAAGCATTTCGGGTTTGCAAGTTTGAATCTTTACCTTTGATTTGAATGTTTGATACCATGAATCTTGTTTATTACTTTTGTTTTGGTTGTTTAAACATGATCCTAGGCTAAAACATTGATATTGCCTAGGTCAATTGATGAATACTTGTTAAAGTTTGGATTTTTATTGGTTTTTGGATTCTAATTAATGGGTTTATGATTTGTAAAAGATCTTGAGTTGATAATTGTGATGTTATGGCATGTGTAGATCTGGTCTTGTGTTTGATTTCAATTCCTTGCGTTGATTGTGGTTGTCTGCCAGTTTGATTAACGTATCTTGGTCATATATCTTAGGGTTTGTGATTAGGGTGGTTTACTAGACGTAGTAGCCATAGGAATTGTCTTTGATTGCTGATTAGAATTAAATGTGCATCCTAGTTCAATACCCGAGAGGTGAGAATTAGTCGTTTAGTCTTCGTCATTTAGGAATCCGAGTGTCGGCTGTCTGAGAGGAAACCGGTATTAGGTGTCTAGTGATTGTTGCTATTCGTGTCATAGTTGTTATCTTGAGATTACCCTGTGCATTCTTCGAGTGTATTGGTGGACAGTGAGACTGAGAGGTAATCTGTCTATTAGGGTACTTTATCATAGTCGAAAATACATGAGAAGTGATCCAACAATATGGTGAGTTAGTACATCTTTAGGTAGCTTAGTTGGTGACACCTTCAGAGTGATTAGGGATCCACTAGGCTGTCTAGAGTTGTTTCCTTAGAAAACCAGATTCATTATAGTTTCCATTACCGATAGAAGTTGTGCTTTGCGAGTAGGATTCCGACCTAGGTGATATTCTTCCCATTCTTGATATTACCTTTGTCCTTTGTCTGGTTAGTTGAGTCGACCTTAGTTTATTGCATTCTTAGTTAAATAGTAGGTAGTAAACCCCCCAACCAAATAATCTTTAGTCCGAGTCAGAGTCTAGTAGTATTATCGTAGTGTCTCTATGGTTCGATAACTCGGTTTACCGTTAAGCTGTGCTAAATTCGATAGGTACACTTGCCTGTCAGTGCAGTCTAGTTCATAGGTTTTCCATTTATTACTTAGGAGTCTAGGTTAGGTTTATTAGTTTATTTTATAGACCGTCTGGACGACATCATAACTATACCCATCACCAAGTAGTAAGTGAAGGTGATTATATATGTATTTATATGTATATAGATGTAGATATACTTATATACATATAGGAGTATAACTTAACATATATTCGTTAAGTTATGCTTATACACGTATGGCAAGTCAATTGTATTAAACACAGTCGGAGAATGACTTACAAGGGCAGATGTTCGTAGGCGGAATTGTAGACAGGAGTTTTCTTAAAGACTCGTGTACGAAAGAGTCTACGCATGTATCACCTCGGGGGTGGTGAGGAGAATGGATTTAATTGGGATGATTAGAAACGAACATTCTAGTGGAGGACGGCTAAAGCTTTCTTTCTTGTCGTGTCAATATTTCTTCAAAGAAGATAGGACTCTTTGAGGTCAGCCTTTAGAAGAAACGTATGAAGCCTAAGGATCAAGAGGAACTACTTTGGCGAATGGAGGAGGAAGAAAACCTTGTTTTCATAAGGGGTTCGTAGCGTGTGAACCAAAGGAGTTAATCGGTGGGAGATCATTCATTATTTAGTCAATGATACATCACTATAATGGTATTGGCTTTGGAAGAAATCCATTGTGACTAGCGGATGGAGTACTATTTGCTGTGAGTAGACTCTGGGACATGGCGGATGATTTGTAACAAGTTCTCGGTAAGGAGAAAGGCTTAAGGACGTGAAGGCAATGCATCGGGGTGAATTCAAGAGGCGTTCTTGAAATATTTCTATCCACGAGCTGTAGTGGACCGTGTATGTAGTGAATTCCTTCATTGGGGTAGACCAGTGAATTGATCAAGATTAAGGGCATGTCGTATGACTAAGCGTAGTCTTGCCTGAATCTTGAAGTATCAGAGGGAATGAAGATAGACCGGCTTGCTCGATGCTATCGGTTGATGTTGTAGAATGGATTCTCCTGTGCAGTGTACAACTCTGGTGGAGTTGATTACTATATGTTGTAAGGAAGATCAAACTACAGAGACAAGTGGAGTGTAAGGAGGAATTAGAGGTGGCTTTAAGAAAGCCAAATATTCTAGCCGAGCGAGAAAACTTTTGGGGAGGCAATACTTATTACTGCCGTAGGTGTGGAAGGTAACACGAATGGAGAATGATGGGACACACTATGTCAAAGTGCTTTATTCCTAATAACATGTGTTACTGTTATTGCAACTCAGGACACATTCAAACCGAATGTCTTGAGGCTAAAGTATAATGGGGTAGGAGAAAATAGGAAATTTCTGAGGTCTTCGAGTCGGACATTTCTAACTACCAAGGACGAGACTGGAGTTATTTGGTCTTATTGTTGGGTGAGAAGCTATATAGATCAGTGGATTCAGAGGTATCGACATTGGGGATTTTATAATGCTGACGATGGTATAATTTGATAATTGTAGGTTGTAGGTGAAACAATCACTTGGAATAGAGTCCTACGATTGTAATGGAACTTAGGTGGTTACATAGTAAACATATCAATGTTGATGTCATCCAGACGGTCTATAAAAACTATATAACAACCTAACCTAGACACTCTAGTAATACTCTAGAAAACCTCTAAACTAGACCGCACTAGCAGGAAAGTGTACCTATTGAATGTAGTAAAGCCTAATTGTAAACCGGATATCGAACCCTAGAGACACTATAAATAACTAGACTAGACTCTAACTAGAACTTAAATATTTGGTTGGGGGGAATTCTATGACTAAGATTATACTAATGTAAACTCAAGAACCAAGAACTCACGATCGACAGCTAACTATCAGACAGAAAACTCGGGTTAAATCAAGAATAGAGAAAACACTACCTAGGTCGGAATCCTAAGTGAGACTTTCGAGACTTCCTCCAGCTTCTTCTTGTTAGACAAAATATATTTTAAGAATTTAACATATTTGGGCATAGCTGAAGGACCTCGATGAAAGGAAGATCGACCTTAAGTTGTTTGAACAGATTTAGGAAGTGACCGTATTCCTTAGCAAACTTATGAGGCATAAGACGGGTTGGGTAAGGAACACGGCTCAGGTCAACTTCGGGGATCTTCTTCTCCTCTCCTTCATTCTTCTTCTCCTTTGCTTTCTCAGCAGGCTTCTCCATCACTATTTCTTCATCCACCGTTCCTCCTCCACCGGTGGGTCCTCTCTCTCTTCTCCTCTTCAACTATGAGTCGTCACGGCCATCACTGCGGCATTAGAACCCTAATAGGCTGAAGATGATTCTCTTTGCTTATCCTTCAGATTCTTGGCGATGTCTCCTACTGTGCGTTGCAGATCTAGGAATGCAGATTGCTGATTCTTCAATAAAGTGTCCTGAGCATCCGATCTCTGCTGAGTCTCCTTATCCCTCACTACCAAATGGGCGAGCATCTGAGTCTGATTCTCCGACATCTCCTCTATCCTCTTGTTACCAACACTGCTTCTCGAACTCGCTCCTGTTTCTCCTCCACCAAACCGATTCTGACACGATTGAAATCTAGGTGGGTTCCCACCAGCTCTCCATCCCGAGTTATATGAATTGTCGAAGCCATTATTGAATCCTCGGTTCTGGTTGCCCATAAAATCTACCCGCTTCTGCTGATTGACGGGGCAGTCTCTAGTGTTGTGGCCTCCTCTGCACACTTCACACCTCTGAGCGCTAAGCTTCAGCTCCTTGATCTCCTTTGCCATAGCAGCAAGTGCAGCTGCCACGCTAGTATCAGGAGTGACCTGATGAACACTGATGTGTGTAAAGTATATATAAAATTAAGTCAAATTCACACAACGGTTTTAAAAAGGAATTACCAATCCTAAAACACACAAACGGCAAGTGTACCGGTCGATATCTAATAAGCGTAGGTAAGACCGGGTATTAATCCTTGGACACCTATGGCGGCTCTCAATACTCAACCTTTATCGACTCCTAACCGATGGAAAACAAGTGATGATTTTATTTTATTTTTATTTTTAGAACATGCAAAATTATATTAAAATAACTAAAACACTGACTCGACTCAAAGAAAGGAAATACACGAGAAAAGACGAAGACAAAGGTGGAACACTGAAAAGACCAAACGAACTAAAATACGAACGAAAACCAGATATGAGACGAGCACTACCTAGACCATGAATCATATTGACTAGTTTAAATGCTTTCAGGAACAACTAACCGTATGACACCGACTCTAAAGATAGACTAACTCAGGAATCGCTAAGACACTTAGGATCTCCTCTCAGACTCACCTACACACCGCAACTATCCTAAGGGTCAAGATAAGCTCACCAATAAGACAGTGGATCTCCTCTCAGACTCACCACTCCCTAGAACACCAAGTACTCGAAAATTGTTTCACCTCTCGGTCTTAACCATTACTATACCCAGAGACTATCCTAGACAGACCTAAGGGCAAGGAGTAAGCACTAAAATACCGACTATGACACGGAATTGCAAGTGATAAGGATAACCTGGACAGTTCACTCTTGTGCAACTGCTACCCAAACCACCAAAACCAAAGGACAACCTGACAACTTATCTCCTCTCGGACTCAAGGTTGGTAAAACACTGATTTTTAAAGACCCACACAACTGCTCCTACGACTGATCAAATCGTTTAGACCAAAAACACCAAGTAAATGACACAAAACTCGAAACCCACAAGGAAATGAACAAGATGACAAGCGGAACAAGTTCATGCAAGATTATTAAAAAACACAGCATTCAAACACATACATAATCAATAAATTAGAAGCCTTGACAATATCATTCATCATACGAGTCAATCACAACCAAAAAACATTCAAACAACGTCAATAATCATCCTAATCTAGGTAGCAAAGGAGTTCAGCTACTCATAATCATGCAAAATATTGAAGAACATAAGATAAACATGATATAAACCGGAAACAAAGTTCTAGAAACGAATACGAATCGCAAACCGAACATTCTCAAACCGAAAATGATCTTCCAACGTCGATCCGGGTGTTAATAGGGCTCCAAAGCTTGTATATAATAGTCCTTAGTCTTCCTTAATCGAAATTAGGTCGAACCCCCTTTCCAATTGCCGTCCAAAAGGGTTTTAATAGCCAAAAATTGTGAATCTGCCCGCTGAGTCGATGTCGGACCGTTATGGTCTGGGATGTCGGTCCGATATGGGTGGAATTTCGGGATTTTATCCGCGTTGGGCTTTGGGAATTTCCGAGACACCCAAGATTCATATATTATGGGCCCGGTAACTTATTTTCTAGCCCGAGATATGCCCATCTGGAGTTTGGACTTTTTTCTTGTCGATTCCGTTTATTCCTTCATTCCCGCAACTCGTTTACTCGCTCATTCTTCTCGTTTCTCGTAAAATACCTACAATTCCATCATATATAGACATAAGTATCATAATCCAATGAATTCGCAATCAAAACCTCTTTAAATGTGGTAAAATACGCATTATAAACATATGCGTTTTGCACCACATCAAACATTCTCACACTTGAAGTTTACTTGTCCCTAAGCAAAGCCCTATGCAACACATCCAACTATTTATATAAACAAATACGATCACATTTAGCAAGATCAAACACAGGCCACGCAATCCAAAGACACGGTTGATTACTCAAGATTTACACGTTCAATAGATTTACGACTCAACAAGTCAAGATGATATTAATTTTTGAAAAACATGGGCATACCTATTCAAGTTTCACCTACCTTCAATACTATAACCATACACGGCTCATACCCCTCACAATGTTTCTCTCTACTCAATGTTATATCTGTAACTAGCAAAGGATGTGCCAGTACCTATTCTAAACTCTCAAACCTATAGTGAAACATTAATGTCATAAGCTTGAACATCAATCAAATCTCCACCCAAATGCATAAGACAAACACACAGATCAAAAAGGACTTTAAAAGGTTGTAATGTAAGGCTAGGGTAGGTACGGATAAAGGGTATAAAAGTGGCTAAAGTGATCATAATCCGGACTAGTTAAACTAGGAACAAACAAAACAAAACAAAACAAAGTCACGCTTACGAAACATTTGAGGATCTATGATCCTCACACTTATTCTTTTGACTATCTTTTTTTTTCTTTTCTCATCATTTTTCTCTTTTTTTTAAAACACAATTCAGCTACTTTTTTTTTCATAAGCTATATTGCTGAAACACACACATACTAACATAACTAACTCGAACCAGATTAATAACACGGGTTTAAAAATAAAAGGGCTAAAAGGCTCAAGGTGTAATACGTGGGTTAATCAAACAAAAGGGAATAAGGCTCAAACTGGGTTCACTAAGGGATAATGTTTGGGTAGGGGAAAAGAAATTAAAAAGGTTAAACAAGTGGGTTAATCCTAATGCCTCTATCATGTATGTGTATCATCTCTGCCTAGGGTCTCAAAATGTATCAAAATGACCAAGCTCTAACAAAATGCACCATGTAGGTAAATACTCAACAAACGAAACAGTGAATATATATGAAGGTATAAATGACTCAAAATATCACTGAAAACATGTGGAATCGGGTTACCGATATAAGCCATGCACAATTATCACTATCCAGCTTGCTACACTATCCTAGGCATCCCAAACAATTTTATTACATGAAAAACGATTCTGTTGAGCCTACTTAATCCCGATACTTAAGGAATACCACGTTAAGGAAACGCAAACTCGCACCTGATCCGCCTTTAGCTTTTGATTTACATTGAATAAAAACCGGTCTTTTGTGTGCATTAGAACTCAAAAAATGTGTGACTTCAGCACTCGCAAAACACTCTTTTCATTTATTTATTTATTTTTTTCAAAATTTTTAATTTTTCTAACAAGCAACATCCTCACACTTGAAACACACATTGTCCCTAATGTGTCTAACGAAAGGGGTAAAAATATAAAATGTCCAAAACAAGTCAAGTTCCCATCCTCACACTTAAACCATACATTGCCCTCAATATAAAATTGAAAACAAAGTAAAGCAAAAAATGATGCAAATGCATAAAAAGTAGAAGGATAGAACGGGACTCCCCTACGGATGTAGCAAACTCTCTTTCATGATATTAAGTGACCTCTAACATGCAATCCTCAGAATCAACAACCTCCCAGAGCTCAGAATGAAAACCTGCACACAAAGCAAACAAAACAGAAAACAAAACAAAGTAAAAAGAAAACAAAAACTCACCATCGGGTTGCCTCCCGGAAGCGCTAAGTTTATAGACGAGTCTTCAGCCGGACTCAAAACCACAATCTCAATCAGGTGGCTTCTCCTTTATCCTCTTCCCGCTCACCTGGCTCAGTCTCTGCCTCCTGCCGTTTGCCGGGAAGAATGCGACAGTAAGGCTCAAACAGACTCGGACAGATGTATCCGAGTCGACCCACCGGTCCTTAAACTTTCCTCGACCAAATTTGATGTAAGGCATGTAATGAGGGAACCGGTCATCTCTACAGTATCGTGTAATCCTATGATCCCTGTGTGACCATCTAAGTACCCTCAACGTTTGTCGGTCCATACGTCTCTGTGCCCTATCCCGTGGTCGTGTCGATCGAGGTGGCGATCCACCATCGCTTTCCTCCATAGCCCGGCTATCCTTAACATGAAGTGGTTGCTCTGGTTCCTCAGCCACTTGCTCCTACTCTCCTTCTTCTTCCTCTGTCTCTCCTTCTTCTTTCTCTGGCTCCCCGAACACTAATGTTTGTAAATCAGCAAGGTCACCAAAAGGGTCAACCTCTCCTCCGTCTGCAGTTGGTAAATCCACCAACTCATCCCCGAACTCAGCTAGCAGCGAGGGAACATACTCCTCCTTGATATCATCAGCAACCAACTCAGCATCCTCAGTCGCATCAACCACCTCCACATCCTCCTGTGTGTCCTCGACACTTGAATCCTGCATCACATCATCCTCCCAAAGCAAGTGTGACATATCGAGTAGGATAAATGAATTATGTATGGAACTCGATGCAATCAAATGTGTATCATCCACACACTCATGATCAATATAGCTAGAGGTAGGATACTTACCTGACTCAAGGCTGGATAGATGCTCCATCTCGACATTGGACTCGATATCGGTTGAAAATACGGGTTTAAAAAACTGTGGCTCATAGTAACTGAACTCGTGCTGAACAGGAGGTGGGACTTGTGCGGTACTATGTGAGCTTGGTAATTGCACCTCGTCCATTATCTTCTCCCGTTGATAACTAGCACAAATCTCATGAATCTTCACGCCTAACGTCTCTATTCTACGGACTTTTTTCTCATATTCCTTGATACGGAGCTTACGTTGTTCGGCTTCAACCTTTTGTTGTTCATCATCTCTGAGATCATGCCTACGGATCATATAAGCGAGCATTGCCTCCACTTTCTTATAAGGACAATCTTGTATCTAATGATTTTCTCCACAACGTTCGCACCAGGGTTCCTCGAACCGCCAAACCTGTTGTCTGTACATACTCAACGTAATAGGTGAGATAATAACAAAATAAAAGAAATAAAAAACTAACAAATAAATCCTAGAAAAAGAAAACTATCAAGAAGAAAATAACCCTAGCACTAATTTTAGAAAAGTAGAGTCACCAAAAAAAATAAAAAACCTACAAAAAAACTAAAAATCCCACAAATATGTACGAAAATGGCTAGACCCCCGACTCGGATCGTTCTCGAAATCGCCAATGCAGTGTCCCCGGTAATGGCGCCAAAAACTTGATGTGTGTAAAGTATATATAAAATTAAGTCAAATTCACACAACAGTTTTAAAAAGGAATTACCAATCCTAAAACACACAAACGGCAAGTGTACCGGTCGATATCTAATAAGCGTAGGTAAGACCGGGTATCAATCCTTGGACACCTATGGCGGCTCTCAAAACTCAACCTTTATCGACTCCTAACCGATGGAAAACAAGTGATGATTTTATTTTATTTTTATTTTTAGAACATGCAAAATTATATTAAAATAACTAAAACACTGACTCGACTCAAAGAAAGGAAATACACGAGAAAAGACGAAGACAAAGGTGGAACACTGAAAAGACCAAACGAACTAAAATACGAACGAAAACCAGATATGAGACAAGCACTACCTAGACCAGGAATCATATTGACTAGTTTAAATGCTTTCAGGAACAACTAACCGTATGACACCGACTCTAAAGATAGACTAACTCAGGAATCGCTAAGACACTTAGGATCTCCTCTCAGACTCACCTACACACCGCAACTATCCTAAGGGTCAAGATAAGCTCACCACTAAGACAGTGGATCTCCTCTCAGACTTACCACTCCCTAGAACACCAAGTACTCGAAAACAGTTTCACATCTCGGTCTCAACCGTTACTATACCCAGAGACTATCCTAGACAGACCTAAGGGCAAGGAGTAAGCACTAAAATACCGACTATGACACGGAATTGCAAGTGATAAAGATAACCTGGACAGTTCACTCTCGTGCAACTGCTACCCAAACCACCAAAACCAAAGGACAACCCGACAACCTATCTCCTCTCGGACTCAAGGTTGGTAAAACACTGATTTTTAAAGACCCACACAACTGCTCCTACGACTGATCAAATCGTTTAGACCAAAAACACCAAGTAAATGACACAAAACTCGAAACCCTACTCGAACCACACAAAGGAAACGAACAAGATGACAAGCGAAACAAGTTCATGTAGGATTATTAAAAAACACAACATTTAAACATATTCATAATCAATAAATTAGAAGCCTTGACAATAGCATTCGTCATACGAGTCAATCACAACCGAAAAACATTCAAACAACGTCAATAATCATCCTAATCTAGGTAGCAAATGAGTTTAGCTACTCATAATCATGCAAAATATCAAAGAACATAAGATAAACATGATAAAACTGGAAACAAAGTTCTAGAAACGAATACGAATTGCAAACCGAACGTTCTCAAACCAAAAACGATCTTCCAACGTCGATTCGGGTGTTCGTAGGGCTCCAAAGCTTGTATCCAATAGTCCTTAGTCTTCCTTAATCGAAATTAGGTCGAACCCACCTTCCAATTGCCGTCAAAAAGGGTTTTAATAGCCAAAAATTGTGAATCTGTCCGCTGAGTCGACTTCGGACCATTATGGTCAGGGATGTCGATCCGATATGGGTGGAATTTCGGGATTTTATCAATGTTGGGCTTTAGGAATTTTCGAGACACCCAAGATTCATATATTATGGACCCGGTAACTCATTTTCTAGCCCGAGATATGCCCATCTGAAGTTCGGACTTTTTTTCCTATCGATTCCGTTTAGTCCTTCATTCCCGCAACTCGTTTACTTGCTTTTCTTCTCGGTTCTCATACAATACCTACAAATCCATCATATATAGACATAAGTATCATAATCCAAAAAAATCACAATCAAAACCTCTTTAAATGTGGTAAAATACGCATTATAAACATAGTGTTTTGCACCACATCAAACACCTCTAGTGAACGAGGCGGGTGTCCTAGCACTTGGAATGGAAGTCCTAGTAGATGGTTGTTGTTGCTCGGCCAGAGCAAAGCTGTCGAACATCTCCTCACATTCAGCCGGCTCCTTCTTTTCCATGATATACCCTACAGCGACAGTATTGAATATTGGTTGCTTCGATAATGTCAGCCCGTTATAGAACTTCTCCACTATCGCCCAGTCGGAAAGTCCATGATATGGGCATCTTCTCAACAGGGCGTTGAACCTCTCTCGGGCCATGTGGTAAGGCTCGTTAGGGTCCATACAAAAGGAGTGGATCTAGTCCCTTAGGCGAGCGGCCTTGGAGGGTGGATAATATTTCTTCAGGAACTTGGCTTGCAGATCCTCCCAAGTGGTAATAGAGTCATCAGGAAGGGTATCTAACCAAGTGGCGGCACAACCAGAAGAGTGAGAATGAGAAAAGATGCAAATAGGTTGCCTCCTCAGAAACACCAGTAATGTGAAAGGTGTCACAAATACGAACGAAGTGGGATAGATGTCCTGGTGCATCCTCATCTTCAAGTCCATGAAACTGAGTGGAATGGATGATGGTGTTCATTACATGAGATGGAATCTGCCAGTTGTTGTTACAGTGGGGCGGGTGATCGAAGATCTGGCCCCTGTGACTCATCACTGGCTCTCTGGTGCACGGTACGTCTAGCAGGTGGATTAGCATCACCCATGTTAGCAATAGGAATAGGGCTACGACTACGTACCTGGTTTCGCACAAAAGGCTCAAACGTAAATGAAGGTCGCGGTTGCGCTCGTGAAGCTCTCGCTAGAGCTCTGAATAAGCAGTAAACTGGGGTGATCCCTGTGAGCGAGTATGTTGCATAAACGGGAAGAAAACAACACAAGAAAGATTCAACACATAAAAGAAAAAAAAAACTCAACCTAAAATTTTGACACACAAATAGCAAAAGACAAAGCACACAATTAGGACCTAAACACAGATTAGACTCAACTAAAAAGAGAAAATAAAACATAAAGCCAAATAAAGAAATAATCAAAGCTAATTTTGCTATTGCTATGTGTCCCCGGCAACGGCGCCAAAAACTTGATGTCGTCTAGACGGTCTATAAAAACCTAACCTAGACACTCTAGTAATACTCTAGAAAACCTTTAAACTAGACCGCACTGACAGACAATTGTACCTATCGAATATAGTAAAGCCTAATGGTAAACCGGATATCAAACCCTAGAGACACTATAAATAACTAGACTAGACTCTAAATAGAACTTAAATATTTGGTTGGGGGGAATTCTATGACTAAGATTATACTAAAGTAAGAACTCACGATTGACAGCTAACTATCAGATAGAAAACTCGAGTTAAATCAAGAATAGAGAAAACACTACCTAGGTCAGAATCCTACTTATAAAACTCAGACTTCTCTCAGCTATGGAAACTATGACAGGTCTTGGGTTCTAAGGATAACACTCTCAGACAACCTAGTGGATCCCTAATCAATCTCAGGGTGTCACCAGAAAGAAACTCTAAGGAATGCAAAACGCTGACCTGAAGTCGGATTACATTTCAGTCTCTCCAACGACACTAAAGTACGTAAGAAAAATAAAAGACTCAAATCTTGCGTACTTGCTAAGTACGTAAGAACTATCCTCATGCGTACTTAGTAAGTACGCAAGAACAAATCCTAAACTGAAATTTTTTATAAGTCTAAAAACTTTGAATGTTTGTGTTCATGCTAGTCTCATTGATGTGTGTTCTATTCTAATGAATGTATCTGTTCTTATGATTATTTCTTGTGTGTTACTGCAGATATGGCTCGTGCTTTTACCGACGAATTCAACATGCCAGGACTAACAAAACCAGAATGGAGAAGTGTAGCAGTCAATTATTAGGAGATAGTGAACTTCCTTAACCAATTCATGATCAGCTATGCAATCTCAGCTGATCCAATTGTGTCTATACCTTACTTGGAGCAATTTTAGGATACTGCTAATCATGATTGCACAGTTACACCCAATGTCATTCAGGCTACTGTTGCTGGTCATGAGATTGCAATTTCTGAGGATATCATTCGGCAGGTACTACAATTCCGAGACCGTGCTGAAGATCCAGTTGCTTATTCTGATTTATTTATTGATGGGTGCTGGAGACAAAGACAGGCCTACGTAGGAAGAGAAGACTATGCCTCCTATATGAAGAAGTGGGTACTTGATCAATGGCGGTATTTCGCGCACGTCATGATCATGTGCATCTCTACTAGGAAGGCTGGGAAGAACGCCATAGGACATGATTTGGCAATAGCAATGGTTGGGTTATCACTGAACAAGGGATACAACTTCTCTAAGTATGTCTACGTATCCATGGTGGATCAGATCAACGCTACGGAGAGGTTTAGATTTATGTTGTTTCCCAGGTTTACACGGTTGCTGATAAATCACTTCGTGCCCAATCTACCTCAGATTAGACAGAGACTTCAAGTTAAAAGGGTGGATAAGAGGGTGTTTGCTCAATTTCTAAAGCCGGGAACTGAAGAGCCTATTCTCGTGCACACACCGCTCTTTTTTCATCTAATTAATGAAGGCTATGTAGCTCCCCCTAATGACCGTTGATTCAGCGTTGATTCGAAACCTGAAGCGAGTGAACATTCTGATGAGGAACAAGATCAAGAATAGGTAGAGGAGGAACAAGAACAAGGTGGTGATTCTGATGAAGAGGAAGGAGGTGATGGTGAAGGTGCTGAAGAGTCTGACTCCGAGAGAACAGAATCAGACTCATCTGACTCTGATGATGCACCTGATCAGGCACACTCGAGGAGAACGACCAAAGTTTCCCTTCGTGAGTCATCCTCCAAATGACAGAGAGACGAGAGTTCAGATAGTGATTACATACCTGAACAAGCGACTGAAGTTGCTAGGCAACAAGATACTGAGAGGAGGAAGAAGTCTCGGTCAGATAGGCCTTGGGAGACGGTCATAAATGACCTGAACGCCCGTCTCCTGGGTCAAACTAGTTCAGAAGCTCTAAGTCAAACTCCAGCTCAACTGTATCAAAGGAGGAAGCGACCCCAGTTGACTACCATTGTTGCTTCAACTGTCTAAGAGGATGTTCCATAGATAGTTTCACTTCCAATGACTACTGTTGAATCGTTGGTGAGTACTGTCCCCATTTGGACAGAGTGTCATTATTACACCCGTCACCACTCAAGCTACAACCATCCTATCAACAGTCCCTGTTATAACCCTTCATACCATCACTCAACCCTTTACTTATGGAGATTTCTCTCAAGGGTTTGACTTTGACGATATCTTTTCATCACCAATCCATGGAACTGGTGAAGCATCCACATCTAGGGATCCTGATCCTAGAGATGCTCGGATTGCTTATCTTGAAACTCATGTGACCTCTTTGTTAGACACAATGAACAAGTCGAGGAGTGAGTCTGAAGCCCATCAAGCTAGGATTAACTCTTTGATTGATGAAGTGACACACCTTAGACACCGGTGGATGGGAACCGAAGAGCAGCTTAGATCAATCAAAGAATAAGCTGAAATGCAATTCAAAGTGGACGAATCTGTTCTTGCCCACAGGCAATCCGTTGAAGTAAGGCTTGCGCTTCAACGCGATGAACACCAAAAGATGGTTGCCCTTCTGGAGGAGTTGACGAAAAAGCTTGCTGCTCAGGGGGAGAAGCAGAAGCCAAACACCAAAGATGCCTGTCATCAAGTTGACTTGACCGGTGATGACAAGGATCCCGAGGCTGGTCCTAGCGGTAGTGAGCAACAAGATTTATATGTTGTTCCATTATTTGTTGTGCCTATGACTCAGGGGGAGTCTACTGAGGCTGGTGGTGAAGATTCTGGGAGTTACAGAGGAAAATCGACGGCTGAAGTTTTAGAAGATCTTTCTAACGATGTTATCTTACTTCTAGAGCCTGGTTATTCCAAGGCTGAACAAATCGATGCTCTCAATGAAATTTAAGAAGGAGAGATCGAGTATGATGATGATGAGTGGGAATTTGATGATGAGGATGTGTTGGTGGAGTTTCCAAAAGGTGAAGGCGACGGTATTTATGACCTAGAAGATGGAGAGATCTTTGAATCTCCGTTCTTTGAATTTGCTGAAGGTTCAGTCGAGTCTGAACGTGTTGCTGAGGCTAGTGGTGTAGCAACCTTGACTGAAGCCTCCCCTGCCGTACCTGCACATGCTGACACTGCTAACTCCTAGAGTAACAAGCTTCCTCGGGAATGGTTCAAGAAAAGTCAGCCTCCTGCTTGGCAAAAACTGTACATCACTAACAAGCATGGAGCAGCAGGAATGATCCTTTCTGCTCACTTTGACGATGATAAGGGTTTGTTTGCCATTAAACGCGTTGGGTTTTTCAATACTTGAAACCATCCAGCGAGGAATTCAGCTCCTTACCGAAGTATGATCTGGTGAATCTTGCAAACCGAGACTTAATTGGTGAGACCAACTTTGCTGTAGCTAAGGGTGTGTGGGGTACGATGTAGATAGAGAGAAGATCAGGAAACTTTGAGATGTTCAAGCCTCAGTTGCCTAAGAGAGTCAGGGATAAGACACGCATGGATCCCGTAACTAACAAGTTCTTAAAGAAATTGGTCTATAAGCTTGTGCTATGTGAGACCAAGATTCCCCTGAGCAAGATACCTTAGGATATCCTTGGGAGCATGTGGTACTGGTTTGTGGATCCGATTACTGGCGAGGTGGTGATTATGGAAAAGACTTTGTCCAAGGGTGAAGGGTGGAACCGAGGGACTTAATCAGATAATTTATGAGATCTGTTTCACCAATTTCTCTGTGAAAGACCTAGAGGTTCTACATGACAAGTACTACATTTACACTGACCAGTGGACGAAGCTTCTTGCATCAAGGTACAACAAGTTAGTCAAATTCTGATTTGACTACAAATTGAAGATGGGAAGCAGAGCTAGTGCTGTTGACCATTAGAGACTAAAGACATCTCTAGAGTTGCTGTCAAGGGGGAGTTTATTGAAGCATTTCTGGTAACAAGCACTCTGAAGATTGTCCCTGCTTTTGTAATGTCTATTGTATTGTATTTAGTCTCTGTTGTATTTGGTTATCGAGTTGTAATCATGTATGTATAAACTTGTTTCTGTACATGTCGTTTGAAGTTGTTTGTATGCTTTGCGTACTTAGTAAGTGCGCATGATTTTTGTCCTATAAGTGGTATCAGAGCATTTTCTCTTGATTTCGAGTGTTGTGAGCGTGTTAGGAGCATTTTCGACCCGATTTGCAACCTGATTACTTGAAATTTGACTGAGTTTTTGTTGATTTGTTGTGTGAAAATAGCCTCTGCTTCTCATGCTATTTTCAGGCTGAAAATCTTCAAAATTATCCCCATTTGTTGTTTGTTTGAGTGATTTGATCATCAAGGGTCTGTTAGAAACAAGTTTCTAACCTTTTGGATTGATCAATTTCGTGTTTACAACAAGTTTGAATATTTGAGTGTTTTTCAGTGGCCTGAACTGACTGGAAAAAGTTGTTAGAGCAGGTTTGAAAAAATCTGATTTGTTCTTGCATACTTGTCAAGTACGCAAGAGCAATTTCCTGCGTACTTGTTCTTACATCCTGTGTACTTACCTAAGTACGCAAGGCCAATCTCACAAGTTCGCAAGACCATTTCCTAAGTACGCAAGTTGTGCTGTTTTCTCTGAATTTTGACTAAGTACTTGACCATGTCGAACATTCAGAACATTAGTAGCATGCTGAACTATGACCAGATTCATCACCGCTTCACTCAATTCCTCAAAAACTTTGACTAGTCAAATCTAGGATTTTATTCCCCACATTTCTTTACGAAGACCCAAAACAGCAAATCCTTGGGTTCAAGTTGTTCCAGTATTCATCACCTATTAAAGAAGTATCCCGGATACTCGTAGCCTACATTTTCAGGTTTGAATACCCAAACAATATGATTCTTTTTCCAAAGACCCAAAGCAACACATCTTCACAAATAAACCGAGACATTTAGTCGATGATGACCCGGTTGCTCAAATTGATTCAGCATTCATTCCCAATTAAAGAAGTATCCAAGATACTCGTAGCATACATTTTCAGGTTTGAACACCAACACAATATGATAATTGGTATCATCCAACAAAATCTCATCCTTGTTTCCCCAAGCCACATCAAATACAAATTTCGGTCCCGAAAAACCAAAATTACCATCTTCTCAAAAATGGCCCAAAACAAGCATACAAATGATCCGTCAAATTTGTTTTTTTTAATCCCAGAGACTAGCTCTTGCGTACTTGGTAAGTTCGCACATCCATAAGTTCATGCGTACATACCAAGTTCGCAGCCAAACACGTCATGCGTATATGTATGTTCATAGAGCCAAATACCCATGCATACTTAGTAAGTACGCACGACAACTACTCCTGCGTACTTAGTAAGTACTCATAAAAGTTGTTTCGCGTATTTACGAGACAGTACAGTAGCACACTTGACGATCTTGAGGAGAATGTTCGAAAAGTGTTGGATCTGTGAAATTGATGCTTCCAAAGGCTTAGAAATCATCTTCTAACAAACTCCTAGCCTTCCAAACACCAAAAGCAGCGCACTTTTAGGGATTTTGGTCTGAAAAAGTAGCGACCCGTATGAACTCAGATCTGTTCAAAACCCTAAAAACTCGAATCTGGAACACAAATTAATGAACACCAAGGCTCTGATACCAATTGTAGGTCACGGGAGCCTCGTTGCACAACGGAAGAAACACATATCTGTTTGTGATTCATGTGGGAACGAAGGAGAAGACAGAGATAAACAAAAGCATAAAAAACCAAGAGAATCAACACAAACGAAACGTAATGCATAACAAAAGAAGTCATCCCGTCATTACAGACTACATACCGAAGGAGTACACATCTCTCGTTTACGCTCACGGTCCAGGGGCGGGAGAGCTCATCCCGCCCAGACCTCTCTCAACCTTGTCCTACCTACAAATGAGGACAACACCTCTATTTATAAGGGGCATGAATTGTTCTTGTGTACTTGGCTAAGTACGCAGGGCAAAAGCCATGCGTACTTAGAAATCCATTTTTAGATGAGGTGGCGAATTACGAAGGCATATATGTAGACCCATCAAAGATGGAGATAACCGAGGGGTAAATGGTGTTTGAAGTCTTAGAACTCACAAGTGGTGTTTGAAGTCTTAGAACTTCACAAGTGGTGTTTGAAGTCTTAGAACTTCACAAGTGGTGTTTGAAGTCCTAGAACTTCACAAGTGGTGTTTGAAGTCCTAGAACTTCATAAGTGGTGTTTGAAGTCTTAGAACTTCACAAATGGTATTTAAAGTCTTAGAACTTCACAACCGGTAATTGAAAATGAAGTCTTTGAACATCAAAGGGGGATTGTGTGATTGAGATCCTTGAATCTCATAGGATGACTTATGATTAAGTCGTTATAGATAATCTGGGTGTTTGGTCCATGGATAAGGATCTGCCTTTTAGATTTGTGAAAGAGGATTTGTGTAAGGCAGTCGTGGTGTCCTTACTTGGAGAGATTATACGGTTGTCGGTTAATTTGGTGCCTCACGCCTTAGACTCACTTGTGTCAAGATGCAACAAGGAAGGATTATCGTGTATTCTCCTAGGCAGTTGTGAGCTTGATTGTAGCAACTAAATGAGAGAACTTGATGAGAGAACGGGTGACTTTATACGTGGGCGAATATTAGGTGGCTAAGTTGAAGTGTCGGGCTTCAAAGGAGTGTTGTATGCAGGAGATGGGATCCTTAAATCACAACGGTGTGAAACACTTGAGACCTTGAATCTCAATGGGCGGATCGGTGAGCAGGTTATGAAACTTCCAATTATGAGGTTTGAGAAGCGGTGTGATAGAACTTGGATTCCTTAGTTGACAATCGTATTGACTACTGTTATGAGGTGATTCGTAAATTCAAGTAACAATACTTGATTATGGAGCATAACTTTTGGTGGGCAGATATGAAAGGAGACATAGCCGAGGATGTTGATAAATATCTCATTGGCTTGAGAGCTAAGGCCAAAAGCTAAAGGAAGGTCGTATGGATAGCCTCAACGGCTTCATATGCCTATGCGAGGTAGGAGAAGCTTGTAGTAATCTCAGTACAAGAGTATATGAAAACGGTGGGAACATATTACGATTTAGATAGTGGAAAGTATGTAATTCCTATTCTTATAGGAAACTTACTCTTATAAAAAATCACAGAATGTTGAGTTTAGGAAGGGTGTGATATGACATGATGCAACCGTATCTTTTGAGTCGTTTTGAAATGTCGGTTTCATTTATCGTTTTTGAAGGGAGCTGGGTGATTATTTTACCGTTATTCTAAAAACATGGTGTCATCTTATCTATCACTATGGAAATTGGTGTGCCGCTGTTCGAATTACTAAATGGTGAATGTTTCAAACACCAACTAGTTGGAGTGGAATTATTTACTTGGAATTTAGAACCAATGTTGTGGTACAAGACTTGGTGTAAAAGATCATGTAAGTAAACGTGGTTAAGAATCCGCTCAAGATGTGACAGAAAATCCTAGTCGAATATAGGGAGGAGGTGTGTTGATATTCAAGTGGGAATCTTGGCGCTATCATAGATTCCCCTTGAAAGGGGGTGTTCCGGGTTTGAAAATGTGGGATATATATTTCGTTTAAAATTGAGTCGTGTAGGATTATTTTAAAACATAACTAATGCATTGTGTTCACAAGATCAGGTTTTAAATTTATAAAAAGATAAATACTTAAACTTAAAAACACACACAATAGGCAAGCGCACATATCGCAGTGTAATATAGTTTAGGTAAGAACCAAGTATCGAACCAATGGACACGGTCGAGTTTCAATACTCAATATTTGTTATCGTTTAGCCAGTTTAATTAGTGAGTGGGTTTGTGTGCTTGTGAAGCGAAAATGTAAATGACATAAAAGTAAATGACAAGTAAGTAAATGACGAAAATATAAATGATGGTAAAGTAAATAACAGAGAATGTAAAATGTGCGTAAAGTGTGTAATAGAAATGTAAATAACAGAAAAGTAAATAGCAAAAATGTAAATAGCTCGAGAATAATCAGATCACAACGAGTATTTCTTTGGGCTTCGAATCCTCTTAGTATGTGATAATGTTAGGTTAACTAATTTGATGGTATGACTAAAACAAATGTGTGAACGGTACACTGCTAGAGCCTCATTTTCACAACATTTGGTTCATGAATTATGTTCTTTAGAAATAAAATAATAAGACTCCCAGTCAAGGACATCATAACCCTCAACTCTTTAATAGATCCATACATTCTTATGCTTAAGATCTATCTCAGAGTTGGTTTAAGACATCAAACTTAAATACCTTTATTTTTATTAAAAGAGTGATTAAACTTTGTTCACCGGGATGCGGTGCAACAATGGGACCATGTTTAAAAACGTACCGTTCCCAACATGAGTTCACAAACTCTTGGTTTCATGACAAAGTTCGTATAAATACGTACGATCTCTATCAATACCAACCAAGTGTCGGCTTATCAAAATCCGCTTGTATAAAGATGTACAAGTTTCAAGAGAAGTTTGATTAATAAGGTTTTACAGTCTTACACTTTGAAATCAAGAACACTCACAAGTTTAAAGACTAATTTAATTAAAGATAAAAAATCCACCGTGAAGGTGGTTTTAAGGGAGAATGATTAAAGAACATAAGCATACCATTAGACTAATAAGTTAAACATTAACATACATCAAACTTCATCTTCACCCAAGCAATATAAAGGGTTTAACCACGAATGGCCATACAAACAAGCATAAAACTAAGTTTCGTAGGCTCCCCTATTGCGAATAAAACGGAAGAGCCTCTCTACTCTCTACTCTAAACTACAGAAAACGGACTAAAGAGTGTGTATTTTCTTCTGGATTGGGTGTGTGGAATGAGTATCCCATGCCTCCTATTTATAGGCCCTAAAATGGGCAATGCATGGTCGTGCATTGGGTTGCATGGTCGTGCAAACACCTAGGGAATCACAGGTACAGATGGCAGGGTTACGAAGGCATCTTGGGGCACACGGAAGGGCAATGCATGGACGTGCAATGGGATGCACGGCTGTGCATCCTCCTTTTTCTCCCTACTTTTGTCTTTTGCATATTGTTGGCTTATGTTGACCAATTTTGACTTCTTAGGGGGTCAAAGCTCGGGTGTGCTTCTTCGTATCTTAAGAGAAAGCTTGATTTCTTGATATTTTTGACTCGTTTTTGCTCTTTTTCTCTTGGGACGTAGTTTTACCTACAATTATAAAATATAAACGATTTAAGCAGAAATTGCAAGGTTATTATTCAATTAGTATCATAATATGAGGATTATTATGCATGCAAAACATGTATAATTTATGATATATCACTAACCCTTTACAATTATTTTAAATATTATTATTACTAACATGATTATTTTTATCTACGATGCGATATATATTTCGTTTAAAATCGAGCCGAGTAGGATTTAGTTTGTTTCCTATTTTGTACAAATATGAAATCCTCATCACCACTAGTTAATAATAATAACTATAAAAATAGTAATAATATAATAATAACTATAATAATAATAATAGCAGCAGCAATATGTGGAAATTTTAAGATGACCGACAGATTATTCATCGGAGATTTTAACATTATTGATGGTAATTTTAGGTCAAAATTTTCAAGCAAGCCACACATTTTCATTTCTCCTTTTCCAAATTTCTCTCTCTCTCTCTCACTCTTTATCTCTCTCTCCGCCCTCCCCTCCTTCCCTCCCTCCCTCCCTCCCTCTCACTCTGGATCAATGTTTTGAAACCCGGACCGGACCGGCCGGTCGGACCGGTCGGACCGGGAACCGGTGGTCTGACCGGTCCGGTTACATGTGTTGAACCGTTTCTGCAGCGAACCGGTGGTCGGACCGGTTGAACCGGCGATCGGACCGGAAACCGGGTGGTCGGACCGATTGAACCGCTTGACTATTTTTTTTATTTTTTATTTTTTTTTTAATGTTTTTTAAGTCTCTTGGCTTCTTATTTCGTAGGTAATTGTTAGTTTAAAATTATTGGAATTGACTTGTTGGCGGTTTTTGAAAGGATTAAAAGCTATTTAGACTGATATATTTTTATAATATTTATGACGTCGTCCGGTTCTTAAATCCGGTCCGACCGGTCCGACCAGTGGACCGGTAAGGAGACCGGTTCGACGTCCGGTCCGGTTCTGAAAACATTGCTCTGGATTGAAGAACACCGGAACCGTTATCCCTATCGCGAACCACCGAGCATCCACCACCGTCCCACCATCCTCTTTGCAAACCACTGAGCACCCACTGCCACACCATCATTCCCGTTGGAAAACACCGAGTACCTACCACTTTATATCACCGACTACCTTCGAGCCCTAACAACCTACTGTCTTCACCACCTCCTACTTTGCTACCGTCTTCACACCATAACCCTAACAACCTTCACATCATCGAGCCCTAACAAACTTCGGTTAGGTATCAGTTTGGGAATTTTGAAATGTGTATGTGTGATGTTTGGTATTGTTTTTTATCATGAATTATGTAACTTGGTTATTATAGTATGTGAATTTGTGAACCTTAGCATTTGACTAGTGTGTTACTTGGCATTTTTAGTTGATTGAATATGTTGGTATTGATATTAGTAACTTGGCATCTTATTGTGACTTGTTAGACATGAAATTTTGATTTTTTAGACGTGGATTGTGACTTTAGCACTGACATGTGTATGTTATGTGGTTAAGACTTGCGTATTAGGTATGTATGTGCATGTGCAAATGATTAGGATGTTTAGGACTTGGACTTATGAATTAGGGTTGTTCAAATGTGTATGTGCATGCTATATGATTAACTTGGAATGTCATTTAGATCATTGTTCAAGTTTATGTTATAAAACTTGGTGGTTTGATTATGTATATATGACACTAGTTTTGGTGTGATTAATAGTGTATATGGCATTGAGTGTATTTAACTTGGTGGTTTGATTATGTGTATTTCATAATGGTTTGGTTCACTTATAGATGATGGTATGCACAGGGATAACACTATCGAAAGGACTTCACTTTCTATTGCATGTCGAGGGGCACCTCTTGGCTACTTAACTTTGCACCTCGTGGGGGTAGCAGCAGCGTCACCAGGCCTGGTGATCGACGAGCGGATAAGCTAGCGTGAGAGCCGGCCCATGCTAGGTTTGACGATATCGATGTTGATGTTTTTATTGATGATATGTCCTGACGATCTTGGCTTTCATCTTGATGGATCGTAGACGCATTCAGGTTAGGGCATTCCCCAGTATTCAGCTTCGACCTCCCAACCATCCTCAAAACAAGATAGAGACTAGGATAACCGAAGATGGAAAGTACGTACATTTTTTTAGGTTATTTTACTTTGTACTATAATATTTTTACGTTTTATAACCTGTTTTTGTATTATTTTTGCAGATTTGATAAAATCAAAGTTGTCCTCATGACAACAACTAAAATGAAGAGCGGTGCTTGCTAGTCCTTAGTGTTATAGGAAGGACGTGGCTCTTGTTCGAACGGTTTAATATAAGTACATATTTAACCGTTGTATTATATGTGCATATTTTAGTTTACATCTTTAATGCCGACTAATGAAGTGTGTATATGTTCTGACACATTATCAGTGGCATCCTAGCCAAGATGACACGATCTCAGACGATGAAACAACGTAAATATCAGTCGGTTCAATGACATGATGAGGGATGCACACCACAAAGCAGCAAAGTGGGCAAGAGAGGTAGATGGACAGAAGTTTAAGCATATGGAGCTTGACTCTGAAATCATCTTGCCGTACAATCCTTCTTGGATATCACCTTATGATTGGAATGAGATGATCGAAATGGTGCGTATTAATTTAAATTTAATTTAATACGTATATTTTTATACTAATTTGTTAGCTTTTTTGTAAAAGAAGTGGAACACTGAAAGGTAGAAGGCGAGGTCGAGGTCCGCCCATGAAGATTGTAACATGCAGCATGAGGATGCGTCCTCCCGGCACACCGGGGGTCGATACTTATTGCATAACATTAGAGGAGTTGGTATTTTTTTTAACTTTTTCCCACATTTTTTTTATTTAATAATTAATAAAGTATTTAACCTGCTGTTGTTTGTCATGAGAAGGGTGTGGAACCCATGTTTCTCGAGCTTTTCATAAAGACATACTTAAAGATTGATTGGGGTCCACTCACGTAGTACATACATAATCTAGTGAAGTCCAACTGTAGTGTGAGCAACAGCACAATACTTTGCCTTGGTGCTAAATCCGGTGACAGTATATTTTTTCTTGGAAACTAGTAACCTGTAATAATAAGCGGGACAACATGGCTAGCCCTCGTGCAACCAAAGGCACCGCACGGGGCATGGAAAGACGACTATATGAAAAGTGATATTAGAATGGGTATGACCTCCAGGTAAGTTGGCAAGTCAAAGTCACTATTCCCAAAAGTTCTTAAATGATGGTTTGGGCAATGCTGGTGGGAGAAGATCAAATATGGATCCTCAAGACATAGTATAGTGTGAGCAATGATCTTTGTAAGTGGCGAATATGGGATCACGAGCTTTGATCAAGTTTCAGAATGGGCAGTGGACCTTTTGATCGCGTTCAACTTGGCGTGCTAGGCCGCAACTTCGATGGGTGAATTCTGGAGGCTTAAGACGGGCATGGAACCGGTCCGAGTAAAAATTTGTCGTTGCACACTGAACTATCGAGCTTCTATCTTAACCAAAGTAAAGCCTATATCCGGGGTATTGTCGCGCATGTGCAACCATGCACGAGGACGTGCATGTTTTGGTGGTGGGAGAATGTGGCGGACCAAATGTTTTGCTCATCGCATCAACTCAACTGTGTTGAAATGCTTGGGTTTACCGGCTATTCCTACACCTCATGTGGAGAGTCTCAACGATTAAGGAAAGTCTTGCTACAGAATGGCACTTCCCGCGCAATATTGACCAGGAGATGTTGTCGTTCTTTTGACGAGTCATGAAAAAAAAGGCAGTGCGGGCCTAAAAAGACGACTCCATGACAAATAGTTGTCCTAACAATATTTGAAATTAGAATAGCTAACAAACTATGGATAATAACTCAATACTAGATAGAGAAAATAATAATAATTAAAATAATGTATACATAATAAATAAGTAACTGATTGTGTCACGTATCACAATTTTATGAACCCAAAATTCCTTTTCCCGCTTATTTTTTATTCATTACAAACTATTTAATACTTTCATTACTAACTATTTAATAGTTTACTTATTAATTTCTAAATCTTTATTACTAAGTAATATTTTTTTATAGTTCTTAAATATTTCTTTTATTCAAACCAAGTAAAATATATAACCTAGTAATAATAATAACACTTGTACAACAACATGGCCCAAATCAAACATTATATTTTTTGTCTGTTCCATCAGTGTTATAGAAATATTTAAATAATAATTTTCTTAGCGGCCTACTAATGGGACAGTATGGTATGGTTTAGTATAGTATCATATAGTATAGTATAGTATACTATAGTATACGATACTATACGATACGATACTATACCATACCATACGTATATGGGACGTATAGGCTTCTGCGTATAGTCATATACAAATCAAAATTTGCTCAAGTTTGAAAAAAAATAGGTGGCGTGCGAATCGTTTGATTCGAATAAAATTTGGGATGGGTACACTTGACGATATGAATCATTTGCAAAATAATCGTACTCATTCTGTAGCAGATCTTTTACAAGAGCAATTTGGATTGGCCTTGGTTTGTTTAGAGAATATGACTCAAGGAAACATATATGCAGCACTTAAGCATAACTGAACACCAACTTCTCAGAACTCGGTAAATTCAACTCCATTAACAGATACTTATAAAGTTTTTTTTTCGTTTACACCCATTATCTCAAGTTTTGGATCGAACTAATCCATTGACACAAATAGTTCAAAGGAGAAAATTGAGTTATTTGGGCCCGGTGGATTGACCTATATGGGTCGTATAGGCCTATATGGGGCGTATAG
The DNA here is from genome assembly GCA_023525975.1 of Smallanthus sonchifolius. Lineage (NCBI taxonomy): Eukaryota > Viridiplantae > Streptophyta > Magnoliopsida > Asterales > Asteraceae > Smallanthus > Smallanthus sonchifolius. Next base: position 9,396,671 of record CM042020.1, read on the forward strand.
GCTTCTGCGTATAGTGTTATACTCGTCATATACAAATCAAAATTTGCTCAAGTTTGAAAAAAATAGGTGGCGTATAGTCCTATATGGGTCGTATAGACAGTGGCGAAGTTTGAAGAAAAACGCAGGGGGGCCGCGACGGAATCCTATAATTTTTCTTTGCCGCGGCGGAATCCTATATTTTTTCTTTGCCGCGGCGGAATCCTATAATTTTTTTTCCTATCAGGTGGGGCCGGAACTTAATACCTATAAAATTTTCAACCGAATACGTATAAATTAACACTACTGAGCAAAAAAAATCGGGGGGGAGGGGTGTCACTAAGCTTCGCCCATGGGTATAGGTCTATACGCGGTGTCTAGGTCTATATGGGTCGTATAGGATCAGCCGCCAGACCAGAACTGACACCTGCATGTCTGTTTTTTAAGGTTAGGGGCTATACGCCCCGTATTGACCTACACGAGGCGTATAGCCTTTGGCGACGTGTCCAAATAGCAAATCTCCATGTCCCATTAGAATTTCCCTTTTCTTATCATCAAACAATATTTTTTTTGAAAAACGACTTTCTTAAACCCCTACTCCATTCGGGAGCAGCCCAGTTGTTTCTTGTGAGTCATGCATATCTTTCCCTATGGGTTGTAACCGCATGGACTCGAACCCGAGACCTCCTCAAGAAGAAACCACTATGTGAAAAACTCCTTGACTATGAGGGCAGAACCCCGATGACATCAAACTATATATTTGATCTAGGGGTGTTGTTCGGGTAATTTAATCGGGTTTCGGGTAGATCGGTTCGGGTTAATCGGTTTTTTCGTGTGTGTAAATTTATCCGATAACCGATCCGAATAACATTCGGGTAGATCGGGTTCGGGTTAATCGGGTCGGGTTTCGGGTAGGGACACATGGTTGAAAAAAAAATGAATCAAGTTTAAAAACATAAAATAAACGTGTATGTGAAACAAAAATAAGAACATTTTTAAGAGATTAAAGCTTCAAATAGAAGTATTCGTGTTTATTTGATGGATTTTTAAACTCATAGTTTAGAAGCGGATTTTGGTGGTGTTGGTGGTGGTGGTGAGAAGAGAAATGGTAGAATATATAAATGTTCAGTTTATTCGGGTTAATCGGGTTTTTGATGCTTGAAAGTCTAACCGAAACCTGACCCGAATAACATTCGGTTTAAACGGTTTTCGGGTTAATCGGTTACAGGTTATTCGGGTATGAGTTTAATCGATTCGGGTGAAGTTGGTTCGGATCGGGTTAATCGGGTACGGGTAAAATCAACGGCCTAATTTGATCGTTTAAATGAATTATATTGTTAAAACAGTACTCAGCGAAGTTGCTTTGTGGTCCGTTATGAGTAAATGAGGATTAATGGTGGTCCAATTTTGTTATGCAACTTACGCTTGTCAATTTTCTCAGGCTGAGCATTTATGCCAACAGTGTACTCCAAAATTGACTCAATCATCATCAAGCAAATGGATTATGGTTAAAAGTTAAAACCCTTGGCGATTTTGTGCTTTTTTTATACCACCATTATTCCGATTATTATTATTTTTAATTATTATTCTGATTTTAATTTATTTGTCTCGGGCTTTAATATTATTATTTATTTATTTACTAGGTTGGAAACCCATGGGTTGCATAAATCCAATAGATGTAAACTAACAGTTTTTTATAAAGATTTGTATGTTGAATGTAACAAGTCATTAATAAAATAAAAAATAATGCAGATTTAAGAAATTATAAATAAAAAATAATAAAAATTTAAGAATTATAAAATTATAATTTTAAATAAGATATAATTGAAATCTTGTTATAATTTTGTAAGTTTTAGTAAATTATTATAATGAGAAGATTTATATTCTACATATATAATTATTTAAAAGCATTATTATTTAATAGACGAAGAAAGAAAGGCGAGAAACAAAAAAACAAAAAATGTTATAACTTATTATTTAAGATCATTATTATTTAATAAGAGAAAGACGAGAAATAAAAATTTAGACTTAACTATAAGTCGACAAATGATAGATAAAATTATTGATTTATTATAATAAAGATGTACTTTTATTATTTCTACCATTATACATGTGTGTTTATGTACTTTTATTATTGTTGTTTTTGTATTCCGATTATTATTTTTAATTATTTTTTCGATTTTTAATTGATTTTTCTGGCTTTAATATTTTTATTATTATTTATTTATGAACTTTTATTAGTACTGTTTTAATTTATTAACTACTATTATTCTTTTTTCTAATATTACTATTATGTTTTTTTTTCCTTGTTAAAGAAAGTTACTACTACTTCCTGGCGATCAATTTAATGACAGATTCATAACCTTTTTTTCATAATAATATATATAGTTGTGATCGATGTAAAACACATCACGATATTTTTTTTTGGCATGTTACGACTTTAGCTTTGATTACACGAGACAATTTTTGTGTAATTAACTCTAATAATTTTTTTCTGTATTATTATCATTGTTTCAGTTTTTAAAGATTCCGTCCATATTTTTTTAAGTTACATGAATAATCCTCACTATTAACTCAATCTTAACTCTTGGCTGGATAGTCCGGAGCTCGAGAGTATTGTCTTGAACGCAACGCTAATATTTCCTTTTCTCGGGCCCTCCGGACTTGTTCTTTTCTGAAAAATTGAAGTTCTTCAGACTCTAGATCAAAGAGTGGAGGGATGAGGTCTGTAATAACGAGGGGGAGGAAGAAAACATTTTGAGATCGGATCTGGAGGAGTTAGATGCCTTAATGGAAGTTCGATCCTTATCCGAAGAAGAATCATGGTCCCCGCTAGAATGCAAAAAAGGATTGTTGGATCTAGAAAATAAAAGACTAAAGGATTTAAAGCAAAGATCTCGTATTAAGTGGGCTTAGCACGGAGACGATAACACTGCTTATTTTCACGGCCTTGTTAACTCCCGGAAGGTTAGTAATTCGCTCCCAGGTCTGTTTATTAATGGGTCTTGGATCACAAAGCCCACCAGGGTGAAAAAAACAGTATTCGATTTAAAAAAAAAAAGTTTGAGGAGCATTTGCCGGTCAGGCCTCTCTTGTCCTGTCCGGGGCTGAGTAAACTCTCGGAGGCCGACGCTGATTTCCTAATTGCTCCTTTCTCCCTGGCCGAAATTAAAGAGGTTGTCTTCGATTGCGGGGATTATCGGGCTCCCGGCCCTGACGGATTTAATTTAAGGTTTATCAAAAAATTCTGGAACGTGTTCGAGGAGGATTTTATGAACATTTTTCAGGTTTTCTTCCAGTCTGGCATCATCAACAGAGGCTGCAACTCGGCTTTTATTACTCTCATCCCCAAATCCGTGGACCCTGTCGATTTGAATGGTTATAGGCCTATTACTCTTGTCGGGGTGATCAGTAAGTCTATCTCCAAGGTTCTCGCGAACCGGTTGAAAAAAGTGTTGGCCTCGGTTATCTCGGATAATCAATCTGCTTTTCTTGGAGGAAGATCTATTTTGGACTGGCCTTTTATAGTCAAAGAAGTTTTTGAAGTCATGTAGCAGTCAAATAACGGTCATATTTGACCATGTTTACGTTGCTTTATGTTGAGTCTTTATTTTGAATGAGTCTAGAAGTTTGTTCCACCTTTTAAGGTGTTAGTTGCAGACTATTTCTTTTGCTTATCGAGTCCTGTACGGCTATTTATACCTCATTCCAGTTCATGAATAAACATCACATTATTGGTGAGTAAATTGGTACTACTTGGTTACAACAGTTTTGTCATGGGTTAAAAAAAGAAAGAAGAAGGCTTTTATTTTCAATATCGATTTCAAAAAAGCTTATGACAATGTGAACTGGAATTTCTTGGCGTCCGTCATGACCCAAATGGGTTTTCCGTCCCTTTGGGTCTCTTGGGTTATGGGAATTCTTTCTTCGGCTAGGGCCTCGGTCTTGGTCAATGGAGCACCTACTTTTGAATTTCAATGCTCCAAAGGTATGAGGCAAGGTGATCCCATTGCTCCTTTCTTATTTCTCAATGTTATGGAGGCTCTCTCGGGGATGATTAATAAGGCTTGCTTTATGGGAGCTTTTAACGGTATCTTAACTCCTCATGACGGGTCGACCCTTACTCATCTTCTGTACGCTGACGACGCCATCATCCTCGGTGACTGGTCGGTGTTCAACTTGAAGAATATTATGAGAATTTTGAGATGCTTTCATTATGTTTTAGGTCTGAATATTAATCTTGGAAAATCTATTGTTTTTGGGCTCGGAGTCGAGGCCACTGAGTTAGCTAGTATGGCCTCGATTCTTAAATGCAAGTCGGGTTCAACCCCCTTTTCGTATCTCGGGCTTATTGTCGGAGCCAATATGAATAGAGTTTCTCACTGGAATCCAATCTTAAATTTAGTAAGTGACCGTCTTTCTCTTTGGAAGGCGGCCACTCTCTCCATTGGTGGTCGGGTGACTCTTATTAAATCCGTTCTTGAATCTCTCCCAAATTATTTTTTCTCTCTTTATAAGGCTCCGGTTAAAGTCATGACGGAGCTGGAATCCATTATTAAAAGATTTCTATGGGGAGGAACCAGCGAAGTAAAAAAATCCATTGGGTCGATTGGGATCGGGTTTCTTCTCCTAAAATCGTGGGGAGGGGGGGTTGGTCTTAGTAAGCTCAAGTTGTATAATCACGCACTTTTGCCTAAATAGGTTTGGAGATATAAGAATGAACCTCATTGTTTGTGGAAAAAAGTTATTGATGCTCTTCACTACTCCAAGAACGGTTGGTCGGTGTTGCTAGATAACAATTCTTTGTCGGGCTTTTGGAAGAATATTAAGTTGGTTTCCAATTTAGTGGTCTCGGGTCAGCATCTCCACCTTCTGTTCAAAGGGGTGGTTGGGAACGGGACTTTTGTCCGCTTCTGGTTGGACCCATGGGTCTCTCCGACTCCGTTGAAAATCAATTTCCCGTCGTTGTTCCTTTTAGAAACAGAGAAAAATTGTTTTGTCCATGATCGGTATGACTGGGTTGCCCACTCGTTTTCTGGCAGGTGGAAGTGGAATAGATCTTGACTCTCTGACCAGGAGCATCTTGAATTGGTCAGCTTTGCTTGCTTCTGTTCGCCTCAAGGAGCCCAAAGATGACTGGGAGTGGCTGGGAGACAGTTCCGGCTTCTTTTCGGTTGGGTCACTCAAAAAGCTGCTTCTTAATGACAGGGATTTCAGCATTCGGTTCGTTATGAAGTGGTCTAAATGGGTGCCGCTTAAATGCAACATTTTCATTTGGAGGGCGGAATTAAATCGAATTGCGACTTTCGATGCGCTTCTTAGGAGGAATATTCCAGTTGGGGACAACTTGTGTGTCATGTGCGACTTCGGGTCCGAATCGGCGGACCTTATTTTGATCTCATGTTACATCGCTTCATTGGTTTGGCATCATATTAGCTCTTGGTGCCGAGTGCCCCCTATCTTTGCTTTTTTTGGTGCAAGACTTGTTGGAGCTTCATAATAGTCCCGGTATTAAAGACTCGGTCAAAGATATTTTTCATGGTATCATCATCATTGTTTGTTGGTGTTTGTGGTTCGCTAGGAATGAGAAAAGGTTCTCCAATAAGGACATCAAGATCGAAGATATAGTTCATAATATTAAGTCCCTCGGTTTTTTGTGGTTATCAAATAGATTCAAATATAAGTCTATTTCTTTATCATTACCTTTTCTTTCTCCTCCACTCACAACCACTTTCAAAAAATATTAAAAAATTAATAGAGGTGAACAGTGTTTTTCACAAATATACATATGAACAGTAACATTTTCAGTCTCCTCCACTCACAACCACTTTAAATCATTCCCTAAAATATTCTGAACCCACTCACAAAGATATACAAAACATGCTGTGAATGCTTTTAATATAACATTGTTTAAAGAATGGACCAAGCACTATTAGAAATGAATTTCACAAAAGAAATTAAAATCTTCTACTCCCTCACTACCGACTCCTCCTTCCACCATCACTTTTGCTATCATTGACTAATACATTTTTTATAAACTTTCTTGCATATTAAGTATAGAGTAAACTGCCATTTTCGTCCCTGTGGTTTGGTCAAAATTGCCACTTTCATCCAATAGTTTGTTTTTTTGTATCTGGGTCCTCGTGGTTTTAAAATATTGCCATTTTCATCCTCGTGGTTTTAAAATATTGCCACTTTCATCCAGTCAGCTAACACCGTCCGTTTTTCTCAATTAAATGAGGGGTATTTCAGTCCTTTTACATATTTGTTTTATTTCTTCATCTTTTTTACTCTCACTTTTTAATCATAGAAACAAGCGACGGAGGTGTTCCAGTGGTGCTCGTCGGAAACTGGTCAGGAAAAGAGGAAGAAGGTCAGCAGGTGGATGATTAAATTAGAGGTTAAATTGGGGATGATTAAAAAGTGAGAGTAAAAAAGATGAAAAAATAAAACAAATAAGTAAAAGGACTGAAATACCCCTCATTTAACTGAGAAAAACGGACGGTGTTAGCTGACTGGATGAAAGTGGCAATATTTTAAAACCACGAGGATGAAAATGGCAATATTTTAAAACCATGAGGACCCAGATACAAAAAAACAAACTATTGGATGAAAGTGGCAATTTTGACCAAACCACAGGGACGAAAATGGCAGTTTACTCTTAAGTATATATTAATGTACCTAGATATTTGTCGATTCTATAGGTTTGGAGTTTTCTTGATAGCCTCTTGAATCGTGTGAATCACTTTCAGATTAAAATAATTTTAGTAGTACTTTAAAATCTTTAATCATATAAGATAAGACACATAAAAGAACAAGTATGAAATTGTGTGATGATAAGCTGTACAAGAAATTTGCATATGAATTCGATGTCTCAAACTAAACCAAAAAATCGTTCTATTTATATAGGACCAACCATCACAATGTTTCACTTGTAGTTACAATTGTCTACCGTTATATCAATGGAAAGACTCTTCCACAACAACTGATAAGCTGTACAAGAAATTTGCATATGAATTCGATGTCTCAAACTAAACCAAAAAATCGTTCTATTTATATAGGACCAACCATCACAATGTTTCACTTGTAGTTACAATTGTCTACCGTTATATCAATGGAAAGACCCTTCCACAACAACTCATTAACCGTTGATGAAAAGTAGCGGCTACCCGTAGTTGCATGTGATGTATAATGATGTTGATACCTAGTTGCTACTGAAGTACCAAGCTGCTACTAATGGAATAAGTTGCCACTAATGAATAGTATGTTACTAGCGATGCTTACAACCGTTAATCAGTTACAACTGATGATGAAATTTGAACGAAAGAACAATTTATGATATTACCTTAGTTTAAGGACAACATCTTAAATTTGATATAAACATAAAGGACACAAAGTGCAATTTGTTCTTTTGTTAACGACAAAAAGACAATTTTTCCCTCACGTGAAGAGCACATGACATCATTTAACGCTAAAAATAGACGTCTGTAGTGAAAAAAATGAAATTTGTTAAAAAACTTAAACATAAAGAACGATTTCTATTATTTCCTTAATTTAAGGACGAAACCTAAAATTTGGTATAAACATAAATTTCAAAAAATGTAATTTACTCTATTAAAATTGAAATTTAAAGGCTACATGCAAATCAATCGCAAAATTTTAGACCTTTTCATTTCGTTAACAAAAAATGAAAAAAAAAAGTTAATTTAAAATTTAAATGTTGGTTGTAAAATGGAAGTTTGCAATCGTTTCAATAAGACAAAACGATCGTAACACAATGAAAGATAAGAAAATAATAAGATTTAGATGTAGGTCGAAAAAGGTCACAAAAATAAAAAAAATATAATAAGAGGGAGGTTCAATACGAAACCATAAAAAAAAGAAACCATGTAAAAAACCTAATTTCACGTTTAAAAACTCGTTTTTACATAATTTTTTTGAAGCTTTTGCATATAAAAACATTTAGAAACCATTCTAACAAAAAAAAACTTAATTTCTATAAAAAAGAAAAATAATAATTTTATTAACTTTTTTTATTTTTTTTGTTAGAATGGCTTCTAAAATGTTTATATGCAAAAGCTCCGAAAAAATTTACATAAAAATGAGTTTTTCACATATGAAGTTAATTTTTTATGAGTTTTTGACATGTGAAACACGTGGTTCTCCTGTTTCCTTTTTTTTGGGTTCCCCAAAGAACTCTCCCCAATATAATAAGGGAAAATTACCAAAATGGTCATTTGACAGGTCAAATTTACGAAAATAGTCAGACTTTTTTAGTCTACTAATTCATGGTCATTTAGGCCAATAGACGGCTAGTTTAGTCGGCTCCTAATTCCGTGCCAAATACCTTTTTGTTAGAATTTAACCAACCAGATCTCGACACGTGTCGGCACTGACTTTTTAGCCGGCTATAGCCGTCTATTTAAACGGCTTAGCCGGCGTGTTTTTTTTTATGTTTGACCGGAATTAGGAGCCGGCTAAACTAGCCGTCTTTAGCCGTCTATTGGCCTAAATTACCATGAATTAGTAGGCTAAAAAAGTCTGACATTTTTGTAAGTTTGACCGGTCAAATGACCATTTTGGTATTTTCCCATATAATAAACTAAAATTAAAAGGTCAGTCTCGAAACTAATCAAGAACTTTTTAGAATAATAAATTAAAATTAAAATTTATGTCGCTAGAAAAACATAGAATTCATCGTCAATTAGCTGTTACTTATAGTCAATTTAGTTCATTTATGATCAATTAAGATCATTGATAGTTAATTATGTTCGTCTCATTTTAGGGTCAGTTATGGTCATGTTTATAAGGAGGGAATATCCTCAAAATATCCTTATTAATTTTCTTGTCCCTCAATTTGTTCCGGTAAACTATTTTTTTCCGAGAATGTCCCATTCAACATCGTCGGACGACGATGTTTAAAAAAAATCCGACGGCATTTGGTATTTGAAAAATCCGACGGTGTTTGAAAAAATCCGACGGTGTTATACCGTCTTCCGACGGTGTTTGGAGAAAAAACTACTTCAATGATTATCAAAAAAAATTAATGATTTTATATAAATAAAATGGGATCATACCTCAACAATTTTAAAAAAAAATTACCATTGGATCCTCCGGTGTTTATAAACATACCGGCGTTTTGTACACGTGGCGGGGTGTGGTTGACTGAGAATAGCGTCGGACGACCATGTTATACCGTCGGTTCCGACGTTATACGAGGGGACGTTTTCGGAAGGGATTAGTCAAAGCGACAGACTAAGAGAAAAGTAATAAGGACATTTTAGGGATTTTCTGGTTAATAGTTTGACCAACATTTTACAAGTAAAACTAGTTATATACACCTTACCATAATCAAAGCTGAAGAAGCTTGCTATGTTTAATCCATAGACACATATATGAACACGCGCATCACAATCTTTTAAGTTTGACCGGAATTAGGAGCAGGCTAAACTAGCCGTCTTTAGCCGTCTTTTGACCTAAATGACCATGAATTAGTAGGCTAAAAAAGTCTGACATTTTTGTAAGTTTGACCGGTCAAATGACCATTTTGGTATTTTCCCATATAATAAACTAAAATTAAAAGGTCAGTCTCGAAACTAATCAAGAACTTTTTAGAATAATAAATTAAAATTAAAATTTATGTCGCTAGAAAAACATAGAATTCATTGTCAATTAGCTGTTAATTATGCTACGGTAATGGAGCGCAGGAAACCGATATCGGAGAACATTCAACATCGTATCACCAAGTTCTTTATTTCTAATTTGCCTGATCGATGTGGCGGTAATGATTTGGCTGGGTTTGTAAGGGAGCTCGGAATGATTTTTGATATTTTCATTGCTAGGAAGCGGGATAGGTTCGGTAAACGATTTGGTTTTCTGTCAATGTTAGATGTCAAGAACAAGGCTGAGATGGAGAAATCGTTAAGATTGATACATATGGGTGGTAATACGCTGAAATGTAACGTGGCTCGCTTTGTTTTGGAGGATGGTGAGATTAACGACAAAGGTAAGGAGGCTAGATCTCAGGGGGGCGGTCATAGACAGTCAGAGCATGCAACTTACGGTATCAATCGAGATGAGGGTTATACGGGTAGCAATGGTTCGAGGTCTTTTCGGGACATTCTGATGGGGAGGAAGAGCGCTTATGAGGATCAGAAAATTGTAATAGTTGATAACAACTTGCAGGCCTTCGTCGGATTGCATGGGGGAGCTTTGGTGGCGAATATGATTGATATGGAGGCTCTAAAGAACATCAACCTTATATTGAAGGAGATCAGTCCGGCAGACGGGATGGTACAATACTTGGGTGGAGTTACGGTTCTGTTGTCTTTCCTTGATAATAAATCAGCGATGTCTGCTATGGAAAAGACAAGAGATATTGTGGGCCGATTTTCAAAGATTGAGTTGTGGGAGGGTCAAGTTTTGAATGTCGATAGAATAGCTTGGCTAAGAATTTTTGGGATGCCGTTACAGTTACTAAGAAACGAAGTGTTAGATTCCGTTGGAAGGTTATTCGGGACGATTGTGCAAAACGCTAACGTATTGGAAGAAGAGGGTGATCTCTCGTCAGAATTTATCGGAGTTTTAATCGGGAATGGTAGAAGGGTGTCGGAGGAAGTTTCCATCCAATGGCAGGGTAAAAGGTTCCAGGTTTGGGTCCGTGAAGAGGAGGGAGCATGGGTTCCGGAGTTCTTATCCGGCGATGTCCGGTCAGTAAACTCTCTGGTTTCTAATGAAGAAGATATAGATATTGTGGAGGAAGGTGTAGATGAAATGAAGGATAGGGAGGATTTATGTCAACCGATCGACGGTGAAACGATGGCCGAAACTAAGGAAGTCGGCATCGAGGAAGAAGGACTCGGATGGAAATCCTCTAATTTGGAAACCGACGTGGAAATTGATCCTCATTTATTGCAAGATACGTTTTGGAGGAAACAGATAATCAAGAGGAATATTTGCCGGGTCCCAATTTCCTTTTTGAAAATCCAATAAATGTAGAAGAGGATGGTTTGAATGGCACGTGCAACATCACCAAAAGAAAAAAGATTAATAAGTGGGAGGATTTGGGCCGGCCCAGTTGTTATTCTTCTAGTGGATCAGGCCACTGCAAAGGTAAGAAGGCTAGGTGTAAAGACCCTTTTGGGTTAAATGATATTCTGGGCTTGGAGGAGGAAGACCGGAATATAGTTATGGTTCAATTCAATGAAGAGGCAGCTGATTATAATTCTCCGGGTGGAATTGATTTACACATGGATCCGTCTAAATGGGTGGAGACGCAGCAACCAGACGGTGGTTCGGAGGAGGAGCCGATGGGTTCTTTGCCTGGTTCTTCGAATACAATTATATCCGAGATTGAAGCAACAAAAATTTTGGGGGAAAGTATGGGTGCTATGCTCGCGAATTTTGATCAAATGATAGGGGATTCTATTGTTCAGGAGAGGTCACAATTGGGTAAGTCATGAATATAGTCTCTATTAATATTCGTGGTCTTGGGGTTGTGGGGAAAGCGGCTTGGATTAAGAAGACTAAGTTGGATTTTAGTGCTTCTTTTATTTCTTTTCAAGAGACGATGTGTTCGGATCCTAATCGGGAGATGCTTGCTAGTTATTGGGGTGATTTGGGGTTTGATTTTGACTGGGCCAACGCTTATGGGAGATCGGGGGGGCCTGATTAACATCTGGGATCCAAAAGTTTTTCAGAAGGATGGCTCTCTCAATCACAGGAACTTTCTGGTCACGAATGGATGGTTAAGGGAAGGGAATTATAGGGTGAATATTGTGAATGTCTATGCTCCTCAGTCCAATTCGGAGAAAAAAGTTCTATGGCATGATTTGATTGGGGTTATCCAATCGGGTCAAGGTTGGTGGGTGGTGTTAGGGGACTTCAATTCAGTTCGGTATCCTGAAGACAGAAAAACTCTTTCTTTGATCCAGTGGGGGCCAGAGATTTTAATGAATTTATTGACGAGGCTGAGCTTAGAGAGTAAAATATGACAGGTATGAAATATACTTACTTGGCTAGTAGGGAGGGGTGTAAGCTAAGTAAAATTGATAGGATTTTTGTATGTTCTGGGGTTTTTAATAAGTGGCCTAATGCTTGCTTGAAAGCTCTACCTAGAGAATTATCAGACCATTCCACTCTGGTTTTACATCTTGTTGATTCTAACTTTGGCCCCAAACCGTTTAGATGGTTTAATTCTTGGTTGGATAGGGTCGGGTGTGAGGAGGTGGTTAGTAAGGCTTTGGAGGGTTTTGTCGGTTATGGCCCCCCGAATGTGATTCTAATGAAAAAATTCAAGAGGTTGAGCCTTAAGCTTAGGAAATGGTCGAAGGAATGCATTTCTAAGGATCAAGATGAATTGGAAAATATAAAATCTAAAAAACAAGAGCTTGAAGTGATCATGGAAGACAGAGAGCTTTCAGAGGAAGAGATGTGGGTATGGTTGGAATGCAGAAAAAGAATTGAAGAGATAGATCTATTAAGATGTAAAGATTTGATGCAGAAATCTCGAGTTAAGTGGGCTTCGTTTGGGGACGACAATTCGGCTTTTTTCCATAGTATGGTTAATGGTAGAAAAGCTAGGAATGCTATTCCTGGGTTGGATATTGATGGGGTTTAGGTGTCCAAGCCATCTTTGGTCAAGAAGCATGTGTTGAAGTTTTTTAGAGAGCATTTCAAGGAGAGACTCAAAGACAGACCATTACTTGAGTGTGAAGGTATTAATCAAGTTCCTTTTGATCTCAGAAGGAAGTTAGTAATGCCTTTTCTAGAGATGAGATTAAGGAAGCGGTTTTTGACTGTGGGGCGGACAAGGCCCCTGGCCCGGATGGTTTTAATTTCAGGTTTGTGAAAAGGTTTTGGTATTTATTTGAGGATGATTTTTTTAACATTTTTTCAAAATTCCATCAGACAGGGTCGATTAGTTACGGGTGCGGATCGGCTTTTATTACTTTGATTCCAAAAGTTTTCACTCCTGTGGGTCTTAAAGATTACAGGCCTATTACCCTTATTGGGATAATTAGTAAAGTTATCTCTAAGGTTCTTGCCAATCGGTTAAAGAAGGTTTTGGATTTCGTGATTTCTGAGAATCAATCGGCATTCCTCCATGATCGATTTATTTTGGATGGTCCTTTGATTGTAAATGAGCTGTTGGGGAGTATAAAGAAAAGAGGTAAAAAGGCTTTCCTTTTGAAGATCGACTTTGAAAAGGCATACGACAATGTGAATTGGAACTTCCTCATTTCTATTTTATCTCAAATGGGCTTTCCCACGAAATGGTGTGTATGGATCAGAGGGATTTTAGAGTCGGCTAGATCGGCAGTATTGGTCAATGGCTCGTCGACTTTTGATTTTAATTGTGAAAAAGGGCTTCGGCAAGGAGATCCTATTTCTCCGTTTCTATTCTTAATTGCTATGGAGGCGTTTTCATGGATCCTTAATAAAGCTAAAGACATTGGGGAGCTCAAGGGTGTTCATATTTCGGAGGAGGAGCAAGATATAACTCATTTATTATATGCGGATGATGCGATGATCATGGGAGAATGGTCTAGTGATAACCTGGAAAAGACGGCTAGACTTCTACGGGTTTTCTATTTATGTTCGGGACTTCGAATTAATTTGCACAAGTCTAACTTGTTTGGTATAGGTACGGGAGAGTCCGAGGTGGATAACATGCTAGGAGTGTTGGGCTGTAGAAGAGGTACGATTCCTTTTAACTATCTTGGGATCAAAGTGGGTGCTAACATGAACAGGATTAATAATTGGGGGGTGGTTATTGACACGGTGGAGTCGCGGTTAGCTTCTTGGAAGTCTAAATTATTGTCCATGGGGGGTAGGGTTACTCTCATCAAACTGGTATTGGAAAATCTTTCGATTTACTATTTTTCGCTTTTTAAAGCTCCGTTGGCGATCATTAATAAGTTGGAAAGTATCATGAGGAGATTTCTTTGGGGCGGTTCTAGTGAAGAAAAAAAGATAAGTTGGGTGGCGTGGGAGAAGGTTGCTAGACCAAAAAAGGCGGGTGGGTTGGGGTTACGTCGGCTTAAAGATGCCAACGAGGCTTTGCTTCTAAAGTGGAGATGGCGGTTCAAGAAAGAAAAAAATAATTTATGGAAACGGATCGTTAGAGGATGTCACGGGTCTAATTACAATTGGTCATCGCTCCCGCATAGGCCTAACCATTCCGGGTGTTGGTCCGAAATAGTGAAACTGAATGAGCGCCACATCCCGGATGGGAGGAAATTTAATTCTTTCTTTTATGGTATAGTTGGAGATGGCAAGTCGATAAGGTTTTGGTTAGATTGGTGGATCGGAGGTACTCCTTTAAAAGATGCTTTTCCTTCTCTGTTCAAGTTAGAAAAATCAAAAGATATTCTTATTGAGAATAGAGTTTCTCTTGGATGTGATGTTAAAAATATAAGTTGGGAGTGGAGAAGGGATCCGTCCACGCAACAGGAGGTTTCAGAGCTTTTTGGCCTTCTTATCTTAATTCGTGATCACTCTTGGGATAGTGGAGTGGATTCTTGGAAATGGCGTGGGGGGGGGGGGTCAAGATCAGTTCTCTGTTTCTTCGGCTAAAAAGTTGATATCTTCTTCTCGGGATTATGGCGAGTTTTTCAAGATGAAATGGAATGGATGGATCCCTTTGAAATGTAATGTCCCGGCGTGACGTGCGGAACAAGATAGGCTCCCAACTAGAATAGAGTTGATTAAAAGAGGGGTGAATATTCAAGAGGTGTTATGCCCGCTTTGCGGTGATATTCCGGAATCGTCGACTCATCTTTTTACGGTATGTATTTTTGGTATGGAAGTTTGGGATCGGGTTACTAGTTGGTGCAAGATGGCTCCTTTTTTCGCTTTTGAAGTTAGGGATATTCTTGTGTTACCTAAAGTTTTGAAGTTGAGAAAGCAGGAGTCGAGGACAATTCATGGGATTATTCTCACTACCATTTGGTATATATGGATTGCTAGAAATGAAGCGGTTTTCCAAAGGAAGGTCACTAAGGTTGTGGACGTCGTGGCTAAGATAAAAACGTCTTCTTATTTTTGGATTAAAAATAGGTCTAGATATAAATGTCTAGATTGGAAGGAATGGTGTAATTTTTCTTTTATTTTGATGTAACTATCGGTTTCTTGTGGTTCTTGATTTGAGGACTCGCAGTTGGTTGGTTGGGTGTGAATGAAAGTTCTTCTTCTTCTTCAAAAAAAAAAAATTAGCTGTTACTTATAGTCAATTTAGTTCATTTATGATCAATTAAGATCATTGATAGTTAATTATGTTCATCTCATTTTAGGGTCAGTTATGGTCATGTTTATAAGGAGGGAATATCCTCAAAATATCCTTATTAATTTTCTTGTCCCTCAATTTGTTCCGTTGAACTATTTTTTTCCGAGAATGTCCCATTCAACAATGTCGGACGACGATGTTTGAAAAAAAATCCGACGCATTTGGTATTTGAAAAATCCGATGGTGTTATACCGTCTTCCGACGGTGTTATACCGTCGTCCGACGGTGTTTGGAAAAAAAATCTGTTTCAGTGATTATCTAAAAAAATTAATGATTTTATATAAATACAATGGGATCATACCTCCACAATTTTGTAAAAAAAACTACCATTGGATCCGCCGGTGTTTATAAACATACCGGCGTTTTGTACACGTGGCGGGGTGTGGTTGACTGAGAACAGCGTCGGACGACCATGTTATACCGTCGGTTCCGACGTTATATGAGGGGACATTTTCGGAAGGGATTAGTCAAAGCGACAGACTAAGAGAAAATTAATAAGGACATTTTGGGGATTTTCTGGTTTATCAGTTTGACCAACATTTTACAAGTAAAACTAGTTATATATACCTTACCATAATCAAAGCTGAAGAAGCTTGCTATGTTTAATCCATAGACACATATATGAACACGCACATCACAATCTTTTAGGGTCTAATATATGATACATAGATCATTCATGGAACTTGAGAAAAAACAAACTTTCAATCCTCACCTCACTTGCGTTGTGAAATTTTCCCCTTTCTTCTCTCCATATAATAAAACCCTGCCAATGAACCAACCGAAAAAACCGAAAAGCAAACAGATGCAACATCAATCGACGCATGATGACCTGTGATCGCACGGATAGTAAACAAGTCAAAAATCTTGCTGCTATCTGTGTTCTGGCCATAGCCTACCTCAACTTCTTGACCATCGAACACATAGGCCCGGACAAAAAACTTAGCCGAAGGGATGTCTCTGTCTACTTTCCAAACAAAGGAATTGTTTGAAGGGTTGTATGGCCTTGCAGCAATCATGTGTTGGCATGTTTTGTCTTTCTTTAGGTCGTCCACTGTCTTCCGCCATGGTCGGTCTTTTTGGCTCTCGGGTGCATAGCATAGTTTGAGTTTTAAGGTCTTGTAGGTCGAGTCTATACCGGGTGGGAACGTCTGGTTGAATTCCCATTTTATTGTGAGTTCATCTTCCCCAGCTTTTAGTACTGCAAGATTCAGATTCAATTATGGAAACTATTAAAAGTTTGAATCCTGTTGCATACCCGGATGGAAAAAACTTGAATAGGTTGCCATACCAAAACAATAACAAAAACAAATAATATTGCAATCGTTTCAACTACTCTACAAGCACTAGAGGGCCTCTGGCGTTAGTAGTATCCAGGTGTGTAAAATGGTGTTCATTCTCATTAGGTTGAGGGTTTGAGTCCAGCAGTGGACAATAAAAGTTGATCCTCAGTCATACTACTCTACAAACCACAAGTATGATTGAGGATCAACTTCCAAAAACCAATGAAATTTGAATTTTTTTTTTTTTGAGAGAGAGATACCATTACCATGGCCTAGTGGAGATGAAGCTGAGACTATAAGTGTTTTATGAAGGGAAGAGAAGGTGACACCAAAAGAACTTGCTGCAAAACATGATAACATAAGATAACCAACCAGAAAAACAGCTGGAAACTCCATTGATGAGTTGAGTTGTGATAATCATATATTAAGAACTTTGGAGCTCCTATATATATACACATTCCATGTAAGTATATACTCATATGCCAAATGACAAAGAAAACCGTCAAAGATTTGACTTTTTACTGTCAAATGAAGAAGTTACTATTTAACTTATGTGGAAAACCCAATAGAATGTGCCTACAAGTTAACAAGAATATCTTGGATAATATTTAGGGATGATTTGAAGGAGTCAAACTAGAAAAAGTCAAAATTTTCATATTTTATATCCAAGATGGCTCTTAAGCATGCTCAAGGGATGCATTTTTGTCATTTTAACTGGACTTGTATGGAAGTTAGCTTCTTTGTGCCAAAGTTATGTTTTGAATAGCTTAGAATAGTCCCAAAAAGCTTTGGGAAGGACAAAAGGCTAAACAAGAAAACGGGGTCTCGATCAAGAAGTGACGTGTAGAGGATCACATCCGTCGGATAAGAGTGTGTTGTTTGATTGCCGACCTACGATGCTACATACAAGATAAGTTACCTTTTCAAATATCGAAAAGACTAGAGAACGTACGATAAGTATCACAATACGTAATGTTTACATATATAGAAAGAAAAGGAGAAGCTGGTTACGTGTACTCTATGGAATTGGGATATAGATGAAACCGACCCGCCATTGAGAATTTCATATGCAATAGAGGAAAGAAAGATCGCGTAAAATCGACATAAAATCTTTATGATTCATGTTTAGAGTATTTCATTGTCTAGCTTCTAAATCATCATTTACCTTTTTTTCTTCTACAGATGTTATATAAGAACTCAAATGTATTTAATTTTTGGAAAACCATTCCAAAGTTGAAGTAAATATAACTTATTACAACAATAATTTTTTCTTTAAAATAATACAATATTGAATGTATACATGCTGGTATATTATTTTGGACAACTTCTAATGCATTTAAAATGTTTCAAATTAAGTAAAAATAAAATCTCACACGTACAATTTTAACTTATTAAAGACAAAGTATAAAGACTCTTTAAAGGTGGTTTTTGCTTTGTGGATTGAAATTCCAGGATTTGAAATCCGTAAAGATTTGAATCTTATCATATGTTTTGTTTATAGAAGATAAAATGGAACTTAATTCCAAATTCTTTATATATTTTGTTTGGTTAGTGAATATATCAAAAGACGGATTGTATTGATTTTTCTTCTTTTGGTAAACTCTTGTTTCTCTTATAAATACATTGGTACACAATTATAATAAATCCTAATAGATTTATTCACACACGACTTTACATAAATTACAAATTCAATAACATAATTAAGTAAAAAAAATTAACTAGGTTAGAAACTCGTATATTACTTAGGTTAAATTAAGAAAAAATATTAAATAGTTAGTAATAAATAGCTACTTTAAAAAAATCATTACATTAATTTAAACAAAACACAATTGAGAAAAAAATAAACGTACTTCACAAAATTGTGACACATGGCACATTCAATTCAGTTACTTATTTATTTGATATAAGCTTTTGTAACTTTTTTAATAGGAGTGGGATAATTTTATTATAAAAGAGTTCTTGTATTTTAAAAAATAAATATTATTTTTATCTTAAAATACATTTGGTGTAAAATTTTGGCTGGATTATCAATAACTATAACTAGTTTTATACCCGTCCCGGTCCGGGTTTTCCAAAATAATAAAATTAAAACTTAACCAAAATGTTCACCCTAAAAAACTTACTAAATGACTATGAATTAAAAAACGTAATAGAAGAGTTTACTTTAAATTAATAAACTTAACCGTGATTTACTTCTTAAGTTGCTTGGGTGTCTGCAAACCCCTCTTCGACCTCGACTCTTGCCCCGACAATGTTGGGGTTGCGCTTTTGCCATAACCATGTTTAACACACAAAATGTTTAAAAAATTATAAAACTATGAACAAAAGGTATTTTGACCAAACCTAACTTGTATAAAGCCAGCAAAAAATGACCCAATTTGACCCAAACATGTTTTGACCCATCACTAAATCCCTAACACGCCCATTTTTCCCCTCTGCTAAGATCAAGTGGAAAATGGCTAAATAACGAATTGTAGAGATTGAGTTGCATACAATAAAGACGCACCCGCCTTTCGTGACATATCTTTGAACTAAATCATTCTGTTTAGCAACCAATCGGTATAGCAAAACTCAAAAACCACATCAATTCTACACGAGCATGAACATGAGATTGCACAAATACAGAAGCATGTCTAACAAATTGGAATTCAGTTCACATAAATATAGTTACACAACATTAACTAATTAAGCCTGAATTCTACATTTTGTAAAGGAAGCTAAAAAGATCAATCAGTATGATTAAATGCACTTAACATATGATTTTAGGGAACACTTTAAACAAAAAAAATTAAGTTAACCATTTAAACTTTTTTAAAACAATTTCTGATTGCAATTACCTATTTCATCTATAAATACAGGAAAATCTAAAGAAACTTTAAGTTAACCAATTTAAAAAAAAAATAACTGGATAATCAATGCAATTACCTATTTCTGATTGCAATGATATTTGCAATTAGATGTTTTTAAAAAAAATTAAGTTAACCATTTACATCTTGAAACATACTCAATGCAATTATTTAAACTTTTTTAAAACAATTTCTGATTGCAATTACCTATTTCATCTATAAATATAGGAAAATCTAAAGAAACTTTAAGTTAACCAATTTTTTTTAAAAAAAAGTGGATAATCAATGCAATTACCTATTTAAACACATGACGATACAAGATACTCATTATTAGGTATAAATAATAAATAATAATAGATATGTTTCACTGCTAGGTTACTACAATGTCACTGGTTAAGTCAAAACGACGTTGTTTAAGTACACAATTCATAAGCAAACTCATCACAACTAGAAAACGAACTTTCATCAAAGAATAGCTCACCGATGGAAATAAAAAAAACCCCAAAAAAAAGTAGAAAAACAATATTTTTAAGGCACGTGAGTAATTATGGATGGATCATCGACAAAAAAGAACCCAAAAAAGGAAATAGTTATATATTACTGGGTTCATCGGGTTGGTGATTACCGACAGATTATCAACAACAATACATATTAGATTTCGAATAAGACTTCTTTCCATCCTTTTGAGTCATTGTCGGTTCATTTCAAAATTGTGACGACATTAGTGATCCGCTGCAACTAATGAAAATAAGATTCTAGATGATATTTCCTTCCGGGCTTCTCAGGTGTTGTCGAGAAATATAATTTTTCGTTAATGTTTTGTTGTTAAGTTGTCTTATATGTTTATTATATATACTATTGGGACTCTTTGATTTTCATATTATTCGTTCTCAATTTCTCATTTGTTGATATAGAAACTGTTTGTTGAAACCGGTGGTCTCAAAACTAAAATGTGTCAAATGTGATGTTGAATACCTCATATGTGCTCCTATGGTGGAAACCGGTTATTTGGAATTGGTTGTCTTGGAATTAAAAGTGGCCCGTATCTCAAAAGAGGTTGGGAATGTAGGTCGGTTTCCCATATCTATGTTTGTGGTAACTTCCATTTTATGTGCTCATGTGGTATAAAAATAGTTGATGGAAATGGTGGTCTAATTAGAATTTTTGGGCATATGTGTTCCCCCAAAATGGTTTCAACTTATGTGCTCAAAATATGCTAATTAGGAAACTTATAGTGCACATCATTGGCATAAGTTTTTCTGTAAAATCTGGAAATGATCATTTATTTAACTTTTTTCTCGATAAAATAGAGTTATGGGAATGAAGTGCTAAAGGCCGAAAGAAGGACCGTCTATTCAGTGATCCCGACAGCTGCAACACAGGGAGGTCTTACAATCCTAATAGTTTTACATAATTATGTGTTTTATATAAGGTCATTATTGTTAATCGTCAACAAACTACTAATTAGTTGAATAATGTTTAAAGATTAATGCCTTAGAATAAAACATGACATTGATGTAGGATTAGAAGTACGGGAGGCGAAGATGCACACGAAACTGCATGTAGAGTGGAAGCATTTCGAAGATATGCTGTAGAAGAAGATAAAGATTGAATGGATGCATACAATGACTGACTAAATGAGTAGTTCAACGCTTTTATGCGTCAGCTAGATAGTTTGTTACTGTATTAACATGTTTATATAATAATATAGATTTTGATAATAATGACTTTCTAAGTGCTTGAGGGTATATGTAATCCCATGCCTATACCCGGTATCAATGTGTTTATTAAAGATATTCCTTTCTAAGTGCTTGAGGGTTCAATTCTTATGATAGACATTGATGTAGATATAGTAGATATAGAAGTAGGTTTAGAGGACGTGAGAGTTAGCCGTTCATTATAAAAAAAACTCTTTAAGCTACTTCTATATAATATTACAGATTTTGATATCTTTAAGCTAAAAGTAGGGATGACAATGGGCCGGGTATCTGTAATCCCATGCCTATACCCGGTTGTAAAATCGTGTCCTATATCCGACCCATTACCCGTCAGGTTTGTGTCTGGTAATTACCCGTTAGGTATCGGGCTTACCTGGGGGTATCGGGCTTACCCGCGGGTATCGGGTATACCCGTTAGTATTGGGTATTGTGCATACTCGCGGGATCGACCAATATCCGTCGGATATGTGTCGTGTACATTTCTATGACTCTATTTTTATATAATTTCATAACATATTAAATATGAATAAATTATATACATTAATATCATCAAATACATATCTATACTAATAAATAAAGGTTTAAGGTGGACACTTGTCACCTCCTCATGCCTTCTCACATTGATTTTCCCACCTCTCTCTCCTAATAAATGCACATCTATCTTATTAAATAATAATGATGTTATAAATATATTATTAAAAAAGAATACCAATTATATTAAATAAGAATATATAATAGGAAATCAAAATATAACTAATTAAAGAAAAATACTAATTTGTTATATACACACACATTTCCACTTGATATATCTCGAGACGATCATAATAGTCTGACAAGTTATGACGTATTTACAAATTTCTAAGTTTTATCTTTTTTAATATAAAATCTCGTGTAAGACACGGGATTCTAACCTAGTTTCATAATAAAATCTAATTTTCCATATGAAGTATTAAAAGGGAAAGGCTAAGGAAAAAAAATTAAAACTTTTCGGGTATATGATTCGGGTAAATGGGCATGTGATTTCGGGTAATTGGGCCGGGTATCACTTGATGTCATACCCGTGAAATATTTTAAAACTAATCCCATATGCCATACCCGGTCCCATACCCGCCGAGTTTCGGATATAACCGTCCTGAATGTTTCGGTTTTCGGATATACCCGTCGAGCTTGGATTTTTTACATAGCCCTGGCTAAATGGGTAAGTTTTGGACCTTCTGCACGTTCTTATGTCATTAAATGTAACAATTACATCACTTAACACAAAGTAGGCAAGTAGCTAAGCCACAACAGACCCATACGATTAAACTTAGTTTCACGGGCTTAGAAGACGCAGTATTTGGGCCAACGGATCACCTTTTCTTTTGGGCTGAAGTTTCTAGCTAACGTTTATTTTATTAACGGTGGAATTCCCCCCGCTACGCAGCGGGAATTTGGTTGCGGCGTCGGTTCGTTTCGTTATGGTACCGATATGGAACCGACCCTTGCTATAGCAAACGAAAGAGGAAAAAATAACTAAAGTCGTTACATGTCCAAAAAGATATTGGCAAGTATTTTACATCGATCGAAAATCAAAACAAAGAATATTGGTACCAGTTTAGATAAAAACGACGCTGGTACCGATGTTCGGTCGATATTGGTTATTTGTTAAAATTTGTAACACTCGGTTTCGACGACTTATACACTCGTACTCACCCCAACAAAAAAGATCACATCGAAACGCTTATAAAAAATGCACGTGGAAATGACAAATCATGAATTTTATAAAACATCGTATTTTAAAGGTTTAAAAAGGAATACAAAAAAAGGACGAAACCTTCAACTAGCTTCGACTGCTTGTAAGCTCGTGCTTCAATTATTTGTATATTATAATGAAAATTCGGTTTTGAACGAAATTTACATCGAAACGTATATAAAAAGAAGCTCGTTGCAATGGCTCACTCATAATTATGTAAAAGATCATATTTTAAAGAGTAAACTGCAATTTGCTTCCATGTGATTTACCCAAATCTACACATTGCGTCCTTAAGTTTGAAATTTTGACCATTGAGTCCCCGTGGTTTCAGTTTTTCTCCAATTAAGTCACTGAGACTAACGGCCGTCATGGATCTGTTAGAAAACAAGTTAAATGTCCATTTTACCCTTAGGGGTGCATTCTAATATAAGTGAATCAGACCTAAATGATCGATTTTCCACCGGAGATCCTTGCAGACTTCCTATTTGCCCTAATCAAACAACCATCATTAGAAACTTTCAATCTTCCCATTTATCCATCATTAGATCCTTAAGGGTTACTTTCAATGCATCAATCAATCAACCCAAACCCTTAAAACATAAACTTTCAATCTTCCCATTTATTGACGATTTACCATCTGGATCGGGAGAACCTCCTTGTGTCACCCGCAGGAAAATCAAGATCTCAGCCCGCCACACAACCACTTAGCCTATACAAGTCTCAAAAAACGCCGTGACTGGAGCACGTTCTTGCAGTACCTTAAAAACCACAAACCACCATTGACGCTGTCCCGGTGCAGCGGCGCTCACTTGATCGAGTTCCTCAAGTACCTCGACTAGTTCGGGAAAACCAAGGTTCATGTCACCGGTTGTGCTTATTTTGGCCATCCAAATCCGCTGGAGCCGTGTGCGTGTCCGTTGAAACAAGCTTGAGGGAGCCTTTCATCGGCCGACTACGAGCGGCGTACGAGGACAACAACGACCAGCCGGAGTCAAATCTGTTTGGTGCAAGAGCTGTGAGGATATACTTGAGGGAGGTTAAAGATAGTCAAGTAAAGGCTAGGGGTATTCAGTATGAATGAATAGATTTATTTATTTCTACTTGGCGATCATCAATTTCTGGAATATGTTTATGGATTCCAAAAGAAGAGAAAAAGTTGAAGATGGCAAAACGAATGTAGTTACAAATTGTGTGGTGATGAACTTATGTTGACACTAAATTCAAGTGGTGAAATTATAGAAAAAACCAAAGTGGGTGTTAGATTCTGAGATCCGGTACACATTTAGAAAGAACAAAAACACACTTATGCTCCATTGCAACCAGCAGTAAGTTATCAATATTTCTGCTGGTGTATGAAAAGAAGAAGAGGAAAAGGGCTGGTGGCAGTGCCTCCGCCGCCACCGCGAATACGTCGGTGGATGGCGGCGACGATGATGGTGGTGGTGAGGATGGTGGAACTAGTGGCAATATTTCTAGCAATGAGGGAAGGGGTGGTGGAGAGCATTTCTGGTAGAAGAAGGTGGATAGGATGAGGAGATGGAGAAAATTTAGGGATTTATAACAAGCTTTAGTAAATGACGAAGTTGCCCCCAAAAAGCCAAGCAAAATGATGAATGTGCCCTTCATTACTAACAGATTTTTAACGGGTGTTAGCCTCAGGGACTTTATAAAAGAAAAAATAAAACCACATGGACTTAGAGGTCGAAATTTCAAACGTAAGGACCCAACGTGTAGATTGGAGTAAACCACATTCACGCAAATTGCAGTTTACTCTATTTTAAAAGTTATAAGAAAAACAAAATATGTTCAAAATTAATTATAGATTAAAACATGAGTAAATTACATTTTTCGTCCTTTAATTATATACCAAATTTCAGATACTGTTCTTAAACTAATAAAATAACAAAAATCATCATTTATGTTTAAATTTTGTAACAATTTACGTCTTTTGGTCTAAAGGGGGTTAGATTTTGGGGTTAAGTTCTGTAATGTGTAAAACACATGAGGGTAGTTTAGTCATTATAACCTTTCAGGGACCATTTGTGTACTTAACTTAAAGATTTGAATCCACCCTTTTTATAAAAAAATGTCTCAAAACGAAAAAAAAAGACACTAAACTACCCTCATGTGCATTGCACATGACATAACTTAACCTTAAAATCTATCCTCTGTTAAAACAAAGGACGTAAACTGTTACAAAATTTAAACATAAATGTTGATTTTTATTATTTCTTTAGTTTAAGGACAATATCTGAAATTTGATATATATACTTAACGGACGAAAAATGTAATTTACTCATAAAATATTATAAAAATAAAAAATCTTTGCCACCTATAGATACAGAGTAAAATTATAGTTTGTGTGTGGGGACACTATTTACAAGTTTGCATTTGTTAGTATAGGAATTACTTCAGTTTAACTCGAAATTGGTTATGAATTTTGTGATTCACTCACGTCCAATTATTAGATCATACAATAAGTAACTTCATGAATAGTAGTTTACCACCTATTTTGCAAATGGTATAACCTCTTGAAGCATATGACCACGTATCAACTGAAGGTTTAATCCACGTTTCATTATGTCTCCTTTACCTTCATATGAAGCAGAACAAGTAGGAGCTGCACAACCAGGTAGGGTTTAATGTCGGATGAATGAAGAAAGAGAGACGCTGCCGTCACAACCAGGTAAGGTTTTTCTTTATTGCTTTTGAAGACACCAGATAAGAGGAATCAGAAAAGGGTTGCTTAGAACCCCTATGCTTCCTTCTCACCATGAGAGAGCAGATGGTAGTGACAGGAGCTTCACATCGGCCTTAGCTTGATACCGACAGGAGCTCGCATCTTCCTCCCCCTTCGTTTTTTTTCCCACCGCTACTTACTCTCCACCAAATACACACAGAGATGCAATATCTAACTTTCCTGTTCCAATTTTAGGGTGAAAGCAAAGAGCCGTTCATCGTTTCCGCTTGCAGGCTAAAGGCCCAATTCAACGTTGCCCTAAGATTTGTTTGACATGTCACTTTCAATTTGTGTTGATTTTTTTGAAGTGCTTGAGTGTAAGAATTAGGGTTTGTATTATTAAACTTTTAGAGATTTTTGTTATGAAGGAGCAGCCAGAATCGGTGCAACGAAGATTAGGGCTCATTTGACCCGACCTTCAAGATTTCTACGCATGAATGGAGGAAGGTAGCTTTTATTCTACATTTCTTTTGCTATATCTTTTATCAATAAGCTATGATTTAGTGTTTTTTTAAACAATTTATGGCAGTAAAGATGGTTTTTTGTGGTTAGGGGTATTGAATTGGGGGTTTAGTGATGCAAAGGTTGATTTGTGTGGATTGAGTAAGATGGAAGGATGGATGTGTAGGGGAAGTTTGTTACAATTTGGCTCATTTTGGTGGTGGTTAGGGTTATGGTCCATGATTTTATTTGTTATATGTTTTTTGCAGCTATTATTTATGGTAATTTGATTATTAGTTCATATTTTTGAGTTTGAGTGCATTAAGAACTGATTTATGTTACTTCCATATTTTCTGTAGATGAGATATAATATGGTTATAGCTATGTGTGTAGTGGAGGTTTTTTTTTCCCAATATCTTTCAAGATTTTAATATATGCCAGGAGCTACTATTAAGTATTAGTAATTGTGACATTTATAATTTTCACAACTTATGTTGTCAAAAGCATGTAATGATGATTATCTATGTATAGGTTGCCATGAAAAGCGGAAAGTTTATATGAGACTCAAGGTCGTCCAATTATTCTATCTCAGGTATAAGCCACTCATTTCAGTTGTTTTTTTCAAGATTTTAAAAAAAATCACCAAAACAATTGTATCTTAACAAATTAATGAAGTATGAACTCGGAGCACCGGCTTGAGCTTATACAAAATCGGCAACTGAAACGGTTGTGGGTCTGGGAACTGATGTACCATGGCTCATGTGCAAACAAGATGATGCTGCTGACCCCATTGTAAGTTAACCATTTAAGTTAAGCAAGTTTTTGTGTCTGTATTGACTTTTGATGTTGACTTTTTTTGTCAATCACTTTTCCATATTGCTATTTACATGCTGTATGTCCCAAGTGAGATCATTAATAAAAGTATCACTTTTACATTAACTTTGTACATTTCCATATTTGTGTTATGAAAATCTTTTCTACAGGTGACAATTTTGATTCATATTACCTGAAAAACAGGTCATTTTAGGTTTTCCAATGGGTAAATGTTACAGGTCGGATGTTTATTCAAATGCTTACAAACTTCAAAATTAGTTTATTCAGAAAAAATATATATATATTATTATTATACCAAACACGTGTAATACATATTATTTATTTACAAAATTGTGGAGATAGAAATTTCATCTTTTCTCCTACCAATTGAAAGTCAAATAATCTCCTTATTTTAGTGGAAATGATTGCAATTGGTAAATAAACACTTACTTCAGCCACAAGGAAACACAAACTTTTTGGCATTTGGAGATCATAAAGTTGACAAGGTAATATTCCATTCCAGTTTATGTTATCTTTAAGGTGTTCCTTTTTTGTTATCTTTATTCCGTTATCTTATAGTGTCGACTTGCTACAAATTTAGGATCAATTTTGCATTGGAAACTTATATAGTTTGACCTTAAAGTCAACTCACATTATCAACAATAAAAATCTTTACTCATAATTGACAGGTATGTAGAGGATGGGTCAGCTAATACTTTATGCAAAAGAGGTTAGTTCGACATGCTTACGTAAGTAGTTAAATTCAATCATAAAACAAAAAAAACTTACTATTAATTCTCGAATACACGAATCGAACAGAGGAATGATTGAGAAACAGCCAAACTTCAGTCAGTATATTCAAGAATGCTATGTTATGCGACCAAGAATTGAATATCGATTTTAATTTTTATTTTATTTTATTTTTTGATATTATTTACTGTAATTTTTTCTTATTATGCAAGGAATTAATTAGGAATGAATTTTTATTGTAATCGTACTATATGGAAGTTATGTCTCTCCTACCTTTATAGCATCAAGTTAAACAGGTAGAGATTGATGATATACGGGTTGTGTTGATCCTTAACCCGCGTGTTCCGCCGCAACGCGCGGGCCGGCCAAATCACTAGTTTATAGACATTAATACATGATGAACATATTATAGCTAACCAATTTTGAAATATGATATATATTAGATAACTCAATAAAACAATAAATAGGAAAAACTGCATTATTTATGTGTCTAAAAACTATTTTTCAATCTTATATTTTAACATATCATAAACTAACTTTACAGTTTTGAAAAGAAATAAAAATATTGGATTAAGTTTCTTGTATTACCTCCTATTAAAGTTATTATCACCAATTAAAACTCAAAGAAAAGATGTAATAATCACTCAATAATTATATTTCTTTAAACCGTGTTTTTTTTTTTTTTTTTTATATTTATGTTTTTTTAACGGCATGACGGTTAGGATGTCGCTAACCCCTTCTAGCCTGGAAATCGAAATCTGCTCAGAGGGTGTTCCAAAATTTATGAAGTGTATCTTGTCAGACTAGTGTTATACCCGCGAAAGTTGCGGCGCACTAAACCGTCAAAATTAACGTTCTGAAAACTTTATACAATCAAATAAATTAACATCAACGTTTTCAATTACAGGGTTTACACATGTTACTGTAGTTTCAATATTGGCGAACTGCAAAGATCTTGTGAGGGTTAACTTTTTAAATCATATTTATATATAAATTGTTTAGGAAAAAGGGAAGTAAAGTTTCTTTGTTAAAAACATTATTATATGAAATTATATTTCTATGTGTTAGAACATACATAATCTGATTAGTTAATTGTTCTATGTAATATATTTACTTGTATTATAATCTAAACTCGTTTTCTGTTAGTTTATCAATACTGCCATGATATATTGTATAGTACTTATGTTAGTTTTGTTATTCGTATCATCGGTGTGGTCTATCTATGCCTTACAGATCTCAATTAAATAATAATGACACCCCAAATAAGAAAATACGAGTCGTAAACATAGTAACTTAAATTGATTATTAACTGCTTTTTGAAATTGTAGGGTTCAGTTTTTATTTAAGTGTTGCAGTTGATACGTGCACGTCATCACTAGAAAATGCAGTTTCTCACTAAATTTAGGTTATCTCAATATCATTTTTATTGGTTAAAACATTTAAATACATTCAATGCATTAATGTTTATTAATTTTGTTTTTACCTCAGATGGTCAATTTGAATGCATCGAATTTTTTCACCTACGTAGATGCACTTTGAAGACAATTTATGCATTGCTTGTATTATATGTTTAAGAGTCTATTATTTTTTTTATTTCCATTTTTAATGGGTAGCTACTAAATCTGGGCCAAGTATAACATTCGGTAACTGTTCGTTTCTGTTCTGATCCTTCATTCAGTTTTAACCTAACTACATTGGGGTTAATGGTGAGTTTTTAAAATTTGACAGATTAACCAATTAATATGTCATTCTTATTTATTTTTTAAAGTGTTCAAATATGTGATATCAACGAAACTGTTTTAAAATGACAATCCACCGTTATATGAAGAGTCCAAATAATACCATCATAAGAAAAGTTAAAAAAAATCTTATTTTTATCACACCGCTTTAACCGTTTGTACTGTACAAGTCATGCATGTTAATTATAAATTTATGAAACAAAATAAAGAGCTTATTTTTGTCACATAAGAAAAGGTCAAAAAAATATCGCTTTCATAGTCCAAATCTCTCTTGTGGCCATCTTATAACATTACAAATGGCACATAGATATCATCTCCTATTTCAATAATGCCGAATATTTTACATAACTACACAAATAATACGACGCCGTTGCTCCATTTGCCGGCTATCATCCGCCTTTAAAACTTAATCAAAATCGTAGTGTTCTCAGCCAAGTTTCCGGCTTCGATCATCTTCAAGCGCGGATCGCAGTCAGTTAATGGAACAACGTCGATTCAATAAAAGTGTAGGAAATGAAAACCTTCAAAAGAAACTCGCGGAGAATAGACGAAAAGGGAGTCGAGGCCAGGAACAAGTCCCGGACATTACGGATTTCATGAACGACATGTTCTTTGGAGCGATAAACAATGAGAAAAAAGTGTATAATCTTACGGGTGATGGTGGGGATGCGGTGGATGAAGATGATGACTTTGACTCGAGCACCAGGAGTACGAGTAGTAGGTTGACTCAAGAGTGGCTTGAGGAGGCAAAGAAGCTAGTCGCCTCCTCGCCTAACCGTGGCTTGACACGAGCCGAAGGGCATTCTCCTTCTCGGCTTGGTGGGTCGCCTAGGTTTGGCGTGTCCGGACCTAGGTTATCCACTTCTTCTCTTGTGGAAAGAGACCCCCTCTCAAGATCGGCTAGAAGGTAATTTCATCTACTTTTTTCATAATCGATTATTATTGTTTATATTAAAATAATGCTTAACAATGGTTAAACTTTATCGAATATGAGTAAATGTAAACCTTTAGCATACAATGACTAAGAGGATTGGAGTTTATAAGAACTTGAATCAAACATTTACCGATTCAATATTTAGCAAGTGGTTCATTCATTTTTTTTTTCACCTAAACTTTTTTTTAATAATATTTTATTTATCATTTAATTTGATTTTTCTATAGTAACTTCGTTCATTAACTTTGTAAAAGAATCTATATGTTTAATTTTTTTTTGTGAATATTCTGATATAAATTTTATTCAAAATAAACTATTTTTTGTATCGTACTGAACCGAACCGATCGAACATCGGTACCGGTAACGATACTTTGTTATATGATTTTCAGTTTCGATACGAGACGATTTCGATATTTGTTTAATTTTTTTTTGTCAACATTCCGACGTAAATTTTATTGAAAACAAAGTTATTTACAAAATAAAGTATTTTTTGGTGTCGCTCACATGTGCTTCGATTGGTAACTTCGGCGGCAAATAATTACATAATTCAACTATCTGATAACGATGAAGAATAAAAAAGATCAAAGTACGTATATAAATGAGTATGTTTTGGTATCGTAAACTATACCGACTACCGGTATTGTACCGATACGGTATCGGTACTCATTTGTATGGTTTTCGGTTTCGATACGAGTCGGTTTTGGTATTTTCTGGTATTTTTGAATTACCGATAATGAACCGTACTGTGCCGCCTTAATGTGTTCGGTTTTATTTTTACTCATTTTCAGTATCGATACTGAATATTTTAGTATAAATTTTATTGCAAATGCTATACCGAGTACCATCTCCATAAACAAAAAATGTTATTAATGTATAGAGAGTTACTCTGGTAAGCCCAAATACGACTAGAGGCTTTGAGCCCTAAATTTATGCATGGCATGTAATTGAGTTTAAATATTTGAACGTTGATGTAAACCGAAATAACAGACACAGATCAGTGGACCGATTCACCGGAGAAATCTTGACAAAATCAGCGAACAAGAGTCACAGCCGTAATAATTCTCAGACCACTATGGACTCGTTTCCAAATTCACCTCCACCAGCCACCGACCAATCCCCTACTTCCGCGGTCCATAAATGGTTCAACAACATCCTCAAACCACCCAACGCCAGTGACCCTAGTTCCACCGCAACACCACCACCACCTCCAGACATTATCCCACCTCGAATATCCACCCATCGCCGCTCTCGATTCGAAAACCAGTCTCCTCCGCCACCACTACCACCAACATTACCATCCGCCACCATCACCCACATGGCAGCAGCCGATCCAGCCGCCCTTGTCCCACCGCGATTATCCACCCACCGCAGATCGCGATTCCAAAACGACCCCAATTTAGCCCAACCACACACAATACCATCTACAACAACCATTAAAACCATCCCCACTACAACTCCGGCGGGTCATCAAGTGCTGTCTCCACCGAAGCACCTCCTTGAATCAGCTCAACGGAGATCGATATCGTCCTCCACGTGCTCTTTTCCTGAGAAGCGAATCCTTTCACCGCCCAGGAATCTGGTGGAATCAGCTCAACGACGGTCAATTTCATCGTCGACATGCTTCACAGACAATTTTTTAAAAAGTTCTTGTCATGTAAATGGGAAGTTAAAGGATTCGGAATCCGGTCAATTGGATCTTAATGCGTTCTTGAAGGAGCAAAGATTCAAAATCCTAAAGTTAATGAAAGGGGAAATCAAAGGGAAAGCAAAGATTGTGCTCTCTGGACATTCAAACAGTAAGTTTGATTTTGATTATTTTTACTACAAATGATTATCACAGACGGACGTTTCTGTCGGTATAACCCTCTACCGACATAACTTCGACGGAAAACAGCCGTCGAAAAGTAGGAGGTGGGTAATGTTTATGATAGATGACGGCCATTTATTCTGACGACTTATGCAAAGTCATCAAAGTTGGCTTTTACCTATGGATTACCAACGAAATATATTGCGAGAAAATCCCCCAAAATGTTTTTATTACCAAATGTTTTCCACAAAATGTCATGTTGACTTATTTTTTTCAAGAATATCCCCTTCAACATTACATCTGACGATGTTTGAAAAAAATTCGATCGTATTTGGTGTTTGAAAAATCCGACGGTGTTTGGAAAAAAAATTTACCTCAACAATTTTGTAAAAAATAAAATAAAATCTTTTTTGGAAAAAAAAATAATGATTTTATATAAATAATGAGGTACACCTCAACAATTTTGTTAAAAAAAATATACCGTCGGATCCGCCAGTGTTTATAAACATGCTTGCGATTTAGACATGTGGCGGGCTGTAGTTGGCTGAGAACAACGTCGGACGGCCATTTTATACCGTCGGTTTTGATTGACGGTATATGATGGGACATTTTCGGAAGAAATTAGTCAAATGGACGTATGATTATTGGGGACAAGAAAAGTAATACTAAGAAGGATATTTTGAGGGATTTTCCCATATTTAGCGACAACTTACCGATAGACACTTCACCTTCAGATTGCCGACAAACCCTTATACATTTACTTATGGATATCGTCATCAGCAGTCCGTCGATAATTCTGATTAATTTAAAAGAAAATTAAAGATTTTAAAAAAAATTCAGAAATTAAAATTACATTACAATGCTGTTGATAATGAATTGAATAATGCAGGTACAAGTTCAATGGTGGCAGCGATTTCTTACGCATGGTTGTTGGATACTAAGATTAGAACTAAAAGAAATGGGGTGGTTAAGGACGGTGACACCACCCTGGAAATGGTGGTGCCGGTGTTGAATGTGAGTAGGGGAAAGATGTGGAAGCAGCGGCAAGCCGCCTGGCTCTTCCAACACGCTGGTGTTGATGCCACCGCCATCCTCTTTTCCGATGAGGTTTGTTTCTTTACTTCAATTTTGATCCTCATGTACAACAAAAAAAATGTTAGATTTTATGTACCATTGCTTAATATGCTCCTATGTATCGATATCAGATAGAATTGGAAGTCTTAATGATGAACAAACAGTTAAGCATCGTTGTAGTCGGCCAAGAAATATTGAAGACTAATGACGAGGTTCGCATTCCATACCCACTTATATAAATTCATGGATCCGTCACTAACTTTTGAACCTTTTTCAAAACAAATATGAAAATAGCGGAAAAGATAGAAATAATTGTCACAATGTTGGGTCTTGATTATACTCGAACGCTAACTTTTTATACGTGTTTCGTGAAAGCAGGTTGGATCCAAGTGCACGATTGTTACGGATAGTTACTGTGAGGACGCATACGATCTACTTCAAAACTCCGTTTTGAAGAAACTCATGGTAAATAACAGTTTTTTCGCGATGTTTCTTTCAGATTACGTTGTTCACGATGTTTCTTTCTAATGCTTAATGTGTAACGTTATGTACATCAGCTTGCGGGTATATTATTAGACACGCAAAATTTGAACATAGCTACAACTAAAGATACCGAGGCTGCACGCTTGCTAGCTGTTGGTTCGAAGCCCAACTATGGAAATAGTTTGTTTGAACAGTGTACGATTCTTTACTTCCTTAAACTTTACATGCCTAAAATTAGAAATGTTCTCGTTGTGAAATGACCATTTTACCCTTGCGAGCTTACAGTCCGCACTTCTTTGATTTTTGGTTTCAGTGACACAAGAACAGAGAGATGGTGCTTTCTTTGAAGCTCTTAGGCAGAACTATGGGAAGCCTCCTAACGAGGGTAAGCTTTAATGGGTTCTGGTTATTCGGGTTTTTGATTTTTGAAAGTCTAACCGATCACCGACCCTAATTACAATCGGTTTAATCGGGTTTCGGGTACCCGGTTATCAGGTTGGTTAGGGTATTAGGTTGATATTTGGAAGTCTAACCGAGTTAAATCGTAGATGTGGTACCACGTGTTAGATCATTACTTAGACCACATCCCAATGATCATAACATATATGTTTGAGAGTCTCACCGAAACAATCGGTTTAACCAGTTTTCGGGTTAATCGGTCACAGATAATTCGGTACGGGTTTAATCGGGTCGGTCGGGTTAATCGGGTTAGTGTAAAATCGAAGGGCCTACTTCCAATGACAAAAATTTTAGTGAAATTAACATGTCATGAACGGGTTTGGGCAAGTCGGGCGGGCTGGTGATTGAGCAAAGCAGGTAAATTTTAGTACCAGTCTTATCGATCCAGAATACTTATTAATTGTTTTAAAAAATATATTTATGAATAATAGCTGTAAAAAAACTATGGACTTCCGCTAAATTCACAGACTTTATTTTTGCATAATTAAGTTTATAAATCTTCATAATTTTAACTTTTATAAATCTTGGGGACTTAATTTATATAAAAATAGTTGTAACTTTGCATTTAATTTGAAAAGTTAAAGAATTTAGTTATAAAATACTTTCTTGTTATAAAAGAACTTCACAAACTTCCCAAATTCTTTAAAAATCAATAGGTAATTGTGATTGGTTGAAATAATTAATAAAAAATCAAAATAATAACAATAATAACTAAAGAGACCGGGGAAACAATCGGGCAGTCACCCCCAATTTATATTGTCGGGCCGGCCCTCCCTGAACTCCATATCGCCCACCCTAAACAAGTTACTGTCATAACTTCATCAGGGCAAGCTACGATTTATTTGATACAGTTTGTCAGAAGGGTATTGTCGGTCCACGAGTTCTTATAGTTACAAAAATAGGTTTTAAAAGTTAAGAAATTTAATCAGGAGATTGTATACATTTAAAATACCTTTTAGATAACTTTCGGCTGCTGATGGCCTCTTGATCTAGCGGCATCTAGATTTTATCTCTACCCAAGTGGTGAGAGTTCAAGTCACACAAGTGGGCAAAATAGGTAGATTTTAGGAGTAAATTTTAAAAGAGTTTGTGTTCGCCGTTAAAAAGAAGGATGACTTTCAGCTGTTATTACCGTTTTAGTTTTTTGTGTTCTCAAAAAGTCATGTTTGTATTACAGGCAACCTCGAGAGTGCATCACCACCAGAAGATAAAGTTCCTGAGAAAAAGCATCAATCCCCCAAAACATTTGAAAAGAGCTCGAGAAAGGATCAAAATCAAGCGAAACCCGACACTTTAACGCCACCAGGTACAAGTTTTTATTGTTTTTCTATAATTATAGAACAAAAAATATGGTTTTGAAATTAATCAACATCATCATTTAATCCTCGCGCTAAATAAAATTATTTCTTTAGTTATTTTTTTTAATCCTCATAACCTGCGCCTTACAGCTTGATATGGTACACCACTTAATTATCACCAGGATATCCTTTGGGACAATTATTTATTAATTTTAACATCATTATCTCGTGTCAGCTAAATCAAAACCGACAACAAAACAAACTCCGTCACCAGCAAAATCAAGCGGCCCGGCTCGTGAAAAAGGAAAGAACCCGTTTTTCTTAGCGAAATGGTTTGGTTTTGCAAAGTGACAACATATGATTTAATTTTTCTATTCTATTATTGTTTTTTATCAAGAAATAAAAAAATATATAGTTAATGTAACAAAAAGAAAACTACATTGTTTGTGTTCTATCAACCTTTTGACTTGTTAGTGTAAACTCATTCGTTTAATTTAAAGATATTATTTAATTTGAAGATTTTGAGACTTATTGTAAGGCCCCAAAAGCCGAAAGACCTCACGCATTGGATTTACTCATTCACAGTAGTTCTTAAACGTAAAAATTCATTTATGCAACGAAAACTTTGTAACATAACATAAACCTGTCTAAACAATTAAAATATTGTCAAACATAGCAACTTTCAAAAGAAACATAACACAACGAAATGCCAGGTTTTCAATATCCGGGTAACTCCTTTCTGCTAGCCAAGCATCCACCAGCTATCCTCCCACCTACACTTAACCTGATATGCATATTAAAGGTCAGCTATGCTGAGTGAGTTCTAGCTTTACATAAAAACATTACTTTAACAAAAGAATATGGACTTAAACACATACACACACACACATATATCAAAAGCCGCTAAAATATATATGTACAAATGGCGTAATCAAAAACTCGGATTGTTCTTGAAAAACCGTGTCCCCGACAACGATGCCAAAAACTTGATGTGCGTGAAGTATATATATATATATATATATATATATATATATATATATATATATATATATATATATATATTATAAAGATTTTCTCACAAATATAGGTTTTAAAATTGGTTTTCACCTAAACTAAACCACACACAAAAGACAAGTGTACCTGTCGAATAGTAATATAGAATTGGTAAGAACCGAGTATCAATACGTGGACACGATTTTCACTACTTAATCTTTGTAATCGATAAACCAAATGAGTTAAAATAAGTTTTTGTTTTGGAAAATGTGTTGACAAATAATAATTTTAAATTACGTAAATGAAGTGACTTTAGAAAAATCATGCAAGGAAAACTATCATCCTAGTTTAGAATCCTCTTTACTAATTATGATAAACATATACAAGACAATATAAATAATTATGTTAATGTTTATTTAAAGAGTGAATTAGATTTCGTCAAAGTGACTAACTCAATAGCTTTTTGGAAAGACATTATGAACATTTACACAATGCCCACCTGAAGCTAGTTTAAGTAGGTAATGATCATGCACTCCAGTGACTTACAATTTCTAGGATAAGTTTATGCAAATAAAAACCTTGTGTCAACAATAGCTAAATAAGCATAAATTTTAAAGTAGAAAATTATAATAATTACCGGTCTTTCCAAACATGAGTAAAGGGGATGCATGCTTGAGCGTTGATTTAAAGAATTATGATTTCTAAGATCATTCCTAATCATTAGTCATAGATTTATATTTATAAATACGGATTCGAGAATAAATGCAAATTTCATAATTTTTCCAACATGATATAATTTCACATTCATAAATCAACAATTTATTGCCTCAACCCTTCAATCATGCAATTTCCATTAAAAGGTAATCATGATATTACCATAATATTAACATAATAATTGCCAAGATTCATAAGTTCATAAAAAATTAGTAAAAATTCATCAAAACTAGGATGATAAAAGAGTTTAGCTCATGATGAGCTTGTACATTACATCAAGATAGCAAGAAAGTATGGAACTCATGATAAAACCGAATGATCTAACCAAAAGTCCAAGCTAGGAACGTCTAATAGTGCAAGTGCTTTTTTTTGTGATGAATGGACCTTCTAAGCCTTCTAAATGCCTTCAAAAATCAGGTTCCCGAGAGTAAACAGTGGGTTTTTCTCCCCAAAAACCGATCTCTCCAATGAACAAAGTTGATGGCTATTTATAGATGTCTGGGAGGTTGGGCACGACGTGTGCTCAGTGGAGCACGACCCCGTGCTGGGACCACGTCGTACCTGCTAACTTTTGTCGAGAACGTACTACAGGGATGTTAGGAATGGGGCCGTGCTGGGTTGGGCACGAGGGCATGCTACACCTGATCAGGGGACAATTGTCATTTTTGTCTTTTTCTAGATGGAGCACGGGGGCGTGCTAGGTTGGGCACGGCCCCGTGTTCGACTTTTGATCCTTTCTGATTTCTTCTGGGGGGCATGAGTGTGTGCTGGGTTGAGCATGGCCCCGTGCTTGGCTTCTGATTTTGCATTTTTCTTCGATTTTCTTCATGCTTTTGCTTGTTTGCTCATTCTAAGCCATGTTTTTCCTAAAATTACGATTTAAGCTAAATGAACACCAAATCCAATCAATATGTTAAAAAATCAATAGTAATCGAGACACATTTGATGTGAAATGTATGACTAATTTAGTGCACATCATATGTTGCTATACCATTCAATATCACTCAAATACCAAGGCATAGATCAAGATTCCTTATAGCTAGGTTAAACATTTAGCATGCGATTCTTATCCAATATGAATTTAAAGTTCAATCTTTCTTGGGTAATATAGGCTTTGTCTATGTTCCACTTTGTTTTAGATAATCTCAAAAACTTCTTGGTGTCCAACATCATTTGCTGATATTGCAATGAACTCTTTCATTCAATATTATCTTCTTTGTGATTTTACCCAAAGTGATTTTAAAAGAACTCTTTCTTTTATTCACTTATGTCTTCTTAAATTCAATTAATGTGTTTTTAAAGTAATCATTACTATCTTGAACTCTTTTAAGTAGTTTGTCATTACTTTGAACTCTTTCAAGTAGTTTGTCACTGCTTTGAACTCTTTCAAGCAGTTTGTAACTGTTTATACTTAAACTATTCTAGCAGTTACATTTATAATAAACTATGTATTGTTTAATTACATTGTTCTTCCTATGTCAAAACTCTTTTGACCAAATGAAGCCTGTATAATGTTACTCTTAAAACTTATATTCTTTCTCCTACTTCAAGTATGCTTTCGAAGTGTACAAGATGGTTTAAAATTTAAACTTCTAGATCAAGGCTTTACGATGGGTGTGCCTGAGTTGTGATTGAGTTAGGAATCACTCTTGCATATGAAATCAGGTAACCTTGCTACCCTTGTCTTCATTTTATCATTAACCTATCAACCATGCTTCAATCAAAATTTTACCGGTTCGTTTAGGGTTTCGCGTGGCTATGTTATTCAAGTGTTTGAGTAGGAGAAGGAGCTATGGTTGATTTCTAGTTGATTCCTAGGTACGAAACCATCCACTGTTCTTGAGTTTTACGGTTCAAACCATTATAACAATCACGAGTCATAAGGGTTTAGTATGGTTCTCGGGTTGGTGTACAATAATGATGAATTCGGATTAGGGTATGTGTGGGTTTTGGTTGAGACGAAAGGCCTAAGGAGAAGGACTCCTTCACACAAAAAAACCATGGCTAGGATTGTTGTGATTACGGTTTGGTTAGGATTGGTTGAGCATGACCGGGTTTGATCAGTAAAGTAGAAAAGGAATGGTTTATGGTTTAGTTTATGGATGGTGACCCATTTAGGGTTTGCATGGGTTGAGGATGCATGTGCATAGGATGTAATGTCATTACGTGCATGGGGAGTGATCATGGAGATGGGTCACGGGTTGGGCTGGTTAATCTTGACGGGGAATGAAATGTAAAAGCCAACCCATTTGCTAATTCCTTTGGTTTTAGGATGAATGGTAATGAGATTTCTTGTATGAACAAGTTCCTAACTGTATTCTAGGACAATCTTCCTTATAAGTGCTCTAGTTTTGTGTGACCCGACTTAATATGCTATGGTGAGTTCTTGTCACCCTCTGTTAAACGTTTTATGGTTTAGGGCTAGTATACTTGCTTATTAAGCCGTTTGAATGATGATAAACAAGACTATGAAATATATCTATTTATGTACGTATTTATCCAAGATTTTATGTATGGTATTCAAGTATGAAGTGATGTACTATTTCTATGTGATGAATTATGTTTTAAAGGTCTTACCAATGATGGGTCAACTTGACGATGCCTTGCTATAGGCTAAGCTATAGTTGGGTGCGTTAAGTAGTCCCCTAACAATACTACAACCCTATGGTTTAGTCTGTCCTTGGGGAAATTTATGAGGTTCAAATTATAAGGTACAACCTATGAGGTACAAATTATGAGGTACAAACTATGTGGTAGAAATTATGAGGTACAAACTATGAGGTTCAAATTATGAGGAACAAACAATGAGGTATGAATTATGTCGTGAGTACTCTAACCCCTTACTTAGTATTTAGTTGGTTAGAGACGTGGTGGACACATACAGTTTGGTGCAAGAACCTTATATTTATTATGCTATGATAAGTATGTTTATTAAAGAACCTTATATGTATTATGCTATGATAAGTATGTTTATTAAAGAACCTTATATGTGCTATGCTATGATAAATATGTTTATTAAAGAACCCTATATGTGTTGTGCTACGATAAGCATGTTTATTAAAGAACCTTATATGTGTTATGCTATGATAAGTATGTTTATTAAAGAACCTTATATGTTTTATGCTATGACAAGTATGTTTATTAAAGAACCTTTTATGTGTTATACTATGATAACTTTGTTTAATAAAGAAACTTATATATATATTATGTTATGTTAAGTATGATTTACAAAGATTCTTATATGTACAAACATTTGGAACTCACTCAACCTAGCTAACTTTTGCATGTATATTAGACTGTTCTCATGTTTTGATGACAATCATGGATCTCTTGGCAAGCTTACGGAACTACCCGTACCCCGAAGACTAACATTTCTGTTTATGATTTTTCTTTCTATTAGACTTAGTATTAATGGTTTTTCCCGCCTGTTTTGGGATTGTATGACTATTTTCATTGTGATTGTTTTGTTGACTTTTTAAAGTCTTGGTTTTGAACTATGTATGCTTATGATATGCTAACTGTGATGCATCCTAGGTTTGCGGTCTTACGCAACACCCTTTTCTTTGGATACGTGTTATTTGGCCTTCTAGCATCTGATTCATGGTTTTAATTTTTTTTTCTTCTGCCATCATGCTACATGACTGTTTGATATGACTTTCTGTTACAAAAATATGTTTTGTATGTGTTTATGAAATCTGGTACATAAGGAATATTTTCCAGGTTTGAAAGATAAGAAGTTTGAAAGTTTGTAAGTGTGAAATATGTTATGTTCATATGAAATTTGGTAACCCAAGTATATAATATATCATCGTGGCATAGAACAGCGTAGTACTACCTGTGACGATACATGGAGATCATGGCATCTCATTTTGTAAGCTAAGAGAGAGTTTAGTGTTTTATGCACAGTTTGATACTTTATGTACAATTTAGTGCTTTATGCACAATTTAGTGTGCAATGGGCAGTTTGATAATTTATCATCCTAGGAATAATTTAATAAGTTTTGGGATATGTTAGTGTGATTTGCCCACACATCTATTCTATTTCAATGTTTTGGGATATGTTAGTGTGATTTGCCCACACGCCTATTCGATTTCAATATGTTGGGCTAACTACTATGCATCGATTTGTAATCAATTGAACCATGGGATTTTGGGTACATTCTATGAAACTAAATTTGACAATTTGTTTTTGGAATGTTATGATATGATTTTGATAAATGATAGGATTTTGAAATATGAAAACGTTTTACTTATATATGTAAGTTTTTTTTTTTTGTAAAACTAAAGCCTTTTAAAAGAAATAAAATTTGCCCTTTTATTACCTTCTATCCGCTCACTAACCTTTTTTGTGTTTTTCCTTCTTATACGCTAAGTTAGCCAGATTCTCGGGGATAGGACACGAAGTAGTGATTGAGAGTTTAAGAGACGTTTGATGTAATTAGGTCAAATTAAATAAATTTTATATTGCATCTCGAATTATGAAACATTATAAGCATTTACGGATATGGTTTGTGATTCTGATTCTATACAAGTGACCCGTCAACTATATTCTAGTTGGGGTATACATGGGAGCACAGAACTTTTGTATTAAAGCAAGGAGGAAAAAATCTCTGAATATTTAAAAACTTATGTAAAACTAAAAAGCATCATGGCAAGAATCTTACTTATAACAAAATAAACAACCATAATTGCTTCATAGCATACTATATACTCATGACAATACCAATGTTTGAAGATAAATTTTTTATATGAAGAATAAACTTATATATTCTGCAAGTATGTATCCATATGTAAAGAATATATAATAAAAGGATAATACAAGTATTAGGAATCATAATATACCGATGTTTGTTGGTAATTTTAGTGTTGTTGGATTAACTTGTCGATCGATGTAATAACAATAGTGATTAAAGAGTTAGGTGCCGCGTGAGTGCGGAATCGATTTAATACTAAATGTTATTTGGTTTATCTCAAACGAATTGTGCCAATGAAACATGTGCTGAATGTTATTTAGTACATACCCAATTAAACATGGGAAAAATACGAAAATGGACATTTGACCAGGAAAGTTATCAAAAATGGACATCCAAATTTAGCCGCCTATTTCATGGACATTACTCACGTGAGCCGGCTAAAGCCGGCTAAGCTAGCCGGCTCATATTTCCGTGCCAACATTCTATTTGACAAAGTACGGACCATTTAGATTTCGACACGTGGCAGACTTGGCTAATAGACGGTTATAGCCGTCTAATCCTGATAGTAGGCTATAGCCATCTATGAGCTGGCTAAGCCTCCGTTTTTTTTTCATAAAATCGAGTTGGCTTGAGCCGGCTCCGTTAATAGCTTGGCTTGGTGGCTTTTAGTCGGCTCCTTTCGAATTATGTGGGTTATAGGCGGCTAAAAGTAGAACTTAGCCGTTTAATTTTTTTTTTACTTTTCGAATTATGTGGGTTACATATGTTTTCATATTTTTTGTGAAACCATATTTTTTAACCATTGTGGAGTGTTTGAAGACTAAGTTTTGTGTTACACGCAAAATGTTTGTGAACATTGTTATCTATAGCGGTGGTAAATAGGATATTGTTGGGGTGTTGTTGAATACGTTCCGTTGGATTGTGTAAAGCGTGGTTTAAGGTTATGTACAGATGTTACTAACTCTTCGGTGTACTGAGTCGGAAAGTTGCTCCCCAAATGTTCTTGAGTTTTATAACAACGGAGATGCCCCTTTTTGTTATTCAGCGTTACTCGAATCAACTGAAAAACTGTATAAAGAATTTTGGGGCAGTTTATTGGGTTTAAAACACCACGGTTCTTTTTCGCCACCGGTAAACAAATTAGATTGTTTTTCCTATTGATTAAATAATAA
The DNA here is from genome assembly GCA_023525975.1 of Smallanthus sonchifolius. Classification (NCBI taxonomy): domain Eukaryota; kingdom Viridiplantae; phylum Streptophyta; class Magnoliopsida; order Asterales; family Asteraceae; genus Smallanthus; species Smallanthus sonchifolius. Next base: position 9,439,620 of record CM042020.1, read on the forward strand.
CATATTTTGACTAATATTTTTTTTACAGCATATAGAAGCATGGGTCTGTCTAATTATGAGAATTAGACATGTTAAAGTGACGAAACAAGAATCGCCAGAGAATTTGCGGTGGGCGATTATACCATCGAAATTTTATCATCAATTGCTAAATCAGTCAACCAAAAAAGCGTACTCTTTTTCTATGGGCCACGAAAAGTTTTTTCCTAAGTTGTAGGAATTTAATCACGTTTATGTTCCACTCTTTATTAAAAGAAGTGGTTACTAATAGAAGTTGATATGAAGAAAATGGAAAAAATCAGTTATGGAGTGAAAATTTTGATACTGAAACATATCATCACCTAATTTTCCCATTCGTGACGAAATTTGCGGTTCACTTCGAGGCATTGTTAGTCAACATTCATTACTGGAGAAAAACAGGTCAAGCAGAGAAACAATTTACATTATTAAACACGAAAAAATACATTCAAAGCAATCACCGTTACCTAGTTGAAAATTCGGGGGTTCTAGCTTGTATGGTAATGGAACATTTAACTCTCAAAAAGCCGTTAAATTTAGATGGAGATTTTTTGGAAAGTGTTGAGAATTATCGTCGATTCATGACGGATAAAATTTATATTTGCCGTTGTGTGCCTACTCCCGTGACTGAAAGTTAGAGTGCTTGTTTAAATATTTTAGTATTTTCTTTAACATTTAATATATTTTGGATAATTTTGTTGTTATATTGATTGTTTAGATAATTATTCATATTAAACTACTTTTTTAACAACTTAATTAATACAAACATAATTAAAAGGTAAAAAAAATTAAAAACATAAATTAAAGATTTTACAATAAAATTAAATTAAAATACAAAATAATGTTATGGACTCCAACGGGTGTCGAAATCGGTGATATCGTCTTCAAATGGATCCCAAAAAGGAGTTGAACCACCGCCTCCATCTTTTAGTTCATTCAATTCATTCATCGCCGCCCAATCTTCGTCATAATCGTATAAATCGTCAACTATACCAGTTTCTTGCTGTTTAGACGCAGGGTCGTCATCATTATTATTCGGTTCGTCAACAACGATATTCTGAGTATCGTCAACAGTAGGATTCAATGTTTCTTCACCAATAGGATTCTGAGTTTCACCAACGTTATTCTTGACGTATTCAATATGAGGATTCTCCGGTTCGTTAACGAAATGGTTCTCAAATACGTACTCAGGAGGAGTTGTTGGGATAATTTTCCATATGAACTTCCTATGATATTAGACAAAAAATATTAAAACAACTAAGATTTATTTATAAACAAATTTTAAATTTTTGAAAAAAAAAATAAAATAAATAAAAAGTCAAGCCGGCTAAGCCACCAAGCCATGCCATTAACGGAGCCGGCTCAAGCCAACCTGATTTTATGAAAAAAAACGGAGGCTTAGCCGGCTCATAGACGGCTATAGCCGGCTAACAGGATTAGACGGCTATAGCCGTCTATTAGCCCGCTAAGCCTGCCATGTGTCGAAATCTAAATGGTCCGTACTCTGTCAAATGGATTGTTGGCACAGAAATATGAGCCGACTAGCTTAGCCGGCTTTAGCCGGCTCACGTGAGTAATGTCCATAAAATAGGCGGCTAAATTTGGATGTCCATTTTCGATAACTTTCCTGGTCAAATGTCTATTTTCGTATTTTTCACATTAAACATGGGCCAATGAAATGTTATTTCAAACGTGTTATTGGGCTTATGATTAAACATGGGCCAATGACATATTTTGAGATGATATGAATCGATCAGATGCAATACGGAAATTAGTTTTTCTTCTTCTCTGCAGACAAAAGAACGGTGCAGTTTTACTTTTGTGAGAACAATCGATCGGAGAAGAAAAATCACAGACTCAATCGAATCAGGGTTCCTCCAAGTTGTCTCTGTCTAATCCGGTAAATCACAAATAGGTTTATCTGATAGTGATACACGATTGAGAGACTAATCCAGGTTATCCAGGGTTATACAAGATTTCGATTTTGATCTTCAGGTTTGCAAATCGGTTAGTTTTTCTTGTTATAGACTGCAAATACCACAATGTTTAGAGATGAAACTTTTGCAAAGAAGTACATATATTCAAAGAAAAATGTAAATAACCATATCAAAAGATTAGAGTGGAAGTGAGTTGAAAGTATAGTAAGTATAAACTATATATAGGATTTCATGGGTCAATCACACCCATATTTATCTCCTCAATTATTGCTATGCCATATCTCTTCAATACTTATCTCTTTTAATCATTGCCATATTTCTATTCCTTTGATGTGACCGAACTTATATATATTCCTGTTTGTTTTCATTATAAGTATCAAAAAGTGAGATCAATAAAGAACTCTTGATATCATCGTTTTTATGATGGTATCAGAGCAGGCATAATACTCCAAACCCTAATTGGTGACTATGGAAGAAAAGGATCAGAATGATAGGATGAGACCCATCTCAGCCAAGAAGAAGCCATCCACAAAAGCCATAGCTTTTAAGGCCTTCGTGTATACAAGGCGTGAGGCAGGTTTGAACCAGCAACGAGACAAAGCAGTTCAAAGGAATGGCAAGTGGGGTGAAGAAGTAGAACGTTGCACCTTCTGTGGCAGGGGAGGACACAATCGTGATGGATGCTTTAAAAGAATTGGCTACCCGGAGTGGTGGCCAGGTAAAGGAAGGAATGACAGAAGCAAATCGAAGGCAGCCTGCGATGAGACAGAACCAATTCCCATACCGGGCCTTACGAACGACCAATATAAAACCTTCTTGAAGCATTTTACAGAGACTAGCTGCATGACTCGGGATGAAGCACAACCAGTTGCCAACATGGTAGGAAAGTTGGATCAAGACGACGACTGGGTCGTGGATTCGGGAGCCACTGAACACATAGCTTATAGAACCGACTTGCTCGAAAATAAAAGGACAAGTTCGTATGAAACTCCTGTTATAATACCAAACGGGGATAGTGTTCCGGTTAAGGGTAGAGGCGACTGTACACTACCAGGAGGGGAGAAAATTAAAGGGGTTCTATACGTTCCAAAGTTTAATTGTAACCTATTATCAGTGAGTCGCTTGGCTAAAAATCTCCAATGTGCGGTGACTTTTTTTCCTTATTTTTGTGTAATGCAGGGGCTACGTTCGAGGAACTTGATTGGTGCAGGTGAATGCAGAAAAGGTCTTTACCGAATGGGGATTTTTGGGAATGAGAGGAGTTATGGTGGCAACGGTTGAAACGTGGCATAAAAGGCTGGGTCATGCATCCGCAGGCAAACTTGCCCAAGTAAACTTTCTTAAAAATGTTCCTTTTAAACCGAAAAATAATGTTTGTGATTCTTGTGCAAAGGCCAAGCACAAAAGGTTACCTTTTCCCATTAATCAAGACAAATGGTTGCTTTGAGCTATTGCATTGTGACATTTGGGGTAAATACAGTACACCTTCCATCTCAGGGGCAAATTATTTTTTGACTATAGTAGACGACTATAGTAGATCTGTGTGGGTTTCCTTATCAAACATAAACATGAGGCTAGTGGATGTTTAATCAATTTTCATAAGTTTGTAGAAAATCAGTTGGGAAAATCTATCAAAAGAGTGAGGTGTGACAATGGTGGTGAGTTCACATCAAATTATATGGTTGATTTTTATGCTAAACAAGGAATTCTATTAAAAACTACTTGCCCACACCCCCCCAACAAAACGGGGTTGTAGAACGCAAGCATAGACATTTGCTTGAGACAGCTCGGGCTTTGAGGTTTGAAGCTAAGTTGCCAAAACGGTTTTGGAGGGAATGTATTTTGACGGCAGCTTATATTATCAACCGGCTACCCTCCAAAGTTCTTCAACACAAAACGCCCTATGAGCTGTTATTTAATCAAAAACCCGAATATGAATATATGAGGGTCTTTGATTGCCTAACATACTATAGGAGCAATGAAACGAAAGGAGACAAGTTCGAGTTAAGGGGGAGACCCAGGGTTTTCTTGGGTTATCCACTAGGGATAAAGGGTTACAAAATATATGATCTGGAAAGTAGAAAATTAATTGTTTCCGGGGATACAAAATTTTATGAAGACAATTTTCCCTTTTCTGCTATTATTCAAAATTATGACAAATTTGATGTCCTTGAGTTCCTAAGTGGGCCTGCCCAATCACTAGCAGATGAGCTAGATGGAGCTAACAATGAGATGCCACCAAAACCCCATGATCGAGAAGAAGAGGTTGTCTGCCAAGGCCCAATTATTGGAAACCAACAAGAGACAATAAAGACCTGGGACATGAAGAAAACTTGTCCCAACAAGAAGAAGACATGGCCCAATAAGAAATGGACATCCCAAATGAAGGTGTGACTGTTAATAATGAAACCATGGGAACTACAACAGGAAGAATTCGTTCACAACCACCATATTTGAATGATTTCATTGTAAAGCTTCCCCCATCGGTAGACCATGCATAACCCACAACCAGTCAAGAAGCCTCAACGGTACACCCTATTGCTAATTACATTTCTTATGATACGTTTTCTGATTCTCACAAGGCTTTTTTAGCGGCCATCAATTCAAACGACAAGCCAAAAATTTTCATACAAGCTATGCAGGATGAAAGATGGGTAGATGCTAAGAAAAAGGAAATACAAGCCCTTGAAGAGAATGAAACCTAGAAACTTGAACTGTTGCATGAAGGGAAGCATGCCATTGATTCAAAATGGGTTTACAAAGTAAAATACAAGCCCAACGGAGAAGTCGAAAGATACAAGGCACGGCTCGTTGCGTAGGGTTTCACACAAACTGAAGGTGTAGATTTTCATGATATCTTTGCACCGGTGGCAAAGTTGCTTACCGTGAGAACGTTACTAGCCGTGGCCATTAAAAGGGATTGGATCATCCACCAACTCGATGTTAACAACGCTTTCTTACACTGAAACTTGAATGAGGAAGTGTACATGAAGATTCCTCAAGGATTTTCAAGGGAAAACGAAACTAGAGTGTGTCGTCTTCGAAAATCACTCTACGACCTAAAACAAGCCTCGCGTAATTGGTACCAAAAGTTTACAAGTGTCCTTCTTGGTCTCAGTTTCAAACAATCCAAGGCCGACCATTCCCTCTTCACATACAAAGAAAAATGCGTTTTCATTGGTGCACTCATCTATGTCGACGATGTCATCATTGTGGGAAACGATTTGAACAAAATCCAACAGGTTAAGAATCATCTCGATGAAAAATTTAGTATCAAAGATCTTGGGACATTGAAGTACTTCCTTGGCATCGGAGTGGCAAGAACGTCAGATGGTTTGGTCCTAAGTCAAAGGAAGTACACCCTCGACATCCTACAAGTCACCAGGATGCAAGGGTGCAGGCCAAGTACGTTTCCCATAGAACAAAACTTGAAGCTAGACAAAAATGAAGATGAACCGAGAGTAGATGCTAACGAATACCGTCAATTGGTAGGTAGACTTTTGTACCTACAAGCTACTCGACCAGACATCACGTACATAGTTAATGTTTTAAGCCAATTCATTGCAGACCCTCGTCAAAATCATTTGGATGCCGCCATTAGGGTCTTACGATATCTTAAAGCCACTCGTGGCCAAGGCATCATTCTGCCACGCAGAGGAGGAACCGAGCTCGTTGCGTTCTGTGCTTCGAATTGGTTGGGCTGCCCTTACACCAGGCGATCAAGAACCGGATACCTTCTTCTTTTGGGCGGTGCCCCGATATCATGGAAAACAATGAAACAATCTCTTATATCTTGTTCCTCAGCAAAAGCCGAATATCGAACCATGGCCACTACCGTAAGTGAAATCTTGTGGATGCGTTGGCTCATCAAAGAGTTGGAAAATGGCTCAATGGCCCTACCTCTCTCTTCTGTGATAACCAAGCGGCCCGTCATATAGCTAACAATCCCGTGTTTCACGAACGAACAAAACATGTAGAAATGGATTGATATTTCGTTCGGGAGAGAGTTGAGTCGAAAGAAATCCAACCCATGCATATAGACACCAAAATGCAAATTGCCGACCTATTCACAAAGGGATTGGGGGCTCAACAATTATGTGTTCTCCTTGACAAGCTGGACATTATGAACCTACATGCTCCATCTTGAAGGGGAGTATAGGATTTCATGGGTCAATCACACGCATATTTATCTCCTCAATTAATGTTATGCCATATCTCTGCCATACTTATCTCTTTTAATCATTGCCATATTTCTATTCCTTTGATTTGACCGAACTTATATATATTCTTGTTTTGTTTTCATTGTAAGCATCAAAAAGTGAGATCAATAAAGAACTCTTGATATCATCGTTTTTATGACTATAAAATTTCTGATGCAGGATCATCTAACCTGACCTGAACGGTGACCTGCGAGGAAGAAACCTTGGAGTGTGGAACAAGATAGCTTATTTGAATTCAAGATTGAGAAGATCTTTTATTATTGTTTCAATATTCAAGCTATCTTTTATTATTTATTTAAATTTTAATTTCCTAGTTTATATTAATTGTTTCTTAATTAAATTATGATTCTCTAACTATAAATACTATAAATAGGGGATGTTATGTTTATTGTTAGACAGTTTTTGGAGTTGAATAGAAAAAAAGAACTTTGCTCTTCAACCATTTGGTTCTTTGAGACATATGAATAATCATTAGACTTGTGAGCCATTTAATTACTTCCGTATCTGCATCATTTGGTATCAGAGCTTTTGGTTTATCAAATGGCTCTACGTGGAGGCAATTTTTTTTTTGTTCGAAGAGTCGCCGATCGAGTCATCGACAAGAGCATTGGTGATTCACGTGCTCGTGAAGATCGATTCAACCGTGACCGTAGATTCTCCAAAAGAGGCAGCTAAATCGGAAACCGTGATCCACGGGATTTTGAGATCAAAAGACTCCGGAGACTAGTCTAAGACCTCGAGTTACAACACGAGATCCAGCGATTCAAGCAACCGGTCAAAGATCTTGTGGCATCGCCAACATTGAACGAAACGGAACTGGAAGGATTCGTCGGGGACAAGTTCACCAGGGATGAGGAACATCCTACCAATGGTGACAATTTTTTTGATATTTTTTATTCGCCTCCTATATATGATGACTACGGGGATGAAAGTGATGATGGAGAAGACGACGACCATATTGACGGAGAGGAGGAAAGAAAAGAATATGCGAAAAAGTTTACCGGTATTTGTGATGAATTCATGAAGGATGACACAGTTGCCAACGGAGTTGCTACGGTGGTTGTGGGTTGTGATATAGTGGTAAAGGGTGGTCATGCGTTGCCTTTAGATGACGCAATAATCTCGCCGGTTAATTTGGAAAGTTTGAACATTGACGACTGCATCACAATGTGTCCTATGAATGTGGAATTTCAAATTGGAAATGATTTTAATATTGATGGAAAGTTGAATAATGAGCTGCCTTATCCGCAAATTCAAAATCAAATGCCAATTACGAATGTATTACAAAAAATATACACTTCTATTGATAAGATAGTTGTCCCTAAAAATTGGGGTTACATGACATCCATGCATACAAAGCCCAATTTGGTTGCAGTTCAAACTATTAATATTCTACCCGTTCAATAAAATGATGGTGGGCCCTTCATTCCTACGACGTCATTAGGCCACTTGCTGGATCACAATCAAAGACACATGCATCTCATGTGGGATCACAAAATAATAGTGATTGTGGATTAAAAAGTGATGGGCTAAAGGAACCTAGTGTTAGTTGCGAGCCAATTGATGTCATGCGTTGTGGACCAAAGAGCAATGCACAACAAATCCAATTTGGTTCCATTCCTATAGATTTCAATCCGTTGACTGTTGATACCAATTCGCTGACTAAAGGTACGAGTCCAAAAATTCTGACTAGTGATGATACTTTCTTATTTTTGGAAGGCCAATTTACCGATTTAAAATATGCGATCAACACAAAAAAGTGGAACACGGAACTCTTTCGGGTTGATGTTCCTTTTGATCTGGGAGGCTTGTGCAAAACTTGAGGACGAGTTTTTTCTAAAGATGGGGAGTATGATGCGGGATTATCTAACCCGACCCGAACGGTGACATGCGAGGAAGAAACCTTAGAGTGTGGAACAAGATAGCTTATTTGAATTCAAGATTTAGAAGATCTTTTATTATTCTTTCAATATTCAAGCTATCTTTTATTATTTATTTAAATTTTAATTTCCTAGTTTATTTTAATTGTTTTTAATTAAATTATGATTCTCTAACTATAAATAGAGGATGTTAGGTTTATTGTTAGACCGTTTTTGGAGTTAAATAGAAAAAAGAACTTTGTTATTGAAACATTTAGTTCTTTAAGACATATGAATAATCATTAGAATTTTGAGCCATTTGATTGCTTTCATATCTGCATCAATTTCACTCATCTCCATTAATTGGTGGGAGTGGTATCCTCCCACCCAAAGTACTCTCCCAAATTAGACCAATTAGAAGATGCGACTTCACTTAGCCAAACTATCCTCCAAAAGTACCATAAGTGGTGGGAGTGGTACCCTCCAACCCTCTTATTTTATTTTTTTTTAAATTAAAACAAATTAAAAAAATAAAAAATTAATTAATTAATTAAAAATACATAACAATAAATAAAAAGACAATACAAAAAAGTTATCAATAAATAAAAATTCATCTAGTCTTCGTCTTTGTCCAAATCCGGGGTGTTTCTCGCAACATGTTCCACGAGATCAAATCGAAGTCTAATATGTGTAGCTATATCATGCAACTCTGAAAGGACGTTATCATCAATAACGGGTTCGACCAGAGGATCCCTTATGTAGACAAGTGATATTGCGTTCACGTCATCTTTTAAGATCATATTATGCAATATCATGCACGTATATACCTCGTTCCTAATCTTCGCCAATTTTAAATGCCAGTATGGTCGACGAAGTATACCCCATTTCGCTTTTAACACACTGAAAGCTCTCTCGACATCCTTTCTTGCCGACTCTTGCACCTTCTTGAATGCCTTTTCCTTACGGATTGTTGGAAATGAGAACGATTTAACAAACGTAGATCAAGTAGGGTATATCCCGTCTATAAGATAGTATCCACATTTGTATAGTCGACCATTAACTTCAAATGGACACTTAGGTGCGGTTCCAAGCTCCTCGTTGGTAAAAAGTGGCGATTGTTGGAGAACATTGATGTCGTTGTTAGGGCTAGGTGTACCACAAAACGCATGCCAAAACCACAAATCATTTGAAGCCACCGCTTCTAACATGATCGTCGGGTATTGGTGATTGCCTCTCATATATTGTCTACGCAATCTGGTCGGACAATTTCTCCAAACAAAATGTGTACAATCGATGCTACCGACCATACTCGGAATGCCATGTTTTTCTTCATGTTCGATGTACAAAAGTGTAATGTCGTGGCTTGTTGGTCTACGTAAGAACTCTGCCCCATATAACTGTATTATGGCATTACAAAAATACTCTATGCATTTACTTGAGGTTCTCCTAGCCATACTTAAATAGTCATCGAATTTGTCACGAGGATTACCGGTTGCGAGTTGTTTAATCGCTGATGTGCATTTTTGTAACGCCGTGAAACTCTTCTTCTTCCTAGCGTCTTCAACCTCTTGAAAATATTCAAACGTAGCTTCTACATCGCCAACTATTTGTAAAAATAACCTCTTCGACATCCGAGACCTATCTCGAAACGTCGCTTCTTCGTGTGTTGGGTTTTCGTCGAAATAATCTTTTTTTAGATTCTTTAGAGCCTGTTTACGATCACGGCGTACATATATCCTTGTTGATGTAGCTGTGTCTTACTCTTCGACATGGGCGGCAATATCACATAGAAATTGCATAATATCGCCGCCGAACACGAAGTCGAGCGCATTTTTCAATGAATCGGGTGGGAAGTATAACGTACGATTCATATTTTGGGTGGGGGTGGGTACAAAAGAAATGGTTTATATATCAGTGGTATGAGATACATTTAGAAAGGATGTATTTTTTGTGTATTGAGTATGATAATTGGTTATGTATTTATAGGAGTTAAATTTATTTTTTTTTAATTTTCAACGGCTAAAAGAGACGTTCAACGGTCATATACTTCTCCTTTCAGTGGCTATACAAACCCGCTCACTTTTACCCGTCGAACCCGTTGGGCTTGCGGCGGTGTTCCCTCAACCCGCCATCTACCAGCCATCCACTCTCACCACCCTAAATCCCTAATATAAATACTCAAGTATAGTCTTATTATTACCAAACTTGTATATCAAGTGCAAATATATATAGTGATTAGGAATGTTTCAACATGCTTAAACTTCAGGATTAATATCCCCTTGTTTCAAACTTAGTTATTATACAAACATGTGGCATCCATCTTATTCCAGAAGCCAAATATCAAGGTTCTCTGATATATATACTTAATGGGACTTGAACCCATGACCTTTACGTGTTTTAGGTGTTTAAGAGGCTTTGCCTCTATCATTGAACCACCACCCAATGGCAAGGTTCTCTGATATATATTTTCTCAACATTCACTAGATCAATCCTATAGTTGTTTTGATATATATTCTAGCTTAAAGTCTCGGGTTAAATTCTTTTGTTGCTTCTATCTCAAGACCTCAAAACTATTTCTAGTAATATTATATGATTGGTGAAAACAGTTACACAAGATATTAATTAAAGATACGTATCTATTAGCTTGTTAATAGAAAACAAAACAAAATGGTAAATGTTGGATGAACAAACGAAAGAACCAACCTTGAGTTGATAGCTTGAAAGTCTTCAATCCTTTTTGGCTGCCCTACCGGAATCCATAACTTTACGCTTCTTGATGAGCTGTCATCTATACTTAAAATTGATATACTACTAGAAAACCTGGTATTTACAACCACATTTTCGATCGCAAATCACTGGCAAAGTCTTTTATGATCGCCTTTTTTTGATACCATATTTCGGTTGCAAATTTGCTACAAAATTTTAAAAAAGATTACGACTTTTCTAAAAGTTCTCTTAGAAATCTATTGAAATGTCTTGAAATAGAAATCAAACAAAACATATACGGAGCAATCACTATAGTATAGTGGATGCTACATTACAAATTTATGATGCATTTGGAAGCCCTCTAACGAATGATGTTCCATGTGTTGAAGCTCACCTATAGCAAGTTACGAAGCTCCAAGAATGACATAATTTTTATTTATTTATTTTAAAGTGCAAACACTGATCCTTCGTAAATCTACTCCTAAAATCCACCTATTTGTTCACTTGTAAGACTTGAACCCTCACCACCTAGGTAGGGATAAACTCGAAATGCCACCAGACCGAGAGGATCTCAAATATTAGCAAGAACTCCTCCATAGATTGAGTCAGCAATGTAACAAACTGTAACATCCCAAAAATAAAACGACGATCTTAGTAACGGGATAAATACGAGATGAATGGAATAAACGAACGGGGCATGACGGGCCGGGATGGGCCCGACGAACTTGTAGGCGAACTTGGAGGGGGGAGTCTCCCCTTTAAATAGCCAACATACTCATTCTCTCTCATTTCACAAGTTCAATAGAGAGAAACCGTAGAGAGAGAAAGTTGACGGATCGGCCCGACAAGCTAGCGTCTTATTCCTCCACTACTCGTGAGCAAAACCTACGAATCAGAAGCTCGTTTCAGGTAAACAATCGACCTAGATCTGAGTTTTTGTAAGTTTTGGGGTTTTGGATAAAAAAGTGATGTTTTTACATATGAAACTTGTAAATAAACATAGATCTAGCAACTAGAATAAAAAACTAACGTTTTGGATGTAGAAAGTTGGGATCTTGCCATGATCAGATCTGCATGCATGGATCTAGGGTTCTTGGGGAAGAAGACAGCCCCACAGGCGAACTTCTGGGAGCGAACTTGTTAAGTTCACTGGCAGGACTGGGGTAGCGAACTTAGGTAAGCACACTTGCTAAGTTCGTTGAGTATGAGTCAGGCGAACTTAGCCTAAGTTCGCCTGTATGTTCGCCAGATTGGTAAGGGGCGAACTTAGCCTTAAGTTTGCCTAATTCAGTATAGCTAAACCGTTAGAGTCGAGAATTGGTGTTATGTGTATTAACTAATCAATTAAGATCGTGCGTGATGTTGTTGGACCTTTGTTTAGGACAACCAAGACTAGCATATCTGGTGAGTTCTAGAAGCCCTACTTTAAATGTTTTAAATAATGTTTTTGGGCTGGTGTGCATACGTAACGATGTGACTGTTTTATAAAACGATGTTTATAAATAATGTTTGTGAGGTTTTATGAAACGATGCTTATGAACGATGTTTTGGAAGGAAAGTTTATGAACGATGTGTTTGTAAAATGTTTTGCCAAACGAGGTTTACGATGTGTTTATGAATGGATGATTTTTAATAAAATGTACGAATGCTTTAACCGAAGTTTTGAAGTAAAGAAGTGAATGTTTATGAAAGTCACAAACAAACGAATCTGCCTTTATTCCTTAGGGAATTGAGGTTATGGGTATAGGATGTATGTTATGGGCCTTACATTTATAGGGGCCTTTGTGGCTGTAAACTGTAACATCCCAAAAATAAAACGACAGTTAAAATAACGAAATAAACGAACGAGGCATGTCGGGTCGTGCCGGATGGGCCGGTGGGCTGGAAGGGGAGCCTTCCCTATAAATAGCCAAGGTCACCACCTATTTCTCTCATTTGCAACTTCTAGAGAGAGAAACCATAGAGAGAGAAAGTTGGCGGATCGACCCGAGATTTGAGAAGTGTGTTGCTCCAGAGCTCGTGAGAAGAACCTCCGGATCAGAAACTTGATTCAGGTAACGATTTGGCCTAAATCTGAGTTTTTGTTCGTTTTTGGGTTTCTCGGGTTTTGGGTGAAAAGATAACGTTTTAACGGATAAAACTGAAAGATAAACATAGATTTGAGTTCCTTAATAGAAAGCAAACGTTTTCCTTAATGGAAAGCAAACGTTTTGAAGTAAACAGGTTCGGGATCTTGACGTGATCAGACCCGAAGGCGAAAGTTAGGGTTTTTTGCGAAGAAGCAGTTCGTGCGTACTTATCAAGTACGCATGAAGATGATCCTGCGTACTTACCAAGTACGCAAGAAGAGGATCCTGCGTACTTATCAAGTACGCATGAAGAGCGTCATGCGTACTTATCAAGTACGCATGAAGAAGGTACTGCGTATTTATCAAGTACGCATGAAGCAAAGTCTGCGCACTTATTAAGTATGCAAGAACGAGTCCCTGCGCACTTGCTAAGTGCGCAAGTATCATGCATGTTAAGTAAAGTCAGTATGTTTAGAATGGTTTAACCGTTAGAGTCGGGATTGGGTGTGATGTGTATTTAACTAATCAATTCAGATCAGAAGTGACGTTGTTGGGCCTTTGTTTAGGACGACCGAGACTAGCTTATAAGGTGAGTTCTAGAAGCCCTTCTTTAAATGTTTTAATTAAATGTTTTTGGGCTGGTGTGCATACATACGGAATGAGGTTTACAAAACGATGTGTACGAAATGATGTTTACAAAATGATGTTTACGATGTGATGTTTACGATATGATGTTTACGAAATGATGTTACGGGATGATGTTTATGAAATGTTTTGCCAAATGAAGTTTACGAAAGGTTTACGAAAGAGATGATGTTTTGTTTAATAAAACGTACGAATTCTTTAACTAAAAAGAGGTAAAGGTTTTATGAAAATCACAAATGAACGAATCTGCCACGAGTTCCTACGGGAGTTAGGTATGTATGTATGTATGTATTGGCCTCACCTTACGGGGGGCCTTTGTGGCTAGCTAACGGTTGTACAACTGGTTGATGATGGGGTGACGATGGTCACCCATGGGATTACCGGGATCCCGATGGAAGGTACTATTCCTTGCAGGATCCCGATGGGATTACCGGGTAACGAGCCTTAAGAGACGTATGTTTGGTCTACCTAGAGGTAACGAGTCTTAGGAGACATATGTTTGGTCCACCTAGAGGTAACGAGCCTTAGGGGACCTGTGAGACGGATGGCTTAGAGGTAACGAGCCTTAAGTTCATCCGCTGGTATGCGATGTAAATTGACGGTTACGAGAAGGCCCAAATTCGGTTCTTGTTTAATTATGTTATGATGTTATGTTACGATGATGTTAAGTTAGTGCATGTTTTACGTACGCTTTTGTTAAACAAATGTATGTTATGTTTTTTGGCAAAATGTGTATGTTAAGGTTTTATGTAAAGCTAGAACTCACCAACGTAGCTGACTTTTTAGTATGCACATTCAGGTTAAGGGCAGGTTATGGTGATGGACGGTGATGCTTGGCAAGAGAGAAGAGTTACCCGGATGATATGAAGACTGGCATCCCGTTATGAGTTGTTTATGTTATGTTTATGTATTTGACAATGTTACTCTTCCGCGTGTTTGAACAAGTTTTAATTATGATGAATGAATGATTCCGCTGCGTTATTTGATATTCAAGTTTAATAACTGTTTGTGAATAAGTAAATCCAAAAAGTGAGGCCTCCCGGGTTTGGGGCAATAGTTTGAGAGATTCGGACACTATCAGTGTCTGAACTTAAACTGTGAATGGGACCGAAAGAGGATGCCAGTACGGGTAAATCGAGCCACAACACCAGGTATGAAAAGTAGAGTATGTGTGTGTAGTATGCCTTAGAAAGGGTTAGGTAAGGACTGTGTTTTGATGGAATCACAAAGGTGGTCAAATAGAAATCAAAAGGTAGTGTAATGGTTAATTACAGATGGCCAGTGTATATTAACATCTTACAGTACTTATTGAATTTTATTTGTTAACTAGCGTGATGACATTGGATTCTTGTCTTATAGAATAAAATGGCAAGAAGAGGAAACGAAAGACGTGGTGGGGGCCGTACCGATGGTCGTACCGGCGGTTGAAATGGTGGGCGTGGTAGGACCCCTGCGCGCCAAGAGTATAGTATAGAAGTAAGTGTTCACACTGAACCGGCGGTTAGTGTGCATGGAACTGAGTAAACACTGGTTGAAGAACAACCTTTCACTTTTGAACCAGAAGTAAGAGCAACTATACCTCGAGAGTTCACCGAGTTGATGAAGACTTCTCTGCCAGGTCTGTTAGCTGAAGCATTGAAGAAGGTTAATGGGGAAGGTGGGTCTAGCGCGGCAACTGGTGCCAAGAACAACGAGGCTGACAACGCGCCGCCTGCTCGCGGATGCGACTATAAGTCATTTAAAGCATGTGACCCGCCGGTCCTGATTGGAAAGAAAGACGCGGTAGCTACGTTTGACTGGATAATCCGTATGGAGGCTGCCATCCGTCTCAGCGAATGCCGGGTAGATCAAGTGGTGAAATTTGCTGCTAACTCCTTGAGAGAAGAAGCGTCCCATTGGAGGGAAGGAGTGCGACAAGCTAAGGGAGATACAGCTGTTGACTCCATGTTATGGAATGATTTGAAGGCGTCAGTTATTAAGAAGTTTTGCCTAAGGAACGAAATTGAGAAGGTGGAGAGGGAATTTCTGAATTTAAAGGCTGGTAACATGACTCACTGTCAATACACCACCCGGTACAATGAGTTGGCACGACTGGTGCCACACCTAATTACTACTGAAGAGAGAAAGATTTCCTGTTATATCCAGGGACTGTCGGACAAGGTCCGCACCTTTATCAAAGCAAACACTCCAACCACTTTCGATTCGGTGGTGGAACTCAGTGGTGTGGTGTATGATGATCTGGCATTAAACGATGCCGCCATTGAGGAACCGAAGAAGAGACCGAGATTCTCAAACAAGCGAACTGGTGGAAAGATGTTTGGGACTCATGATAAGAGGGCTCGGGTGGATGAGCCGACTGTTTGTAAGAAGTGTGGAAGGGAGCATACCGCTGAATGTAGACTGGGATCTAACTTGTGCTTCAAGTATGGCAAGACAGGGCACTACTCCCGTGAGTGCCCACAACACTTCAAGTGCTATAATTGTGGGGATGCCGGTCATCTGAGTAGGGAATGCCCGAAACCGAGAATGGGTGAAGCCGGGAAAGGGAAAGGCCCGGAAAGGAAAGAAGATAGGCCCCAAGCAAAGACTCGTGCGTACGCACTAACGCAAGAACAAGCCAGGGCAGACCCCGACATGGCGTCAGGTACGTTCATCCTTGACAACACTTTTGTTTCTGTGTTATTTGATTCGGGTGCCAGTAAGAGTTTTATATCTACGACTTTTTGTAAACGAGTAAAGTACACTGTCAGTAAACTAGAAAGG